>CM028132.1:1017820000-1018557500 GCA_016271365.2 Neoceratodus forsteri | reverse complement strand
AACCTGAATTCAGCCTCATGATGAACCACTTAGTAGCTTTGGCTTTCCTGCCCCCAGAAGAGATACCTGCTGATTTTGAGAAAATAAAATGTGAAATGCATTCAACAAGTACTAGAGTAATCAAATGGTTTCGAGGAAAATTACATACTGGAGAAAGTGCACAGAAGAATAAGAAACAATAAAACCATCAGAACCCCCTTCCCCCCCAAACCAGTGTTGGTCTGTGCATGAACAGAAGGTCAATGGCATACCTAGAACACAAAACAATGTTGAGGCTTGGCATTGATGGCTAGGCACTTTAATTGGTAGTGCTTGAGTAGGCATCAATAGGTTTATGGAGGAGCTTAAAAATGAACAGCTCATGACGGAGAGCATTATGGAAAAAATAGAGGGCTACCAAAATTGCCCATAAAAAATGGTATTCACAGAGAGAAGAGAAGATTACTAACATTGTTGCTGACAGAGAGAAAAGGTCAGCAAAACACTTTGTACGTGGAATTGCCCACAACATGACGCTGTGAAATGGTGCTAGAACTTGATTTTAATGTCTACTTTAATAAAGTTGCTTTTATCATTTTTAGGAAGCCCTAGAACATGTGTAATGCACTCTGAATTTTATACTGGTTTAGAGGGATCAGGAATTGTTTACCACCCACTCTGAATCTTGGTGGAGTTGTGCCTTGTCCATATCTACTAAATACAGGTACATTGAAATATTTACAAAGTATCGCACTCACACTGTTTGCGGGTTGCAGGTTTGATGTAGTAAGTAGTAAGGTATGTTAAATGCTGTTGTTTTGGTATCGGGGAGATTTAAATATTTGCTATGCTCTCCAGTCATCTCCAGGCAGTAACTGGGATATCAGGGGTATCTGAGCACTGATATGATGCTATTTGCTAATGCATTTGCATATTGGAGAGAGTGCATATGATGTTTCATGTCAGGATTTCGTGTGTCGGCTAATATTGAGACAGGATTGCTCACCTGACGGGATATGAGTTGGGCTAATTCATGTCGGGCATCCCAATGTTGGGAAATCATACGGATCCCTGTAAAACTTACATCTGTCCAGGTCAACTGTTTTTTAACCCACTATGCATAAATAATGCTGTCTATAAAGCTATTTCCTTTTTTTTTCTTTTTGAACCAGAAAAATTTTAGCCCTCTATCTAAACTTACCTGAATATTAATTATTCTAAATAGCTGTGTTAGCAACTGTATCATGATCTATAATTATGCTTTTTGTATTGGTAATGTATTTTGTTTCATCTGAGAGATTAAATAAAGACTATAAAAAAAAGAATGCATGGAATGGCTTACCACAAGAAGTGGTGGCTATGAATACAGTGCAGGGCTTCAAACAGGCATGGGATAGGCATAAGGGAGCAATACAAATGACTATGAATAGATAGGTCACTGACAGAGCAAAGGCCGATGGCACATTTATAAGGTAGAAAAAGAAATGGGCAGACTGGATGGGCCTTGCGGTCCTTATCTGCCGTCAACTTCTATGTTTCTATGTTTCTATGTAGAAAAACAGGAGAACCCATGACAATAACAATAACTGTGCCCACTCCCCAATTGCAACACGTAAGGCCAGTTCTCCACTGGTACTGTTCCATACAGTTAGTTTGGTTACTCTCGTAGAGTTGCAGGCCTGTACAGTGCTGCGGGTTGGCCAGCCTTAGTACACTTGACAAAACCAAATAAAGTTGGCTGGCAGACTATGTACAAATCCCCAGAACAGGTTGAACCCAGTGCTTACTTACAGTTTTGCAGTTCGGTCTCACAGGGTCTGACAACAACAGCAGGCTGACTTAGTGGAGCTGGGACCTTGAGCAATGGAACAAGTCTAAGGTTGGCTTTGCTGGAGCTGGAATCCAGCAACTTAGCACTTTCAGGTTGTTGCAAGCTCTTGCTGATTGTCTCTTTCTGGACTGTCTTTCTCTGCAGATGCTGGATCATGCCAGTACCAGGAACCAGGGCAACACACCTACCTACACATCAAGGCATCTAATTCCCAGGGGAAGATGATGGGGACTGCCTCGCAGTGACAATAACTGGTTGATTCCCCAGATCATCCTGGCTGATATGGAGTCTATTCCCAGACATCCAGTTCACAGAGATTCCTACTTTCTATGAGCAACAGTGACAGACACATCTGTAATCAGATGAGGCACCCGCAGCTGATGGACGAACAATCTCTCAGCAGGGTCTCCACCTTTTTGGCAGTAGGTCTTGTCACTTTCTGGCTCCCCTAGGCACTGGGAACTCGGTGAGCTTCTCACAATGCTGGCTTCAATCTCTCTGAAAATAATGCAACTTGGAATGAACTCTGATCCAACCCATGTACTGACTGAGGGCTTCTCACAGGGTACCAAATAATCTTCTTTCAGCAGAGCTATATGTTTGAATGCTGGCTCTCCTAGATAATGGAAGATTTTTCAGCAAGTCTTCTCACGGGCAGAAGTGAAAGCCTTGGGCCAACTTCCCAATGTCTCTCTCCTCTGCTTTCCTCAGAGAAACTCTAGTATTAAATCCCCATGGTATACCATCACTACAGCGACAGCAACATACCAAAAGCCCCACTGCAAAACCCCCACCACGCCTGTATCGGCAGCAATGAGAGTTTCACTTCCATGAACTGTTCAGTGATAGGGAGTAAAAATCTTACTCCACTCTCTGTGCAACAGGGAGTTAGATATCTATAGTAGGGGGGATGTGGGGGGGGGTACAGCCCCCCTCATTGAGCATCACTGTGTTGCCGGTCATTCCATGGATGCCATCAGGGTCAGGGGTGTTGATGGTTCCTGGCACAGTCGAAGACGTTGGTGTATTTGTTGTTGCGCCGGTGTCATGGATTCACTTCCCGTGAGCTGCCTTCTCCCCACAACATCTGAGAGGGAGCACTATCACTCCAAATTGAAAAATGCAGCTGTCCATCACAGAAATTAATATGCATTAAGTTTATTTGCTGGTTTATTGGTTGTCACTGAAGGCACCAAGAACATAGTACACACCCCCAACCTAGGAGCCTTTACTGCAAATCTTAGTGCACTTCGATCACTGATTGGGTAGAACAGTGTCTGGTGTTACCAAGATTGTGTCCATGTAAACAGTTCATGCACAAACTCTGATTAATGTCTTGCTGGCAGGCAAAGCAAGCAGTTTTAACAAATAACTGTTCATTGGATCGATAGCTGCACCTGTGTACTGTTATCCGATTGTGGAATAGGCCCTGACAAAGTCCTTATCAGCCTGCTGCTAGTGCCGTAGCATTAATTCCCTCTGTGGCAGGCAGAAATAAATCCACAAAGCTGTTGGAACAGTTGTTAAAGCAACAGCATGTACATAAGTATTTATACATTTATTTGCAAACTTTTACATTCCCCTTTGTTTCCCAAGAAATGCATCCAACCTCCATATAGTGTATAATCTTGGATTCCAGGGGTCGGAACACATTACAGGGCTCACCTTAGTCTGCAAGTACATAGAAAATAAAGGGAGCACTGCAGTACTTAACTGAAGGCTCAAACAGCATGCCAGCTCATGTTCAAGATGAATCCATCTCAAATGCATGCACAAAGGCTGTGTGGCAAGTCATTGCTTTCCATAGATAGTGGAACTTCAGTTAGTTACACAACTCCTCCCAACCCCATGGCAAACTGGCACAAAAGGGCTGGCAGGAGCAACTCATGGGCTCCAGGGACCCTGGCAGGCAGGACCAGACACCAGGTTGCAAGCCTAGTAAGTCCCACCCTGGGGGAGGGTTACACTGTCCCATGCCTAAAAATGTGGTGTCTTCCCCAAGCTCTATAGAGGGACACAATACCAATCAGAAATATTAGCCTTGGCAATTTTGAACATTTGCTGTCTATCTAGACAATTGATTCCTGGCTAGCATAGGCAATCAGCATCCTGTCTTAGACAAATACAACTATCTAGGCAGAGCACAAACAGGTAATATGACAAGTTCAGGTATCAAGAGACCTCATATTTTCAGGCAACTGTCAATTTCTTTAAGGCTGCAGTTAGAGATGACACATCATTAAAACTTTGTAGACACCCTCACTATACCCCTTTTATCATTTTTACCCACTCTGGGTGGTTTGGCTTTCAGAGGGGTGCACAACAATCATAGGCAATGCATTAGGAGTGACATATATACATTTGCTTATGACATTCATGGACAGTTCAGCTGGAGCACCTGGTGAATCATAAGTAAGTCTCAGTAGTGGTGTAACAGTTCTTTCTGACCAATGTAGTGGCATTGGCACTTCTTCCTTGGCATCCAGGAGTACACTTCTTGGCTCATCAACCAGTGATAATGCATCTCTGGACAAAATCAGCACCACAAATTCTTCTGGTGTTTTAGTTAGTTCATCTGCTTGAGCAAGTTCAGACTTGACAGGGTCACCATCAGATTCAGAGGGTGTTGCTTCAGATAGCAGCCATTCATTTGTAAGCATACTGTCACTTGACAATTCACAATTCACTGCAGTTGCAGGAGGTTCTATCACTGACATATCTGTCACACCCTGTCCAGCGGCAGGAATTCCTTGGAACATGTTAACAAGCTCAGGAGATGGGTAGTACATGGGAAGCTAGCTAATTTCTTCCTGTGATTCAAAGTCCAGTCTTCCTGGTTCTGTACCCCTGACCAACTCAGCTGAAGCATTGGCATATTGTTTATACCTTTGTTTACTTCAATGTCTGCACACAGCAGCCCTAGTTTCATGGGTTTTAAGAGATTCAGTCTTGTTCTGCTCATCCTCAGTAACCATCTGGCTGATGGGCAGCAAGAGGTTTCTGTCAATAGTCTGATAGACACTGGTATGCCCCTCAGGGCAAATTTTATAGACAGACAGGTCATGAACCTTTTCTAGTGCAACACAGAGGGTACTACCCCATCCGTCAGCAATCTTATGCTTGCCATGGAGTCCAATGTTTCTTAACAGTACTTGGTCACCAGACAACAATTCATGCACTTTGACCTCCTTGTCATGTCTTTCTTTCCTTGCTCTATTGCATTTTGCAGCAGCTTCTGCATCTAGTTTATATGCCAAATTGAGTTGTTCTTTCAATTGCTTTACATACTGTAGATAAGTCTCTGACTTGGTCCCATCAGCAGAGAGGACAAAACATAAATGCACGGGTAGTCCTGCTTCCCTGTTGAACATCAAACTGTATGGTGAGAATCCAGTGGCATTGTTATTGGTAGAGTTGTATGCATGAACCAAAGGACTCACGTGTTGACTCCATTTACTCTGATCTTTGGGATTTAGGCTGCACAACATTTCTCATAGTGTTCCATTAAATCGCTCTGGTTGCAGATCATCTTATAGGTGATATGGAGTGGTACAGGGTTTTCTGATACCCTATAGAGTCAACTGTTCTTTAATTAACTGACTCTCGAAGTCCATCCCCTGGTCAAAATTAATCCATTGAAGTGGTCTATAATGGACAAAAAACATTTCCATGATGACTTTGGCAACCATGGAGGTTTTCTGGTCCCTAGTAGGATAAGCTTGGGCATATCATGAAAAATGGTCAACTACCAGTATGTTTGCTATATTTTTTTTTTAGTCTGGATCCATGCTGAGGAAGTCAATGCAGACCAACTCCATGGGTGCACCGGTTACAATATTGACCAATGGGGTAGCCATCAGTTGCACAGCCTTCCTTTGCACACATCTGCTACAGTTCTGGGAGTACTTTTCTGTGTCACCTCCCATGCTGGGCCAGTAGGAGCATGCCCAAGCTAACTCGATGGTATGTTTATTTAACAAGTGCCGCATGTCATTGTGCAAGGCACACAGTATGACCCTCTTAAATGTTGCAGATAAGACCAGTGGTAGATGAGAAGACCTATTCAGATTCAGGGTTTTCCAATACAGCAGATTGTCTTTAATTTTGAGTCTTGACCACTCTCTCAATTGTAATTTCACATCAGGATTGCTGGTTACAATTTGGCTATCATCACCCCGCTGTTTTAAGGTGCACAGAACATCTTTAATGGTTGTGTCCAATCCTTGCTCTCTCTGCAGGTCTTGTGAAGTCAGTTGAGGCAATGAGCTTAAGTCCAAATTAGCAACGTTACAATACATAGTGGGTAAGCAGTCACCAGGCACACCAAGAATATCCACTAAACAATCAGCAGCCGGGGTGGGATTCTGCCCATCTGTATGGAATTTCTTGCACAACACCTTACTAGTTTGTTCAGGTGTATGTACCCACTTGTTCTTGGTAGATTTTTCAGAAATATTACATCTTGACAAAGCATCTGCATATATGTGACTGAGGCCAGCGCGATATTCTACGTAATAGTTATAGGTGGAAAAGGAAAACCAAGCGTATTGTCTTAGTCTTAATCTGTGTTCAAAATGTGTTTTAACAGACTACTAAAGCTAGCATCTGTATGAAAGATATAGGGTTTCTCAGAATCAGCATAAGCCAGAACTGCAGCGTGAGTCAGTCTGTGTATTATTTCAAATACTTTATCAGAGTCGGCAGTCCACTGAGCTCCAAATGGTCCAGCTGGTGTAAAGTGGAGTTTTGTTCCAGCAGATTTTGCAGGAGCTTTCTTGCTTTTGCTTGTTGGAGGGTAACCTTCTGTTAAATTCAGGAGAGGTTGAATCACTCAGGTGTAGTCCATACCAAACCTGTGATGATATCCACAGAAACCAAGAAACCTCTGCAGTTGACTAAGATAAGATGGCTTTGTTGAAGTGGTCAAGGCCTCTACTTTGTTGGTGTCAGTCTGGATGCCTTTAGATGACACAATTTGCCCAACATGTTTTACTACATTCTGGAATAATTGGCATTTGTCTATGTAGAGTTTAAGTCTGAATTCTTCCTGCCAGTCTAGTACCTTTGGCAGTCTGGCCTTGTGTAGGCCTCTTCTAAGTTGCTTGTAAGGACAAAGCAAAGAACCTTATCAGAGCAAGGAAAAGGATTGAGGTTTCTTTTGGCTAGGCAGATTTACTGTGTGTTACTATTTTCTTTTGTATTCACAGGGATTGTTACTGTTTGTTGCTAACATTTAATTGCTTTATTTTTCTCTGATTCATATTGTTGTTGCTGGGTATACCTTCTGCTGCATTATTACAGGGTGTGACTACAGCTGTGTGTTTATAGATTACTACTGTAATCTTCTGATTCAAACTGTCTTTTTCATGGTATATCTTCTTTTACTGCTTTATTTTTCTCTGTAGCAAAGTGTTTCTTACAGGGTATATGTTCTGTGAAATTGTTACAGGTGGTGCTTTACAGGCTTTACAGTTTTATCTTTCAGTTGACTAAGCTTTCAAGTCTACTGCATTTGTTGCTGACTGGTTGTTTCTGCTATTACCTCCTTGTTTCTTTTGTCCGTGGTTCATTCTTTTCAGCAGGGGAAGGGCCCAGCCACCCAACCCATCCCCAAACACCCCACACTACACTCCTTTTATAGGGTAGCACAGTCATGACAGTTCCTTTGCTACAGAAACTGTCATGACTGTGCTACCATATAAAAGGAGCAGGAAGGGGTGGATCAGAGGGGTATCCATACAGTGACCTCATTTACAGAGGTATAAGTAATTTAACTTGTTATAACAAGTTGTACAAAAACAAACAAAACACAAAATCAAACTCTTGCTTTCATTTTCCTCCTTCCAATTACTCTGACCAGGTTATAAACCCAGCAACTTATCTGGAATGGATATTATTAACTACAGGTACTGTGGGACACTTTTCAAAAGGGCAGTTATAGAGGATTTAGGACACTGTCCTACATGCTGGGCTATTGGAGATCTAAGGGCTCAGCTCCAAGCAGTATGGGCAGAGATTGCGCACCTCAAATAGCATATTCAGGAGGAAATATATTATAAGAACTGCCTGCCATTTCCCCAATATCCAACAGTAGCAGGAGGTTGGCAGGTGGTTAGGAAGGGCAAATCGGGTGCCCCATCACTCAGTGCTCTCCAATGTATCACCTCCACAAACCATATAAACACAACAAATAGGTATCTGCCTATATCTGTGAAATCAAACAAAAGGGTAGAGGACACTGCAGAGCAGGAGACTGCAGCACAGGAGCTAGCACAACAAAACTAACCCAAAACAGGAACCAAAACAAAAAAAGCAAAAAGGAAATCCAAAACACTTCTGATCATAGGAGACTCCATGATTCGGGGAGCTGATACATATCTCCAGCTAGGGGTAATGGTCAGATGTCTCCCTGGTACATCAGCTTGGAGAGACTCTGACCACATTGCTAAAATTGTACAGGAAGCAAGAGAAAACACTGATGTCCTGGTACACATAGGGACTAACGATCTCACCAGCCGGTCAGTTGTGGAGACCAAGGAACACCTGATCAGGATGGGTGAAAAACTATTATCCATTTCATCCAACATCTCCTTCTCTGAGATTCTGCCAGTCTGGGAGAGGAAGGCAGATGGACAGAAGGTCAGCGAAGGGGAGATAGGGGAGCTAAACATGTGGTTCGAGGGCTGGTGCCAGGAAAAAGGACACAAATTTGTAGATAACTAGCAACAGTTTTGAGAGTGAAAGTTCTTTAAATTTGATGGACTGCATCTGACTAAGGAGGGAGTCAGTGCATTGGGGCAGAAGTTTGATGTCTTTGCAGAATATTTAAACTAGCAAATGGGGAGAGGGGTGCAGCACCCAATACGTCAAATGGGAAGAACACCCCCCCAGCTAGTGCTCAAACAGGAGTTCAGCATGTTTGTAGTTCATTTACATCACCAGGTAAGGAAAATGGTCCGGCTCCCCATACAATGCACAGGGGAAACTCCACACCTTGCCCAACAAACAATACACTAAAATCTGGCCAGTGGAAAATCATGTACACAAATGCTCGTAGTCTGGGAAACAAGATCCCAGACCTGCAGGCAATAATGACAGAGGTTAAACTGGACATAGTACTCATTAGCGAGACATGGTTCACCAGTAACCACACTTGGGAGACTTCAGTACCCAGCTATCTACCATTCAGAAGAGACCGAGGTGCAAAAAGGGGGAAGGGGGAGTGGCTCTTTATGTCAATGAAAATATAAAAGCTACAGAAATTCGGAATACACATAAAGAGCCAGAAGAACTGTGGGTCACCCTGGAAACAGGAAATGGGACAGCCATACAAACTGGGGTTGTCTACAGGTCTCCAGACCAGGGTGATGACATAGACACATTAATGTTAGAAGACATACAAAACATGACAGCTAAGGGGGAGGTTCTGATAATGGGAGACTTCAACATGCCAGAAACAGATTGGTCAATACTAGCAGGAACATCTGCCAGAACTAGACACATAGTGGATTCCCTGCAGGGGGAGGGCCCCAAACAACTGGTACAACAACCCACAAGAGACAGAGCTATCCTAGATCTAGTACTGACTAACAGGGAAAGGATCACAGATCTCAAGGCAGAAAGTCACCTGGGGGCCAGTGACCATCACATGGTATGGTTCAATTTGGCCAGTAGAACTAAATTATCCTATTCCAATGCAAAAATATGGGACTTCAGAGGAGCTGACTTTGATAAGATGGCCAACAGAGTTAAGCTAGCCCTGGCAAAAAGAAACACAGGTGAGGGGGTACAGGCAAAGTGGGCAAGCATTAAGGAAGCAATACTTGAAGCAACATCCCATTGTGTTAGAGAGAAAAGTCAGTGCAAAAGAAGAAGGAAACCACTTTGGTTCTCAAATACAGTAGCAGAAACGGTCAGAGCCAAAAGGCTGGCCTTCAGGAAATATAAGGGAACACAGCAGGATGAAGATAGGGAGGCATACCAAACTGCCCTAAGGGAAGCAGGAAAGGCAGTAAGGCAGGCAAAGTCCCAAACTGAGGAAACACTAGCATGAACAGTAAAAGAAGGTGACAAGACTTTCTATAGAAACATTAGCGAAAGGCGTGAGTCCAGAGGGGGTACTGCTAAGCTCAAAGGAGAAAAGGAGGATGTGAGAAGGAGGACCCTGTAAAAGCATCTATCCTAAACAGATACTTTTACTCATTATTTACTGATGAGAAGGTAGGGCAGGACCCACAGCTCAGCACCATGAACACAAGGGGGAGGGAGGGAGGTGAGCACTACTCCCTTCACAAATGAAAGGGTCCTACAAGAGCTCTCTAAGCTCAGGGTGGACAAGGCAATGGAACCTGATGGCATACATACCAGGGTACTTAAGGTGCTAAGGGTGGAACTAGCAGAGCCATTAGCAGAACTGTTTAGTGAGTCTCTGAGCACAGGAGAGGTCCCAGAAGACTGGAGAAGGGCTCATGTGATCCCGCTCCACAACAGTGGTAGCAGGGAGGAGGCAGGAAACTACAGACCAGTCAGTCTTACCTCAGAAGTGGGCAAGATTATGGAGGCACTCCTTAAGGAAAGGATAGTGCAACACCTGGAATCCATAGGGGCACTGGATCCAAGACAGCATGGGTTTACAAAAGGAAGGTCCTGTCAAACTAATCTCATAGATTTCTTTCACTGGGTAACCAGAGTGGTGGACCAAGGGGGAGCAGTTGATGTTGTCTACTTTAATTCAGCAAAGCTTTTGACACTGTTCCACATAGAAGATTGATAAATAAGCTGGGTGGGCTCGAAGTGGATCAGAAGTTGGTCAACTGGGTGGCAAACTGGTTGACGGGCAGAAAACAGTGAGTGGTGGTAAATGGTATACAGTCAGAAGAGATGCAAGTCACAAGTGGGGTAGCTCAGGGATCAGTACTGGGGCCAGTCCTCTTCAATATCTTCGTTAGTGACATTGCAGATGGACTAAATGGTAAGGCTCATCTGTTTGCAGATGACATAAAGATATGCAACAGAGTAGATGATCCAGATGGGGTGGACACAATGAGAAGAGATCTGGATAAACTAGCAAAATGGTCAGAAGATTGGCAACTTGGATTTAATGCAAAGAAGTGCAAGATCATGCACATAGGGGAGAGAAACCCTGAAGCCACATATAGGCTGGGAGGGGAGTTGCTGGCAGTCACAAAGGAAGAGAGAGACTTGGGTATCATCATCACCGATGACCTGAAATCATCCAAGCAGACCTCTAAAGCAGTAGGTAAGGCTAGTGGGATGTTAGGGTGTATTAGTAAGGGTATCACAAGTCGTAAGAGGGAGGTAATAATCCCTCTTTACAAGATACTGGTTAGGCCCCATCTGGAGTACTGCGTGCAGTACTGAAGGCCACACCTTCACAAGGACATTAACCAAATTGAGGCAGTGCAGAGAAGGGCAACCAAAATGGTGCAGGGACTGCATCAGAAGAGATATGAGGAAAGATTAATGGAGCTCAATATTTATACCCTTGAGCAAAGGAGGGAGAGAGGTGATATGTTTGAAACATTCAAACACCTTAAAGGCATTAACAAGGTGAAAGAGTCTAACATATTTAAATATAAGAAAAATAGCAGGACAAGAGGACACAGTATGAGATTAGAGGGAGTCTGATTAAGGGGGAATGTGAGGAAATTTTTTTCACAGAAAGGGTGGTGGATGCATGGAACGGCCTTCCTCAGGAAGTGGTGGCTATGAATACAATACAGGGCTTCAAACAGGCATGGGATAGGCATAAGGGATCAATACAGATGAGTATGAATAGATAGGCCACTGACAAAGCGAAGGTCGATGGCACATTTATAAGGCAGAAAAATAAATGGACAGACTGGATGTTCCTTGCGGTCCTTATCTGTCATCAACTTCTGTTTCTATGTTTCTATACTGAATTTGCTTAAAGAAAAAGTCAGTAAAATCTCGGAGGCATTGAAGGTACTCCTGATCGTGCAAGAGATGATTGACTGAGTCTCCAAAGCTTATCCCTTTCCCCAGAGGGTAGTGAGGATATAAAGAGTACCACAGGAGCAGAATTCAACACTACCTTTGCTCCTATTTTGCAGCTACCTAAGCCCCCCACTAATCACTGAGATACAAGAAAATAGTCTAGTCTAGAGAATGAATTGTGAACAGTGGAATGGAAAATATATGGCTCAATGCCAAGAAGACAGCCTCCTTGACCTTCAGCACTAGGCAGAGACTATCCAGACTTCCCTCACCCCGATCTTCAACACCCTTGATCGGACAGTCCTTGAGGATGTGTCCTTCTTTAGGTACCTCGGGGTCTGGCTTGATCGACACCTATCCTTCTCAGCCCACTTGGACATTGTCACAAACCAACTCAGCAGGTCAGCCTTCTACTCCCAAAGTGCCAACCTCTGAGTGCAGTCTTGAGAACAGTTTAACAGAAAAAGGTAACCCTTTTGTCTGTTTTGTGAGTTCAGATCAACCTTTGGTCTCCAGTCTTGGAGGGATTCAAACTGTGAACCTCTTGCTAGCATAACCAATGCATAGGCTTAGATATTTCTGTCTTTGAGGGGCCAGATATCTTTGCCTATGGGTACCTAACCAGGTATACAGAGATGAACCCTTAAAAACTTTAATAAAGACCTCAGATTTAAAATGCTTCTCTTTCTTTTTGGTATCACCATTCAAGCTTATGCCTAATGTCAGCTATAACCATATATATTTTTCTTACAAATGAAAGAAAATCAAAGACAGACCAAGTATGCTCTAAAAAGAATTTTAGTAAAATAGATAATATGTAAAACATACAATACAGAACTATATCACAAGACATACACATCTATTAAAAGAAAAAGGTTTTAAACAGTGCAATTCCTATTACAGTACTTAGTCTCTAAATACCTGCTTAAAGTGCTCACAGATGTTTCTTTGTCAAAGTCTAGATAAAAGTGTCTCTGAAGGAAAACAGAATGATCTTTAAAAAACTGGTTTTCCCCACCTATTTGCTTGAGGTCACCTAGCTCCTCCCTGTCAGAATATATAAAAAAATATAGCTATATAAAAACAGGATGTCTTATTCAAGTATTAAACTCTGCAATCCTCAGCATGACTCATGTCCTTCAAATGACATTTATTTGATCTCTTGATCAGTTTCCCCTCTCACACAGACATCAGCATTTATGATTTCGCACCAGTTTACTAAACCTGGTTTCCTCCTCTTGAAACATCATAAAAGGGATGCTGATTTCCCTTTTAGCAGCTAGAGCTATAATTATTAACTTAGAAAGTCTGTAATTAGCTTCTGGCCTGCCATGTAACATCTTGTATTTAAAGCCTGTGTGTGTGTATAATCTCACATGCTGTTTTTTCTCATGGCTTTCATCTTTCAGCTGAAACCTGTGGGGGGGAAGTGAGGTCACTCCAAGAGCACCAGATTTCTCAGTATCTCTCAAGACAGACAGTCCATAAGCCATTTTTATTTTACAAAAAATGATACAGTGATCAGAACCAGCTGTCCAAGAGTCACAGACACTATTCCCCCAAGTCCACCCCATCCAGACTGGACCCTCTCTTCAATGCTTTCTGCCGTTTTGCCCTTGATGCACCCCCTTGCACCCAATACTGTGAGCTTTTCCATTAATTGGCCCTCCCACCCCTTAGCAACTGGAGACTACTTCACAGTGTTAAATTTGCTTCTAACTTTTGGCTCAGTTCCCTTCCACCCTACATTGCCTCCTCCCCATCTTCTCCACCAACCCCCTCTCATGCCCTCAGGTCTACTGACTCCTGACTATTGGTAACCCCACACCATCGGACCTCTGCAGGCCAATCAGCCTTCTCTTACCATCTCCTGAAGCTTTGGAATGACCTTCTGGTCCAAATCTGCCATTTCTCCTCTAGGCATTCTCTATCCTCTGCCCTCTTAAACTACTATGCTGTAAACTGTTAATGCACCTGACTTCCTCTCCCCCAACCCTTTAGCCAACCCCCTCCCCCCCTTTCTACTACTACCCCCCCATTGCTCCCTCTACATTCTATGCGGCCTGACCAGCAGCTTTAGCTACTGGCTGTAAATGCTGGCATATGTTTCTACCAACCTCCACACTTACCCAATACTGCACTTCTTCCTTGTCTCCCTGTCAAATGTATTCCCTTAGTCAGTGACTGTCATCCATGTATAGTGTAACACAATCCAGGTCTAAACCTTACTCCTTGTTTTTCCTTCACTTCTAAACCTTCCCTATACTGTTTCCCTACTTCATGTACCCCCCTTAAATACAAGGCAGTTCAAAGCCCTGTAAGCAATGTGTAACTCTAATTCAATTTAATGTAACTAATGTAAGTAATGGATGTATGTAAGCAATGTAAGTAATGTTACTCTCAATTCATGTCTCCACTGTGTAACTTAATGCTATGTATCATGTACTCACTGCTCTCCTCTGTAGCCCCCGGATGCACCGTGAGACAAGCATCTTGTTTCTTAGTATGCCTTTCATGGTGAAACATTTCAATAAATAAATAAATAAATTTTGCAAGGGATAAAGTATTCACCAGGTATCTGTTACTCCCAAGGTATCTTTTAGGTCACTTAGAGCCCTTTCAGTGGAGGAAAAGCCTATCTGCTTTACAGGGGCCCATTCTAAATTGGAATCCTTTACAATATCCCAGTTTCCACCTAAAATGAGTGAGAGTGGTGCCCTGTGCCACTACAAGATTTGTTAGCATAGTAAAAAAAGATGGGTCATCAGCATTAGGGCCATAGATACAGGCAATAGTTGGCTCCATTAACCCAAGAAGGTCCTTTATAATAACATACAATCCCTCTGGGTCCCTGGTATCAGTGATCAACTGGAAAGGTGTTGAATGAGCCAAGTAAATCACTATCCCAGCCATCCTATTATTATTTCCTGTAGCATATACTTGTCCAACTCAGGATCGGACCCATCGGTTCTCATCCTATTGTTTAATATGAGTTTCCTGAACTAAAGCAGTATGGGCACTCATTGATTTAAGATGACGGAGAACCATGTGGCACTTTTCTGGGGTCTGGGCACCTTTTGTATTCCATGTAACAAACATGTATTAAACAGTAGCCATTACTGTAAGAGAGATAAAGCACACCATCTGTATATGAAATATGCAGCTTTTTCTTATATACTCTACCTTTATAGATCCCACCACAGTGAGCACAACCACCTAGGTCTCTGAGATCATTAGTGAATAAGACAATGTATCAGTATAAAAGAAGAAAAACAAGATGGGTACCCCAGTTTGTGGCTATAAAACAACAGGACAGTTTTTGCCCTGCCTGCTACTTCCTGATACATAATAAAAATTGTGGATGACCCCATGCAATGCTGCCGTTGAATATCCTAAGAAATAAACCAGCAACAACTATACAAAAACAGTAAAATACATGAGAAACATGTACAACAAAATTTGTAAATTAGTGCTAGAAGTCAATCTCTAATACAGAGTAAAACAACAAATGACCACTCCCGCAAAATATACTGCCCTGCTGTCGTTGCTGAGTTCGGACCCCATAACAAATAAAATTAAGCCCAGTGACAAGCCGCAACTGTAATAGCATCACCTGTTGCAACCATGTAAACCATTAAGCATTCACCCTTCATGCTATGGACCAGTCTACTGCTGTGGGGTAATGTATAGTAAAGAGTAGCTCTTAATGTTTAGGACTAGTACACTGCCCCCCCACCATAAGCACCACCACACACTACAATATGTTTCAGGAGGGAAGGACATTATCTGAGACAGAACAAGCAAACATTATTGATAGTCAGGTATATTAACATACAAGCCCCCACCCCTATACATTGCACCCTGTGTCAAAGTTAAAATTAGCCTGTCAACCTAAGACATAACAGCCTAAACTATGGTTGATTGAGAAAGCAACCCCACCCCCCTTCAAATATCCAATGTACAAATAAAAAGGCAACAGATGTTCCTATAAGAAACATAAGAAAGATCCACAATTAATGCATAGCTTCTGAATTACAGTATTTAAAGTAAAAAAAAAAAAATTCCCAGCCTGCAGGGAAGTGAGTTAATTTAACAGAACATCCGTTGTAGTTAGGATTAACAAAATTGAGTTATTCAGTCTCTTTTTTGTCTGCCTTGAGATGTAGACACTCTTTATGTGCATAATCAAATGGTTCAATTTGTCCTATGGAAACTGTCTAAAAAGTAGTCCAAGATTCATAATAGACCAAACACAGGACTGATCTCCACCCAGTCTTGCGAATTATCCAAATTGTAATCCTGGCCATGATGTGAAGCATCCAGAAAAGCCAAATAGGTTCCAAGTATTTTACAAATGACAGCCACTGTAGGAACATAACAAAGCTGTTCAACAATCTGAGAAGAGGGCTCTCCCACACTCAACTAATAGTAGACATGGAAGGCAGAGAAACGAAAGGGAGCAATGGCAGAAATAAAAAAAATTCATTGTACCTATCTGCAGCCTCTACCAGTGTCATTTTATAGTTCACC
Source organism: Neoceratodus forsteri (assembly GCA_016271365.2). Classification (NCBI taxonomy): domain Eukaryota; kingdom Metazoa; phylum Chordata; order Ceratodontiformes; family Ceratodontidae; genus Neoceratodus; species Neoceratodus forsteri. The sequence goes on along the minus strand of CM028132.1, from coordinate 1,018,541,182 downwards.
CTCCTGCCAACCAAAAAAGCAAACTAATGTAAAAGAAAAATCTTGAAAAAAGCCATTGAGCTTATCTGGACTATCAGTTTATCGAAAGTCCATATTACTCCTGTATTTGACCAAATGAACCACCAGATATCATACTAAGTCATCGGTGGAGAGTAAAACCCTTCCTCAGCTAGCTCAAGGGGACTGCAGAGATGTTTATTGGCTGATCAGGTGGGTAGAAGCAAAAATCCTGGAATTAGCTTCGAGAGCTCAAGCTTTGCTGCTTCAGCTGAGTGAAATTCAACAGAGCCCTGCAGGGTCATAACAACTAAATGAGCTGGGTTTAGCATTTTAAATTTGACATTCAGATTATGCATCACCACTTTAATGCCATTGTAGGCCATTTGCCTCTCTCTCACCATCAGAGATAACTGAAATGAGTAATGATTTTAACATAGGTCGAATTAATTATAACGAGAGGGCATGACTTCCCAAGAAAAGAGGGAACGGCAAAGGAGGAGCACCATCAGTGGAAACCTACCTGAATAACTGCGGAAACCTAAGTAAGTAACATAGTGAATTTACAACTAAAGTAACTAAAAATGATGACCATTGGGGCTGAGGAGAGGGAAAAAAAAAAAACCTTTGAGGAGGAAACCTCTGGTGATGCAAGGACTAGGTTGCCTTCAGTCCAGGCTAGGGATGTTTTATTTAGTGATGGCTCTACTGCTGCAATTTAGGAACCCAATCTAAGGGGATGAAAATATTCCATTTAGTGGAAAGCTCTCATGATCCCTCTAATGGGAACACCATAAATGGCTGCGAGAGCCCTCTGCAACAATGGATACTCTGAAGCTAGAGCAGGAATCCCGAATCGGGAGGAGGGCATCAATGACCACTGAGGCACTCAGCTGGCCTACTGACTAAAAACAGAACAGGTGAACCAGTGGCAGCCATGGTGAGAATAGTGTAGCGGGGTCCGCCAAACCCGATTCAGCTATCTAAATGATCGCTCTTGGGCATGAGGGCCCCATCCCTTGTAGCTGAAGTCTTTAATTCTACATTGAGAGGTGTCATTGATCAGCTGTATGGCTAAAGCTCACCCAGATCAAGGACATTCCCACTATGGGCCACATGAGAAGGATCCTGCCCAGAATTTCACATGCTCAAGATGCAGACTTTGGTGCAGAGTGAGACCATAGGTTGTATGGCTGACTCTGAGCCACAGAAAGTAATGGTCATGGCTGGCATACCTCTGATTTATAAATGAGACCATACAGTCAACTATGAAGCATTAAATATGAGAAGGCCGGGCGAAGCCAGTGGCCATTGGTTAGGTATTGGTAAGCTGGGCAATATGATTGACAGAGCTGATTGACTGATACAATGGACAGATAAGATTGACTGATTGGATTAACTGATAGGAATGCTTAATATAATTGACTGATATGAGCAAAACCATTGAAAGCTAGGCAAACAACTCCATTACTGAAGCCGAATTAATGGTATCATAGAAGGTAGGTGATTAAGCAGTGAGACACTGTGATGCCAGAAATTGAATCAATGAGGTTTAGCATAATTGAATAAATGAGATTTAGCAGTAATTGCTATTTTTGCAGCATAAATAGAGCACTGATATGATTAGCATGAATACCTTAAATGCCATTAAGGTGGAACTTTTTTTTTATTTTTTTTATTTAATATACTTTATTGGCTTTCAAAATTATTCCAAACAAAAAAACACAGAAGAAAAACACATTCAACATACAAATAGTTAACAACTATTACAAACAATTATACTATCTCATTACTCTCCTGCCCACCCATCTTCTCCCCAAAATCCCCTCAGAGGCATGTAACAAACAAAGAAAAACAGCCCAGTTAGGGCAAACACTTGGTTAAAGGACACAGGTAAAAAAAAAGGAAAAAGAAGAAAAAAGGATAAAGAAAAAAGGCTATACAATAAGAAAAAGAAATTTGGAACCCACAGAAGTTGCACCAACACTGAACTCATATTTCGGAAGAATGGGCCCCCATTAACTGATTGAGTAACCAGACCGTCCCCCAGCAAATGTCTGCATGTTATTTACAGGGAATTCAAGCTCAATTGGTCCACTAAATGGAGGGAGGAAATTGAAAATAGAATATGTAATTTATTCCACTTCTTATTATATATCTGTAGGAGACTGTGAAGGCTAGTTGTCATCTTTCCAATCCTTAAATTAAATAATAGCTCATTAAGCCATTCAGAATAAGAGAGTTCTGGTTGGTCCTTTCAGTGATGAAGAATAACTTTTTTCACTGAAAAGGAAAATCATGGCTAGCCAATACTTCCATTCTTTATCTGGGACCCTTGAGTAATCAGCAATCAGGAAGATCTCTGCGAAGAAATAATCTTCCTGTTCCAAAAGAGGGTCTGATTTTTGCTTTATATTCTCCCAGAGAGGGGCAACTTTTGAACATTCCCATAACACATGTATAAGGGCCCCATTCACCTGGCCACATCTGGTACACAATGGGGAGGGGATTTTCCCCAATTTGGCCAGGTGTTCAGGAGTAGAGTGAGGCATAATTTGTCATTGGCTACAAAATGGTATAGATTTTACCAAATATGGCTCCAGGTTAAAACTTGATTCAGGGAATAAAGAAGACCAGTAGGTGGAATTTCCCAATGCGTCGGGACAAATTTTGGAATATATTGCAGATGCTATCTGGGAACCCGGGTGAGGTTACCATGCCAGAATTTGGAGCAATTGTAGGAACTCCCCTTGATTAATAAACCAGGGTGGCAGCCCAAAACATTTAAGCAGCATATGCCTAAACTAGTAAATCCTGAACACCAACTTAGCCGGCATATCAAGAGCCACCAACAACTCTTGACTACTGAGGACATAACTCTCCAAAAGAAGATCTTTGACCCTCTTCCCTACCAAGGAGGGTATAACTTTGGAGCTCAACAAATGGTTTCCCAACCGGAAATTTGGATTAGAGCATACTGGCTGAGTGATGTCTAATTTATTAAAGTAGTGGAATGCTCTACATAGATGTGCATGGATCTTTACTGTTGTAAAAATAACTGAGTTTTGGAGTGACCTTGGAAGTCGTTTGAGGGGATAAAGTATAAACTATCCAGGGTTAAACCAGCATCATCAATCAGTGCCCACTCAATTCTGAGCCACAAGGAACATATAAGGTAATCACTGGCATGGGAACCCGAGAGGACCAGCTGGCATGTTTAGCGATATGACTTGCAAATAGTAGACAAAAAAGTTAGACAAGCTGAGCCCTCCCAAATTTTTGGAAGCTCCTAAATGGGTTTAGGTCCTGCATGGGGTTTTGCCTTTCCACAAGAAGGAAGAAATAAGGCCATGGACCTTTTTAGACCAACTGAAGGGAAATGAGGCATTCAACATATTCAGCGGATAGAACAACCAAGGAAGAATATTCATTTTAATAGTGCTGATTCTACCTTGAAAGGATAAGGGAAGGGGTGTCCATCTATGTAGATCCTGGCAAATATTACTAACCAACTCATCTAAATTAAACATTTTCATTGCACTGATGGTCTGTGAAAGGGTGATACCAAAATATTTGAGCTTGGTGGTACATCCCAGGCCAAGGTGGATAACGTCTGATGTAACTACCATGCGGTTTAAAAGAATTAACATTGTTTTATCAATATTGAGTTTGTAGTAGGAGAATCTACCAAACTCTTGAAAAATGTGCAAGGCAGCGGGAATTGCAGTGACTGGATTGGAAAGCTGTAACAGGATATCATCTGCATATACAGAGAGCCTAAGGTTGAACGGGCCAATGGGATCCCAGTAATATTAGGAGATTCTTTTAGAAGATGCAATGAAGGTTCTAAATATAAATTAAATAAAAGAAGGGATAACGGGCAACTTTGACAGGTGCCTGAGAATAGTTCAAGGCTCTCAGACAGGGCACGGGGTCATTATGTCACAAGGCAGAATGCAGCAAGACATAAGCGTGTTGTGCAATTTCTGCCACTTTTTTGTTCTGTGGGGTCTGCCCCACACACCCCAGTATAGAGGCTGTACCCCTGACACACCAATTAAAGATTCTCAACCTCGGGAGGTCCAACTCGAGAGTGCATCAGGTCCGGGTTCGCTTATAATGTCATATGCTATTATCGCATACATTATGACCAGTACGCCAGACAGTATACCATTACAGTATATTCTCACATGGGAGTGGGAATATAACACTCATATCCAATTTATAAAGGACATTGGGAAACCAAATTTTTCAAGACCTGAAAATAAAAATGCCCAGTTAACCCTATCAAAAGCTTTTTCTTCATCCAGAGAAGCCAACGCCATAGATATGTTGGTTCCCCTGGAGGTGGAAAAGAGGTGGGATAATTTTCTTAGGTGATCTGCCAAACAACGACCTTTCATAAAGCCTACTTGTTCGGGTCTGATCAGCTCTTCCCAGACCTGCTGAATTCTGCTAGCCAGGATTTTAGTGATGATTTTGATGTCATAGTTCATTGGGGGTATCGGATGATAATTAATTACCTTATCCAGGGATTTTCCCATCTTAGGGAACACTATTATCGTTACTTCCAGGAGTGAAAAATCTAAGATGCCTGTTTCACAGAAGTAAGAAGCTGTTGAAGCATTGGGGCTAGCTCATTTGCAAAGACTTTGTAAAAATTAGGAGAGAACCCATCTGGTCCTGGAGATTTATCTGAAGGAAGGTTTCGAACAGCTTCCAATATTTCTTTTTTTTTTTATAATTAAAATTTTATTAAAGTTTCCATTACAGAGAACGAATCATGGTGGAGTACATCATGAACCCCAAAGAGCAAACACAAAATACAATGATTCACTCTCCCCACCCCTACCCACCCAACCCAACTCCCACCATGAACAACCCAGCGTATTGATACTCCTTTAGCACAACACCAAAGAATATAACCTGGTAGTACTTAGGCCTGTAATGCATACAGAGCCTGCAGTGGGCCTCAGATCTTGTCAAACTTTTCCAGTTTGTTGTATAAGCTGGCAATAGTCCTCTCTGTTCTGAGGTTCACCAACAATTCCTGAAGCCATTCAGCATAAGATGGTACCTCCGTGTCCTTCCAGTGCCTCAACACCACCTTTTTAACAGACATTGATACCAATGCTATGTGGTACCTCCTGTTCCCAACCGAAACAGAGGAAAAATCCCCGAGAAGACATATTTCGGGGGTGAACAATTCTGAGAGCCCTAAAAGGGGATCAGCACGCTGATTAATCATGGTCCAAAGTGGGGCAATTTTAGAACAGCTCCAGAAAATATGAAGGAGGTCACCTTCTTGAGACTGGCATCTTGTGCAAGGGGAGACATCAGACCCAGTTTGGCAAGCCTCTGTGGAGAATAATAAATGTTATGCAAAATTTTGAATTGTGTTAATCTAAGTCTGTCCTGCTTAAGGAACTTATGGCAACTTTGCCACAGGAGAGACCAATCCATATCTCTGCCCTGAAAGAGAGAGGTCCAAAAGGAGATGGGAGCATAATTATCAGGGTAAGCCCAGGTAAACAGAGCAGTATATATCTTAGATACAGCATGAGGCGAACCCGACAACTCCGTAAGGGTAGCCTGAAAACTGATATTGGGAGCTGGAGGGGGGAACGGACCCATTACCTTAACCAGTAAGTGGCGAAATTGAAAAATCTTAAACACTGCTGTGTGAGGTAACATAAACTTGTGCATAATGCCAGTAGAAGAGCACCATTGACTATCGGATAACATAAAATCATCTAGACGGGAGTTTCTTATCTGAGGGATCCAACTAGGTGAGAGAAGCTTGCCATCCAGAAAAAAATTAGGGTTACCTATAACAGGTTGAGATAAATCCTTGAGATTTTTATACCTCAGAAAAGCGCACAATTGAGTATGAACCCTGACTGAAATGGCAATAGGGGAGCTATGTAGAGATGCTGGTAAGGAACCAACCTTGGTGTATAGCAACGCAGCCAGAGAGAAGCCACGTTTTCTAATGGTAGCAGACAAATGGCTAACCAAGTCAGGATATAAGTGGCAGCCATGGATTGTTGATCCACGGTCAGCCATCTGAGATATTTATTGGCCTGACTGTCCCAGTATTAAAGCCCAATATGGGGGAGTCTTAATCCTCCTTTAGCCTTCAGAGCTGCTAACTTATGGAAAGCCATCCTAGCCTTCTTGTTGCCCCATATAAAGGTAGAGATCATACTATGCACTTTTTTAACCCAGGCCAGGGGGAGCCATATGTTTAGCATGTTAAGGGGGTAGAATAACTGAGGAAATACGTCCATTTTGATTAGGTTAATTCTGCCCCAAAGAGAAAGGGGAAGTAAAGTCCACTGACGGAGGTCTAGATCTATTTTATGTACCAGTGCATCAATATTAAGTTGTCTGAGCCATGCCGTGTTCTGAGTGAGAAGGAGCCCCAGATATTTAAATATAATCGGAATTCCAAGTGAGCCCAAACGTAATAATGTCCTGTTTATATACTGTACCCTACGGTTAAGAGGAAAAAACACACTCTTACCCACATTAAGTTTATAATTCGAGACCTTGCTGAAGTCATCTATTAACTGCAGAATAATGGGAATAGATGTGAGTGGATGGGTTACCTGCAGCAGAAGATCATCTGCATAGGCCGCAACTTTAACCACCTGCTCCCCGAGAGAGATACCCAAAATGCCCTGGGCGCCAGACAATTTTCTAATAAGAGGATCTAGGTAGATATTAAAGAGAAGGGGGGATAGGGGACATCCCTGCCTGGTCCCTACATGTAATTTAAAGGGGGCGGAGATAACCCCATTACATGAAATTCTAGCAGAAGGGAACTTATATAGAGAGCTAACTCAATTCCTGAATTTCATGGGAAAACCGAAAACTTCCATTGTAGCAAACAGGTAATCCCAATGGACTCTGTTGAACGCCTTCTCAGTATCCAACGAGATCAGAACCATCGGATGCGGAGCATCCTTGGATGCCAAGAAGGTGTGAGACAGGGCCCTCAGATGATCAACCGAGGAGCTACCTTTCATAAAACCAACCAGATCTGCCCCAATTAAAAAGGGAAGTACTGCCTCCAAACGGTCGGCTAATAGTCTTGCCAGGATTTTAACATCATGGTTAAGAAGGGAAATCGGCTTGTAACTTGAGACCAGATCAGACAGTCTGTCCAGTTTAGGCAATAAAACAATCAGTGCCTCAAAAAGGGAGGGATCGGATGCTTGACCGGAGAGAATGGCCTGAAAGAGAGGCAGCAAAATGGGGATCAATTGCTTAGAGAAAACTTTGTAAAAGTTGGAGGTAAATCCGTCAGGGCCCGGAGATTTGTCAGATGGGAGAAATTTAATTACCCTTTCAATCTCACCCTCAGAGACAGGAGACTCCAAAATTTTCTGCTGGGATTGTGAGAGAGTTGGCAGTTGTAAATCACTCAGATATTCAAGAAGTCTCTCCTTAGATGGGGAATTAACCATAGGGCCATATAAGCCCTAGAGATAATTTGTGAACTCCTCTGCTATCTCCGAGGGCGAGACCTTAAGGGAATTGTCTTTGGAGGAATGGACTGCGGGAATAAATCTAGCGGATCTCTGTTGTTATCAATAGCGTACCAACATTTTGCCGGCCTTTCTCACCCTGATCAGTATATACCGCTCTTGTTTTCAAAATGGCAAATTCGGCTTGCTCCAACAACATTGCTAGGTAGACTTCTCTCGATTTCATTAATTCTTATTTAAATATCTCAGAGGAAGATGGAGAGAGGACCTTCTCCATGCCCCTAATCTGAAAGAGAAGGTCAGAGATCTGAGATGCCCTCTGTCTTTTCCTTTTCGATGTTAGGCCGATTATAATCCCCTTAGATATGCTTTACAAGCACCCCATATCATATCGGGCTTCTCTACGGAGTTGGAATTGGAGGCAATAAACTGCTCTATTTGGGATATTATATATTGAACCATCTTTGGCTCCTTCAAAATTTGATTATTCAACTTCCACCTGCTCCCTTTATTGGGCAGTGACGCTAGGGTTATTTGGCAGGTGACCACAGAGTGATCCGACAGGGGCCCTGAAACAATACTAGCGCTTATAACCCCAGGTAATTGAGATTGAGAGATGAGGATATAATCAATCCTTGAAGAAGTTGCATGGACTGGAGAAACATAAGTATATTCCCTTGTATTAGGATGTAATACACGTCATATATCACAAAGACCTATAGAGTCCAACAGGTCCCTAAAAGCTCTTTGTGCTGGGGAAAGACCTTGACGGGATTGGCCTGACCTGTCAAGAGCCTGATCAAAAAACGAGATTGAAGTCACACCCTATAACCATAGAGATGTCCAAAAATGGAGTTAGGGCTTCTTTTATCTGGACAAAAAAACTGGGGGAGTCTACATTAGAGCCATAGATAACGCCCAAGACAATATCCAAGGTATGCAATCTACCTTTTAGAAACAAAAATCTGCCAGAAGAATCATGTATAACTTGGATAGGTTTGAACGGAACCGACGTATGCAAAAGGATCATAACCCCTCTACTGTGGGTCGTGCCCTCCACCGCGAACAGCTGCCCAGTTTGCTGTCGTCTCATCTTGTCAGCCTCCCTCATAAGCAAATGCGTCTCCTGCAAAAATATAATTTCTGCCTTCAGATGATGTATATGTTTCAGGATTTTGTATTGCTTAGTCCTGTGCCTTGCCCCTTTAACATTCCAACTGATAAAGTGGTTATTTCTAACCATCACTCAAGATGCCATTCAGAAATCCCCGAAAACACCACATGTATTTATGTTTCCCATCAATACTTTTCCAAGCAAGGTATGTGCTGGGTTGTTCTACCTCCCCCCCGCCCCTGCCATCACTAAATCCATCCCCCCAATCACCCCTCTGAAACCCCCAGCACCCCATAAACCCTAGCCCCTCCTCCCACACCCACCCACCTTTGCATGGTACATGATGATCGGCTAACTGAAAGATCCTCTCCTCCAACCTCCCCGTCCTCGTGAACCAGAAAATGAGAACACTACCCCTTTGTAAACAGAACACTCCATAGAGAGCAGTACCTCCATCATTCTTATAAATTGTCATCATTGCTAGCTAGTGTAGAGAAGTTGTCTGCACAAACCCATAAAGAAAGTAATCCTCCCTACAGAGTCCCCATGAACCATGCTACTACATGATTCACAGAGGGTAAAGTGTGTAAAACACTTGCATCAAACGTGAAAATAGTAATCACAGACACCCTCTTGTGGAGCAACCCTCGAATGACAGAGGTGAACAGCTGAGAAAGCGAGCCATTACTGCCTGCTTTGGTATAGGGGAAACTTAAGGGCTCCAGGGCTGCTGTCAGGACCATATTTCTGGGACCAGAGGCAGTGACCATCTCACTTCATTAGTGAAAATTTAAAGAGAAAAAAAGGAGATGAGGAGTCCTCCATAATCAGCATTCGAGGAAGGTAGTTCAGAAGGGGAAGACCAACGCCAGTTAAAGCGTACAACAAACCTGATATCGCTATCTGTCTATGGCTGCAGAACCTCCACCTAATATGCAAGCTAGCCAATTTTATCACCTAATGGCAACAGGGAATAAGAAAGAGAGGGAAACCTAGAAAAACCAGACCATAAAAACAGAACCAGAAAGGGACTGCAGCCACAGACAGATTCGCAATGTAAACACAGAGATACTGAGCGTTGCCCCCCCAAACCTTGGGATCAGGATATCACCCTTGAAAAAGTGAATTGGCAGATCTGACAGAGTAAAATTTAACTTGAACATAGTAAGTAAGTAAGTAAAAGTAAGTAAGTAAGTAAAAGTTTATTTTTAAGCGCTTTTCGAAATCAAAGCGCTGTACAATAATTAAATACATATAACCCCAGATGAATATGAAACAAGACTAGACTGGACTAGAGTCGAAATTATGAGAGTCCACAAAATTAGACAGTCCTGAAAGAGAAAACCAGATCAGAAACGCGATGTCCATTAATCTGTCAGCACGAAGACCCTTCTCGAGAGCTGCAGCTTGGAATTAGATAGCCAGATAAATAGTTTATGACCAATGTAGTCCCAGAAACAAAGTTGAGAAATATAATTTGCATCAGCTGAATTACACCACCACTGAAAAACTCAGCATGGCACCCCACACCAGGTCGACTCTCATGCAGGCTTAAAAAGGTCAGGAAGCGCTTTCTTGAGCCCTACGGTTGCCGACTCCACTTCTTCATAGGTCTCCCAGGAACCATTCAAGCAAACTTGGAATCTTGCAGGAAAGCCCATACGAAACTTGATTCCCGCGGCAATCAACTTGAGGACAAGCTTGTGAAACGTGGCTCGTTTCTGGCATGCAGATAAAGGCAAATCTTGCACCACTCTCAGCTTTTTACCTTCCCATTGCAAATCTTGAGCTTCCTTAGCCTTATATAGGAAATGTTGCTACCCTGGAAGTTTAAAAATGAAATATGAATGACCGGGGTCCAAATCCAGGAGGGGGGCGAGTGCTCATGAGCTCTTTCTATTATATAGCTTGCACCAAACGGGAAGGGCCTGCCACCTTCTCCACGAACTTTCTGATGAACTTAATGGGTTCTGAACCCTCTTCACCTTCGGGCAAACCAATGATTACTGCATTATTGCGGTGACTGCGTCCCTCCAAATCTTCCACCTTGTCTTCCATTTTCACTAGCCTTTGCCTCATGGCCACTAACTCCAATTCTGCTTTATCCTGTTTCCTTTCCACGGAACGTATGCAAGCTTCATTATCAGCAATCTTCTTAGAGAGCTCCTCAAGGGTGCTGGAGATGCTTTTTATTTCTCCTGCCATATTCTGCATTTCAGCCTTGAAAGGCTGAAACTCCTCTAGAAATCTTGAAAGGGTAAGAAGATCGGTTTCAGGGCTCTCAGTAGTAGCAGGCAGCGAGGATTGCAAGGAGGAGGCCCTGGCTTTCTTAGAGGCCTTCTCGGGCGTAGCTGGAGGTGTATGTTTGGAAGCAATTTTCTCATCTCTTCATCCATCGACTTCCTTTATCGAGGGCACACTGCATTCAGGAAAATAACAGACAGGCGATCTGCTGTGGAAAACACCACGAAACGGGGTTTTTAGTGATAATTAACAGGCGGTAGGTCAGAGCAGGCAGAGAGGTATCCTACCCAGCACACCGCATCATGTGACTCCTGAATAGCTTCCAATATTTCTTGAAGAGATATGGGATTAGCTAGAAGAATTTGTTGGTCTGGAGTTAGACATGGGAGATGAATGAAAGATAGGTAGCCCTGACTATCCTCTAAAGGAGGAGAATAAACAGGAGGGTAATATAATTGGTGATAGTACATTTCAAATTCACACACTATATTTGGAGGAGATGTTCTGAGGGAACTATCATTTTGGGATGTAAGAGAGAGAGAGCTAGGTGGAAGGCTTCCTGATTTTATAAGTGTAGGGCAAGAAGGTGTCCTGCCTTGTCCCCCTGATCTACATAAAATGAGTGTGTTTTAAGAATGGCATATTCGAGATCACGTGATGCAGCAGGCCTGAGAAGACAATTTCCCTTTCTCTCCTGCCCACCGCCATTATTTTTACATATTTTTTTCTGAGCTTAACAGCATCGAGAGCCTGACTAAAGCTATTATCTGGTGTGGGTAGTGCTCCGGAGTGAATTTGGTGTGCTCGGCAAAGAGTGGAGGCTGAAATGAAGAAGCCCCAGCCTAAACACACACCCTGTCACCCCAGAGAAGGCCCCTAAGAAGCCGCAAGCTGGAACCACAGGCACAGCGCAGGCAATGGCACATCCTAGTCCGGAGCAAGAGCCATTAACGCTCGCTGGATTCCTGGCCGAATTTCGGCCGTTCAAAGAGGAGCTGAGAAACCTCACTTCTGAATTTAAAACCCTCTCCCAGGCTAGAGGACATAGAGCTGAGAACATCAGATGCTGAGGCCTGACTCACTTCTCTGGAGAGGAAGGTGGACAAGCAGAATGCCGAAGTGGCCATGCTTAAGCCAAAAATCAACAAGATGGAGCAAAAGCTTGAGGATCTTGAAGGTCGTAGCAGCAGGAATAATGCGGTTATTATTGGATTACCTGAGATGGAAGAAGGGCAGGACGCTGTTCTGTTTGTTCAGAAGTTTATTGAGAAGATTATAAGGCCCTCTCCTTATGGCCCCCACTATATTATAGAGCGGGCCCACAGAACGTTGCGATCTAAGCCTCCGACGGGGGCCCCTCCTAGACAGCTAATTTTTCGTTTTCTCAATTTCCTGGAGAAGCAGCATTTTTTTTCAAACTGAAGACCATCCAAGAGCTATGGTGGGAAGGACCGAGAATCAGAGTTACTTAGGACTTACCGCTTTCAGTTAGACATTGCAGAGCTGCCTTCCATCCGGTGGTCAAGAAGCTCCTGGCAGCTGGTCTCAAATTTAGAATGCTGTAACCCTTTAAGCTACAGTGCAGATATCCGGACAGTGGCACTCATATGAGGACTCAGACTCTGCAATGGAAGAACTAAAGAATGCTATGCCTGATCTCTTTAAAGGCACTTAACTATCACGGGGGTTACTAGTGGGGACCATTCGGGAAGTTTGAGATGTAACAGAATATACGGAAATGTTTTGTGTTTTGCTCTCTGGCCTAGAACTAACACTTTCTGATTGCCTTTCTATTTTGGGTCAAAAAGGGTAAAGTAGCCGTACCTTCATAGTCTTTAGTTAATTAGGTACACTTTAAATTCACTGGGCGGTTGGCAAGGGGAATAGTTGGGACATTTTCGGTTAAGGATATAGGAGGGAATGCCCGATATTGCTGAGGGGCTTTATTTTGGGGATCGATAATGGTCTTTATGGCTCGGGGGGTACTTTTGTGTAGAGCCGACTGTTATAGAGGTTTGAGCTGCTGAAACGAAGTCCCAGGGTAGGGCGGTGTTTGCATCTTGCCTTTGAACCGCAGGAGTCCAGCTTTGTCCTTCCCCTTTCTCTCTATGGTCGGTGAGTGGGAGCTCCTTGTCAGATAATGGCCCTGGTGAGGAGAGATCAGGTGGACGGCTTGTGGCTGATGTTGAAGGACTTGGAGAACTTTAAGGGTTATTAGCGGGGTAGGTGCCTTTACCAGTTTTCCTCACTTTTCACAGCTTTATAAGGAGGCAGAGGGTTTGCATTTTGGGAGGATGGAGTTGATGCAGTTGCGATTGGCAGCTGCGAGAGGGGAGTATTGCCCTGGTGTTGTGTGCAGTACCTACCAGATTGCTGGAAGCCCTCATAGCTGTGAAGCATTGGCAAGGCAGAATTGGTGGCAACTGGGATATAGGCCGAGGCCGACGGTACAGTTACTGTTTCGGGATGGAGTCGGTTTTTCTTTAGCACATCCTCCTTTTGGGTGGACACGTGCAGTATGGTTCCTTAGGATATTACCAAACCCGTTTCATTAGGGGGAGCTCCCCGAGTTTAAATATTGCCTGTTCTAGTACAATTATATCCTCCCTCTTCTTTCACTTTTATTCCCTTTTTTGCTTGTTACAGGGAAGAGACCCACTCTTGTTTGAATACAGGGGCGGTGATTTTAGCCGCTTCTCGTGTAGTAGTCTTGAGGGGAGATAATGGATGGGAGGTATCCTGTATTGCGATATTCAGTACTAGGAGCGCTACCCATTGTTGAAAGGCGTAGAATTAAGGACAGGATTCTTGATATCTGTTTGAGTTTAATCCGTCAGTTTTAAAAGGGGTTTTCATAGTTAGTTTAGGTGTTTGCGTGTCATACAAGTGTATTGAACTTGCCTCACTCCTTTATTCTTTTATAGGTTGGTATTATGCTGAGACTTTGGATGGGGCTGGGCAGGAGGGTGGGGTGGTTTTTTGGAGGAGTGCTGCTTAGCGATGCATAGGAATAGTGGAGGGATGGGGGAGACGTAAGAGTATGGTATATTGGGGTTGTGTGTTTGTTGGATAGTTTAGGGGATGTTCTTAGTGGGGTGGAGGTGGGGGTTCGGGGGTTGGTAGGGAATCTTTGGGGGGGACACAGTCCACCGGAGGCTGGTTGAGGTTCGCCTTTAAGGTAGTTTGTGACTTCAGGTGCTGTTGTCATCTATTGAAATTGCACAATGGCTAAGGAGCTTTGTTTTTCAACTTGGAATGTCAAAGGTTCCCCTATAAAAACTAAACAATATAAGATACTGAAGCACTTAGATATTTTATATGCTAATGTTGTTTTTATCCAAGAATCTCATTTACTTGACTCGGAAGCCATTCAGATGAGACAGATGCGGATTGGACAGGTCTTTTCAGCCCAAGGAACCTCAAATAGTTGTGGGGTTTTAATTCTTATTGATAGGGGCATTCCTTTCCAGGTTATCCAGGAAATCAAGGACCCCTATGGTAGATTTATTCTGGTTAAGGGAACTTTGTATTCTGTAGATTTTGTATTAGGAAGCATTTATGGCCCTAACAAAGATGACCCTTTATTCTTTACGAGACTTCTTAATAACATTCTTTCCTTGTTACCTTCCACAATAATTTTAGGGGAGGATTGGAACCTAGTGATGGATCCAGATAAAGATTGCACTAGCTCACTTTCGGATCCTTTTTCCCCGTCACAACATGCATTACATGAGTTAATGGATAGGTTGGGACTTTGTGACATATGGAGGGTTTTACACCCCGTGAACAGGGAATACACTTTGTATCCCCTGTTCACAGGTCCTCATCCTGCATTGATTACCTGCAGTGTCTCAGGCCTTGTTACCTGGTGTGACAAGCTCTATTATTCAGTCAGGCCCGCCTCTCTGATCACTCTGTGGTGCTCTGCAAGTTGGCCTTCTTCCTTGCCTAAGCGCCAAATTAGGTGGAAATTGAATGGCCAATTGCTCAAGGATCCCAAGAATAGAAACCAAATCAAGAAGTATATTACACAATTTTTCGACCTGAATGCTACACAGGACACTAGGCCAGATGTGCTATGGTGTGCCTTCAAAGCATATCTCCGGGGCATCCTAATTGGGATGGCCACGACAAGGAAAAGGGGGTGGGAGGCAAAGCAGAAGGAGGTGCTAACACGGATAAGAACTTTAGAGGTTAACTTACAATCAAACCCATCTGATGAGTTTAAACAAGAACTGGCAAAGCTGAGGGACTCCTATGTAACTATGCTTAATGAGAGAGCAGAATTTGCTATTTTATGTACCAAAGCCTCTTATATAGATCACAGGGGAAAAAACCGGTAAACTATTGGCCCAGAGAATTAAACAACTGGAGTCTGCCCGGTTCATTCCCCCAATCCGCTCTAGAACTGACGGAGCTGTCAGATCCAATCCCCAGGAGATCGCCCCGAGTTCGCAGTTATTATGAACACCTATATGGTGAACTGCCTAATCTCTTCTGCCTTTTACTCTCTCCTCCTACTTTAGCGGAGGCCCACTTACCTTGTCTCTTGGAGTCTCAGTGTAGGGCACTTTAGCTCCTATCACGGAGTTGGAAATCTTGAGGCTATAAAGGGTCTACCCTTAGACAAATCACCTGGATTAGATGGTTTTCAGCAAACTTCTATAAGTGTTTTAAGGAGCAAATTACCTCCCATCTTCTTTCTCTTTTCATCATATCTTATCAGGTGTGCAAATTGATTCCTCTCTATTCGAGGCCCTCATCGCTCCTTCCAAAATCGGGTAAAGACTTAGAATGTGTTGAGAGTTACAGATCCATATCGCTGCTGAACCAGGATATAAAAATTTTAACAAAAATATTGGCGGATAGACTCAGTTTGGCTCTCCTCGATTTAACTGGTTCACATCAAGTGGGCTTTATGAAAGGCAGATTTTCCACAGACCACCTCCGCACTCTTTCGCACGTCTTCTCCATTTCCAGGGATGCCTCCTTTCCAGTAGCACTGGTCTCTCTGGATGCTGAGAAGGCCTTTGACAGAGTCAAATGGAGTTTTTTACTTCAAACATTAAACTACTTCGGATTTCCCCAACAATTTCAATCTTGGATAAAGGCCCTCTACCAGAATCCGACTGCTAAGATTTCTGGGAATGGTGTAATCTCCAGGACCTTCACCCTACATTCCGGAACCAGGCAGGGCTGTCCCCTTTCTCCTCTACTTTTTAATCTCTACCTGGAACCGTTAATCCATAAACTAATTTCATGTCCGAAGGTTCAGGGGATTACCATTCTCAGCACTGAGCTTAAAGTCACTGCATATGCGGATGACTTGCTTTTGCACCTTTCTTACCCAGAGTCATCTATTCCTGCCATGTTGGACATTATTGAGCAATTTAGTGAATTATTGAATTACAAATTAAATGTAGGAAATTGATTGTTTTTCCTTAAATCACAAAGTTTTTAAGAATGATATTACTGCCCTAGGCCTAGCCTGGTCCAAAGACTCATTGCGGTATTTGGGCATTGTGTTAACTAGGGACTGGCAGAGCACCATTAAATACAATTTGGAGGCATTACTGTCCACGGTGGCTTTAGATTTGACCAGATGGTCGGCTTTATTTATCTCTTTCTGGGGAAGAATCAGTCTGGTTAAAATGAATGTTCTCCCGCGTCTCTTATACCCTCTCCAGCTACTCAACATTTGCTTGCCGAGCGGCTGGTTTAAAAAAGCCCAGAGTTTGATAGGTGATTTCATCTGGTCCAAAAAGAAGCCAAGACTAGCTTTTTACAAGCTTGTGGCACCCAAGTCTAAAGGCGGTTTATGGCTTTCATACATGTGTATGTATTATTGGGCCTGTAGTAGCTAAATACCTAAGGTGGATGGTTCCTAATCCTCTGCCTACTTCATCCATAAGGCTCAAAATAGAGCTGAAATTATCCGCTCGCAAATATATCCCTCTGCATTATTATTCCTCAATATCGCCTCTATACCTAAAATATAAAAACTGGTTAGATGTGGAGCAATCGATTTGAACTCTCCGTTTTAAAATAGATAACAAAATGTTATCCCCTAGATGGTTACCTAGTTTGGGGGAGGGAATGGTGTACTCATTTCTTAAGGAGGATGGTACCTGGTTATCAGCTGAAGACATCGTGGTGAAATTCAGGCTTAAGGAAAGTGACTATTTTAGGGTACTACAGCTTAGACACCTCCTCAATAAAAAGTTTGGGGAGGGTACCTCTTTATTTTATAAATTCGCTTTCCTGTCTGAACTGGGCCCACTAGCTAACTCCTCCCAGAGTATTTCCAAACTGTACAATATTTTGTACGATTGGCATTTTCCTGAGCCGTTTGGACCTACAGAGTTTTGGTCTGTTCTTTTCCACACTGGATATGAATTGACAGCTATATGGAATAACTGCCATTGTTTTGTAACACAAGATAGGCTATGGTTAATACAGTTTTACATCCTCCACAACCTCTATCATTATCCTCAGAAACTGGCCAAATGGGGAATAACTTCCTCTAATGTATGCACTAGGTGTGCTCAAGCAGAGAGCTCCCTGCTTCACATTTTCTGGGAATGTCCTAAGATACTACCCTTTCAAGGCTATAAGGACAAGGTCAATCCACTCCTTGGGTTGAAGGATTTGTTCATCCCAGAGGTTTGTATTTTTGGGGATTATTCGCAGATCTCTGTTAATAAGCGTAAATTTCAAATTGCCTTGATTTCTATGTCAGTTAAAAAACTGGTGCTCAAGTATTGGAAGAGTTCGGAGGTCATCTCCTATTCTGAATGGCTAAGCGAGTTATTATTTAATCTTCAAGTGGAGAAGACCATTTCGAGTATCAATAATAATAAATACAAATACGAACGGATTTGGGCCTCGTTACATACGTTATATACTATCTAGTACTCAATTTTTAAACTACTAGATGTTATGGACTGTTCATGCCTCGAAACTGTGGGTGGGGACCTGTGCCGGGTGCAGGGGGAGGGGGACGGGTCAGGTAACCTGTTTTGTCATATGCTTAAATACTCTGGATGTCTTGGTCCTGTCCGTTGTATTTTGTTAAACTTTCAATAAACTTTAAATAAAAAATTAAAAAATAAAAGAATGGCATATTCGGCTCATTCCCGAAGGCTATCTGCATGTTGATCTCTTAAGGTCACCAGTAGTTTCTGATCCGCCTGAGAGGCTTTCCACTTCCTCTTTCTCTTCCTTGTGGAAGTCAATCGAATAAATTCCCCATGCAGGACACACTTAAGGGAGCACCAAAGCTTATCGGCATCTGGAATAAAACCCACATTATGGTCCATGAATTGGGTAATGAGGTCTGTAATCCTGGATAGCACTGGCTCCTCTTGGAGGAGCTGGTTGTTAAGTTTCCAAATTTTATATTTATGTAGGGTAGGGGGGAGGTTATATTGCAGCCAAGTGGGTGAGTGGTCAGATAGCACTCGAGGGGTCACCCCCTCATCTACAATATTTGGTAGGAGGAATCTAGTTACTAGAAAATAATCCTACCGGGAAAAAGACTTATGGACAGGTGAACAAAAAGTATACATATGTTCAGTGGGGTGTAGTACTCTCCAAAGATCACATAGACCTCCCATCTCTATCATCTTCTGAAGGGGCCGCTGAGCAGGGGAAAGCCCTGTGATCCTACACCTAGTTCTGTCCAGGTCTATGGTTAAGATTAGGATCCAGTCTCCAGCTAAAATAAGTGGTAAATGGGCATAGGGGGTCAGTCAATTCAGTAAGTCAGAAAAAATATCAGGAGAATCTGTACTGGGGCCATAAATGCAACCTAAGAGAACTTCAGAATGGTTTAGCAACCCATGGACAAATAGGTATCGCCCTTCAGGATCTTCCACATTTTGTAACCATTGGAATTTAGTTTCTTTAAAAATTAATATCATCACACACACTGTTTTGTGTCTTGGAGTCCCCAGCCGCAAAAACCTGTCCGGCCACCTGTCTGCAAAAGAGAAGCCCTTCTGCCGAGAAGAGGTCAGTCTCCTGCAAGAATGCTATTTGACATTGCATTAACTGAAGGTGGCACAAAATCTGATAACGTTTTACCCTGGAGTGGGTGCCTTGATATTCCAGGTAACATATTTCATCAGCAGTTCAAAGGACCCAGTATTATGAGCCCAATAGGAGTAGGAACTGAAAATGATTTGGAAGACTTTGCCTATGGTTCGATAGACAAGCAGGCAGCCACTCCCACTTCCTGAGCTATATAAGCAGTTCCCCTCAGCCTCTTTCTGAAGCACTTTTTCTTTGCAGCCAAAGGCTCTGACAGTCTGTCCTCTGAGCTGGTTGGGCCTACCTGGCTGGGGCCTGTGTCCCCCAACTTGCCCCCCTTGCTGCTCCTGCTTGTCTCTGCTGGACTTCTGTGTTTATTTTCCTGCTCTGGTTTGTATTTTGCCTTCAGCTATGTGTGCTTCCTTCTGTTTTGTTCTGTTTTCTGTGTTTGCGTGTGTTTGCTTTTGTCTTTTGGGGGGGGTTTGTTTCTACGCTCATAGCATATTGCTATTACAGGGCTCATACTACTTGCTTTGTTACTTACCACTCTCAAATTACTTGCAATACAACTGCAAACATGATCTGTGTATTTCAGCTCACCCCTGGCTACTCCATGTTCCAATGTTGCATACTTGATTAATTCACCTGACTCAGATTTACTCTGACCCTAGCTATACAGCTCAATCATGCTCATTTTGCTTGCCTCATTGCAGCAGCTTCTTTGCACTGCCTGGTTATGACTGCTTCAGAAGCATTGTGTCTCCTTATGTTCTTGCAGTTTTAAAACTCTGTGTGCTCCATTCAGATTGTTCACTTATGCTATTTCCCTGTTGGTATACTACTGTTTCACTCTGAGGTCAGCTAAAGTTCCTACTGAGGTTGTTAAACTAGCTTTAATATCTGCATGTGGTTCTTTGCCCTTTCATCATTTCATCATTTTCTTGTTTGTCCTACAGAGGGGACTGGGAAATGTTTGGGGAGTCGTGGCCCCATGTGGCTAATTATTTCTGTTCTAACTCCTGCCTCACCGCTGAAAATCTTCAGAGTATTTGTCACTTTGATTTGGCATTTACATGCCTGGCTGGCTTGCCCCACCATCATGCTGCCCCCATTTATGTTCATGTCCCATCATTGCTACTATGTTTTGCAGACCTTTGTGTTGGTCTGCCTATTCCTGTTGCTTACTGTCCCATGTGCTGGTCTGATTATTGTTATGCTTCCCTGTACAATTACCTGCTTTACTGAACTATGTCTGGATTAACCCCTGATTTGTGCCATCATTGCTCACTGCTCCCTGCCATCTGCCCTCTGTACAAATCTCAGCACTCACTGCTTAATCAGCTCCTCAGTAATCCCCTGCAGCAAGCCAGCATTAGCGTTCTGGGCAGGGTCTCCTGCAGCTGATGGTCTGGCTCTGCACCTGGAGTCCAGAGGCTGGACATGTGAAACCTGGAGCAGGGTCCTTCTCATCTGGCCCATAGCTGGAAATGTCCTTGTTTGGGTGGACTTTTAGTCATCAACCATACCAACGGCACCCCAAGTTGTAGTATTTATGACTCAGCTGTGAAGGAAGGTTACAGCTATTCATTTAGCTCCAGTGTTCCACATTATTGTAGTCTATTGGCTCTAGTGGTTCCCTGGCAGGGCACCTTCACAGCATTCTCCCCACGTCCCCCTCAGGTTCACCTGCTTTGTTTTTTGTTTTGCCTTGGTAGGCCGGGTGCATGCCTGGGGGGGGTCATTGCTCTCCTCCTACCACCTTGGTGGTGGTTTGTTGCAGAACAAACCAGCTTGCAACCCTCCACAGTGTTCCTGTTAGAAGGACAGAGTGAGAGTTTCCCTCTAAATTTGGATATTTTTCCATCTTTTCTTGTTTGGGGCTTTCTAAATTGCATTATACAATGGTAAGAAAGAATCCTGGCTCCCGATTGGTGAGTTGGCCATCACAGCAGGGATGTTATCCTGTCATAACATCCCTGCTGATGATCTGGCTGACCACCACATTGATTGTTTGCATCTTTTCTTAAAAAAATATTTTTAAACACTAAATAAAATTCTTTGTTTTAAAAAAAAAAAAAAAAATGAGCCATTGTATAATAGGAATAATGCCTTCCAGGGTGGGTGTTATGCTGGGATAACATCCCTTCTCGGGTGTTGGATGTCCTCGACCACTGGCCTTGGGCCCAACCACCCAAGGTGGGACGTTATCCCGGCATAACACCCACCCTGTCAGGCATTATTCCTTTAGTAGTAGAGCTGTCACTAACTAAATTATCCCACGCCTGGAGGGAAGACAACCTAGGCCTTGGATCCCCAGAGATTTCCTCCTCAAAGGTTTTTTTTTCTCTCTCCTCCGTGCTGAAGGTCATAATACCTAGTTAGTAATTCCTAGTTCCATTAGTTAGGATCTGCTGTTGGATGGAGGGGGATGGTATCTCATCTTGGCCATTCCCTCTCTCCTTAGAAAGTCCCCTCTCCAACCCATCAGACTCATCCCATGGCTTCCCTGTTTTCTCACTGCGTGATCAACCTGCCTCATGTTTATTTATTACCATGGCTCACAACTCATGATGTTTATACATATCTTACTACTTCCTTGGGTTGCCCATATGCTTTTACTAGTGCTTCTTTTTGGGGATTCTTCCTAAGGTACTCTTTAGCCAAGGGAAGCGTCCCATGGCACTCTAGGGTGGAAACCTCTAGAAGGTTCCTTGCCTTGGTACCCTACATGGTGGCAATTCCTACAGAATAGAGAGTGCGAATGGCCAAATCAAAGTAACACAGTTGCACAAGCATAACACTTAGTGGCTGTGTAGACCACTGAATTGAAGGCTCTGCCTATGGTTCGATGGACAAGCAGCCAGCCACTCCTACTTCTGAGCTATAAAGCAGTTTCCCTCAGCCTCTTTCTGAAGCAGTTTTCTTGCTCCACCATCCTCCGCTCCTCCACCAGTGGCAGCTCCTCTCTCCGGGGGATTCTTCCTAAGGTACCTTTAGTCAAGGGAAGTGTTCCACGGCACCTCTAGGGGTGGAACTCTCTAGAGTGCTCCTTGTCTTGGTACCCCCCCCCACAGGGTGGTAATTCCTCCAGAATAGACAGTGTGAAAGGCCAAACCTAAGTAAAACAGTTGCACAAGCATAACACTTACTGGCTGTGTAGCAGGGATGGGCGGACCCGAAAAAGTCCTGACCCTGATTCACAGGATCAGGATCCAGGTCAGAGTTCTTATTAGTTCTGATTGATTCTGATTCAGATCAGAACCTTTAAGAAGTTAAGGTTAATACCGTAAAATCACCACAAATGCAGTAAAAAACATTGAAAATATTTTCTAATCTGAGTGTGTCTGCAATTCTGCATTTCTGATTCGACTCTATGTATTTTTCTGCTCTGTCTCCTATTTTTTTTTGTCTACAGGGAACCCAGAAACACTCTTTTTCTTTACCATCTGTTTGTGGTTATAATATCAACAGGGCTCACTCCCTGACTCAGTATACAAATCCCCAGCCTCTCCTATCTGCTGACAGTCTCCCCACTCAGTATGTTGATCCTTGATCTACAACCCATCTATTGACACCCACTCTCTTCTCCTGTAGTTTTCATATCTTTTCACATCCCTGCCCCTCAGACACCCACCCTACTCCACAATGCATTACATACCACTGCTCCTCTCATCTGCTGACACCCATCCTATCCAAATATGTGGGCCACTGCCCCCTCACATCAGCAAGCCCCCACCCTGCCCTATTATGTGTACCCCTACCCTCTCTGCTTGCATACAGAATTCTGAAATCAACCCTGCCCATGTATTTAATCCTATACCCGCACTTATCTGCTGGTTACCATCCTGCCCTTGTATGAACACCCCTACCCCATCCATCTTATAGCATTAACCCTTCCCTAGTATGTAGATCCCTACCCCCACCCATCTGCTAGAGCCCACCTACTCAAGTAGTTTGCACATCTTTTCATATCCCACCCCACCAAGTTTGAACACTCCTTCCCCTCCCATCTACTGCACCCACATGCTCCAGCATAAGCCGCAGTCCCACTATGTACAGACATGCATTCACCCATATGCTGCCTGGCACCAACCTTTTCACAATACACAAATGCACACACCCAGTCATCCACCTCCCCCATCAATGCCAGAGCAAAGCAGACCACACTTAAATTAAACTTCTACTGTTGCTGGCACACTGAGTATAGCTTCTAGACTGTCAAGCAACTCAGATGAACACACACACACACATATGACACAAGCCAATAAAGGTACAGTCATGGACAAAACAGTACATATGTACTAAACAGAATGGTGAAGCAGCAGATTTAAACCAGTGAAGACAGCAACAAATGAACATGCCCCTCAACTGTCCCACATTATGAAGGACGCGTCCCTCATTTTGTCATTCAGAACTGCCACATCATCCGTCCTGCAGATATTGCAACACACAGGATTGATATTACCTCAGACATTAAAGCAGAAATTCATATTGCACTCTGATAGTACATTAAAATAAACCACAAACAACAGCAGCAGAACATTTCTCCATGTTTTATATTCCCAACATATATCTATGCTTACACATTTTGAGTGCCGGATTCGGTGTCTTACTTTTGAGGCTAGCAAGAATGGAGGTGCCGAGCAGTACACTGACTGCAATACTGTCTGAGATAATAACAAATCAAGCATACAGTGGTGGGTCACCTCTGTAATAAAGCAGTACTGCAAAACAAAAAGCAGCAGCAAATAAATCAAATACATGCACATCACATTATGTGTAAGAGAATCTATTGCAGTGGTTTATTTGAGCCGAGTTTTTGGCATTGCCCAACAGCTGGAATGCTACTCAAGCGAGGCACTATTTTAACACCGGATTTTGTGCTCTCTATAATGTAGGTCATAATTTTATTTTCGCTATATTAACATAGATCCTACCTAACCACTGTTGCTCCTGCTGTTCTTGCTACTGATACATGATTCCTGGCTGGAGAATTCCATAAATTTGTCACCTTTCACTTGCCTTTCACTCTTGTGCAGGTCATAACTCCTGGACAGTTTACCCACACTGCCTATGCTGTTGCTGATGGTTTTTCCCATTCCCGCTCTGTGTTTATATTTTAATCATGTGCACTGGATTCATAAGTAGGAGCAGGAATGGTGCCCCACAGCAGAGTACCTTTTTTTTCATCAGTTGAATGAGGTGGTTTATGTAGACAGGAGGGAGGACCTGGGTTAAAAATAATTCAAAAGTATTAAAATAAAAATACGCGGCAGACCCGGTATACAGAGCAGGAGTGTCCTGATTTACCCAGGTCCATCGGGTCCTCTGAGATCTGGGGGATTCTGATTTCAAGTGGACAGGTCCACCGATCCCTACTGCGTAGGCCATTGAACTGTTAATATCTAAAAAGATAAAATGCCTCTGAGGACCCAAACATCTCCCTAAGCCCCCATCAAGTCCCTCATTAAATATAACAAGGCAAGCAACTCCCCAGTCCTCATGACTGACCTTCCATTAGTACTTGGGCCATGATGCCAGTACTCTACCCACAACATAGTTCCCCTCCCACCCCTCCACCCCAATATAAAACCTTCTGAAAAACACACATATCCACTAACTCAGATACAATACAAAACACCAACTAGGAAATAGAAGGGCCCCTCCTAAGGGGCTCCTTAGAGTCTTTTTGCTGCCTGTAGACATTTAGACTTAGCTAGAACATAAAGAAAAATAGGAAATACAAGAAACCAAACCAGAGGTAAAAAATATTGGACTCCTTATCCAGTAAATGAAAAGAAATCTGCCCCTTAATTGTCCAGAGTAAATTAACATAGTTCCACAGATCCTGTTTCTGTGCAATTTAATAGCCGTGACCTAGTATTAATCATGACATCCAGATTGTGGAGCTATAAGTCTGGTGGTATATTAAAGTAGCCAAAAAATAACCAAAGAGTTCGGTCTCTGCTATAGTGACCATGGGCAACTAACAGAAGGGTCACAAAATCTATAGAAACGTCTGATTTGTCAGATCTGTCCAGGCAACATTTGTTCCCTTCAGAATGATTTCCAAAAAATTACATGCCCATTTTAATACTACTGGAGAGCACATTTAGCACAGTTCAAATATCAACCACAAGGTGGAGCCAGTAAAACATGCTGAATGAGGCTTACAAATCCTGACCCAATTAAAATGAGCAGAAAAACCTCTGTTACTGTGGTGAAGTGGAAATAAAATAAAGTAAGCATTGGGGATCTTCTGGGCACTCCAACCCACACTGAGACAGTCCAGCATGATGATATGTCCCTGATGCGAGAATAGGTTTATTCAGTTCAGGCTGTATGAGTATATAGCAGAAATTCTTCCCTGAAACTTACTTCATTTAAGTAGGTCTGGATAGAGGTTCTTGAGAGCAACAGATGCCTGATCCTCCAATTCAAATGAGTGCTATTGATCGTTCTTAAAAACATGTAGCATAGCAGGGTATTTAACCTTGAACTTAATACCAGCTGCAATTAGCTTGGAAACCATTGAGTATAACATGGTCCTTTTCTGCTGGACAGAGAATGGAAGGTTCTGTGCTATCCTGAGCCTGTTGCTTTCCCATAGTATCTCCCTCGTGTTTCTCGCTTTCTCCAGGATGTGTTTCTTATCCCTGAAATTTAAAAGCCAAAGGATTAGAGGTCTTGGAGGGGATCCCGAGGGAGGAGCCAGTCAGAGTGATCTATGGGCCCTTTTTATTATATAAGTATTGCCATTCAGGGAGGGACCAGCTATTTTAGTACACAGTTTCTGTATAAATGTAATTACATCTGAGCCCTCTTCCTTCTCTGGTAGCCGCAGTATTACAAGGTTGTTCCTGTGGAACAACCTCAAGTCATCAGTTTACTTTCCATTTGTTTAACTCTGCACTGTAAGGCTGCCATGTCAGGTTCTTGTGGGCACGCCAGTCATTCAAGGATGAAATCCTGGCCTCGTTGTCCCCAGTGCATTTTGCTATTTGTTCCATAGTGGACTGCATAGTTTGAAAATTTTTGGACAAGCTGTCTAGAACTTCTTTTAAAGGTGCCAGACCCTCCAGAAATGTTTCTTCGGTTAATGCAGCCTGCAAGTTGCATGGCTTGTTACGCCAGGGGTTTGAGCTTTTGCCTGCTTGCCTTTATTGTCTCACATCGGTGTTGGTGGCGGGATATGGTGGGGGAGCAAGTCATGCATTTCTGCTTCCATTCATGGTGATATAGGCCCTGAAATTGACCCAGAGGATGTGTGTGTCTTCCAGTCTACTCCTGAGCACTGATGTAAGGGATAGGTTAGCGGAAAAAAGAATAAAATATTAGGCAGAGTAGCAAGAGCTGTAGTGAGTATGACTGTTCAGGCTGCCATCATGTGCAGAGCTAGGTTATTCAAGTAAGGAGTGTTTGCAGTGCAGTAATGGAATGCAATGAATATCCTGAAAGTCATGTAAGCTGCAAGGTTAATATATTTTTGCATGGATAACTAAGAAACCATGTAGGCAAAGGAGCAGGGCAAAATCTTACAGCTTACACAAAGTATACTCATTCTAGTTGGATCCACAAATCCCTACTGTGACATCACAGTCTCCTGCCATGGGAATAGCAGGGAAGTCACAAGCTAAGCACCATGAGACCAAACAGCAACTGTGAATGTTGGTAGGGTTAACCCCCCAAAAAAGATAATAGAGCTAATTTAAATGCTGAAGTTTAATTATGGTAGAAGTCAGAAACAGATGGCTGAGGTTTTGGTAAAAGTATTGTTTGGTAATATTATGAAATGGCAACAAATGAGCCTGAATAACACAAAGCAGGAGGTAGCAGTAAAATAGTAGTGCAGGATACCATAAGAGCAACCAGAGGAATGAAAGACAGAGTAATAGCTACTAATGGGAGCCAGTACTGAGTGAGGCAGGTGTAAACAAATAATGCAATAAGCACAGGAACTGCATAAAAATAGCAATTGGAACTGAGAGCACACAGGTAACAAGTACGGATGAAAGATTGCTGAAGTATGATGAAATGAAATGAGAGCCAGATTAACAATGCATGTGAATATAACAAAGCAAACAAGGGGCTTTAGAACTAAAAAAAAACAAAAAGCAAATAAATCAAGCAAAGCAATGGTAGAAGGAGAAACAATGACTGAGATAGAAACACATACAGAATGAAGCTAGAGGCAAAATACTGACCCAGAAGCAGAAGTACAAACCAAGCAGAGAGTCCAGCACAGCCAGCAAATTCCAACCACAAGGGAAGGTAGGAAACGAGCAATGCAGACGGGGGGCAAGGCCCAACGAAATCCAGGCCCAGAGAGAGGATGCACAGAGCCTCCAGCAACAAAAAAAAGCTTCTGAATGAAGAAGGAAGGAAGGAAGAGTTTAAATAGGTCAGGTGGGGGGGAGGTGTGGCTCTTGCTTCAGCTATTGAAACACAGAATAAAGCATTTCAAAGACTGCAGACCTAGCTCCATGAATTTGCCAAAATGTATTGATTTTTGAATGGAGAGAATATTGGCAACTTCTTACATCTACACTCCTAACATCCCTGAAAAGTTATAAACAAGGTAGCTTAGAGATAGATGCACTGTCTGGCATGAGGAGTATGGGGGGTATGCTGATTCTAGTTCTGCAATGTAGCACATTTGACTGGACTCCCTCTTTAACATTTTATTCCTAAATAATGGTTGTAATCCAAGCAATACAATTTTGATTATGGAAATCCAAGAACCCCTGTTATAAACAGTGTACTGCAGGTTAAGGAGATTCATCCACTGACTACATATAAAGGAGTACTGGCAACTTAGTGATGCAATAGTCCAAGATTTTATTCAGTCTATGAATTGAATAAAACTTGGCATATTGCATAATTAAGTCTGTAGCTCTCATTTTTATGTTCCCTGATGAGGTATGAGTGCAGAAACTTCTGCTTAGTATGTGGTATAGTCCTTTGTCAGGGTAAACTACCCTGAAGTGAGGCCACTCTAATTTCCTTGTGCACATATCCATTTGTGCTTTTCAGAACCACTGACTAGCCTGAAATGGACCATTATTGCACCCCCCAAAATAAAATCATGGATGAAGATCAGATAGAGCACTTGGCCCAACAGGAGCCACGGTGCTGGGCTCGTGGTACCACTTATATGACATTGTCAGCCCTAACACCACGCCTGTCTTTGCTATCCTTTTCTGTCTTAATTATGGTTCTTCTGCAATTCCTTTTCAGCTTTCATACCTATGTTCTGTGTTACTTCTCCATGCTGTACAGCAGTCACAAGAGGAGGTAGAAGGCAGCTTACAAAAGATTAATGATTAATGGATAAATGGGTGAAACTGTATTTAATGAAGATTATCAAAAGCAAAGCTCAGATATTGTCCATTTTCTTGGGAGGAATGGGGTGGGTCAGAGTGTTTTTGGGGGTGGACTATGAGAAACTGGAAATGACAGAACATGCCAAATTGTCAGGTGTAATGATCTCTAACAAACTGAAATGGGGTCCATATGTGATAGTGATTTGCAGTATAAGAAACAAAAGGAATTATTTTGGGCTGCCAGTATAGCCTAGAGGTTAGAGTAATGTTCTGTAAATGAGCTTGGTATATCCAGCAGACCTGGGTTTCATTCCCCAACTTCCACTTGCATACTGTGTCACTCTAAGCAAGTTACTTAACCACCCCAATGTACCTGGTTCACCCCTGAAAAAAGGCACTTGTGCCTAGTGGGCCTTATCTGGTTACCAAATAAAAATAAAATTTATATACAGTGCTAAGCTCTGGATGAGTTATTGTCTGTTTACAAAACTTTAAATAGATCAGTCCATTATAGAGTGTTCCAGCCCACACAATGAGGCATACTGGTTTAATTCAAAGGCTATGCCTGCAATTTACTGAGTGGGAACAACCAGCACCCCCCCCACCTGAGCTATTTAAGCTAGATTGTCCCAGCCTCACTGAAAAGCATTGCTTCTTTGCTGCGGCAGGAGGCTCCCTATCCCCCTCACCATCACCTTTCTCCCAGTGATGGTCTCCCGCTTTACCTTTGTGCTTTTGGGCTTTCCGTTTGGTTTATGCCTCCACTGGTCAGTAGATCAGTATTCTGCTTTCTTCTTTCCTGGCTGCAGTTTGTCCTTCTCTCAGTCAACTATTCCTGCTGCACACCTGTTCTTATGTACCCTGGCCCAGATATTCAAAAGGGTTGCGCATGGTGCAACAGTGTTGCGCCATGTGCAACCCACTGATGCACCCGGCGATATTCAAAGGAAAAGTGCACGGCACAAATCCCGATGCACCGAAGCACATCAGTAATGTATGCAGGTGCAGGTGGGGGGGGGGGCATGCCCATGCATACCCTGCACAGCCTGATATTCAGCCTGGGATGTGCAGAACCATGCATGAGCAACTCCTACCTGCGCCAGTGCAAAGTTGATCCCCCAAAAAAAGGAACAACCGATGGCCACCCACTAAGTCCCACCGCCCCGCTCCCCCAAGTCAGCCAGTGGGTGGCAGCACCCCACCTGCCTGCCGCCTGCCACCCGCCAATTGATGTTATCGTAGTTGTATACCTATTGTCTGACAGCATGAGTTATCGGGTAGCATATATTACATATTCCAGATATGAATGATCCCATTCATACATCTGAATGTGTAGTATGGTATGGGCTGCATTCCATTGGCTCATGCTCTGACCAATGGCCGCACAGCCCTCATGAAGGTGTCAGTCGGCGGGCGGAGGGGCAGCAGGAGGGTGAGTGCTGCCGCCGCCGCTGACCTGAGGAGCGGGCGGCGGGGGCTTAGTGGGCGGGTGGAGGGGGGTACCGCTAGACCACCAGGGATATTGGACATTTTTTTTACAAATGCCCGATCGGGCAGTCAGCGGTCCACTGGACCACCAGGGATATTGGAAGCAATTTATTTTATTACAAATGCCTCACGGTCGGGCAGTCAGTGGTCCACTGGACCACCAGGGATATTGGAATATTTTTTATTTTGTTTACAAATGCCCAAACGGGCAGATAGCGGTCCACTGGACCACCAGGGATTTATGCTTTTCCTTTCTTTACAAATGCCCATGATTGGCCTGTGGAGCACATTGCCAGCTGCAGGGGCGTCGGTCCCTGGCGGCTGCTGCCACAACAGGGCGCCAGGTGCAAGTCGTCGGGATCGGCACACCTGCATGCAATGGTCTTTAATGACATGCAATGGCCCCATTTGCCTTTGCAAACATTATGGCCCCATTTGCATGTCACGTTTTGAAAATCATAGTTGCTGTGCATAGCGCAATGGAACTTGTGCTAGTGCATCCCCATGCTCCACTCTGGCCACTTGTGCTGGTGCAGTGCCACTATGCCATGCACACTGCAGGTGGCCAGGGTGCGATATTCAACGATGCTGTGCCATGGCGCAGCTCCGTTGAATATTGCCCAGTCCACACCCCTGCACAGCCAAGTTGCGCTGCGCCCAAGCTTGCGCCACAGCCTGGTGCAGTTTGAATATCTGGACCCCTGTGTTTCTTTCTAGTTTGGTTCTTGTGTGCTTCTAGTTTTCACAGTGTCCTGCCTTTGCCATTTTTCTTTTGTCTTTTGCTATTTCAGGCTCCAATATTTTCCTGTTTCTTCACTACCATTTGCAATTTCCCAGTTCAGCTACAATATTTTAATGTTTACACCAGGATCGTAGCAAGGCAGCCACTCCCTTTTGTGTTCTGGTGTGTTTGACAAGTTCAATTCAGCAGCATGCTGACATCTATTTTTTAATTCTCATGTGCTCCTGTTTTTCAATAGCAGCTTCATTTAATCATTTGTTGTTCCCTACTGCCTTAGACTATTTGGCCTTCAGTGCATCAGCAACTAACACTGACCTCCCTTTTGGAATTGATTGGCATACATTCACCATTCAGTCCAAGCATGTATCATTCAGTCTTATACAATGTCCTAGGTTTCATTTGATGTCTGAATCAGTCGTTCAGTCTTGCCTACGTTTTGTTTCTATCTTGTGCTCATGGCCATCAGGCTTCACCATCAGCCTCCCACTACTCCTGCACTCAGATGCATGCCAGCCACAGCCATACCATGGCTTTCAGAGATGCCTGCCCTTAATGCCAATTGTCTCACTCTGCCCCCTTCATGTCTGCAGCTTGAGAGTGGGTCCCTTGACTCAGGTGGGGTCCTTCTCTTTCTGCCCTTTTGGTGAAAATGAACTATGCTCTGGGGAAGCTTTCACCATGCAGATCAACTTGGCAGCACCTTTTGATGTAGCATTTAAGAGTTTAGCTGCTAGAGAGGGGGCTTCTAAATCCACAGTGGCTCCTTTGGCTTTGCAGACCACATTGTCATCACTTTTGACAGCTAGTCCCTCCCACGGCTGGCTATGGTTCACCTGGTTTCACTCCTCCTTCACTTCTTCTGCCCTCAGGGATGAAGATCATATAATTATGCAAGTCCCAACCCCTCAAGGGCCCAGCTCCATGCCTTACCCCTCAAGGGCCTCTCTCCATCTCCCATCAGTGAAGGCTGAGTGAGTGCTTTTCAGCAGTTGTTGTTCTTCTCCTCCTGCCTTGGGGGCGGGCCTGCTTTATAAAGAACCTCCTTTAGCTGCAGAAATCACAGCACCCCAATGGCATTCCAATTAAAAGTATAGAGTGAGAGCCCTTCCTCTAAAATGTTATCCTTTAATTCGGTCTCTAAACTGTTTTAACCAAGGTGTCACTAATTTTATCTCAAGCTTGGAGGGAAGGTAACAAGGCCTTGGATCCCCAGAGATTTCCTCCTCATAGGGTTTTTTTTCTTCTGTTCTGTGCTGAAAGTCATAAAAATTAGGTAGTCTGTACAGGAGGTAGTTCATAAAGTAATACATTATATTTGTATACTTTTTATCCTAGTAGATTTCCGCTGTGAGTTGGGGTTGGGTGGTGGCCCTATTTTCATCCTGCCGTTCCTTTCTACTTACAGAAGTCATGCCTCTGTCTGCTATCAGTTACCAATTATTGTCAGATATTGCTCATTTCAGTCTCTGACTGGTAGGAATTATTACTAGCTGCTGTCAATCTGTCCTCTCTCAGGCTCTATGTTCACCACCTGGTGAGTGCGAAGTAATTTTGGGCTCCTTCCAGAGGTACCTTTGCCAAAGGACTTATGCTCCCACAACAACTCTAGGGGTGGAACCCTCCTCAAAGGGATTTCTTTGCCTTCATGGTACCCAACAGGGAGGTAGTTCCCGTGAGACAGAGAAGTGTGAATGGCAAATGTTTCCACATCTGACAGTCAACAATGCATTCATTCAACTACCTTTAGGCTATCCACAAGTTACTCAACATAACTCCTCACTAAGCTGTGTATGCTCATTGAACAAAAAGTGGGGACAGTTGGAATATCTGAAGAAAAGGGTAACAAGAATTTCAGTGAATGAAGAATCCTACTATATACAAAGTGGAAAAGATGCTGAGTTTGGAATCACTAGAAAAGAAATGATATACCATATGCCAAATGTCTTCAAGTAAGTTTAAAAGTCAGATGATAAGCTCCACAAATAAATTTGAGCAAACTCACAAACTAGATATGTTACCAGAAACAAGAGTGTGGAATACAGTATACAGGAAAACAAAAATGTTTTATAGTCATTTCCTCCCATTGGTAATAGGGAAATTTGGGTAATGGCCCAGGTACAAATTCTGTAGCAAGTGTTTTAAGCTGAAAAACTATTAAGATGATTCCCTATATAAATTCAAATAATGACCAGACTATACATGACAGTGTAAAAGAAGTTTAAAAGTACTTATACTGTACATACACTCACTGGTGTGTGCCTGTTGCCATAAGGGCTTTGCTGAACATTGCCATACAACTCAGTAAGGGGGGATCTGTTGAGTGGTTGTCTGCGAGTGTGTGCGTTGGGTGGAGGGACACTGGGCCACCACTGAGTCCTTATACACTAGTCAACAGGTAATCGGGGGTGTGGGGGAGACCACTGGACACCAGGGAAGTCTTCAGATGTAATAGAGTGGGTGATCAGGGTGGGGAGTGCCACTCGACACCAGGAATTCTTTAGTTGACATGGAATGGGTGTGAGCAGGGTGGGTGGTTGCACATTGCCACCCAGCCTTTGGGTGGTAGGGCACGCTGTTTACAGATGGTTTTCAGCAGCAGTAAATAGTGTAGCTTTGGGGGCTGTTTACCACTGCCTCAAACCTTTGAAGATATCGCTGCACTGATATGTATGGTGGGACACTACAATTTGCACAGCAGTGGTATTTTAGCACTTTAGTGCTGCAGGATTGCTTTGGTACTCCTTGAGCTGCTAAATATGGGCCAGCTGGAACCACCAGTGCAAATCTGGATTAGGGCACCAGCTAATCCTATTTTCAGAGGTGTTAATCCTTGAATATTGCCACCTAGGTCTATTACATATTTGAAGTAATGCAGCACTCATGTCACTGTGCCTTTGAAAAAGACTCTGATGCTACCCTACTGACTTCACAATTACAGTTAGTAGGATCACAATCTGTTGTCATGGTGAGCACTATAATGCATAAACAAAGGTACTATAAGATCAGTAGGGGCTATCAAATATTTTTCAGACAGTTGTTTTAGACAGGCTACCAAGATGTGGTATAAATCCTAAAAAAAAAGGAAAACTTAACACAAAAAAATGTATTTGCTAGTCAAGTGTAAGAACTGAAACATTAAGTTCATGAAAGTATATGCAGAAGTTTAGAGTTGCTCTTTAAAAAAAACATTAAGCGGTGTTACCTTGATTTTGGTCAGTACACGGTCGGTATGGCAGGGAAAGGATCTTCACCAGTCCCAGAAAGGATTACTTTTTGGGACCATAGTTAGGTAATTGAGGGACTGGGGTGGGGAGAGAGGATGCTGAGAGGGGGTTGGGCCGGGGCTAGTCTAAGGGTACTTAGAAAAAATTCTCTTCTGGGAGAGTAGCCTGTTAGCAGCAATGTGCCAAAGTCCCCCATCCCTGATCCTTGATGTCCCTTTATTATAACATTCATAAAGCCCCTTTCATTTGGGTCAGTGGCCCCTCCTGATCCCAGATGTTGCCCATTAATATAACATAACAAAACCCTTTCATTGGTGATACAAGGCCACCCTCTCCGATTCCCGATGTTCCCATTATTATAACATTTCATAAAGCCCCTTTTTTGGTGGTCCAGTGGAACCCCCTCCTGAATCCCCAATGCTGCCGATTATTATAACATGTAACATGGTAATATGGACCACCAATGAAAGTGGCTTTATGAAATGTTATAATAATCATGACATCAGGGATCAAGGTGGGGGGCCAGTGGCCCACCAATGAAAGGGGCTTTGTTACATGTTATATTAATGGGTGACATTGGTGATTGGGGAGGGGAGCCACTGGACCACCAATGAAAAGAGCTTTATGAATTGTTATAATAAAGGGGACATTGAGGAATGGGGAATGGGGCCACTAGCCCACCGGGGATGGGTATTTCTGTTGTTGAACTGGGGATCAGGAACCACTTGCCTTTGTTGCAAGGTGCCTATGACAAATTCTGCCATGTGTCCTGTGTTTGCCACATGGGAGAGGTTGCCGCAAGTGTGGGTACTTAGGTGCCAGATCCCCTGCTGTACCAGAATCAGGTGCAGGGTCCCTGGCACATTGGGCTTCAGCACAAGCTGCTGTTTGCTGTAGCTTGCACTGATCAATGCCTGTTTTGAGAATCGAGCCCATAGGGATCGATTCTCAAAGCTCCCAATGCAGTGCAGGGGGATTGCACCACAATGAATGGTACAAAGTGCCTTTGTGACCAAACGATGTGCTGGAAGCAATTCTCAAAGGCAGCCTGCATCAGTTGTGGGCTGCCTGCCCCAAATGGGGCTTGGACCACCCATGTGCCCCAAAAGGGGCTGCAGCATGGCACAAGGGGGCATACAGCAGATATAGGCTGCCACATGCCTGAATGTCAGATTCTTAAAACTTACACAGCGCAAGAATTTCTAATCACTCTTAGACCAGCAAGGGCTGGTCTAAGGATACTTAGAAATATCCCTATGGGAGAGTTTGGCACAGTGCATCAGTGCGTGGATGTCCCCTCCCAAGCCCCGATCCCCTGTGTATGTAACTACCTCCCAGATACCCAATGTCACTGTTGTGTTAAGTATTAATATTTTCTGATGGTCTAGTGGCCCTCCTCCCCGATCCCAAATGTCACTATTGTGTTAAGTATTAATATTTCCTGGTGGTCTAATGGACCTCCTCCCCAATTCCCCTGATGCCACTATTGTGTTAAGTAGTATTATTGCCTGGTAGTTCAATGGCCCTCCCTCACCGATTCCCCCAATGTCACTACTGTGTTAAGTATTAATATTTCCTGGTAGTATAGTGGCCCTTACTCCCAATCCCGATCCCCCATTATGCAATACTACCCCCTTCTCTGGTGGTGGAGGGAGAGCCACTAGACCACCAGGAAATATTAGTATTTACCACATATTGACATTGGGGATTGGGAGGAGGGCCACTAGACCACCAGGAGATATTAATATTTAACACAATAGTGGCATTGGGGAGGGGGTTACATATACTGACAGGGGATCGGGGCACTTGCCAGCAGGGACATGCTAGAGTGGTGCACAGCAGGCGGCATACCCTCCTGATGCACACTCTGTTTGGCACATGGCTAGGATTGCCACAAGCCATGTGACTTTGCTGCCAGGACCCTGCCCGATAGAGAATTGGGCACAGGGTCCCTGGCACACTAGGCTTTGACCCAAGCTGCCATTTGCTTCTTGCTTGCTTCAGTCTAAGGGCTCTTTGAGAATCAAGCCCTTCAGTTAGAAGACTAACTGCTAAGATAATAAATCAGATTCATTCTATGTCTACAATGTTAGCCAGAGATAACACTCACAAGTAGTCGTAAATAAAGTATTTATTATACTCACAGCCAAGCATAGGATAATATATCACAGATAAAAGGGTGACTTGCCAGTCTAACAAGTACATACAAAGCTTCTAGAGAGAGAGAAACTGGCAAGATAGTGTTATATATACTAAGATAAGGAATAACTTACTGATATGCAGAACCTTATATGCTGTATTAATTCTGCACTATCAACAGTGTTACACATACATTCTCTATTGGATAATTACTTAGGAGGTAGAATACTAATAAGTATAAGAAATAATGCTTCTGTTGCACAAACCTTAGACAAAGAGAATGCTGACTCTTCCAATCTACATGTGCTTAGACAATAGACTAAACAAGTGATCTGTCTCTTGTCAGTAGAACATACAGAATTGCTTACAAAGCTATATTACACATGGCATATGAGCCTGAGTGTAAAAACATATAATTATATGAGAATATAAGTACATAATAACCACTGATGATCCCTCAGAGACATCTTAGCAGTGATTAGCTCAATAATATATGGAAATATATATGAAAAACAAGCATAATCTAGATAAATGTAATATAATGAGGTATAAATGAACCATGCATAGTACATTAGCATACATTAGCAGCAAAGCTCATTCCTAGTACTCATGCTTATATGATGTGTGCTCAAATATATAATGTTAGTGCAAACAGCAATATCACAGTATAAAAGACCAGAGGTATAGTGTAAGGCATATGGAGGGGTAATAGGGTAACAGGGCTAAACCCAGGTGCAACAGTCCCTCGTTGTTGCTCTAATTGCAAAAGAGGCAACACAACAAAAGACGACAGTTAGCACCATTTGTCTACAGGCCCGAGGCGTGAGCCTGGTAGAGGAATTTTAACTGGGTACGATGGTGTTTCAGGGTTTTCCTTAAACAACAAAATGTAATTATAAGCACTAATGTTAGTAGAAATTGAATCACCACAAATATATGAAAAGTAAACTTCACAATTGGGTTTTCCAATATCATAGCAATATCATCACTAATCAGATCATCAAGTGCTTTTTGAGCCTTGCTAACATTATTAC
Source organism: Neoceratodus forsteri (assembly GCA_016271365.2). NCBI lineage: Eukaryota > Metazoa > Chordata > Ceratodontiformes > Ceratodontidae > Neoceratodus > Neoceratodus forsteri. The sequence goes on along the minus strand of CM028132.1, from coordinate 1,018,504,353 downwards.
TGATATAAATCAGGTGGGTATCTGTTTTCTTGAGAAGAGATTGGAGAGACAAACTTAAGTTGCCAATAGGAATGTTAAAAATAGGTAAAAATTGAGACAAAGCATCCCAGTAGTCAGGACTGGACTCAATTGTATCTAGTTCTGGGATGGGAATAGGTGTAATTATGGTATGACCAATGACAACACCCTGTTTAGGGAAAAAACAGAAGTTAGAAAAGTCAGTTTTACACAACATCTGTCCATACCAATAGAATTTGTAATTGGTCACCACACAGTATTCCCCATCAGCAGTTTCCAGTTGGTAAGTCCGAACAAGACAGGAGATATCAATGTCCACAAGCCATAATGCACTGACAGTTCCAGAAGTAAATCCATAGTTTCTTCCAGTGTTAGATGAAGTTTTAAAATTCATGTTAGAGCCATTCAGATTCTTCAATAATGGATCCAAAGAGGAGGCCCAGTCCCAATCATTGAGCCAATATCCACAAATCGGCATGACTAGTTTGAAAAAGCTTCTGATAAACATTTAACACATTCAGTAGAAGTACATTTGGGGTAGTACCACTGATCCATATGTCTGTCATGTATGAGATCACGGATACATCCTAATTCCGGATCCCGGAAGAGATTACCAATGGTGTTAGGACATAAGAGCCATAGGCGGAGCAAAGGACTTCCCTGGCTATATGATACTTGTCTGTTTCCTGATTATTAGCCGAGACTAATTTATTAATCTTGTGTTTTGTCAAGTCAAATCCCCTCACAATATCCTTTATATTATAGACTGTAAATCACTCTTCTTGGGCTAGGCCATCCACACCATGTAACAGGGGAGGTAGTATATTATATTTCATGCTATCATGAACCTTTACCATTTGTGCTTGAATACTGGCTATATCAGTCCTATTCCAAATTGACATATCAGAACCAAATAGACCAGAGGCCATACCTGTTTCTGCTATAAAACGCTTAGTGCATTTGGGTTTCTTACTTTTGTTAGCAGTAGTACTACCAGGTTTAGGGAATGAAAATCCTCTATGTTGGGTACTGTCAGCTCCACTATAGGGGTTATTATTTTTAATTTTTTTAATTGTTTTTATTTATTTATTACTACGATTACAAATACCTTTGAACCAAAGGTTCTTTTACAAAGGTTCCGCGTCAGCAATGGGTGCAAGCAAAACAGTGGTAAGATACAGTACACGATCAGGAGGTTAACATAGAAGTAAACAGAGGTAAGCTACAATACAGGTCATGAGGTTAACTTAGTAGCAGAAGACAGTACATGTGTATAGACTAGAACAGTAGCAAACAGTCAGTGGCAAAAAAACAATGCACAATTAACAATACGGGTGTATATATAACAAGACATAGACACAATGAAAACCATCCTGGGGGTGACATAAGTGGAGCAAGGGGTGGGGGATATGGGGGGAAGGGTGGGGAAAAGGGGATAGGCAGTCAAGGATTTGACATTGTCTAAGTGCAAGAACAGAACAATAAGTGCTAGGTGGTCTGGGGTGGAGCAACAAGAGATAGGGTGATACAGAGGTGGAGACAGGAGGAAAGGAGCAGGAGAGGGCTGGAATGGTAAGTGGGAGGAGAGAGGGGGTAGAATGGTAGGTGAGGGTGGGAACGAGATGGGGAGAAGCAGGGGATGGAGGGTCATAGAGAAATGTGGAGCGTAGCAAGGCAGGAGGAGGGAGAGGTGAAACAGAGCCGCAAGTCTAGGCAGAGCAGTCACAACTGCTTAGGTCAGTGAGGTGCTGGCGGAGTTTACGTTTAAGTGGGCCAAGCTTATTTTCAGCTGCAATTTCAGGGGGAAGGTTGTTTAGCAGCAGGGACGCCCTGGTGTGGAAAGCACATTGAGCCTGGTTGGTACGGAAGAATGGAACGATAAATGTTGGCTTGAGGGAACTGCATGTAAAATGTGCAGTGACTGTGGGCAACATTAAGGCATGAGTTGCAGGAGGTATGAGGCTGAGACAGATTTTCTTAGCCAGTAGGCAGGTCTGGTAGGCAAATCTACTATATAGATTGAGCCAGTTGGATTGCTTGTAGAGATCACAGGTATGAGTATGCTTCCCTGCACCAGTGAGAAGTCTACAGAATTTAAGGGCTGTATTTACCCATTTTAGGGTGGTATCAATGGCAGCCCCGTAGAAGACAAGCCCGTAATCAATGATGGGTAGGACTGAGGCAGTTATGGATGCATGCATAGCTTCTTTGGAAAGACAGCGACAGTGGTGGTAGAGGACCCCAATTCTTGAGTTGACTGATTTTGAGATGTGTTGAACACGTGAGCTGAAAGACAGTGTGCAATCAAGGATAATATCAAGGTATTTAAACTCCTGCACTTCCTCAAGTGGCTGTTCAAGTTCATTATGTATGGTGAAGTTTATGGATCTGTATTTGCTGTGAGAGCTATGGAACAGCATGGACTTTGTCTTTTTGTAATTCATTGACAGCTTATGTTGGAGAAGCCAAGTTTCAACTAGGCTGAAGTTCTTCTGTAGTACCTTGGTGAGTGAGATGGGGTCAGTATGGGAGGAATAGAGGACTGCATCATCAGCATAGCGTATTAAATTATTATTGCAAGCTGCAGAAAGAGTATTGATGAAAAGGCTGAAAAGTAGTGGGCCAAGGATGGAACCCCGGGGTACACCAGAGCGGACAGGAAGGGCAGTTGAGAGAGAGTCAACAATCTTGACTTTTTGGCTCCTTGCCGAGAGGCAGCTTTCAAACCATTTGGTTACATCATTAGATATTCCAAAGGAGGAGAGTGAGTGAAGCAGGAGCTGGTGGTTCAGTGTCAAATGCATTGGTCAAATCAATGAACACTGCACCCAGTTGGTGGCCAGTGTCAATTGCTTTTTGAATATGGATGGTGAAGTCAAGCAGGGCAGTGGTCATATTATTGGCTTTTCTAAAGCCATGTTGTTGTGGACAGATTAAGTTATATTTGTTTAGGTGTTCAGACAACTGGTCAGCTATAATTCATTCCAACAGCGTGGAGAGTGGTGGGAGGATAGAGATAGGGTGGTAGTTAGAGAAATAAGATCTATCACTGCTTTTATGAATGGGTGTGACCACTCCTGATTTCCAGAGCTGGGGGAATTGTTGAGAGAGTGAGAGATTCAGGAGTTTAGTGAGAGGTTGTAGGACAACATCAAGGCAGAGAGAGAGGAGTTTGAGGTCAAGGGTATCGCTGCTGAAACTGGCTTTGCTTAGTACTTTATTAAGATATCTTTTAGCTTCAGACAAGGATACCTTCTTAAAGTAGAATGAGGGGGTATTACTGTGGAGACTGATTTTATTATTGAGGCAGTGCCAGGCAGAGTTGTCGAAGAAGTTGGGGGGGAATGACACTGCTAAGATCAGTGAATGAGAGATTAAAGGAGACCACTATTTCTTCGGGGTCCTGTAAAGTGTTGCCATTAACCTCAATCATAGTTGGGGAGGATTTGCTTGGTTTACCCGTGAGGCTCTTGATGTTCTATCAGAAGGGTTTGCTATTTATCCAGAAGTTAGTAAGTTTCTGGTTGTAGAAGGCTTGCTTGGCTCTGCGTATAGCTATTGTGCACTGGTTCCTAGCTGACTTATAGAGCTGCATATTGTGTGGTTTCCCTGAGTCCATGGCTCGGTGCCAGAGGCTATCTCAGTTTCGCATCATGGAGATGAGTTCAGAATTAATCCAGTTATTAGAGGTAGACTGAGTTTTGCATTTACGTAGGTGGACAAAACTGTTACAAACTTTGTTAAACTGGGCCATGAAGAAGTCAAGTGTTCGGTCAACACTGCTCAGGGAGTCAAGGGGTGTCCAATCAACTGTTGACAGGGCAGCAAAGAATTGTGGAAGCTTTCCTTTTGTTAAGATTCTTTTATAGGAAAAAAAGGACTTAGGTCTAGGTGCCTTGTTTGACCAGTGGCAAATAACTGGGAGTGAGCACTGAGAGCATCTGGGAGAACTTCTGTGTTAGTGATTCTGCTGATGAGAGGTGAGGATCAAGTCAAGTAAGCTACTACCAGAATTATAATTAAACCTAGTGGGACAGATGACCATTTGAGTAATGTCAAGGGCAGCATCACGTACCTGGTATGCCGCTAAGGCATCCAATAACATAATTTGAAAGAAATGGGAAATGTTAGTTGTTGAATATAGGCCAAATCCTTCTCGATTCCAATGGGTAAGATTCAAAACCACTGGGATGTGCATGAACTGCACATTATTAACAAGTGCACCTGGCTGGGAAGTGGCAACTAAGTCACTGGGTGGGCCAGGGTTCTGTTTTGGGCACTCATTATCAGGTATCTCAAATTCTGGGGCATCATAAGGTAAAATCGTAAGGACAATGGCCTTTGTTGCCATATAATTCTGAATACAATATTCATGTTGATCAACCATATGTAAACAAGAGTCCGGATCAATCTTAGCAGTTATGTTGTATACTCCAGAATTTGTGGAGTGTACCTTCTATATAGATAATGTGCCAGTAGGGTAAATTTTGACATTGGGCCAGCCTTGGGAAGTATCATTGTAAAGGCCGTTGACTCGGATTAGATTTTTATCATAAACTGCATACCATGTATTTTCAAGACTTGATTGATCTGAAGCGATGATCATAACGTTCAGAAGAGCCTCACTACCCTCCTGGATGATGACCATGTCTTGTAGGACTTCAATATGCATACCACGGGATGCCTTCAGATCTCATGTGCTTGCAAGGTATTCTGCCTCAGCAAGCTGTTCAGGTTTAGGGGTCACTGGTTTCTTATCTGCATTATGGTATACAATTTGAGCTTGTAAGAAGACCAATATTTCTAAAAAAGAAAAGTAAGCTCAAAGCAGACATCTTTCTCAGGAACCTAAAAGGAAAGAGAAAAGAAAACAGTTCAGTACTATTCTGCCCATTGGGGTATGGAAAAGTAATTGAATCTCCTTAAACAGTTTCATTTGACTGGCATGTAGCCATTTATCAATGACTTCCTTATTGTGACACAGTCTAACTTGGTAGACTGCTGGACTGAGTTTGTTTACAATGGGATAGGGCCCTGCCCATTTGTTTACAAATGGGTGTGCAGGTTGTGCAAATGTGAGTACCATTACCTGGTCCCCAATTTGCCAATCTACAGGGTGTGCAGTTTTGTCAGATTGGATTTTGGATTGTAGCTGGGCCTTGCCCAGGCGTCATGCAGCAAACAAGTGTGCCTTTTGGATATCCTGTTCGAGTTGTTTGATATATTTGTCCACTGACACCCTATCAGCAGTGGGGGCACCAAGGTCCAGAAGCAAGTGTTCTGGGAGTCTCATGGACCATCCGGTCATGACTTCAAATGGCGTACACTGTGTACTTGCAGATGGTATCCCACTTATTGCTATAAGGAGCAATGGCAATAATGAATCCCACTCTTTGGGGTTTTCCTGAACAAATTTAGATAACATAACTTTGACCTGTCTATTAGCCCATTCCACCTGTCCTGATGACTGTGGGTGGTAAGGGATATGAAACTTTTGTTTTACCCCTAATAAATCCAGAGTTTCCTGCATTACTTCAGCTATAAAGCTGGCTCCCTGATCAGAATTTACCTTTGGGGTAGGCCCCACCTGGTAAACAGCTGGTTTATCAAAACCTTTGCAGTTGCTTTTGCTGTGTTATTCTTTGTTGGAAAAGCCTCAACCCATTTGGAAAACAGTTCAGTGATCACTAGGGCAAACTTATTTTTGTTCTTAGTCATTGGCATAGGGCCAATGTAGTCAATCTGTATATTGTTCCAGGGACCTGAGTACCTCTGGGGGTGTAATTTAGCATTCTTCCTAGCTGGTATAGGATTATTTTGTGCACAGATCAAACAGCTATTGATGTAATGTTCCACTCATTTCTCATGTGTGGCCACCAGACAGAGGACTTCAGTCCGTCTATGGTTTTATCGACTCCCTGGTGTCCACCAGTTGGAGTATCATGTACTTGGTAGATAAAATCTACCCTCAGATGTTCAGGAACTACCCATAACTATTCAGGAGTTTTACGGTAGTGATACCAAATAAGTAGGCCATCACTGGATAGGTGAAGGTCATCTTCCACTTTCTTGTAGGGACTTCCTTCTGGAAGTTTTTCCTCAGTTCCTTTATTAAGGAACCTAAATACTGCTCTCAAGTGAGGATCTTTCTTTTGAGTGAATGCTAGATCCATGAGCTCAAAAGAAGTTGTGCCTTTATTAATTGCAGCAATGGATAGTGTAGCTGGGACAAAGGGAATTTTCATTTCCCATATGTCTTCTCCTCAAGAACGATCTTTTGCCAATGAATCAGCATGGTTGTTATATGGAGCATAAGGATCACGTTTACAGTGTGCTTTAACCTTATGTATGTACAATTTGTATTTAAACTGTTTGGTTAGTGTTGTGATGTACACAAACAAGTCTTTATATTTCACAGGGGTACCATCAGAGGATTGGAAGTTGGCTCTCTCCCAAAAGTTCTAAAATTCAGTCAGGGAGGAACAGACCCAATCAGAGTTTATAAAGAAAACAGTATCTGCAGATGCCTTTAGTGTAAAAACATATAATTATATGAGAATATAATACATAATAATCACTGATAATCCCTCAGAGACATCTTAGCAGTGATTAGCTCAATTGTGTATGGAAAATATATATGAAAACAAGCATAATCTAGATAAATGTAATGTAATGAGGTATAAATGAACCACGATAGTACATTAGCATATATTAGCAGCAAAGCACATTCCTAGCACTCATGCTTATATGACGTGCTCAAATCTATAATGTTAGTGCAAAATAGCAATATAACAGTATAATACACCAGAGATATAGTGTAAGGCATATGAGGGGTAATAGGGCATAACTCAGGGGCAACAGCCCACAGTGTCTAGAGTTTGTACACAGACCTTCCTGACTCAGCCAGAAGTAGGAACATTAGGTATGAATATTCATGGCTCTGCTCTTCTCCCTTTACTCTATAAGACTGTAGGGCAAGCTGTCCAGCCAGGGAAGAAGAAAAGGGGAGCAGTACTGTGAAATCAGCGGGACAGAGGGAGATCCAGCTCCTCTGGCTGCAATAAGTCAAGAGGGTCTGTGAACTCTGGGATTGTGGCAGAGTTCCTTTGTCCAGGTGGCACTAGTACCCTCCAGAGAGATATCTGGAAGCTCAGGATTCAGCTGGGACCCAAAAACAGAAGCACCCCTCCAAAGTGGGACATCAGAGGATAGGAGAAGGACCTGGGAGAAGTCCTGCCTGTGAGACATGAAAGACTGAGGTACCAACTGACATATGGGTGTAGTGGAGGGACACCCCTCAAGGGAAATTGCCAGTATCCATGAGGATCCACTCCCATCATCTGTATGCAAGTTAAGATAACCTTTATTGAGTTGTTCTTTGGAATTAATGGCCTAGGCAATAGTTTTTAATCATGTACCTCCCTTAGGAGGTGCCCTGAATGAAGGTCATCAGGTGGAGGGGGCCTGAAAAGAGTTTGGGTCAGTAAGTTCCAGGAATGGGGCCAGGGATCGGAGTCCATTTCTTTGGGCCCTAGGGCTATCAGTTCGATGTTGGAAGGAGACACACATGGACCAAACCGTCTACTAAATTTAGAAGTAAATCGAAATACTGATGTACAGTATTCTAATCAAAGTCACATGCTGACACACGAAGGCATGTGCAGGCATGTTTTCCCTGAGGTATAGTGCTTTCCCTACGTGGGAGAGTGTTTTGCATAAATGGCATTGAGATCAACAGAACTCCAAATCCCCCAAATGGGTGACAGGATTCTAATAATCGTAATGGGATGGTGGTGCCCCTTCAAAGTCAAAGTGGGAATTCCTGGTAAATTAAATAGATAAATGGTAGTGGATATCAGAAATACTGAGGGGTGAAGGGGCCCCTAGTAAATGAAATAGCAGCATTAGAAATTCCATTTCAATCAAAGGGAACGAGATCTGAGAATTTGTTTACGAAAGTGTAGTATGCTGGGTGTCTTTAAGAGCCCATGGTAACAGAATGTGATTGATGATAATGATGACTGCTTATGAAATACGAAGGAAGGAGAGGGTAATAACCTTTAAATCTGTGTCACACCATAACAGATCAATAAAATACCTCTTGGTTTATCTCAGCTCCCAGTATGGATATTCAGTTTATGTGTAAGTCTCATGGTTTGTGGTGCCCCAGAAATGTCTGTTAGTTTCCTTGGTCCCCATTCATCCTGACTCGTGGTGGCAGAATTAAAGTTAAAGCAGAAATATAATGTTTCATGGCATAAGACAGGTGCTCTTCTGAACAAGAAGTGTCACCACATACCCCTAGATACAGGGAACACCCAACCCTTACATGTGGAATGAACAGCACAAGAAATTTTCCAGCTGTCTGATTGGCCAAGCACTTAAAAGCCAAAGCAGCAGAAAGGTAGAGAGTGGTGGAATTGGGTGGAGATAGGGATTCTGAACCTGTGATAGGTGGAGGATAGCCAAACCCCCAGATGACCTCTTAGAGTTTAGATCTATCATGGCACATGTGCTACACTTATTGAGTATCACTGCCTTTTTATAAAAACCCTGTTAGATTAAATAGTAAAATATCTATATAGATTTGTAAGCTATTCATTGGCCTCTACAAAAATAAGTAGCATAATTTATGCAGAACAATGACTTATATGTTTATGTAGCTAACTTGCGTGATGTATGCACATTTTCAAAAATGTTATACCACTTTTTTAATGTGTTTAACTCAATGTTCACCTTAACACTTTCATTGTGTACCAAGCTGATGAATAACACTGCATTTTTTCTATGAAAAACCTGTTGGATTAAATAGCAGTTTGTTTAATAAATGTAACCACACCCACCCACAAGGTATGAGACTACATCTATATGATAATACCTGAACACAGTCTATAAGGCCTTCGGGTGAATGGTGCCTAATCTCAGTTGGTATCGGAGATAATACAAAAATGGTGTGTTGCCTCCACCTTTGAGGATCCTTTTGGCAGATGGCTGCCAGGGTACATCCCCACAGGAAACAAATGCAATCTCCCACTCTCGTAGCAGGGAACCTTTATGATTATACACAACCCGAGCCATATTCCATGCATCCAAACACAACAGTATTCAAAGCACAATAAACTGCAATTTAAGCACAAAGGATATTTCTTAGAGGGACAGAAAAAGCTCTGGATGGGGTGACAATTAGATGAAATACAGTGAAACAGTTCTGAGAGCACTTACATACTCCCATCACCCTCTGGTGTGTACTCACACAGTATTTACTGTATTTTCCCCTGCAGGTGCATCACTGACCCAAAGTCCCTTGGTAGCTCCCAATGCAATCCATTCATTGTGTGCATGCAGTGGATAGATGCAGATCTGATAGGGGATCACAAAGTGATATGATTGAAGCCTTGTGATTGTGGATCACACATTATTCAACACAAATTAAGTTGCTCCTACATGTAGCAGTTCTATAAACCAGCTTTGAATAATTATCATGCAGAAGTGCCCAGCAATTTTTATTTATTTTATGTTATTTATTTAATCAGTCATCAGAACACATTTGATCTAAAAGCTCATTTACAAAGGTTCTTCATTAAATAAGGTTGTCACATAGTATAAAACAGAGAGTCCATTCAGCAGAACTAATGGAGCTAGTCATCGATAGTCCCAGGAAATACAACAATGGATAAAAACAAGTGTAACCCCCCTAAAAATTGGGGTTCCCAAAAAGTCTTCCTTGAGCTTGTCTAAATGCTCACTGTCAGGCTGGTGTGCTGCATTTTTGCAGTTTAAATGCGATTGCCAGAGAGTGCCTATATAGCCTCTGTGTACTGTCTCTTTAAGACCTGCCTGGATTGCAGTCATAATTAATCTAAAAGGGAGCTCTGTTAGAAGATGTGCTTGTTTGCTGATCATTTGTTAGAGTAGTAATAATATTGCAGTATGTACTAACCTGCCTTCTTTGCAGCATGGACAGTTCTGTTTGTTTCCATCATCTTGGTCATGGACTGCTAAAATGGGCCAATCAGTACATTTGGGACTCTAAATGGAGCCTGCCTACAGGGGCTTAGTGGGGTCAAAACTTGTAGGAATTGTGGTTTTGCATTTTGGTGCCTAAAATAACCTGGAGGGGGAGCCCTTGTTGTGACTGACAGACAGATCAGTCAACCAAACCTCTTGAATCTTGGGGAAATTCCCAAGCTGCTTGCAGCTAGTTTCAGTTCTGAGTTGGGAAGTGAAGAGATAACAGCTTGAATGACTCAAGCAGCAGATCCAGTGTAGATTCGTGTAGGAGAACTGTGGAAAGGCCTGAGTTTTTGCCTGCATGCCTGCCTGCTGTCCCTGAGAGGAAACTTGTGCCTTTTTCAGACTGAATCTGAACTTGAGAGTGAAGTAAGCCACTGAATTGTGACCAGGCTCCTACCTGAAGAAAACCAAAGATTTGTTGAATGCGATCAGTCTGTCTGGACCTCAGCCACCACTGAACTCCTGATTGTGCAGAGACTCTGTAATTGCCTTTGCCTGGTACAGTGGAATTTCCTTACATGTGAATGTGTTGTGTGCTTATAGTGAGTCTTTCCCTACCTGGGAGAGTGTTTTGCATAAAAGGCATTGGGAGCAACAGTACTCCAAATCCCCCAAATGGGTGACAGGATTTCTAATAATCATAATGGGATGGTAGTGCCCCTTCAAAGTCAAAGTGGGAATTCCTGGTAAACTAAATAGATATATGGTAGTGGATATCAGAAACACTGAGGGGTGAAGGGGCCCATAGTAAATGAAATAGCGCCATTAGAAATTCCATTTCAATCAAAGGGAATGAGATCTGAGAATTTGTTTATGAAAGTGTAGTATGCTGGGTGTCTTTAAGAGCCCATGGTAACTGAATGTGATTGATGATAATGATGACTGCTTATGAAATACTAAGGAAGGAAAGGGTAATATCCTTTAAATCTGTGTCACACCATAACAGATCAATAAAATATCTCTTGGTTTATCCCAGCTCCCAGTATGGATATTCAGTTATGTGTAAGTCTCATGGTTTGTGGTGCCCCAGAAATGTCTGTTAGTTTCCTTGGTCCCCATTCATCCTGACTCGTGGTGGCAGAATTAAAGGTAAAGCAGAAATATAATGTTTCATGGCATAAGACAGGTGCTCTTCTGAACAAGAAGTGTCACCACATACCCCTAGATACAGGGAACACCCAACCCTTACATGTGGAATGAACAGCACAAGAAATTTTCCAGCTGACTGATTGGCCAAGCACTTAAAAGCCAAAGCAGCAGAAAGGTAGAGAGTGGGTGGAATTGGGGTGGAGATAGGGGATTCTGAAGCTGCGATAGGTGGAGAATAGCCAAACCCCCAGATGACCTCTTAAGAGTTCAGATCTATCTTGGTACATGTGCTACACTTATTGAGTATCACTGCCTTTTATAAAAACCCTGTTGGATTAAATAGTAAAATATCTATATAGATTTGTAAGCTATTCATTGGCCTCTAAAAATAAGTAGCATAATTTATGCAGAACAATGACTTATATGTTTATGTAGCTAACTTGCATGATGTATGCACAACATTTTCAAAAATGTTCTACCACTTTTTATGTATTTAACTCAATGTTCACCTTAACACTTTCATTGTGTACCAAGCTGATGAATAACACTGCATTTTTATGAAAACCTGTTGGATTAAATAGCAGTTTGTTTAATAAATGTAACCACACCCACCCACAAGGTGTGAGACTACATCTATATGATAATACTTGAGCACAGTCTATAAGGCCCTACGGGTGAATGACACCTAATCTCGGTTGGTATTGAGATAATACATAAAATGCTGTGCGCCCATCATGAGGGATCCTTTTGGCAGATGGCTGCCAGGGTACATCCCCACAGGAAACAAACGCAATCCCCCACTCTAGTAGCAGGGAACCATTATGATTATACACAACCCGAGCCATATTCCATGCATCCAAACACAACAGTGTTCAAAGCACAATAAACTGCAATTTAAGCACAAAGGATATTTCTTAGAGGGACAGGAAAAGGCTCTGGATGGGGTAACATAATAGATGAACTACAGTGAAACAGTTCTGAGAGCACTTCCATACTCCCATCACCCTCTGGTGTGTACCCACACAGTATTTACTGTTTTTTCCCCTGCAGGTGCATCACTGACCCAAAGTCCCTTGGTAGCTCCCAATGCAGTCCATTCATTGTGTGCATACAGTGGATAGATGCAGATCTGATGGGGGACCACAAAGTGATATGATTGAAGGTTTGTGATTGTGGATCACACATTATTCAACACAAATTAAGTTGCTCCATGCTGCAGTTCTATAAACCAGCTTTGAATAATTATCATGCAGAAGTGCCCAGCAATTTTTATTTATTTTATATTATTTATTTAATCAGTCATCAGAACACATTTGATCTAAAAGCTCATTCACAAAGGTTCTTCATCAAATAAGGTTGTCACATAGTATAAAACAGAGAGTACATTCAGCAGAACTAATGGAGCTTGTCATCTATAGTCCCAGGAAATACAACAATGGATAAAAAACAAATGTAACCCCCCTAAAAGGGGGTCCCAAAAAGTCTTCCTTGAGCTTGTCTAAATGCTCACTGCCAGGCTGGTGTGCTGCATTTTTGCAGTTTAAATGTGATTGCCAGAGAGTGCCTATATAGCCTCTGTGTACTGTCTCTTTAAAACCTGCCTGGATTGCAGTCATAATTAATCTAAAAGGGGGCTCTGTTAGAAGATGTGCTTGTTTGCTGATCATTTGTTAGAGTAGTAATAATATTGCAGTATGTACTAACCTGCCTTCTTTGCAGCATGGACAGTTCTGTTTGTTTCCATCATCTTGGTCATGGACTGCTAAAATGGGCCAATCAGTACATTTGGGACTCTAAAATGGAGCCTGCCTACAGGGGCTTAGTGGGGTCAAAACTTGTAGGAATTGTAGTTTTTGCATTTTGGTGCCTAAAATAACCTGGAGGGGGAGCCCTTGTTGCAACTGACAGACAGATCAGTCAACCAAACCTTTTGAATCTTGGGGAAATTCCCAAGCTGCTTGCAGCTAGTTTCAGTTCTGAGTTGGGAAGTGAAGAGATAACAGCTTGAATGATTCAAGCAGCAGCTCCAGTGTAGATTCAAGCAGGAGAACTGTGGAAAGGCCTGAGTTTTTGCCTGCTTGCCTGCCTGTTGTCCCTGAGGGGAAACTTGTGCCTTTTTCGGACTGAATCTGAACTTGGAGAGTGAAGTAAGCCACTGAATTGTGACCAGGCTCCTACCTGAAGAAAACCAAAGATTTGCTGAATGCGATCAGTCTGTCTGGACCTCAGCCACCACTGAACTCCCAGATTGTGCAGAGACTCTGTAATTGCCTTTTGCCTGGTACAGTGGAATTTCCTTACATGTGAATGTGTTGTGTGCTTATAGTGAGTCTTTCCCTACCTGGGAGAGTGTTTTGCATATATGGCATTGGGAGCACCAGTACTCCAAATCCCCCAAATGGGTGACAGGATTTCTAATAATCGTAATGGGATGGCAGTGCCCCTTCAAAGTCAAAGGGTGAAATCCTGGTGAATTAAATAGATATATGGTAGTGGATATCAGAAACACCGAGGGGTGAAGGGACCCCTAGTAAATGAAATGGCAGCATTAGAAATTCCATTTCAATCAAAGGGTACGGGATCTGAGAATTCGTTTATGAAAGTGTAGTATGCTGGGTGTCTTTAAGAGCCCATGGTAACTGAATGTGATTGATGATAATGATGACTGCTTATGAAATACTAAGGAAGGAGAGGGTAATATCCTTTAAATCTGTGTTGCAGCATAACAGATCAATAAAATACATTTTGGTTTATCCCAACTCCCAGTATGGATATTCAGTTTATTTGTAAGTCTCATGGTTTGTGGTGCCCCAAAAATTTCTGTTAGTTTCCTTGGGCCCCTTTCATCTTGACTCGTGGTGGCAGAATTAAAGGTAAAGCAGAAGTGTAATGTTTCATGGCATAAGACAGGTGCCCTTCTGAACAAGAAGTGTCACCATATACCCCTAGATACAGGAACACCTAACCCTTACATGTGGAATCAACAGCACAACATTGAATGTGTAGGTGTATATAGTGGGTCATGATTTGGTTCCCCACTGTGATTTGAATTGTGTTCTGCTTGCTGGAAGCTGCATTAGAATTTCCTTAAATGTAAATGTGCTGTGTGCTGCTAGTGGTTTGCAATTTGGTTCCCCACTGTGGTTTCAACTGTAATCTGCTTGCTGGAAGCTACATTCAGCCCCAAGGACTAAATCCAAAATCATCTCCATTGGGCCTGGGCCTTGCCACACTGGCCCAACCTGACTACCCACTGCACAGAGTAAGCCATCGGCAAGAGACCTGCCTGGGGATCAGCCCCCTACTCAGCACTTGAACAGGAACAATGCCTCAGTGATTCATGTGGGCCCCACTGCTCCAGGCACTCCAGCTCAACAACCTGCAGTCTCGATTTCATCCTATCTGTGTCCAGTATTGGGTATTGTGAGTAAACAACAGCTAAATCTAAAGTGTTTTCATCTGATTGCCTGGTTGCTTTTTCTTTCATGAACTGAGCCCTCTGGCTCTGGATTACAAATAGTGTGTGTTGTGCATGTTGCTTTCTTCCATCATAGGGCCCCAACCAGATGCAACATTCCTGGCTAGCCCATCTCCCTACTTGGGTACCCAGAGGTGTGACTGAGTGGGGACTTAAAGCACATGCATAACTGTTTGATTAATACAGCCTTTAGCCAATCAACCTGATTATGCCCCTTCCTTTTTCAAGTGCCCTGAATAAATCAGATCTGACTTTTTCTGCATTTAACCTGGCTGTGGTTCCAGTTTTTGCCAGGAGTATTGTACTGTTGTTATTTGCTGTGCATAACCTTATTTTACATGGGGTCCCCAGGGTCGAGCCAGAGGAACCAGCCCTGGTGGTAAGTATAAACAGTGTGGGTACTTGTACGGTGTACAAGGGGTACTGTGAAAGTGATTATCGTATATTGCTCAGGCCACTAGAAGGGAAAGAGGGAGATTACAGTATCCTGGAGGTAGACCCCGGAGTCAGTTGAAAAAACAATTATGACTGATTTTTTCAACTAGTTTGAATTTTATGACTTCAACTAACTAAAGAAAATTCAACCAACTTTTTTCAACTTTCACCATTGTTGAATTTTATTTATATACTAGTCTGTTGTACTTTTTGAGCACCATTAGTGGAACAACTTTACAGCACATTCATTTACTTAGTGAATACACTAGTATATAGCAAGATACAGCCTTAGGCCCTAGTGTGGGAGGATGCTACTGTACACCTCCAAAGCCATACACAGCCTTAAAGCCTGGTGATGGAATCATGCTACAGTACACCCCTGAAGCCACATGTCATGAATAGCCTTAGACCCTGGTGTGGGAGTAGGATGCTGATGTATTCCCCCAAAGCCACAAAAGCAGCCTTGTATCAGTTGAGGGATGCTAATGTACACCCCCAGGCAGAAGGTCACATAAGCAGCCTGCTGTAGCCTTGTATCAGTTGTGGCATGCTGTAGTATGACTCCACAGCCACATAACCAACCTTTTATCCAGAATGCTGCAGAAGCCAGTAAATCTCCAAAGCAACCGAACATAGCCAGTCTTAGACCTGTAAGATGTTGCAGTATAAGGCCTCATAACCAGTCTTGTATCCAGTGTGGGAATGATGTTGCACTGCAAAGAAACATGGAAACACAGGCTTTGACAGCAGATAAGGACTGCATGGCCCATCTAGTTTGCCCATTTTCCTACCTATTGAGTAAGCTGCAGATCCTAGTTAACCAACAGCCTACTTCTTCCTACCACCACCAGAATTTCCTTATGTCTGTCCCATGCATTCTTGAATTCCTCCACTGTTTTTCACTCCACAACCTCCTCAGGATGGCTATTCCATGTGTGCACCATCCTCTCTGTGAAAAAATACTTCCTCACATTGCCTCTGAGCCTTCCCCCCTCTATCTTCAAATTGTGTCCCCTTGTTCTTGCACATCTCTTTTTCTGAAAGATGCTACCCTCTTGGACTTTGCTGATTCCACTGAGGTATTTCAATGTTTCTATCATGCCACCCTCTCTCCTTTCCTCAAGGTATACATATTAAGCTCCTTTAGTCTCTCCTTGTATGGCTTCTCTGCAGACCCTGCACCATTTTAGTTGCCCTCCTCTGGACTGCCTCCATTCTGTCTATGTCCTTGCGGAGATGGGGTCTCCAGAACTGCACACAGTACTCCAGATGGAGTCTCACCAACTGTCTGTACAGAGGGATAACAACTTTCTGTTTTTTACTGGTAAGGCCTCTTCCTATACATCCCAGTATCCCTCCAGTCATCCTTATTGCCTTCTCACATTGCTTGCTTACCTTTAGGTCATCTGATATGACTAACCCAAGGTCCATTTCCATTTTAGTTGTTGTTAATACCTCCCCCCCATTATGTACTCTTCCCCTGGGTTTTTGTTGAAACATAGAAATTGTCATCAGATAAGGACCACTAGGCACATCCTGTCTGTCCGCAAACTTTACTGCATCCTCTGGCCCTGTCTAGCCAGCAGCTTTTCCCCCTTCTTCCCACCTCTAAGGATCCAGTTGTGCATGTCCCAGGCATGTATAGAAACATAGAAATTGTCAGCAGATAAAGACCGTTAAGTTCTGCACCAGTAGTACACCCCTGAGGCTACATAAACAGACACTGGTGTTTGAGTAGTACACCCCTTCAAGTTCAAAATTCAAATCGACATAAACAGTGTTAGACCCTTCTGTGGGTGGATGCATCATGCTACACCATGGCCTGAAGCCACATAAACAGTAGCCTAACGCCCTGTGTGGGATGCTGCAGTAAACTACTACACCCCTGCCCCGGATCAGTGAATCACCATAATCTCACTTTCCTTTTGCACATACACACCATCAAGTCCAGGACTCATACACTGTCTAGATGACTCCAGCTGAGCAGCAGCAGCAGAGGAGGGCCAGTCAGGCTGCCAGGCTAGCACACCCCAGGGAGCCAAGGCATACCTACTTGAGCTGTTAATAAGGCAAGTAACATGGCAATCTGGATCATTGTTGTACATGTAGAATGTAAATAATTGTTGTGCAAGAAATACAACTACAGCTCCCATGTCAGGATGCTTCAGTACATGTCAAGCTTAGACCACTTGCCCTACCCTCAGCCAGTTGTCCCCACCCCCCCAAAAAAAAACAACAGCTAAATGGCTGAAATTTAAATCAAACCCCTTATATGCCAAACAGTACTACTGCTTCTTTTCTTTTAAATATATGCATTGCTAATCCTGCACTGCCTAAGCCCCAAGCAGAAATCCAACTCAGTCTCTCCATCCAAAACATGAAGAACAATAACATCCTCATACATCAGCTCAGCATTAATTTATTAAAGCATTTCACTTAGTTTTGATGCTTACCAGTTGTTGTCTCACATGATTGAAAAGGGGCTAAGGCAGCTACTGCTGAGCAGTCTCCTCATTCTGCTGCTGCTGCTTGCATGCAGTTTTTCTTTTGCACAGCTGTGTGTGCTGATCCGATAGACTCTTGGCAGGCCTAGATAGGGTAGCAGGGCCTGCACCTGCTGCCTGACTCCACTCGAGTCATCGATGAATCAAACGTGGTCCCTTCCCTTCCCCGATAGAGAGTTCTAGGCCTAGTAGGCCTACTAGGCCAGTGCAGCCCATCGACACTAAGGCACCTACTGCACTAGATAGGGCTGCCTGGGGACCAGTACTATAATTATTATGCTCCCCCCAGAGTGGCCGACCGGTGTTTCTCACTCAGACTCAACTCTGTGATCACTCACTCCTCCAGAGTCAGTCAGTCACTGCACAACTGCCCAAAAGTCTGGCTGGCTGGTCTAATGGCTCTGGCATGTCCTCTTCACATCCCTGCCTGCACCGTCCTGGCCCACCACTATGGTGCACTCTGCACACCTCTCAGGCTCGCCGCTCCATGTTCTGCTACTCCTCTTTCTCCCTCGTTACTCCTGGCCAGATCAGCGGGCCTATAGCTGCTCTCTCTCCTCTGGTTTCTCTGATGGTGATTGGTCTGCTGAGTGTTCCTCTGGGCTTCTGATCTCTATCCTTGGCTAACTTTCTCCATCCTCAACTGGCATCATCAATGACTGACTCTTTGGGGATGGTGGTGTCCTGGTTCCCCTGGCCCTCACCCAGGCTGACCTTGCAGCAGATGCTCACCTCTCACTGTGTACAGACACCGGAAAAGACATGACAGTCAGTCTGACTCTTCACTGACACTGTGGACTGGACTCCGGACACCTAACTGCTTAGGTGCTTAACAGATTTAAATTAATTTTAACAAAATGACTGCACTAGTACTTCCAAACAGTACACCACACTTTTCGTTGACTTCACTCAACACTGCCTGCTTCCTACCCAAATGGACTCCCTCCCGCCTCGCCTCATGCATTCACAGACAGTGCCCACAACTTCTGTCTCCTCCTTCCTCTCTCTCATTACTCATCCCATTGGCGGATGGTTGGCACCGAGGAACCAGGGGTTAAAAATGTGCAGAAAAGCTAAAGAAATGTTCACCCCCACACACATTTTAAAAAAAGGAGACATCCCAGACAGGTTTTGAGTGTCAGACTAGCAAGTTTAGTCATGACAGAATCGTCAACTTAATGCAAATACAACTGCTCTCAATTGTGGCTACAATTCAAGGCATTTGCAACTGATTGCAACTGCTGTAAATTACAGCTCATGATTCCAACTGACAACGGCAGCTCCGGGGTCTACTCAGAGGGCTGTGCCCAGGTTAGTTTGACCACTACCAACCCTGACCTCCGGGTGGAGGCAACCATTGCAGAACCTAGGCCCCTTAACCTGCTACTAGCCAAGCAGGCAGGGGTAGAAGCCTGTGAGATTGCGCCACCTAGGAGTTACGTCTTGGAGACTCACTGCGGATTGTGTGCCTTCTAGTGGCCAAAAACTACAAATTATTGTTAAAGATTAATGGCTACCCCAGTAGAAATGGCTGTACACCAGTTGGTGGGGTGGTGTACTGGGCAGGAGATTGACCCCCAAAATGCTCTGCTCATACTGGATATTCCCGAGTACCAGTAAGGACACTGTAGAGGGAGCACTTTTCAAAACTGAATGTTTAAAAAACCCCATGGTGGTGGGTCGACAGGCTGATTTGATAGCCCAAACTTTCATAGCCTTGGTAGAGTATAGTGACCTCATGGACAGCTCTGAAGTGCCATTGACTATTGCCTCAGAAGGGGTCCCAGCCATCTGGAAAGTGATAACAAAAGACAGTAAAGACACTGGGGAGGATGAGCTCCCACCATTATCTGAGACTTTTGAGGAGAAATTTGCTAAGTTGTTGCTGGAGGAAGGGAAAACCGTAGAGGAATTTAAGAAACTGTTCCTGCCACCTCGGAGTGTTCTTTCCCCAACACCCCCTCCCACTCCAGCACCTGTTACTGCTCCACCTCCTGTGCCCATGCCAATGCTGGTCCCTATATCTGTACCCTCCATTAGTCATACTCCTACCGAAGGCTGAGAATCTTCTCGGGCACCATCCCCACCCCCCTGGGGGAGGATGACTGGGAGACCTGGATTGACTATGTTGCCCCCTTGGTACCTGAGTGGCAGTGTGTGGAGGCTGTGAAGTGGAAAAGAATCATAGAAAGTTTGAGGGGCCCTGCCCTTGAAGCCATTACATTTTTGAAGTCCATGAACCCTGATGCATCTGCTCAGAAGTACCTATCTGTATTTGAAGGCAATTTTGGGAGCACTGAGTCAGGGGAGACTTTGATGCGGAAATTCCAAGGTACCAAACAATGGAAGGGGGAAAGTTTGTCTGCATATGTTACATGCCTAAAAAGAGCTCTGCAGAAAGCTTACCGGAAAGGTGGGGTAGCCGCTAATGATTTGAACCATGTGAGATTGGGGCACATACTGCAACATGCCAATCATTCTAAAGTGCAGATCATCCAGTTAAGGCTCCAGGATAGGAGAGGTAACCCACCTGACTACTGTGACTTGATAAAAGAAGTCTGGAGGTAGAAGGTGAAGAGGGAGATTGTGATTATGGGGTGAGTGCAGCCCTGGTGATCATGGCACGGGGAGGCCCTTCTGAAATGGAGACCACTAACAGTGTCTTGCCGTGGGCTAAACAGTGGGGGGAAGAGTTGTTGAAGGAAGTCAGAAAGGTACAACTGGGTGTGTTCGCTGAGGTATTCCCTGCTGACAGAGACCCTGGCCCCTGTCAGGACGTGACTGTTATGGGGGTGGGGATGCGCCATCAGGCATCCTCTACGGAGGCTGGCTTCTCCGCTGAGCTCAAGGAATTGACTGCCACCCAAAAGAAACTTTTGAGACATAGTACACTACCCGCGGAAGTCAGATCACAATCTCCTATCGATGCTCCAGCATCCCCTGCTATGTTTTCCCCAAGGATGCCCCGAGAGCATGTCATTTGTCATAACTGTGGCAAGGATGGCCATATGAAGAGAGAATGCCAGTCTCAGAAGGACTTAGAGAAAGTGGTGAACCAGGTTCAAGGAGATCTTCAGAAAATGAGTCAGTGGTCAAGGGGTGCACGAAAATGACTGCAGTAAAGGCTTTGACCATCCTATCTCAAACCCTCTGTGGATAAATTGTCTGTCCAGGTCCCTGCTGTTGTACCTCCAGACGGGTTCAAGATAGTGGGCCGTTCAATGGAGATTAATGTGACTGTGAAAGGTATTCCTACTCGGGTTGTGCTTGACAGTGGGTTGCAAGTGACCATTGTGTTTCAGGACTGGTATGACACACTTATCTGATGTGCCCTTACAATCCCTGGAAGGCCTACATGTGTGGGGGCTGAGTGACAAGTCTTATCCATATCTAGGATATGCCCACCTCTGGTTGTCTTTTCCTGCAACTGTCACTGGCGTAGAGGAGCAAGTAGAGACACTGGCCCTAGTGTGCCCCCCCCACCAGACAGCATGATGGGGTTCCCCTGTTAATTGGAACAAATGCCCACATGTTTGGGAGACTAGCACAACTCTGCCATGAGAAACAAGGGCAGCTGACTGGATGAGCCCTAAGAATTCCAGCCTTTGTAAAAAGGGCTTATGACTGGCAGCAGAGACCCAATGAAGTGAACCCAGATGAGCCAGTGGGATAGTGTGGAAAAGGATCCTGACTCCTTGATATTGGCCCCAATGCCCAGTGCACAATTCATGGAGAAGTTTGCCTTAAGAAAAATGTAAAGAACAAAATATTAATGTTGGATGCACCAGGAGATGGAAAGTTGCCAGAGGATTATTGATCAAACCCAGCATCTTGTCTGCTTGTGCCCATGCCTATGCACAATGCGTGATGGTCCAGATTCAGAATGTGACAGATCGGGAGATTCAGGTGAACAGAGGGTGCGCCCTAGCACATACTATCTGCAGAAAGGATAGAGACTGATCCCAGTAAGGTTGAATCACTGACTACTTGGTTCCAGCCCCATAATTTGAAAGAACTACAATGTTTCCTGGGGTTCTGTGGCTACTACCGCTGGTTCATAAAAGACTATTCAAAGGTGATTCACCCACTCTTGAATCTTACCTAGGGTTACCCTCCTACCAACCATAAATATAAAAAAGGGTCCATCAAAGAACCAGAGAAAGTGTACTTCCGAAAAGGTGAACTTTTTGGGCCCCACTGGACACCTGAATGTGAAGCAGCCTTTCATGAAGTCATATACCAGCTCACTCACGCCCCCATCCTCACCTACACTGACCCTTCCAAGCCCTATATGCTGCATATGGATGCCAGTCTGCAGGGTCTAGGAGCTGTGCTGTATCAAGCCCATGAGGATGGTTTGAGACCAGTGGCCTTCGCCAGTAGGAGCTTGACCCCATTGGAGCGAAACTACACTGTGCACAAGCTTAAGTTCCTAGCACTACAGTGAGCCATCATTGACCAGTTTCATGAATACCTCTATGGGGCAAAGATAATGGTGAAGACTGACAATAACCTGTTTACCTATGTACAGACTTCAGCTAAGTTAGATGCCACTGGGCACCGGTGGCTTTTTCGCCTTATGAACCTATAATTATGCTGTTGAATACAGGCCAGGACTGAACCATATTGATGCTGACGCCTTGTCATGAAGGCCAGTTTCCAACAGTGATTTGGTCAGGCTGTTTGAACCTGACATCAGAGCCCTGTCCCAAAAATTTGACCAAGATGAACAAATGTCTGCAGACACAGTGGCCTGTTTAGGAAATTGCTTGGGCCCTCCTGATACCTGCATATCAGCTGCTTATTGCCACTTTTCTGCTCTAGATATTAATGCACTACCTCAATTTGACAATGATGGCATTCATAGAAACATAGAATTTGATGGCAGATAAGGACTGCTTGGCTCACCCAGTCTGCCCATTTCCCTGCCTACTGGATAAGCTGCAGATCCTAGTTAACCAGCAGCCTACTTCTTCCTACCCCCATCCCCTAGAATTGCCTTATGACTGTCCCATGCATGCTTGAATTCCACCACTGTTTTTGACTCCATGACCTCCTCCGGAAGGCAGGTTCCATGCATCCACAACCTCTCTGTGAAAAAATACTTCCTTAAATTACCTCTGAGCCCCCCCATCTTCAAATTGTGCCCCTTGTTCTTGTACACTCTCTTTTTGAAAGATGCTACCCTCTTGGACTTTGTTGATTCCTTGAGGTACTTGAAGTTTCTATCATGTCCCCTCTCCCTCCTTTCCTCGAGGCTATACATATTAAGCTCCTTTAGTCTCTCTTCATATGTCTTCCGGTGCAGACCCTGCACCATTTTAGTGCCCTCCTCTGGACAGCTTCCATCCTGTCTATGTCTTTGCGAGACTGGGTCTCCAGAACTGCCGCAGTACTCAGATGGGGTCTGACCAGCTGTCTGTACAGAGGGATAATAACTTCCTGTTTTCTACTGGTGATGCCTCTCCTATGCATCCCAATATCCCCCAGCCCTCATTGCTGCCCTCTCACATTGCTTGCCCACCTTTAGGTCATCTGATATGACTACCCCAGGTCCCTTTCCATTTTGTTGTTGTTAGTATCTCACCCCCATTGTGTACTCTTCCCTGGGTTTTGTTTCCAGGTGCATTACCTTGCACTTCTTAGCACTGAATCTAAGCTGCCATACATTTGACCATTCCTCTAACCTTGCAAGTCCCTTTTCATCCTTTCCACCCCACCTTGTGCATCAACTCTGTTGCAGATCTTGTGTCATCTGCAAAGAGACATACTTTTCCTTCAGTCCTTCTGCAATGTCGCTATAAAGACATTGAAGAGGACTGGTCCTAACTGAACCCTCATGGTGCCCACTAGTAACCCCCTTTCACCAGGTGGACTCCATTTACTATTACTCTCTGTGTCCTATTTTCCAGCCAATTTTTACCCAGGCTGTCATCTTGGGACCCACTCCCAGGCTAGCTAACTTGTATATTAATCTTTTGTGCGGGACTGTGTCAAATGCCTTGCTAAAAGTCTAGGTAGACCATGTCACAGCCCCTCCTGATCTACTACTTTGGTCACCCAGTCAAAGAAATCTATCAGATTTGTCTGGCATGACCTTTCTGCTGTGAATCCATGCTGCATTGGGTCCTGTGCCCCTCTGGCCTCTAGATACTTGACAATTCTTTCCTTCAGAGTGATTCCATCATTTTCCCTACCACTGAGGTTAAACTAACAGGTCTGTAGTTTCCTGCTTCTGCCTTGCTCCACTTTCGTGAAGGGAATCACATCAGCCCTCCTCCAGTCCTCGGGTACCACCCCATCCTCCCATGATTTGTTAAACAGGGTAGTCAGTGGTGTCACTAGTTCTACCCTTAGTTCTTTTAAATTCTGGGATGAATCCATCAGGCCCCATTGCTTTGTCCACCTTTAGTTTTAAGAGTTCTTTCAGAACCCTTTCTTCTGTAAATGGGCTGGTATCAGCTTCTGTATCCAGTGTGTTTCTACTGTTTGTTCTAGGTACCCTCCTCTTCCTTTGTAAATACTGAGCAAAATATTTGTTTAGTATCTCTGCCCTTTCACAGTCTCCTCTGCCCACCCTCCCCCCTTTATTAAGCCTCACTATCCCTCCCTTGGTCTTCCTTCACTCCCTGATGTACCTATAAAGGTTTTATCCCTTCTTAACTGAGTTGGCTATCGTTTCCTTGGTTTGGGCCTTTGCTGTTCTGACTGCCTTCCCAGCTTCCTTTTGCTTTAACTGATACAGTTCTCTGTCCTGTTCCTTCTGTGATTCCTTGTACTTCCTGAAAGCTTTCTTTTTCTCTTGAACCTTCACTGCCACTTCCTTTGAGAACTATAGTGGTTTCTTACATCGTTTAGTTTTGTTTATTTGCTTCACACAAAGGCTTGTTGCCTCTGTGATGGCAGTTTTTATTATTCCCCATTGTTCTTCCACCCCTCCTTCCTGCCCATTTGCTAGTGCATTCCTTAGGCACTTACCCATTTTGGCAAAGTCAGCCCTCCTAAAGTCCAGTACCTTTGCCTTTGTATGGCTTGACTCTATTGCTATGTTTATTGTGAACCATACTGTTTGATGGTGCTGGTTCCCAGATGGCCACCCACTTCTATATCTGTGATCCTCTCTTCATCTCCATTTGAGAGAACCAGGTCTAAGATTGCTCCCTCTCGAGTGGGCTCCAATACTAGTTGTCTAGGCATGCCCCTGTGGGGCATCTAGAATAACCCCACTCTTGAAGTGGCTGCGCAACTGCACTCCAGTTAACATCTGGCATATTCAGATCACCCATCAACAATATCTCCCTTTTTGCCATACTAAGTATACTTTCTATCATTTCCTTGTCCATTTCCTTCCCTGAGAGGGGTCTGTATACAACCTGTGCGGATTTGGTGCCATTGCAGGTCTCCAAATTTACCCACAGTGCTTCTTCTCCTCCCTGTTTTCTCTTTTGTTCTGTTACTTTGATTCCTTCCCTTAAGTAAAGAGCTACTCCTCCTCCTCTTTTACCTTCTCTGTCTCTCCTGTAGATAGTGTATCCTGGTATGTTTACGTCCCAGTCACGGTTTTGTGCGAACCATGTTTCTGTGACTGCCATGATATCCAGATGTTCCTCCTTCATCAAGGCCATTAATTCAGGAAGCTTGTTACTCAGACTACGTGCTTTGGTACTCATTGCTTTCCATTTTTTGATGGCTTTACTTTCTGTTGCAGCATCCCCCACTGACCTTTCTACCTCGGTCTTTTTCCCATTTAGTACCCTGTTTTGTAGGGAGAGGCTGGGATTTTCCTGCTGCTTATCAGTGCCTCCCCCCTTGACTAGTTTAAAAGCTTGCCAATGAAGCATTTAAACTGATTGCTCAAAAGACTTGTTCCCTTCCTGGACAGATGCAGACCATCCTGCCAGTATAGGCTAGTGTCTCTCCAGGTGGAACCCCAGTCCCAATGAAGCCAAACCCTGTGCTCACACCATTTTTCAACCACTCATTAAACTGCATGGTGCAAAGTACCCTTGCCTCATTCATGCCAATTCATAGGCAGCACCTCTGAGAAGGATACTGTGTGTGCTACTTGTCTTAGACCCTCCCCAGTTCTACAAAGTCCTTCTGCACTGCTCTAATCTCATGTTGAGCCAAGTCATTTGTCCCTAGGTGGACAATGACATCCAGCTCAGTGGGCTCAATTCCAAGATCCTATTATTCGCCCACACTTCATGCCCTACGTGTGGAGAAAGATGTGTCAAGTTGCGTTCCTGACTGCAACTGCTCTATTGTTTAAAGAAGGCCTCAGGTTGAAGCTACTCAATCAGTTGTTGTACAGAGAGACAGTGGATTATGGTGGTCAAGTAGACAGGCAGCAATTGGTCCTGCCCACTGCCTTTAAAGATCTGGTACTGAGGTCCCTCCACAATCACATGTGGCACCTTGGTATAGACAGAACTCTCGACTTGGTACAATTTCGATTTTTCTGGCCCAAGACAGGGGCCGATGTTGAGCACCATGTAAAGACCTGCAGTTGTTGCCTGCAAATGAAAGCCCTGCCTCAGAGAGCTGCCCTCCTTGTCAATATTACTACCAGCACCCCCATGGAACTTGCCTGCATAGACTTTTTGTGTTTAGAACCTAACCAGCAGAATACTGGCAATGCGTTAGTGGTTACGGATCATTTCACATGGTATGAGCAAGCTTTTCCAACTAACGATCAAAAGGCCTCTACCATGGCCAAGGTGCTAGTGGAAAATTTCTTCGTCCACTATGGTGCCCCTCAGCGGATCCACTCTGACCAAGGCAGAGATTTTGAAAGTCAGCTAATCAAAGAAATGATCTGTCTATGGGGTGCAGAAGTCAAGAAACACCCTTATCACCCACAGGGGACCCTCAACAGAACATTTTAACTGCACCCTTCTAGACATGCTGGGCACC
The DNA here is from genome assembly GCA_016271365.2 of Neoceratodus forsteri. Taxonomy (NCBI): domain Eukaryota; kingdom Metazoa; phylum Chordata; order Ceratodontiformes; family Ceratodontidae; genus Neoceratodus; species Neoceratodus forsteri. The sequence goes on along the minus strand of CM028132.1, from coordinate 1,018,477,899 downwards.
CTCCATCCCAAAGACAAACCTAAGTGGAGCCAGCAGATTAGCACCTTGGTCCATGCATACAATTGCACAAAACATGACACTACTGGGTTCTCCCCTACCACCTCATCTTCAGGAGGGAGGCCTGACTGCTCATTAATGTCTGCTTGGGGTCTCTTCAGATGGGGTCCGAGACGAAAATTACCTACAGTATGTACAGAAACTGAAAGTTCAATGCCTATCAACTGGCCCAGACAATGGCCACCAAAAGAAATCTCACCAACAAAGAGAGGCATGATAAAAAAGTAAAGGCTCAAGAGCTTCAGCCTGGAGACCGTATGTTGTTACACAATTTGGGACTGCATGGCAAACAAAAAATTGCTGATAGGTGGCACCATCTTCCCCATGTAGTAGTTGGAAAGTTGAATGATTTACCAGTGTACAAGGTTTGCCCAGAGAATAACTCCAAAACTGTTAAGACCATGCACCGTAACCACTTGCTACCTATAATCCAAGTCATAATTGAGACTGAACCATCAGAGATTGATTTCCCTGGACCGGTGACTCATGCTGCTGCGAAAAAGAGACAAAGACAACCTATCCCAGTAGTTACAGACTTAAAGTTTCCCCCACAGCAGGCCCAGAATGATAGTAACTGTCAGTCCATCTCTGACGAAAGTGAGTGTGACAATGCCTATTACCCCTCCTATGAATTGAGTCAGCTGTTTCAAGGTAACTCTATGACTAATTGTGGGGATGAAGCTGGGCCTTCTTGACTGCCTAATGCCCCAGCTTCATCCTTGGATCCAATGCTCTCTGAAAGTGAAGTGCAAAGTATTTACGTCTGAGGTTGCGGACTCTGTTCTGTGGAACTGCGTGAATTGCCCGAAGAGGGCTGATGGTCTGAGTCTCTGTTGATACACAGAACTTGAAGAACAATGTAAGAGTGTTGACAGACCCCTTCAGTGCTGAAAATCCTAATTGTGCCAGAGCCTCCTCAAAATGAGCAACCTGGTCCTCCATCAGAAGATAATGAGCAAGTGTTGTGGAAACAGAGCAAGGAGCTGACAGTGCTACAAATTTGGACATTCCCACCCGTGCAGAGGCACCCCTCACAGAGGCAGCTCCAAGTTAGTGCTGAAAGTACAGAGACTGTGGCTGCTGCCCCAGAAAGACTGGCCGAGGCTGTCAAGCCAGTGCTACACTTAGTTATGATTGCCCTAGGAGGCCAGTGGATTGGCCTCTCAATGTGGTTCACAAAGGGGTTTATGTTTCGCCAGCTCACTGCCCAAATTGAGCTTGATGGCCAACTCCAGGTAGTTTGTTCTTCCCTCTCACCATGGTGCCCCTGCCCCATCCAGCCCCAAGTTAGCTGATAGGGAAGGGCCCCCTCTTACATTGTTTAATGTACAAGAAATTATTAAATGAATCAGTATTACTTGTACAAAACATGCATAGTATTGTTAATATGGATGTAGTAATGGGAGTATATTAAAGGTATAGTAATGTAACAAGCTAATGATATATATATATATATATATATATATATATATATATATATATATATGTCTTTTTATATTGCATTTTGATATTGTGATGGTACAGACTTGACGCGGATGCCAAGTTTTCTTCAGGCAGGGAAGGGTGTAACCCCCCTACAAATGGGGGTTACCAAAAAGTCTTCCTTGAGCTAGTCTAAATGCTCACTGCCAGGCTGGTGTTCTGCGTTTTTGTCATTTAAATGTGATTGCCAGAGAGTGCCTATATAGCCTCTGTGTACTGTCTCTTTAAGACCTGCCTGGATTGCAGTCATAATTAATCTAAAAGGGAGCCCTGTTAGAAGATGTGCCTGTCTGCTGATCATTTGTTAGAGTAGTAATAATATTGCAGTTTGTTCTAACCTGCCTTCTTTGCAGCATGGACAGTTCTGTTTGTTTCCATCATCTTGGTCCTGGACTGCTGAAATGGGCCAATCAGTACATTTGGGACTCTAAAATGGAGCCTGCCTAGAGGGACTGGTGGTGGTCAAATCTTATAGGAATTGTAGTTTTGCAGTTTGGCACCTAAAATAATCTGGAGGGGCCCTTGTTGTGACTGACAGACAGATCAGCCAACTGAACCTTTTGGATCTTGGGGAAATTCCCAAGCTGCTTGCAGCTAGTTTCAGTTCTGAGTTAGGAAGTGAAGAGATAACAGCTTGAATGATTCAAGCAGCAGCCCCAGTGTAGATTCATGTAGGAGAACTGTGGAAAGGCCTGCGTTTTGGCTTGCATGCCTGTCTGCTGTCCCTGAAAGGGAACTTGTGCCTTTTTCAGACTGAATCCAAACTTGGAGAGCGAAGTAAGCCACTGAATTGTGACCAGGCTCCTACCAGAAGACCAAAGATTTGCTGAATGCATTCGGCCGGTCTGGACCTCCAGCCACCTCTGAACTCCTGGATTGTGCAGAGACTCTGTAATTGCGATCGGAGAGCCTTTTGCCTGGTACAGTGAAATTTCCTTACATGTGAATGTGTTGTCTGCTTATAGTGGGTCGTGATTTGGTTCCCCACTGTGGTTTGAATTGTGTTCCACTTGCTGGAAGCTGCATTAGAGTTTCCTTATGTATAAATGTGCTGTGTGCTGCTAATGGGTCGCAATTTGGTTCCCCACTGTAGTGTGAACTGTATTCTGCTTGCTGGAAGCTACATCCAGCCCCATGGACTGAATCCAAAATCATCTTCATTGGGCCTGAGCCTTGCCACACTGGCCCAGCCCAACTACCCACTGCACAGAGAAAGCCATTGACGAGAGACCTGCCTGGGGATCAGTTCCCTGCTCAACAATTGAACAGGAACGACACCTTGGTGATTCGTGTGGGGCCCACTTCTCCGGACACTCTGGCTCAACAACCTGCAGTCTCGATTTCATCCTGCCTGTATCCATTATTAGATATTGTGAGTAAACATCAGGGTAGCTCCCTGCAACAACAGCTAAATCTAAAGTGTTGTCATCTGATTGTCTGGTTGCTTTTTCTTTCACGACCTGAGCCCTCTGGCTCTGGATTACAAATTGTGTGTGTTGTGCATGTTGTTTTCTTCCATCATGGGTCCCAACCAGATGCAACGTTCTGGCTAGCCATCATCTCCCTACCTGGGTACCCAGAAGTGTGACTGTGTGGGGACTTAAAGTGCATGCATAACTGTTTGATTAACATAAGATTTTAAGCCAATCAACCTGATTACGCCCCTTCCTTGTTCAAGTCCCCTGAATAAATCAGATCTGACATGTTCTGCATTTAACCTGACTGTGGTTCCAGTGTGTGCCAGAAGTGCTGTACTGTTACTATTTGCTGTGCATAACCTTGTTTTACAGGTGGTCCCCAGGGTCAAGCCAGAGGAACCAGCCCTGGTGGTAAGTGCAAACAGTGTGGGTACTTGTATGGTGTACAAGGGGTACTGTGAAAGTGATTATCGTATATTGCTCAGGCCACTAGAAGGGAAAGAGGAAGGTTACAGTGTCCTGGAGTGCTGTGCCCAGGTTAGTTTGACCACTACCAACCCTGACCTCTGGGTGGAGGCACCCATTGCAGAACGTAGGCCCCTTAGCCTGGTACTGGCCAAGCAGGCAGGGGTAGTAGCCTATGGGATAGCGCCACCTAGGGGTTACACAAACAAGACAAATAAAATGCCAGTTTATATAGTTATTACTGTTATCTGTTCCTGACTAGAATAACAATTGGAGGGGTATTGACCTAGTACTCACAATTTTGAAGACTTTGCAGCTGCCTCTGTTGGGAGGTCTCCCTCAGGGTTGTAGATGCAGGTGATGGTAAAGGTGCGGTGGACACAACATGCTTCTGGGTGGCAATGGGTGCTTGCCATGTTGTTCTCTCATGTCCTCTTCACCCCACAAAAGACTTGCCTTCACCCACCCCCAAGGAGTAGGCTCTCAGTCAAGGCCTCAGAGGCCAGATGTTCAAAACTTTGCCTGTTGGGAAAATGATTGTGCCCTGTTTGCCTGGGGTTTGCACGTATGCACGGTATTCACAGGACTTTTTACTATGCTAACATGGTTAGTGCATGCAAGAAAACACAATGTGTGCAGTGGACAATGGGAGGGGCGGGGACAGAAATACCAGCACAGCACAATATTCAGTGCATTTACACTGTGAAAAGGTGTTATCTTAGGCCACTTTGCACAGTTCAAATGCCACTGATCATAAATCCAACCTACAGTACTCTGGACAACCCAGTGGCCACCAGAGTCACTTCAGCCAACAAGCTGGTTGGCGGTTGGGGCAACACCCACCCCTTGGGCTCTAGTGACACCCCTATCCACCAACCGACCATCCCTGGTAATGAAACATCCTTTCTCTGATGTCTAGTGGTCCCCTGTTCTCCAGTTGCCATCCCATTGTCATTCAGAACAATCCCTGGTCCATAGTGGTCCCCAGCCTCCAACTGGCAGTTCATTAGTTAAAAATCATGTCCCTGGTGCCTAGTGCTACCCCACCCTCCGGTCACCGGTCTGATATGTAGAAGTCATGTCCCTGGTGCTAGTGGTCCACCCTTACCTCTGTTTACCAGTAGGTTGTGTAGAAGTCATGTACTTGGTGCCTAGTGGTTCCTCCCTCTGCCTCTGATAAATTCCATGGCATCCAGTGGTTCCCCATCTCCAATCGCTGTCCCATATATTGGATATGGTATCCGTGGTGGTCTGTGGTCCCACTGGTCTCCGATATCTGACCTGTATATAGGAGAAGGTATCCCTGGTAGTCTATGCCTCCCCCCCATTTCTGATTCCCAGCCTTTGTAATACTACATATTTTCCCTGGTGTCCAGTGGTCCCCCTACCCTCTGATCATTTTGAAGTTTATTGCTATGAAATCCTTAGTGAAAGTAATTCTAAGTTCAGAGTTTAAAAATAACATTATAGTGTTTATATGGAATACTGTATGTATACACAGTGGTGGAAGCTTAAACAAACTCACATGGAAAAAAAAAGAACTCCTGTCATCTAGCAGCCCCCACTCTGCAGCCACCAACCACCCACCCTTTCAACCCCATACCAAAAGAACTGGTGCCACAGGAGACCATTCAGAGACTGGCACAGCCCTCCTCTCACCTCGGCCAGTTGCCCTATGGAAAGTCAGGGAGCCCACATCCTGTGTAATGTACAGGGTGCATGTCTGCTGTATTGAACAGCACTTCATTTAGCTAGGGGGCAAAGTGAGATTTAATCTTTTGTTTGTTTCACAGTTTGTTCTGTTCTCCCTGCTCACTTAAGATTGCTAGCTTGTGAGACCAAGGTCCCAAGTTCAGTGTGTGGATGCATGCTCTTTCATTCTAGCACTGTGTCCCTCCTTGCCTTTGTCCTGAACCAGTCTGCCACCGATACATTTACAGGTGGTAGTAGTGATGTAACACGAGGCCCCCACCATCATGGAACCATGGAGAAGGACTGTGTCCTCTGGGATGCTCAATTCTACCCACCTGGCTGGCCCCCAATGACCCAGGCTTGTTCCCAAACCTGGATCATCAGTATTGAGAGTGGTAGCACTACAGCTGCACTGACTGGACTGCTTGCACTCTAGACTCATTTTTGTTTGGAAACATTGGTCATCTGGGCAGTAATGTATTGTGATGGTTGAGACTAGATTTGTTTTAATTTGCAATATTGTGTGTTCATGTTACATGCATAATGAGACTTGCATTTGGTCATATTTGTCAGTCTTTATTACCAGTGTGAAATAAAATATAAATTTGTTTAGTGGTAGGTTATGTCATGTAGATTTAGTAAGCAAAAACCCACGGCAGGGTGTGCGGTTATTGGGGATTAATCAACACCCTGGGTGCATCCCGGCACCCGGGGTGTTGATTAATCCCCAATAACTGCATACCCTGGAGTGGGTTATTACACTTACAACATGGGCCAAATTTGGGGACCAGTGGACAAAAACTGTTGGTATAATGCAGAAAACATGTGGGAACTACTTAGTGTTCCTCCACAATTTTTAGCCAAGGAACCACAGTTTTCTGTGTTCTGCCAGAGCAACAATAGTTGAAAAAATAACACTTTCTGGTGAACAGGCTACAGGTTGTAGAATAAAGGAAATTTTTATTTTGCTCATAACAGGCTGCTCTATTGCTCTGTGTGGTGACATTGCAGTGTATCACTTTGCTTAAGAAGTACAACATTAAGCAAGTACCTGACAAACTGTAGCTGCTGGGTATTTCTGTTGCTGCAGGGTTCATCACTTTTGCCTCTGTTCTCTTGAGTTCCAAATATTCATACAGAGACACAATCAGAGACACAGGCTCAATTATTACTGATGCTTTCCTGTATCACAGTGACTACTGCTATTTCTGTCACCTGTCACTCTTTCTGTCTCTCTTTTACCAAGATGGTTAGTACTGCAGTTACTGGGTGGCAAACATGGACAGTGTGACAGTACAAGCACATTTAGGCACTTTCACTTAATCTGCATTATAGCAGGAATGACAGGCTTTCCTCTGCTACGGTTGATTGTCATTTTACATAGACCGCCGATACTACTGTGTCCACCAGGTGGGTGGGTGGGTGGGGATTCTGAGGACTGCAGATAGAATGCATCACAAGATGTCTTCATGTGCTTCACTTGCACACAGCTGAGTTTGCTGCTGTGACTTTTGATTGCAGGATGACTGAGAAATGTTCTTCTGCTACTGGGAAATATTTGCTATGCGACTGCCTTGCATAACCATAATTGAGGGCTCACAGGGGGACATGCAGTAAGCAATATGCACTTCTGTGGGAGAAAGCACTGGGTTGTGTCTCGGTGCCATGGGCACAAAGTTTTATGTGGAGAATGCAGTTATACGGGCCAGCTATGTGAATTCCTTACTTAGCGACATAATTTAATGGCTGTTGGTCAGGAATCAAAATCCTAAGAAATAAGAAGTGCGGTTCTGTGGGTTCATGCTGGAGACTGTTTACCACAACCAACAACTGACTGATTAACAGATACTAATCAACAGTCACATGATTAATTTCTGCCAGTCAGATAACACAAACATCACTGCCATGTTATAAGTGAAAATAAACAACTATTTTGTACAGCAAATGATTAGTCATATGTTAAAGTCATGGACATCTTGTTTCAGTAAGCAATAAACCAACAACAGGGCATCGGCTGGTGGTTTTACCACATTCCCAGGAGCATAGTGATGCATATGGCCACAGGTAAAGTGTCTTCAGCCCCGAAAGTGTAGCAAAGCTAGCACAACTTAAGCCACAGATGTCTATTGGGCATATAAAGCAAGTCATTAGGCAACTTTTTAAAAATGAACACTCTAAACATTTAAATATAATAACAGGTTGCTAAAAATGTAAAATAGCTCCTCCACAGATGGTTTCCACCTGTCAGTCTTCTGTCTTGCTACACATTCAATATATAGTGAGTAGTTTACAATGGAACACAGGAATTTTACTTTTTGTAGTATTTCAGTTCTAGAATGCTCACTCCTCTACTCACACGAACAAAAAAATCGAATTGTAATTTGGAATAAATAAAAGTAATGTTCTGCAAAATTCCATTGGCATACACAGACACATACAGATCTCAAGTGGAGCCAGTACCTCAGTTTTATCTGATGCAAGATAAGCAGGAGGGAGGTCTATGGAAAACTGGTAAGGATGGTAAGGGGATTTCTTATGGTTATCAAAAAAACACCAGAAACTAAGACTCTGAATTGCACATTATTTTTAAATGTACTTTTGTGTAAGGAGGAGAATGAGAGTGGAAAGAACATGCAATAATCTACTCATTTTGTTTAATTTAAGGGAGTTTTATCTTTAGGGCCTAGTTGAAGGTTTTTATATATGAGTAAAGGTGGACACCATGTTTATGGTGGCAATTGGGAATGAGTGAAGTGGCTCATGAGTTCTCTGTGTGAGTGGCCCAAATACCAAATCACCCTGCCAGAATTTTCCAAACTGTGCAGCTGTGGAGAATTAAGATATTGGTCTTGGACTTGTGTAGCCCTTCACGAAGCAGGAACTTTTCAATCTATTTTATAACTTTTGTTAACTAATCTTGGGAAAATAACATTAAAAAGTTTTTTACATAGCTTTTTTAAATTATATTTACTGGCACATAAAACCAGCAAAAAGAACTGTAGACCAAAACAGGCCTGAAAATGAAGGGAATTTAATATTTTGTCTGTTATATTTGTGTTCTATTGGGGGTTGGTTATGTATACAACTATAAGACTGCTAGCAGAATGTCTATGCAGAGTTAAATGTACAGCATAAGTCACATTAAACTGTTCATTCAACTCACTGCTGTTTCATTTTTCTTGTGATGACAATGCAGTGCCAATTCTGTCTTCTGCAACTGTAAACTGTCTTCAAGCACTCTTCAACTCAGATGCAACTCACTTTCAACTGTTCTGTAAATTTCCTCAGCTCTTTGCAGTGTTGTCGTAATACATTTTCAATGCAGTGGTTGTTTTTTTTCAAAGCAGTCCTATAGAGCTGTTGATCTCCTCCCATTCATTGAATTTATTTCCATCATTGCAGTTCTCATATGCATTTATAGTACCCTGCTGTACCCTGTGTACATTATTTTCTTACATTTGTACATGTTCAGTGCTATACAGTACTGTAAGTAGTGAAAATTAAGGAATTAGACAGGTAAACAGCTTATTTTCCCTTTCACTGATGAAAAAAAATGGCTTCATAGAGATGTAAAGGAAAGGGTGCTGTTTACAGTAATGCTAAAACTACATTTATTTAGTGAAAAGAGAGGGCTTCTGTGTACATTTTGTAAAATGCTACAAAACTAAATTTAAGAAAAGCAGTTGTAAGGGCAATAGGTGGAGTCCTCGGATGTGGGACAAGAACATGCAGCTGGGGGTGGGGTTTTCAATCCGAATGCAAAATCACTATTGGCTGGAACTGGGTGACAGCTTCTTCCTAGGACTGGGTAGAATGACATATCAATCAAGCTGTACTGCAAACTGCAGCAGTGAACTCGGGCTCCAACTCAGTGGCTCAGTACTTTTGATGGGTTGCTCACTGTGTTGCACTGCATTAATAAAAGTTTCCAGAGAGATGCTAAGCTGAAACAGAATAGAAGCTCGAAACAAACCATTAGGAAACTTTTATTAATTTATTGCATTGAGCAGTGCACCTATTAAGCAACCCATTGAAAAATGCTAAACTAGTGTGCTGGAGGAACAGTTTGATGTGACTTGTACTGTATGTCAATACATCAGTCTTCTGAAGAGTCAATTTTCCTACTGTCTGTAAATACTGTACTGCAGTTACAACACTGAAAAATCCTGATTGTTTTCCTGGTAGCCGCATCCTAGGTCTGCCTTTCAGTCTTTTAAATGGCTTTATGCATCTATCTGTCCTTCCCCTGTTAAAGGGTATTCTGTGGACCTCCTCAATAATTGTAGCAAGTCTGGGATCTCCTTTTAGAATATATAGTTCCTCCACACAATATTACCTATCTAGCAAGCCAGATCACTGTTTGTGGCGAGAAAGGTGATTTGGCCATAATATTAGGAATCATGCATTACTTTATTGCTTACAAGTTCTGATCTATTCCTCAACTTTACTTTTGGAAAAACTACTAATTGTTTGTTCACAATGGTTTCATTAAACCATTTGTTTTAACAAACTCCTCCATTACCTGTGAGTTTTACATCCAGAAAAACTAATGTATCTTCATCAACTGTGTGGGTAAAACTCAGATTCCTTTTGTTCTCATTAAGCTTGCCATTCAAGTTTTCTTCACTCTCGCTCTGCATGAAACCAACTTCAGCAATTTGCCAAGGTCAGTCTCCACCCATCCTAAACCATAGATTGATTCTATCTCTTTGAGTCAGTTGCTTAGAATAAAGAAATTCTTAAGAAGAACAAACATTTGAGACACAATAAGAGGGACGGAAGGAGAGATTCATTGAAGTAGGTTATGATAATTTCAATTGGAAGCAACCCTTAACAAGGCAACTTTGGGGAATAGATCAGAACTTCTAACCCCTACAATAAAGTATGGCTCTCAAGATTATGGACCAATTGTCTTTGTCACCATAGACTACTGGGAACTAGTTGAACATCAGAGATTGTGTGGCTTGGCTGGTCTGTGCTTAAATGGTTCAGGTCTTTCTTGGAAGATTGTAGACATACTGTGGTTTTGTCATTCTGCTTCATCAGTTGTTATGTGTGTGGTATCACTTATGATTCTACACTGTCCCTTTATTGTTCAGGGTTGTTTAGGCTTTACATGTTGCAGCTGGGTGATGTGAGCATAAGTACTGTTTGGCTTGAGTTTTCACTGCTATACAGCTGACAATTAGCTTTTCTTTCATTCAGACCTGGGCAGGGGATCTAATGTCAGTGATTAAGAATATCTCAGAGACTGAAGACTGCATGGCTGCTAACCAGCAGACTCAACTCCAGCACAACTGAGTTCATCTCAAGAAAGGCACTATAGAAATAAAATGTTAGCTAGCTAATCTTATTACTTTGTGAAGGCTGCTGCTTGTGCAACTCAGATGTATGGCGATGAACCAATTTCAATCTCAAACCCTTATACCCCAAAACATTTATTGAGTTGCAAAGAATATGAGCTCCCACATCCATTTTAGCTCTCAGTAGTGCATGCATTCATAAAGGGGTAACCTCTTATCATCATTAGCTATTATATACTACATGTTATTTGAGTATTTCTTCTCCACTACTTCCAACTGATGTGTCAGGTAAGTAACTTATATGTATGTATCCTTTTGGGACTAGCACTTGTATATAATATTGGACAGATTTATAAACTAAGCACTTTTTGTGCTCTGCTAAACCAAGGGACCCCCAAGAAAGCTATATCTCAAGGTGCCATCCTGACATCTGCTTGATATCATTAAAAATGAACACATTAAACTTTCTGCCAAATAAAATGTACTGCTGCTTTTAAAATACTACCAGAATCATGTTACCTAAAGTCTTGGTTCTGACCCAAGGTGCTATGCTTATATTATAATAGGTGGTTGAAAGACCATCAGATGGTTAGGAGATATAATTTTCAATGGGTAGTATAAAGCCATAAAGTAATGATACCCCTGGAGGATTGGAGGTACTAGGGTCTTGTGCTTCATAATTCCTAAGGGATGTGATTATCTCATGACAATCATTCACTTTACTTTGTATTATAGCTTACATTAGTAGAGATATGAAGAAAGAACAGTTTTTGCTGTTCCACTTTCCAGGTTCAGAATTTAATGCCATGCAGTAGAATCAATTAAGTTCTAATGCTAGTTATGTTAAGTGATTGTATTATTCTGTTAGCTGCTGCTTCATAATTGTACTGTAGGCAGTGCAATGTTATTCTTCCTCTTGACATCTGTTTCTTATTTTTCTTTGGAACGGTTGCCTGAAGATACTGCATACATTCACAAACCCTTTCCCAGCCCTGTTAATCTTAAAATTGTGTTTAGTTATTAACTCTAAATCATGGCTGCTTTGCTAAGCCAACTCTTTTCCTCTCCAACACCATTTCAAAATTTTTGTGTAACCTTAATCCTAGTGACAACTGTTGGAAGAGCCTGCCAGCACAGTACCACATTAACTATATAGTATGCAAAAGTATGTTGTTACTAATACTAGTTCATATTTAGTTTTTGTACCACTAAAGAAATATTGTTTTTTGTTCTTTGATATCTAATCATTGCTTGTTTTTTTTATACTGCTTTGGTTTACTTTCATATTACCGTTATGGGAATAATTTGTTTCTTAAGTTTAAAGTGCCTCTTATCAATGCCTGCAGCCTTACAACCTAGGAGACTGACCCTTCCAGAAGCCTGACACCATCTGAAGCCTGCAGCATAGCACCTTGTTGTAAAGCTAAACAGAGTCAGCCTGGTCCATAATACTGTAGGATGAGAGACCTCCAATGAACACCAAGTGCTACAGGAAGTCATGGTAGTTGCTACGCAAGGGGTACACTCTCTTTGGTTAAAGGTGACCATAGCAATGCCCCACATTATATTTGGGATACACTCTGCTTTCAGAGGTGCTGCAGTCTTTCAGATGAGATGTCAAACTGAGATCTCATATGCATGCTCTGGTGGTTGTTCCGGTGGATCTTTAAGATCCATTGGCACTTTTCAAAAAGAGTTGGGACATTTCTATTAAATGAAAATTAAATAAATCAGAACAATACCAATGTACAAAGTGATATAACAGAATCTATCAGAATGCATCAGAAAGAAATACACATAATAGTACATAATTCCAAGGAAAAAAACACTGTGTTGATTACATAAAAAAATAAATTGAAAAAACATTACACAATTATTATTATGTGAGACCATAATACTCTCTATTCTTGTTCACACTCTTATTAAAATACAATCATGCAATCATGTGCCATGCCATTTTCCAGAATAACCACTTAAATGTGTCTACCAAGCAATAATTTGACTCCTGGGTGATTTTTCCTTTTCTTTCTTATAAGAGTACCTCAATTGATTTGTTTTGTGACCTTTTCAACCACAGCTAGTGGAGTTATAAATTATGCACACAGTTGTCTGCGGGGAGTGTGGAGGATTGGAGGAGTCGCTGAAGGAGAAGGGGACTGTTTGAAGCACCTGTTTGGAGTGAGAAGAGGCCATGAACAGGACTTGCAGGGCAAAGAACACATCAGATTGCTAGGGAAATGAGAACAGACGCACAAAAGGGATATACCGAACAGAAGGGTTTATTTTGTTTCTTTTCGTTTGTCTTCTGATAAACTGGCATTTTGGTAGTTTTGCTGTGGAGCAGTGTGAGCACTGGCTGGGGGAAGGGAATGAGACATTGCAAGTGGGGCTGATTGTTCAAGCTGGAACACCGTGGTAATATGGAGCTGCTGGGTGGGCCAATGAGATTGCAGCTAAACAGCCCAATGATTTAAACATAAAAAAAAAGGGGGGGGTCATATTTAAACAAGCGGCATCCCCTGTAGTCACACAGTTGACTAAGGGGAGCGTGGAGGGTTGGAGGAGTTGCTGAAGGAGAAGGGGACTTTCTGGAGCATCCATTCAGTGTGAGGAGCTGCCATGAATGGGACTTGTGGGGCACAGGATGTACCGGAGAGCTAGGGGAACGGGAACAGCCGAAGAAAAGGGAAGTACTCAACAGAAGGATTTATTTTGTTTTTTCTGTTTGTCTTCTGATTAACTGGCATTTTGGTAGTTTTGTTCTGTGGGAAATGCAAGCACTGGCTGGGGGATGGGAACAAGACATTGGGAGTGGGGCTGATTGTTCATGCTGGGATGCCACGGTAGTTTCCCACCATCCCTAAAATGGGTCAAGACAGCCCTTAACAAATGCTGTAGATTTTTCACTGGCTCAGGGAAGCATACGCATACCTGTGATCTCTACAAGTAATCCAGCTGGCTCAATCTAAATAGTAGACTTGCCTACCAGACCTGCCTACTGGCTAAGAAAATTTGTCTTAACCTCACACCCGCTGCAGCTCATGCCTTAATGTTGCCCACAGTCACTACACATTTTGCGAGTTCCCTCAAACCAACATTTATCGTTCCATTCTGCCATACAAACCAGGCTCAACATGCTTTCACACCAGGGCCCCACTGCTACTAGTCAACGTTCTCCCTGAAACTGCAGTTGAAAACAAGGTTGGCCCATTCAAATGTAAACTCCACCAGCACCTCACTGACCTCAGCAGTTGTGACTGCTCTGCCTATGCTTGTATCTTTGTTTCATCTCTCCCTCCTCTTCTCTCCTCCCTTGCTACCCTTCCCACTTCTCTTCATCCTTCCATCCCCTGCTACTCCCCATCTTTCTTCCACTGCCACCTACCATTCTACCCCTTCTCACCTCCCACCTACCATTCCACCCCTCTCCCGCTCCTCTCCTCCTGTCTCCCCCTCCCTATCACCCTAGCTTTTGTTGCTCCACCCTAGACTACCTGGCACTTATCTTTCTATTCTTGCACTTATGACAATGTCAAATCCTTGACTGCCTAACCCTTTCCCCACCCCCCCTCTTATCCCCATCCCTTGCTTCACCTATGTCACCCCAGGATGGTTTTCATTTGCATCTGTGTCTTGATATATATATATACCTGTATTGTTAATTGTGCATTGTTATTTGCCACTGACTGTTTTCTACTGTGCTAGTCTATACACATGTACTGTCCTATGCTAATAAATTAAACCTCCTGACCTGTATTGCATTTACCACTGCATGTTTCTATGCTAACCTCCTGACCTTGTATTGTATCTTACCACTGTTTTGCTTGCACCCATTGCTGATGCAGAGCCTTTATAAAATAACCCTTCATTCAAAGGAATTTGTAATCCTAGTAATAAATAAATAAATATCCATCCCACCACCCAGGCTACTCCTCCTTTGAAGGGGGTGCTGGTCGTGATTGGTTTTCTACTTGTAGGTGCTAATTAGTGGTGCTACCTATAGGATGGTAACAGGGTTGCAGACTATCAGGACTATCTTATTTATTGTACCTGTACTTGGAGTTGTGAAAGTCAGATATTGGTAAATGGAGGTTATAGAAGGCAGAGTGACAATGCAGACACCTAGAGGAGAGGGTCCTGGGAATGGGGCGACACGATCGGGGAGACCAGGGCTGGCTTCACACTACATTTGTAGCAGCTAATGGAGGTAGGGTAGTAGGCTGCAATGTCTGTGGAGCAGCTATATTCTTGGGTATTGCATGGTGGGCTGGGAGGTGCTTGGTGTGCAGACAATTGGAGCAGCTAAATTGAGATTAGTTGGCTTAGCAGAGAATTGTATGGAGGGGGTGGGGCACATGGCAAAGGAAAGCTGGATCCTGGGCACAGTAGTACATACACTATAGGAGGCATGGTTGGCAGTCATAAGGCACAGAAGGTTGCGCAATCACGACTTACACAGCAATCTAGGGGTACCAAGTCTGGGGAATGGACAAAGACCAGGAGTAGGGGGGGTACTGCACCACACACATGAAGGGGAAGAGAATATTATCATAGGAAGCCAAGGAAACATTGAGGTATAGACATAGTCTCAAATAATAGATTCTCAGTGCTGGCCACCTTGGGAGAGCAGGCAGAAGGGGGCCTTGTGTGGGGGGCAGGAGGAGGGGAATGTGGTAGCGATGCAAAGGTTACTAACGGAGCAAGTAATGGAAACAGAAATACAGTGAACTGCAGGGTAGAAGAGAGGGCTGAAATGCCTGACAGATTGTCAGAAATTATAGTGGGGTAGGGGGAGCAGGGGGATACAGCAAAGGAGGAAAGATCTTTTAATAGGAGAAGGGTTGGTGACAAGATAGAGGGGACAATGCAGGGCACTGGAGAGACAGAGGGTATCCTATACATATAGGACATAGGGGCTAGGCAGGACATTTGGCAGAAATCTGGGGAAAGCCAGTGATGGAGAAGGACTATATAGCAGGTCTTAGTCTTGGGGGACACCATACTTAAAGGGGTGAAATGGGGAGGGAAGTATAGCCGCATATGGGTGGAATGTAAGCCAGGTATGACAGCAGGAAGGGTGGGGCCAATTATTCAGAGGTGGGCGAGAAGAGAAAGGGAGAAGCCACACATCATAATGCACCTGAGCACAAATGACTTGGGTGGAAACACAGTTGAGGAATTTCAGAAGATTTTCAAGGATTTGGGTAAGCTGTGTGATGAGGTGGGGTCGTCAGTTGCTTTCTCAGAGGTACTCCCCATACCAAGAGCAAGTACGGTCAGAAAGCAGAGTATTTCAGAGTTTAACACATATCTGGGAGCATGGTGTGAGACCACAGAGTATGGGCTGGTGGGGGGGGTGGGATAGAACATGGGCAAACAGGTCCCCGTGATGCCCCAGACAGACTACACTTGAGTAGGGAGGGGTGGGGTCAGGTGTCTTAAAGCAGAGGCTGGGAGAGTACATAACATCTAGGGGTGACTTCAAAGTGAGTGTGGAGACTCAGAGAGTGAACACCAAGCAAGGTATCAAAACCAGGAGACCACTGGGCGTCCCTCAAAGTAGCAATAAAGATTCAGAGGAAGTGCCATTCTGGATAGGCACTAATTGCAATCAGACAGGAATGGGCCACTGTGAAAATAGGGAATGCAACAGGGATGGATCAGGGAAGTATCCAAATAGGGTTGGCTCTATGGGTTAACTATCAGGGACTATAGGGCAGGCCTCATGTTGGAGGGTGGTCTCCTTGAATGCAAGGAGCCTGAAGAACAAAGCAGCTGAATTGCAGACTCTGTTGGCAGACTGTGAGGTGAACATAGCTCCCATCACCAGCAATTGTACCTGACTTGGCACTGTTACTTCCCGGCACTTACCTCCCAGTCCCTCTCCCTGATCATATGTGTTGCGACTTCAATCCCACCCTGTACTTACTTCCCGCCTTTTTCATGTCACACTTAGTTCTCAGATACTGTCATGCCACCCACGGCTGTCCCTAAGTAGCCCATTATACCCTCTGTAAGCTTCCCTAGTATGCCTTCTATTCAGATCCTCCCTGTACTTATCTCCAGTGCTATTAAGTCGCTGTTACTGTCTTACTACCCAATTACCCTGTATGTACCAGTACTGCACTGTTTTTGTACTTTCAGTTATTCTAATTATTGTTGGCACCTGCTGTAATTCCCCGTGATGCCTGGTATTCTCTGTATCCTGCACTGACTGCAATCCCTGTGATGCCTGTTATTTTCTGTTTGATGCATTGTCTTCCCCACTGTACCTGTACTCACTTTATTCTTGTAACCCTCCGGGTCACACCTGAAAATAGGCACTTAGCTGTCCAGTGTGCTTACCCGTTAACAAAAGCAAACAAATAAATAAATCACTGAAACACGGGCCACCCAATACCAGGAATTTGATGGTCCAGGGATTCAGGCTGTACAGGAAGGACAGGAAAATTGGAAAGGGGGGTAGCCATGTATGTTAGGAAAGAGATATTGTGTAGCAAGGAGAAGGCAGGAGGAAGGAAGGGTGGAAGCATTATGGGTGATGGTACAAGACTGAAAAGGGAGGAGGGTTAGATTGGGGGTGGTGTATAGGCCACCATCTCAGACAGAGGGCACAGACAGAGAGCTAGCACAGCAGAGAAGGAAGGTCAGTAGAAAGGGAGACACTGGAGGACTTCAATCTGCCAGGGGTAGAATAGAGCACCACTGCCACATTGAGTACCTGGGAGCAGGTCATCCTGGATGTAGTCCAGGACAGCTTCCTAGCCCAGTTGGTCAGGGAGCCAACTAGAGAAGGGAACATTCTCAACCTCATATTAACCAATGGGGATCTTGCTAGGGAGCTGGGGGTTGAGTGTCCATTGGCAGGGAGTGACCACCACACAGTGTGGTTCTCCCTTAGTTTGGGGAAGGAGGCAGCCAAGACCAGAACAAAGGTGATAGACTTCAGGTGGGCAGACTTTGTCAGGATGATGGTTATACTGTCAGAGTACCTAGTCAGCATTAGCCCACACATGGGTGCAACCAGAGGTGGGAAGTAATCAGCAAGGGCTAGCTGAAGGCTACCAGCTTGTGTACAAGGATTCAAAGCAAAAGGCCATGGCAGAAAGCCAAGCTGGATCAACAGGGAGGTATTGGCAAATGTGAGGAGAAAATGGCAGCCTTCAGAAAATGGTGACATTTTGAAAGGGGAAGGATAAGGAGGGATATCAGAAGAGCTCTAAGGAAGTCAGCAAAGCAGTCAGGGCAGCCAAGGCTTCAAGGAGCAAAGGCTTGCACAGGTATTAGGGAGAGGGATAAGGAATTCTTTAAGCATATAAGGAGAGAAGAAACTGCAAAGACCAAATAGTAAGAATAAGGAAGGGTGATGGGTGAACAGAAAAGGGGATAAGCTTGCAGAAGCACTCAATGAATATTTCTGCTCTGTGTTTACCAAAGGGAAGCAAGGATCAATACCACTGGACGAGGGCAGGGTGGCCATGGGGGATGGACGTAATGGATGGGGAGATCCAGGTCAGTAGGGTATTGCAGGGACTAAGAGCTCTGGCAGTTGATAAGGCACCCAAACCTGACGGCATACACACTAGGATTCTGAAGGAGTTGGAAGATGCCATGGCAGACCCACTTGCAGACCTGTTCAACTCTTCTCTGGGGACTGGATGTGTGCCACAGGACTGGAAGATGGTGCATGTGCTGCCCTACACAAAAGTGGACACAAGGATGAACCAGGCAACTACAGACCAGTCAGTCTTACATCCATTGTGGGAAAGCTGATGGAGACAATACTGAAGGAAATGTTAGTAACCTTTCTGGAGGTGAATGGACTCCAGGACAGCAGCCAGCATGGGTTTGTCTCGGGTGGATCCTGCCCAACAAACCTGGTTGACTTTTACGACTGGGTGACCAGGGCACTTGACAGGGGCCAAGCAGTGGATGTCCTTTACCTGTACTTTAGCAAGGCCTTTGACTCCATACCACATGGGAGGCTGCTAAGCAAACTGAGTTACAAGGGAGTACAGGAGAAATTAGTGGACTGAGTGAAAAACTGGCTCCAGGATAGGCAGCAGAAAGTGTTGGTGGGAGGGGAAATCTCTTCTCCAAGAGATGTAACCAGTGGAGTGCCACAGGGCTCAATATGGGTCCAGTGTTGTTCAACATATTTATAGCAGACATCTCTCAAGGCATTAAGAACAAGATCAGCCTTTTTGCAGATGACATGAAGATTGGGGAAGTGGTGGATGATGCAAAAGGGTGGCAAGGATTGCAGGTGGATTTGGTTGAACTTGAGCAGTGGTCAGAAACACGAGAGCTGGGGTTTAATGTTAAAACATGCAAAATCATGCTCTTGGGAGCAAGAAACCCAAGAAATAGTTATTGGATGGGTGGAGTACAGTTGTCCACTACGGAGGAGGAAAAGGATCTAGGGGTGCGGATAACAGGGAAAATGAAGCACTCAGCACAGTATAGAGGAGCAGCAGCCAAAGCGAACAAGATGCTGAGGTGTATAGCAAGAGGAATCACCTCCAGGCAAGGAGAGGTCATCCTGCCACTGTACAGATCACTGGTGAGACCCCACCTGGAGTACTGTGTGCAGTACTGGCACCCCTACCTGAAGAAATATATCAAATTTCTGGAAAGGGTTCAACGAGAGCAACCACGATGATCTATGGTCTGAGGGGCATGCCACATGAGGATAAACAGAGCATGCTTAGCGTGTACTCATTGGAGGATTGGAGGATGGGGGACATGATAGAGACCTTCAAATATATGAAGGGCATAAAAAAGGTTGATTCATAACATTCTTAAGCACAGGGAGGGGAGGGACACTACAAGGCATAGTTTGAGGCTGGAGGGAGGTAGATTTATGAGGGAAATGAGAAGGCATTACTTTACAGAAAGAGTGGTGAAAGGGTGGAATGCCTGCCAGGTGAGGTAGTGGCCTTAACATCAGTGGGAGGTTTTAAGATGGGGTGGGACAGGGTTAAGGGGATGTTCACAAAGAGGGCAAAGGCAGTGTGGGATCAGCAAGCAGGATCATGACCTCGAAGGTGAGGGTGGGGAAGGGAGGGACAGCTGCAGTATAATGGTCTGTTAGCTGCACACTCAAACAGACTTGATAGACCATAAGGCCTGTATCTGCTGGCAGTTGTGTGTTTGTATGTTTCAGTTGTGTTGTAAAACACATTTTGACTCACACAAATAATATTTGCGTATTGCAAAGCATAGTTCCAAAGTTCTCAAATGGAGTTTCTTCTGTAGGCACTGAAATATCCCCAGAATAATTTCCTAGTAAGTGGCTGCTGTGAACTTCAGATCTTGCCATTCTCAGCTTTGTGCAGTAGAAAAAGATACTGCATGGGGCAGTCTAGTAAAAAATGTTCTTGTGTTTCTAATATGCCAGTACACGTCTGACAGGGGCATTCCTAGTCTGCTATACTTTTACGATATGTTTTATGGAATCTTTTACCATGATCCTGCCATGAACACCTAGCCATACCAGGTCCCACATCCGTTGTGGTATTCGTGCATTCCTTAGTTGCCCCATATCTTCTGATTCATGTCCCATGGGATGGTATCTTAATGTCATGGGATGCACAGAACATTTTGCAATATTAAGGAATGCATCTATTTTTTCATACTTCTAGGTATTTTTTTGGTGTCAATATCCAAGATTTTATTATTGCAAATATTTCGGTCATATATTCTGGCAGGATACCTTTTGTCCCTTTGCCATATGTAGAAATCTACATCCTTCCCAGTTTTGAAGTATGGTGCCACCCAATTTTCTAGTAATAGTGTCCAGGTTTTATGCAGATTGGCTAATGCCTGGGTTATGTTGTGAGTTATAAGTATCACACTAAAAAAAAGTATTTAGTTTACCAATACAATTCCTCCTTCTGGCTAATACAGGGTTATGTTATGAGCTCTAAATATCACATTTAAAAGCTACTGAGTTTACCATCATAATTCCTCCTTCATGTGGCTCTTTGTATGCTATAATGCAATCTGTCTTTTAGTAAGGTTTAGTCTGCTCCCCACAGGCCCTGGAAAAAGACAGTATCCAATTTTGTTCCAATTCTACTGAGGGACATAACTTATAAACAGAAAATACGGAAGTAGCAAAGTTGCTATCAGGAATACCCTTTTACATTTAGACAGTTACATTTGTCTACATCTCTGTAACTTTGATCTTGCATTCTGCAGATAGAGTTTGCAACTGTCTAATGTAGAATTTATGGACCCATATTGTATACCCAATATCTTAATTGGTGTAGTACTCACTATTATTCCTATCCGTTCCTCCCTGTCTGCCTGGATATCAATTCCTATCACTACTTTTATGGTAGTTAATTTCAGCTCCTGCTATAGCTGAGATTGCATTTAGTGGATCCAAAACCTGTATTCCAGATGCCTGATTCTGAAGCATAATGCACAGGCCATCTGAATATGCTATTGTTTTAAATTTCACTGAGTCTGATGTCAGTTGTATTCTTATTTGGGTGTTGTTCTGAATCAGTTGAATCAGGGAGTCAAAGCAAAGCTATGTAATAACAGGCTAAATAGGTAGCCCTAATGTATACCCCATTGAAGGGACACATACGCAACCAGCCAAGCATTTACATTGTACTTGGAATCATAGCTGACCCTCTTTACAGTGTAGTTACTCATTCTGTAAAGACTCCTGGAATACCATACACTGTAAAATGTTGAACACATATCTTTGTGGTACACAATTGAGTGCCTTCTCTGCTTGAAAGATAATAAATTACCTTTAATGAGTGCTTTATCTCCGCACTCTAATAGTTCCCTTAGTATAATGAGGTTGTTCTGACTTGATCAATAAGCTATGGTACATGTTAGTGTTGGAGCAATTAGCATAGGTGCAACTAGGATAATCCTGTAGCCAAAAGTTTGGAAAGGATCTTTGCTCCATGTTAAGCAGACATGATGGTCTCCAGTTAGACAAATCCAATTTATTCCCTTCTTATGCAAGAAAATCAAAACTGCTTGAGACATAGAAGTGGATAGCTGAAGGATTTCAGGACATGATTATATATAGTTTGAACTACAGGGCACAGTAAGTGCATACACATTTGATAAAATTCTGGTGTTGTATAACCTTGAGCATATTTCATTTGATGGTGTTATGGAGAGCAACACTCTAGAGCTGAGGTCCTCACTCCCTACTCCCCACAGACACTAACTGTAAAATCTGGGGAATTTTATTAGCTTTTTGGTGACTGGGTACGTGCATTGGGCAATAACCCTTCCTATTTTTCAAGCATGACACAGGAGAGTACAAGATACAGGCATACAGTACAAACAAACATAGTTCAAATATAAAACAGTCCTTAAATGCTTACAATAGTTCCGGGATTAAAAGAAAAGCATTAAAATTAATAAGGAGACTAACAGAAGTAAAAGAAATAAAGAAAAGGAAACACTTTGGTGACTGGAGAATGTTTTTCAATAGCAAAAATGGAAAAGAAACCGATGCACATTTAAACTGCTTCTGAGGGAACTGTCAAACTGTCAACCTATCAGACAGTTGTACTATTTTCAGTGGAAATTAATAATGTTTCGCTGTTACAGACTAATCTCAAAATGGACAGTGGAGGCAACACCATGGTCAGTGTAATGGATATTTCAACACCTGCTTCAAATAAACACACATATCTGTCAACAAATTACAACAGGTGAAGAAACCTCCAAAGTATCTGTTAATGGAGACCATCCCTAATGACCTTAGTAATAATGAAATTCACAAACATCTTACCAATAAACAGCTACAGTGCATCATGTTAGAACTTTCTAGGATGGCTATAACAGATTTAAACTGTGGTGTCAAGGAAATTTGATCAAAACTGTTTCAACGCCCAGTGGCGCAGAGGGCTGATGTGCTGGATGCCACACCTCAAACCACGCCGGCGACCTGGGTTTGGGAACGGACTCGGTGCCAGGGGTCGGCAGGGGAAGGGGTAGGATTGAGCATCCATATGACTGTTCTCCTCCACTGGGGATAGTTAGGGATGCATGATCACTCTGCAGCAGCCCAGGTGGAGACCAAGGGCACAACAGAGGGATCGCATGAAGGGGAACACCAGAAAAATGGAAATACCACTCACTGGCCGCTGGATGATGGCTCTCTGTCACTGGTTGAATCCAGTGCCTTCCCGGGGCCTCCTTTTCCATGGCAGCATCCCTGGACCCTAAGAAGAGTGGGCTGGGGTTATCCCTCTCCCCCGGTGCCTTCCCCCTCAGAGGAGGGCCCTTGAGGGATACGCCGGGATATCCCGGGGATCGGCTGCAACATGAGAAGCAAGAGGAGGGCTGGGTTAGGACAGGAGGGGCTATCAGGAGACGGCAGAGCCTGAAGGAGTGGGGGCCTGAGAGCATGAGGAGGGTGAAAAAGAATATACAAAAAAATAAAAAAAACTGTTCCAACATAAACAAAGGATTGGGATGCAAAGACCAGAATAAGCAACTTAGAGGATGGTTACTCAAGGAAATACAAGGAAAGGCTCTCAAATACACAAATGCTTGATAAACTAATGGCAAATGTAAAAGTTTAAGAAGCTCATAACAGGAAAAATTATCTCAAAGTATTAGAACTACCAGAAGGCATAGAAGCTCCTGACAGGGTGCCCTTTGTCAATAAATTCCTGATAAAGATTGTTAAAGATTGCCGATCCTCCCCTGACAGCCATTCCAACTGGATGAAGACAGCTCACTGATCACTTTGTCCAAAACTTTCTTTATGGAGAAACATAAATCTTCAACAAAGAGCTTTTGTGCAGCAGAGTCTAAGAAACAAACTAGGATCTTTTTTAAAGGCACAACATAAAATTATACAATTCCTTGCTGATGGACCTGCTAAACACATGAGGCCTTTACACCTATCAAATAAGTACTGAAAGATGCCAAACTTAAGTATAGTCTGCTACTCTCCACACTTTTGAAATTCTGGCTTCCTGACAGAGTTAAACGTTACAACAGCTTTGACATGAAAGCTTGGACTAAGAAGAGACCTAGTAAAACATCTCCTTTCATTTGACTTTTCATACAGAAATTACTGATACATTGCACAAAAGCTGACTTTCAGAATGGTCCAGGGTAGTGATTTAACAAAAGGAAGTGGTGTCAATTACCACAAAATGGCAGTTTTTGCTCACTGATATAGAGGGTCAGGAGAGGAGTGCCTTGCCTGAGGTGTTGGCTCACGCTCATTGGCATGAGGGTCAGTTGGGGATTGCTTTTCTAGGCCTGTTCCTCTGATACACTCAGATGGTGAGTAATAATTGTTCAGATTATTTCTGTCATGTGTAAAGTGTAACTTAGAATAACCCAAAGGCATATCAAATAGGATTGCTGAAACTGGTTATGTTTTTATTCTAATGCAGAAGTGGAACAACGTCTCACTCTGATCTTACCTTAATAATAACCAGTATAAAGAATTATTTTAAAATAGATTCACTCATTTATGTAGATGCTTCTCCACATAAACTGACTGCAGTTTTATTCTTCCTTTTCATAAAATTTCTTTTCAGCTGGACTGTTTTATGTTATATACCACTTCCATTTAAGTTACTTGATCTCAGTGTTTACTCTGATAATCATTTTATTTTATTTATTTATTAAGTTTT
Source organism: Neoceratodus forsteri (assembly GCA_016271365.2). Lineage (NCBI taxonomy): Eukaryota > Metazoa > Chordata > Ceratodontiformes > Ceratodontidae > Neoceratodus > Neoceratodus forsteri. Next base: position 1,018,453,839 of record CM028132.1, on the reverse strand, counting down.
TGGTGACTGGAAGTGCACTAGACAGACTCTGCCTATTTTAGGCATGACGCTGGGGAGGGGGATACAGATGAATGCCAACTAACCTTGAACCAGATTAAGCTGTTGGTGGTATTTTAGTGAATTCATAGTAAGCACCTTAAAGTTGTGACTGTTACTGTAACAGAGGAAACCAAAACCTGATACGTGATACTAGTGCCATTTAATTGGTATCAACTACTGAATTGGTAGAATCTGTATCTGAATATGCTTGATTGGTAGATGCAATATAATTTAAATATAGACCAATTAAAATAGAGAAAAAGATCAGTCAATGTACCCTAAACCAAATGTTTTCATTCATATTTTCCTATAACAAAGAGACAATAACATAGTTTCAATAGCAATGTCAGTGGCTCAGCAGGTTGCACACTCAGCTCTGAGGCCAGAAGATCAAAAAGCTGTGGGTGCAGCACTCCTGAGGTGACATATTTTGGATGAGATGTTAAACTGAGGTCCCATTTGCCTGTATTGGTGGTAGTTCAGGTGCATGTTACAGAGCCCATGGCCCTTCTCGAAAAAGAGCAGGGGAGTTTTATTGTAAATCATATAGCATAATACAAAATTTGAAATTGGGATAACATGACAAGAACATTAATAAAGTAAACATGAAATTAATAATATATAGCAATCTTTCTAAACAACACAAAACATGGAAAGAGATGGGGAGGATAAAGGAAAGGGAGAGGGAAGGATAAAACATAGAACATATATGAGTCTAATACACTTTCAAGGAAAAAATAAATTATCAAGAGGGTTGCAATCCCCACAACATATGTACACCATCCGATATAACACATAAGAACCTTATTAATAAAGAAAAATGGAAAGGAAAAAAAATAATAAAAGAGTTACTTCACCAAAACATTTGCTGACACAAAGTTCCTATCGAGTTATTACATTTTATTTAAATTTAATGAAAATAATCAACCCTTTCCACCATCTATATACTTTTAGGAGGAATGTGCAGCCCTATCTTGTAAATAAGCCTGACTCATAGATTGTTTAACCAAATAACTCAGTACCATATGAGGCATTCTTTGCTGCAGTACCCACTGAAATTGTGCTTGCATAGATAATATATAAGAAAACATTTAAAAAGGTTGAGGACACCTATATCATATGAGGGTCCCCCAAAGGCCTCATCCCTAGAACTAGGATCTCATAGGACAATTGGGATAACCATTTCATTTTCCATTTGAGTGCTAGAAAATCCCATAAAGGCTTAGAAAATAAGTACAGTCCAACAAAAAATGGTCCATAGTTTCAGGTGTGTTTATGCACTCTAAGTAGGGCAGTTTCTTTCTTCAACAGCCTTATGCTTTGCATTCCCTCTAATGTTAATTTTCCATATACAGCCAACCATAGGGTCTCCCACATTTTGGGCCTTTGCATTGTTACTTCTAAATAATTCCTAAAGTAGGGCTCCTTATGATATATTATGCCCAAAATGGAGTTATAAAGGTAAGACACCTTCCCTGCCAAATTTTTGTTTGTACAAATTCCATTTGTATAATTTTTGTACAGTGGGTTTAAAATAATCTGGGACTGAAAGATGCTACTCAGTTTCAGAGGAACCATGATCCATACCAAGAAATACTTATGTAATACCTTCAAACCCATTTATAGTGTATTCTGTCAATCACGGTTAAGCCACATTTTACAGTTTGGAGTAAAAATGGTGTGAAAGAAGATGACTGGAGCAACCATTCCCAATCCTCCCCAATCCCTTGGTAAGTATGTGAAGCAGCATTTGATGGGATTCAATTTGTTAACCCATAATAATTGAAAGAACAAGCTATATATTTTAGTTTCCAAGTACTAGGGGAGGATAAATCATTGCCACAAATTGTAATTTTGGAATGATTTTTTTTAATCTGAATCCTTTTAAATTTGACATTTTCCAATGCTCCATCTTTGAGTCTTTTTTCTGTATTTGACATCCCTATTTCCCAATTAGCCAGTGGTAAACTCTGAGGCCCAAATTCTATTCCCCAAATTTTAGGGGTTAGAAGATGTCCTAATTCCTTCAATTTGAGTCAGAGGTGGGTATCCTGATCCAATATAAAGATGTTGGCATTTATCAAGTTTGAGCTTTGCATTGGAGATGTAAGCATACTCTAAGAAAAGACGGTAATTGCTTATGATTGGAAAAAAAAAAACCAATGTCATCAGCATACGCTTGTATCAGAAGGCAACCCTCAGAATCAGCACCATTTAAACCAACCCATAATGAGTTTTGAGTGACTATTCAAATTAAGGTGTCCAATGTGAATAGATAAGATTAGGGGACTCATGGGGCACTCTTGTTGCACCCCTGTAGAAACCTGAAATCCTGTTAATCACAGGGTATACAATGGCTTTGTTATATAATTATTATTATTTATTGGTTATAATCAGAAAGACCTTTGAGTCAAAGACTCATTTACAAAGGTTCCACGTCATACATTAAAATACAGGGCAACATTAGTTAACAGAGATGAGACAGTACAGTATAATACATAATGAAGAGTTACATTACATTTCAGTACATGTTAGTCATAATACATAATGAAGAAATACATTACATTAGAATACATGTCAGTCAAGGTAGATCAGGAGGAGGTCTGATCTGTACAGTAGTCGAGTCTCACTTTAGCACGGCCAAAATAGTTGCAGAAAAGACTGTAACTGGCTGATAGTCTGATAGAGAGGTAGTAGAGATATTAATTTAATATAAGCCCTAATCATTTTAGGGATCTCATAAAATTCTAAAATGGCAAATAGATAAGTGTGAGAGACCCTATTGAAGGCCTCGGCTTAGCCCACGGAGATAAGGCATCCTGAGATGTTATTTATGGAAAAGTGTTCAATAAGGTCTCTAACAACATTAGGGCTTGCTGAATATTTTTTCCTGGGACCCCACAATATTGGTGTGGGGAAATAACTAACCTAGCATAATTTGTAATTCTATTGTTTAGGATACAAGCTGATAATTTGTAATCTCCATTTAAGATCATTATTGGTCTCCAATTCCTTATCGTGATTTCTTGCCTGTTTTATATAACAATACAAGGAGGTTTTCTGAAAAGGAAGGTCTGATTGCATTTGAGTTAAGAAATATTGTTAGACCTGTAGAAGACAATCTGACAGTATTTCTATTAAGGATTTGTAAAATTCTCCGGGGAGACCATCTAGCCTCTGGCGATGTACCAGGTTTTAGGAGTTTATGGCCATTTCAATCTCGTCCTACCAATTGCTTTTTCCATCACAACTGCATCTTCTGGTACTGTTGAAATAATTATAGACTGTAAAGATGTGACATTTCTATATCTGATGGGTTTTAGAAGGATTATGGGATTTCATAAATGATTCTATAATTTGATAGAGTCCCTCAGTTGTATCTGTTACCTGACCTGAGAGATCGATCAGGACTTATATTCATTGAACTGTGTAGTTCTTTACATGCTTTATAATGGTCACCCACAGAGGTCCTTTGTGTTCCTGACTGTAGTATTATATTAATAGAACTGGCCCTGTCATATTGGTACTGTTGCACTTCTTCTGTAATGACTTTATTTTGGAAGCATAAGCATCTCTAGAAGTAGTTTCTAGAGAATATAGCTTCTGTAGTTGATGGCAAAGAGATAAATATTTTAAAAATTTCTCATTTTCCCTCTGTTTTCCATGTTTTATTAACCAGTTTTTAAAATCCTTCAAATCCTATCACCATTCACCTAAATCTATGTAGAGAAAAATTACAGATTCCCATGCTTTAATCAGAGACAGCAAATCGTTCTGAACCAAAGGATCAGAGAGGGTTTTAGTGTTTAATCAACACCTATTCGTTCTCTTGGGGGATTTTATAGCATCTGTAAATTTAAAAATGAGGACAGCATGATCAGAAAATTCCACTGGGTTAATATAAAATTGGAAATTTGAAAAGTTGTTTGAAATAAAAGGTCGTCTATCAAAGAGGTGTATATTCCTCTTTTATAAGAAAATTTGAGCCCTTTAGTCAGTTTATCCATACTATTAATGAGGTCAGCTGTGTCCACTACTCTAGCCAAGGCAGATAAATCACAATAAATTTTCTTTGTGTCAATGGATCTTTACCCCTTTTAATATGTTACAGTTAAAATCACCACCAAAAATTATTTTATGAGAGGAAAGAAGAAAAGGTTGTATTGAGGTTAACAGTTTAACTCTTTCAGCCTTAGATTGGGAGCCATGGGCATTAATGAGTCTGAATATGGAATTTTACCATGCTCCATCAAGAATTAAAATCCTTCCTGGAATTAAATCTATTAATTTAAGAAGGAAAACTTAAAGGAATTGAAAAGGATTCCCATGCCATCAGCAGATTCCACGCCAAATGACCAATAGGAGGGACCCACCACCATTCAGATTTAAAAGTACGGATTTGATCAATGTTGTACATTCATGATTCTTGAATAAAACAAATATCAAAACCCTCTGTATGAAGGTAATTAAAATCATACTATGTCTCTTAGCATTCAATAATCTGTGGACGTTAAGGAAACAGATTTTTAAAGAAGCATGAGTGGATTTTAGATCTCTCAAAATTATTTTTCTCTTTTTTTTCTTCCTTGTAGCCAACTAGTTTATGATCTGGAGATACATGATCAGAGGAAAGTGTCTGTGAAGCTGGTTTGTCTTGTTCCATGTCAGAATCCCCCCACTGGGAAAAATGGACTGCATAAGAATTTTCTGATGCAAACTTTGCTTTGGGGGGAAGGGGTTTAACATTCCTGGCAGACTGTCTTCTAGAAGGAGGGGATTCAGCCTACTGCCCGTCAGGCTCACTGTAACAGACAGGTGCTAGCGACCTGGGGTCTGGCATGGAGCTTTCCTTAGTTTTAACCTTTTCACAGGGGCCTGGGTGTCCAATGGATTATCTGAAATGATAATGGGGATGAGGTGGGGTGCCAGGTTCTGAAACAGTGGCCCTGGGTGGAGTCAAAGTAATTGATGTGACTAAATCTTGGGCTTGCTGAATAAGCAATTCCAGGCTACTACAGGTCGCTTTATTTTTTGCCACCTAGGAGTATTCAGAAAAGACAAGGCCATAATCTTCAACCAGGTCACACCTGATGTAGTTGGCACATTGGAATGTGATATGCCCTATCTCCTCACAATTGTTGCAGTGGGGTTTGTCACATGTACTACAGAAATGTGTTCTAGCCCCACATCGATAACAAGCTTGTGGCTGCCCAGAATAAAAACACACACGCCTATCTCTAGCTAGCATAAAAGAATTTGGCACATGGAAAATTCTTGACTCATTCTGTTTTAATTTCACTTTATACTTCCAACCCCCAGTCCAAAACATCTCCATGTCAAATATTGCTTTTGGGTCACTTAGTACTTCACAGGATTGGGATAACCAGTAGGCAATGTCATCCACATGGACCTCCTCATTCCGAAACATAATCGTGACATATTTAAATAGTGGTTTTATTAAGGAATAACAAAGAATGGGGTCCATGTGGGTGAAAATTTAACTTGACTGTATCTCTCCAAAAAGGCCGAGGGCATATGATGACGATCAAAAGCTCACATCAAAGTTGTCCTCCCCGAAATGTTAATGAAGGCATACACCCATTGGGGAAAATTCAGATAGTCTTTAAGGAGGTGTTTACCATATGAGAGCCTGTCCAGCCTTTCCTCGAGTCCACCCTTATAACTAATTCACACAGCATTTCTGTGTGGTGCTGCTTCATTTTTGTTTTGAAAAGAGCTCAGATAGCAGGGGTTTCTGAGAAGGCATTGCATCTGCACGTCTGGAAGAGCTTTGTCTGAATCTGGTGTTACATCATTATTTTTTTCATTTTGATCCCTATCCAAGACAGTGAGATCCATGGGACCAGGTGGGTTAGAGGGAGAAACTTTGATTAGATCCACGGACTCCGGGCCCAATGCCTTTGGAGCAGGTAGAATTGCCAAGGCATTTTTCCCCCCTGAGCCGGGGTTGCTGGATGCCATTCTGGGGTTGCTTGAGAAAAGCTTATTGATGGATCCCACTCTGGATCAGGGATCCAAGTTCCATTTGGGGTTAATTTCCAGCCAGCTTCATGTAGCGCTTTATGGGGTTGCCAGAGATCACACGGGGAGCATGGATGTAAAGGTTTAGAAAGATCTATTAGATCAGACATCAATTCAGCCTTGTTACCTTTAATTCAGCCTTCTGCAGCAGTGCCTCCATCCCTGGGAGATATTCCTGTTTGCTAAAGTTAGGCCACTCTTTTCTTTTACTTCATCTCTAAAACCCACTTTTGCTGGCTGACCTTGGAGATAAAAGAAAACACAGTCAGGTTCTTTCAAGGCCATCAATGGCTTGAAAACCACAGGTAAATTAATTTGTTTAGACTGAGTAACCACGACAGTCACATTTTCAGCCTGAAACACAAATCCATTTGCCCTGACAAAGTGGGGGTTTAAAATTTTAGACTTGTCCATGAGAGTCATGCACTTTTCTTCCCGGAGTTTGGAGGAGCCTGTCCCATATGTTTAACCCCAATACAATCACTTTCCCCAACTATGTTATCAGCAGTTATTTTCGGTAAAGAAACAGATATTTTAAGCATTTCATTAACTAGATTTGTACAGTCTCTAGTTGATAATTTAGCTGCAGAATCAGATATTGTAACAGTTGTAACATTAAGTGTCTCTGACTCACCCGCTTGGATGCAGCCCTGTGATGCTGCCACATAATCTGAATCACTGACAGCAGGGCATGATTGTTTGACAGGCACAGTTGAAGTTTTCAACAAAGAGAGTTGCTCCTCAAGCGGGATTGCTCTAGCAAATGCATCTCATTTTCTTTTAGGATTTCTTCTTACAAACTTCTTTCTTTATCCACTGCTGGGTAATAAATACTTTTTCTGTAATAAATTCAGCTCCAGCATTCTGCTGACTGAGATGCTCTGTTGACACAAATATCTCTTAAACCTCAGTCTCTGTATCACTCACAGACATTGCAATCTCATTATCCAAAGAAGCCTCTTCAAATTCAAGATAGAGATGAGGCTCTCTCTCCCAGCTCTGCTGCATCCATCCTCGGAGTTCTCACAGGACTGGTCATGCTCATAGCCAGCTGCGCCCCCTACAGACCAGTAGGGGAATTTTTTATTCAAAAACTTAAAAACACAGTGTGAAATACATCATACAAATCATAAAGGAAAAACAGAAAATAAGTACTACAGCATACATAAACAATGATGCTAAAACAGTCCATAGCTATACCTAACCCCCTTCCCAGCTCCACTTGAAGAGTAGGGTAATTCAGTATGCAAAACTGAAAACAAAATATACAAAATTGTATTACATCATACAAAATCATGGGAAAAAAATCAAAACATAAAAAAAATTGCTGCATACATTATCTGCAAACATAAAATACTCATATTTATACATAACCCCCATCCCTACGAAAAAAGTAGGGGAAGTTTGCATTGAAAAACATGAAACAAAAATAATCAAAAAATGCAACACAGCAGACAAACTCATAGAGAAAAAAAAACTATCAGTGAGGGCACAGCATACTGGGGCTCTGGAGAAAAACAGTCAGCTTATACATCAGCCCTGTCCCGAACTCCACCAAGTGAGAAAAGGAACAGGCAATAGAAAACTGGAAATATACCACACAAAAAGAACATTTGCACACAAAAATTAAAAACTAAACCAAAAACTGAGTATAGCAGGACATCATTCTAGAATCAGGAAATACACAAAATACTTATGAGAACATAACCTCCATCCCAGCCCCAATACAAGGGCAGGGGAATGTCCCAATGCAAAGAAAAGTAAACTCAGGAAAAAATTCTGGAACAGAAATCCCAGTAGTGTCGGAAAACCCCAAATGGTAGGGAGGCCTTCTCGGAGATGTGGGCAGTACTAAAACCTTGCAAAATTTGAGTTACTACCTGAGGGATTACACACCTTTGTTGCAACAAAAATGCACATCTGGCCTGCCACAAATAGTAGTGGCAGAAGGCAAAATCAGACGAAGTGGACTGGGTGGTATCGATGCAGAACGGAGGATAAATGCCATAAATTAAAACATCATAAGTAAGAGTAGGAAGGGCCTTTTCCTTCCACTTATGTAGAAGAAGGGTCCAAATGGGTCATGTATAGGGCAATCAATAAAAATGGAACATGGTTTCAGGAGTGAAGGGCATGAGTCACGAGGACAAGTTCTTTCTTACAGAGCTTTATGTTTCAGGTTATCCCGAACACCTAGTCTTCCATGACATGAAAGTCAGGTAACATCCCAAACCCGCTGAGGTATGCGGGATCAGTCAACTGACAAAAGACACAAGATGAGTTGAAAATAGAGCAAGGGGTCCTGCAACACCGAAGGTCCAGAAAGGATGATCCCAAAATATACAGGTATAAATGTTTCTTTGATGAAGAAAGAATCACCGTGGAGTCTAAGACCATTGGCAAATGTTTAAAAAGGCGGGGTAATAAAATGGGGGAGATCATGTTTCCGAAAATTCTGAGGAATCTCTGTAGGTGGAAGTTGCCATGCACACACAATGAAGCAACACGATGATGGAGAAGGGAAACCCAAAAGCCAGCTGGGGATACAAATAAAGAAGGAAAAGTGGATTGAGAAACAAACAATGAAAAACACGAAATGGTTCAACATCTGAACACCACCATGACAATAATCAAGATATGTGTAATTCCTCTTCACCAGGTTCAATCGATTACCCCAGAAACACGGACAAAAAACACTATACAGATGAGCTTCCAAGAAAAATGGTACTGGAAAAATGGAAGCTAAGTGAAGAAACAAGGGAAGGACAAAAGTTTTCAACAACCAAACCCGCTTCCGCTTAGCAATAGTGTGACCCTTCCAGGAAGCAACCATGTGGAAAGCCTTGTCCAGAACAACAGTCCAGTTGGTGAGGGAATTGTCCAGAGCACCAAAGGACAGTCCTAAAACCTTGATAGGGTTGTAGCATATAGGTACCCCAGCAATTCGACAAGGAGAAGCAGGAGGATCAAGGGGTGGTAACAACGGGAGGTACAAAGCAGAGCTTTTACTGAAATTTAGCCTAGAGCCAGATACCTGTTCAAAGTCCGAGAGAAGATGGAGCAAGTCCATCTCCTGAAGTTGTGGTGTAGTGAGACTACAAAGGTCATCCACATAAGCCAACATCGCAGGGACAGGGGGCGCAGAAAAAAAAGAGAGATGAGGAATAGAGGGATGGTGTAAAATCCTGCGAAGCAAGGGATCAATATGAAAAACCTAGATAATGGGACCCAAAGGGCAGCCTTGTTGAACATCGGTCTGACTCATAAATGAGGAGCAAGGAGTGCCATTCACATAAGGCTGGATCCACGCTGTAGAATAAAGCAATTTAAGCCACTGGATGAAACGACATGGAATACCATAGTGTGGGAACGTGAAAAAGGTAGTCGTGGTTCACCCTGTCAAATGCTTTCATGATCTAGGGAAAGGAGACAGGAAGGAGAAGAAGAGAGCTGAAGGCAGAGACATCCCATAGAAGAGAAAGATTTGAAACAATAGAGCGTGATGTGCAATAGCACAGGTCTGAACTTCAGAAATGACATGAGACACAACAGGAAGAAGTCAATGGAGCAAAACAGAGGCAAAAATCTTGTAGTCTACTTTCAGAAGGCTCAATGGTCTCCAGTTTTGAATATCCGCCCTATCCCCCTTCTTATATAAGAGAAACACAATGGCATCCGAGAAGTGTTGGGGAACCGAATGAGAAGCAATAATAGTATTAAAGAGTATGGTGAGAATAGGAGAAAACAAGTCAGTAAACATGTGATAAAGCTCCGCCATCAGACCATCTGGCCCTGGAGAAGTGCACCGCTTTTGCTTCTTGAGTGGTGGTCTGACCTCCAATAAGGATATCGGGCAGTCAATCGGGTGCAGAGATCTAGAGGAGGAGATGGGAGTTGAAGTCAAGAAAAGAAGCATCCAGAGGTAAAGTCACCATAGGGGTACCAAAGACACTATCCAGGTGTGAAAACCTTACCTTGAAGAGAGGCTATAGTATCATAAACAGTCGAGAGTCCAGATCTAAGGCATCAATATGCGTTGACACTCTATCAGAACAATGTTTATAGGTGTCAAATGAAGCTTTGGAAGAACCAGTGCACAAGAGGCCTCAAGTCTCAAAGATTGAGCCCATCATACTGATAGGCTTCCATATGGTCTTGAGCGAAGGCAATAGAGGGGAGAGATCAAGATCAGACCTGACACCCTTGAGATAGTATCCTGTAAATGTCAGTCAAAGTAAATACTGATGATAAGAGGAGGCCGATTTCTCCTAGCATGCTGAAGAAAGAAACATTTGAGATACAGTTTGGTGTCTTCCCACCATGGAAGGGGAGGCATAAGCATCCAGTACTGAGGCACGGGCCAGCAGGAAATCCTGACAATCCCAAACAAGACAATCATCAGATAACAAAGAACTGTTCAATTTCCAATGCGAAGAAATGACCAGAGGGTGAGAAGCTTGTGAAGAGAGCATAATATGGAAATGGTCACGCATCCAAGGTTTTGCAAGGAACAACTTTAGCCTGATGAACCTTAACATTCTAAGAAATAAAGAAAAAATCAATGCAAGTGGCCAAAAGTCCTCTGATAGGTTTTAGCTCCCGAGGGATGCACCTCACAGTAGCCATCCTTAAGAGAAGCGGTCTGAAGGATGGCATGCAATGCAGTAGAATCGCTGAAAAGTTTCCGAGTGGAACCCCCTTTATCAGCCAGGGTAAGACCACAACTGAAATCTTCCCCCATGTAAAGATGTCGGGAGGTGTGTAAGTAAGGTTGTAAAGACCTGGACAAATCAGAACATGTGGCGATACTTTGGGGCGAATAAACATTCAGAATCTGGAGCCGGAGGCTGCGAAAAGTGCAGTCAAGCATAAGAGCTCTGCCAGGAACAATATCAACCAGTCGTGTAACTGTACAATCAAAACCAGAAAATGAAATACCCAAACCATCATGTGTATCCTCACCGGAGGACCAGTAAGAAGGGTCCTTGGTTCAACTCGCAGGCCCGAGACAGTTGTACAGTTCTTCAATCTGGTATCCTGAAGCAAATAAAAATCATGAGGAGATCCAAAAGGTGTTGTAAGGAGGTGAGGAGCTTCCTATGGAATTTCATACTGCACAAATTAAGTGTGAAACAGCGAAGGCTCAAACCACCTGACACAGGAAAATAGCAGAAAATGACAAAACTACGGAAACAAATCAGGAAGATTAAACAAGTAAAATCAAGTAACTGCAGATCTCTGTCCGGTATCGGGTCTAGAGGAAGAGGCATCTTGCTGGAAACCAGAGGAGTAGTCCTTATGGATAGAAGTGGCTTGAGAGGACTCCGAATCATTTTCTTCATCTATTATGTCACTCCACTGCTTCCGTTTTGTTAAGGCCTGATACCGGTTCCGAGTCAGAATGCAGTGTCTAGGAGGGGGACCGGGAGTCTTCTGTTTGCCTTTAGACTTGCCCTGCTTGCCCTGAGAAATCTTCGTGAAGGAGTCCTGGTCCAGAGGAGGAGGGGGGTCATAGGGTCAGAAGGAGTTACAAACAGTAGGTCTAGGTCCGTACTGGGTGGGACATAGTCCTGTGGCATAGAATCAGCCATCCGAATCTCTGGGGGGGGAGCCAGGACAGTAACCGTGGGGGGGCACTTTGTCCTGGTGTTTCTCCACACGCTGATGAAGTACCTGGGATTGAGAATCAGAAATAAGGGCCACCTGGTCCTGAGGGACGCGATCCAGTCTATTGTGGTCTGCCCTAAGGGCACTGGTGGTAGGTGTGGCCAGACTCATCACAGAGGTTACATTTCTGTGGGTCTGAACAGCTAAGGCTGATGTGACCATAGGCCAAACAAATGGAGCAGCCGGGCTTATCGCAAGTGTGTCTGAGGTGTGTCTGAGCCCGCAGTTATGGCAGGTATGGGGTTGCTCAAGTAAAACACAATCCCTGTCCTACCAATACAGAAACTGCCTGGCAAGTAGGTAATACCCGGTCAGTCTGTCTGTAATTGTACCTAACCTTCCAGCCCCAGTCCAGATGAGGTCCTCGTCCAAAATAGGTCGATGGCCTCGAGAATGTTGCAGCACTGCTTAAGCCAGTATTGACATCCGCTATGCTCACTCCTCACTGTGAAAAGAAGAGTAATCATTTTAATGCTAGGCTTAGTAAGGGAATGAGCATAAAGGAGGCCCATAAAGGCTGAGACTTCACCAATTCATATTTAGCCCAGAATCTCTCCAAGGTGTACACATTTTGAAACTGATGTCATAAATAGATCCTCTTAACATGAATGAATGCAAACAATTCACTAGCTGAAATGCCCAGAGAGTCCCTTAACATGGAGTGCAAAACTGTTTTATGATCAGGAGCAGCAGAAAGGTCACCAAAACATTTCAAGTGAACAGCATTCCACGCTGAACTGGGGCACCCGATTTCTGAAAAGATTGCTTGGACGAAGGGGTGATCCAGTAAAGTCTCACCTGAGGCAGAGAAGGCAGGCAGAATCATCCTTGCAATGCTGAATCTCGTCGTCTGAGGAAGAGAGTGCTGTAACGGGGTTGAGGAGCTGAGGTAGCTTCTGTTACAGGTGCAATGTCTGGAGAAGGAAGAGGTGGTTGGCCAACAATGGAAACCTGGGTGGGACCTGAAAATCCTGGTGAGACACCAACAAAGGAGAGGAAATCGGTAGAGAATCAGGTTCAGTGGTGTGTAATGGAACCATGGCATTGCGAATAATGTCCTGAGCACAGACCGCAAGAGGAGAAGTCCACCGTGCACCAGGAAGTGGTTGTGTCCAGCTCGCAGCCCAGAGAGCAGAAACAGGGGACCAGATTGAGTGGGAAGAGGCAACAGGTCCATGGGCAGATTCAGGAGGAAACAATCATGGCAAAGGCTTGGCTTAACAGGTAGGAACAGCAGTCTGAGTTTGTAATCCTGCAGAAGGTAGCGTAGTGGGAAGTGCAGTTGGGGCCGTAACAAGCAGCGAGCCAGAATGTGAAGCATCTTCCTCCTGCTCAAGTCGCCGTAAGAGACCGGTGTTGGAAGTAGAAAAGGTGTAGCTGCGAGGGGGATGTGAAAATAGTGCTAGGGCCCAGAAGCAATGATGGTAGAGGGGTCCGCTGTAAACAATTTAGTATCCGAGGCAATAGAAGCAATGGAAGACTGTGGCACTGCAGATGAAGCATCCAAATCAGGTATAGAGTCTAAACGACCATTACTTTAATCTGTAGAGAGAGGAGCAGGCTGACAATCGATAGCAAGATCCTGAGCACTGAGAGCAGCATCTCCACCACCTCCATCAGGGTCCGGTACGGCAGCCATCTTGGCAAGCAGCCAGATGGCCAAAAGGTTCCTCCTGCTGTCAGAGTAGGGGAATTTCCCTGGTGTCCTATCCAAGTTTCCCCCATTCACTAAAAATACCACCAACTTAATCTGGTTCAATGTCAGTTGGCATCCATCTGTATCTCCTCCTGGGACAATGCTGAAAATAGGCAGCATTTTCTAGTCCTCCTTTCCCAGTCAAAAAAAAAACTAAATAAATAAAATAGGAAACAAGGTTTAGAACTGTTCACTGCTTGGTTTTATGGGTGTTGAAGGGTATACCTTATTAAATTTATCTGGAGTGGAATTTAAGTTGTGTTAACAGCAGTTTAAGTTGTGCCTCAGCTCTAAAACCCTGTGGATCATGTATTCAGCGTTCCTGCTGCTCGACCTCCACCCTTTCATTGACCTACCTTTATCAACTATGATGTTGGGGTGCTGTAGAGAGGTCGGGATTGGGAGAGGGCATGATGGTAGGCAGTGGGATGGTAGAGGTTTAACGGGAGTAAGTTGCATGTGGGTGATCAGAACAAGGAGGCACCCTGGAGCAAAATGGGGCCTGGAGAGAGGCCAGACATGTTCAGTACCCATACCCAGGATTCCCACTGGACTGAGTTGGCTGGTAGCCACTGGGTTAGCAATCCACCATTTCCCTTTGAGCAGTCCTATGCAATGCCAGACTGATTTGGAACAAGATAGCAATTATTGTGGACTTGATTTCCTCAGTTGATCTGGCTTGCATCATGGAGACCTGGCTGGAAGATGAAGTGGGTCCAGTATTGAAGCATCTGTCCCAGCCAGATTTTCTGTAGTGCACTGCCTGAGGATGGAATGCAGGGGTTGGGTTGTGGCCATCTGTTTTAGGTCTGACCTCAACTTTTCCATGCACTCAGTGGGTTCCACTTCATTGTTTGAATGTGAGGCTGTACACAGGGATTCAGGTGCAGGCTGCAGAATCTTCTTCATATACTGATCTTCGGGAGAAAAGTGGGAATTTCTGCAGGAGGTCATGGACTTCGTTGCCTAGAAGGTGTTGGAGTCACCCAGATGGTTGTTTCTGGAGACTTCAATGCCTGGATCAATGATGAACATTTGCATTTTGGTTATGACTTCTCTAGTTGATGACATTGCTGGGCCTGGCACAAGCAGTTGCTTCTGTGATCCACATCCACAGTCATGCCTTGGACTTAGTGTTCTCACTGGAGCTTGTGGTCACTGACCTCAGGATTATTCAGTCATTTGGTCTGATCATGGCACGGTAAAGTTTTCGTCTCCGTTGCCCCTGTTAGTCTATCCCCTGTGGAGATGATCTGTTACTGCCCTTTCAATGGGTTATCCCAGAGGGACTTATGGTGGTAAAGGATCTATCTGGTGAGATTGCTGTATGTGCAGCAGGTATGGGCAAGGAGGTTGCAGCCTGTAATGAGGCCATGGCCAAGATACTTGACTCTGCTGTACCAGTCTGTGTACAACTCAGTCTTCTTGCTTGAGACCCTGTGGTTTGAAGGAGCTCTCAAGCAGATAAAGACCAGGGGTCAGAGGTTGGAGCACTTCTGGCAGAGGTCCTGGTCTGAGGATGACAAAGTGGCTTTGAGAATTCACTATGGTGATTATCAAAGAGCAATCAACAATAAGAAGGCAGTGTTCCTGTCTAGGAGATTTCTATAGGAGGAACAGACCAGCTCTGCTTTTTCATACTGCAGATACATTCTCCATCGTGCCTGTCTGCAGCCAAAAGCATCTTTAGTCACCCAGTGCAAGGAGTTTGCTCTGTTCTTGTCTAACAGGGTGTCCTCCATTAGGCTTGGATCTCTCCAACAGGGCAACTGCTGCCCAGCAATGATGAGTTTTGTGTATCCAGAAGTAGTCCCACTGTCTGGAGCAAGTTTAGGTTGGTTGAGCTGGTAGAGGTTTTGAGGTGATTTTGAAGCACGGCCCACATACTGTGAACTGGACCCAGCCTGACTCATCTCTTAATGGGATGTGTTGAGGCAGTTGGTCCAGTGTTCACTGTGATTGTCTGGTGTTCACTTTTGGAGAGTTGTTTCACAGGAACCCTGAAAGATGCACTAGTGAGACCTCTCCTAAAGAAATCATCTCTTGACCCTGACATCTTGGCGAATTACAGACTAATCTTTAATCTCCCATTTTTGGGTAAGGTTATTGAGAAAGTTGTGGCTCTGCAGCTTGAGGCACACCTCATAACCTATGACATCTATGGGCCTTCCAATCAGGGTTTAGGTCAAGGCATAGCATCAAAACAGCATCCGAGTGCAGAATGATCTCCTCAAGGCAACAGATAGAGGGGAGCATTGAATACTGTTTTTCCTGACTCTCGCCTCAGCATTTGACACTGTGAACAATGTAGTGCTGTTGGATCACTTAGGGGAGCTCTGTGGACTCACCTGTACCGCCATCAACTGGTCTGAGTCCTTTCTCACAGGCAGGATTCAGAGAGTAGTGATGGGGAATATTTCATCCTGCTCAAATCCCTGCCATGTAAAGTCCCCCAGCACTTGTCATGTCCTCTATGTTGTTCATGGTGTACATGCTTCCCCTGGTTGAGATCATTAGGTATTACAGCTTGGGTTTTCACTGTTCTGTAGATGACACCAGCTGCACATGTCATTGCACCCAGGACGGGTGATGCCATGGAGGTGCTCAGTAAATGTCTGGCCAAGATTCAGGACTGGATCAATCCTGATAAGATGAAGGTGCTAGTGACTGAGCCTGGTCATCGGCAGGATGTGGGTGTTGTTGATGGGAACAGGGTTATTCTTAGCCCCACTCCTTGTTGGCATCTATCAAGGTGAAAAATCTGGGCACCTTTCTTGATGACAGACACTTGAGGCTCAGGTGTAATTCGTCATCAGTAGTGGTTTTTACCACTTCAGGAATGTTACTCGGATAAAAGCCTTGATTCTGCCTGATGACCTGCCCCCACTGGTACATGCTTTTATGACATCATATCTTGACTGCTGCAATGCTCTATACCTATGGGTCAATGGCAGGGTTATCCAGCACCAGCAGTTGGTGCAGAATGCAGTGGCCTGGTTCCTGATGGGCCTCCTGGGGTCCTTTCATATGACCCCAGTTCTGTGCAAACTGTGCTGGCTGCCAGTGAGATGGAGGATCATCGTCAAGATGGGCTTGTTTACCTATAATGCCCTACATAGTTTGGGCTCTGGTTACCTGAGTGACCTCCTGATTCCTGTACATTCCATGCACTCACTTCGTTTCTCAATTGAGGGCCTCCTAGCAGTTCCCAGGGCCCACCTAAAATCCTCTGGTGGTCATTCATTTGAGATGGTGGGCCCAGCTTTGTGAAACTGGCTCCCGAGACCTTTGAGGGAGGCACCATCAGATGAGATTTTTAAGCAGAGCTAAAGGTGCATCTGTTTATGAAAGCATTTATAGACTGCTTATAGTTAAAACTTATAAACTGCTGGATTGTTTATTTCATTTAAGAATTGTTATATGTGTCTCTTTTTGCCTGCCTGTACAGCATCCAGAGCCTCTGGGATAGGGTGCTAAACAAATTAACTACTTACTTTACTACATTGATTAACATAACATAGAAACATAGAAACATAGAATTTGACAGCAGATAAGGACCGCTTGGCCCACCCAGTCTGCCCATTTCCCTACCTACTGGATAAGCTGCAGATTCTAGTTAACCAGCAGCCTACTTCCTACCCCCAACCCCTAGAATTGCCTAATGACTGTCCCATGCATGCTTGAATTCCACCACTGTTTTTGACTCCACAACCTTCTCTGGAAGGCCGTTCCATGCATCCACAACCCTCTCTGTGAAAAAATACTTCCTTAAATTACCTCTGAGCCGCCCCCATCTTCAAATTGTGCCCCTTTGTTCTTGCACACCTCTTTTTTTGAAAGATGCTACGCTCTGGACTTTGTTGATTCCCTTGAGATACTTGAAAGTTTCTATTATGTCCCCCTCTCCTCCTTTCCTTGAGGCTAGACATATTAGGCTGATCTAGTGTAAATTTTCAATTCCTAACATTTTGTTTGAAGGGTTTCAAACAGTTGTTTGAAGTTTTGAATTGAGTGTGCTCATGGTGAGCCTTGTGATATCTCAGGTTCTGCAGCACTGTGCACGCAGTTGTCGCATCCAATGTTGGACAAGTTAAATTGTCAACAAACATGGCAGGTTATTAGCTGCTTAAAAAGACGAGGTTGTCAACGTGGTTAATTAATACTCAGAAAACACTCTAAAGACACATATAAAGTGAAAATCTCACTCATTACTAGCTATTGTCATTATAGTAGCTTATGCAACCTGCAGTTCAATGAGCCTGAGGCATAATATTCTGTATTTGCAACGTCTAGAATATTACTGATACTCACTCATCCAGCAAGGATAATAATTTAAACACAGACAGTTGCAGTAGATTAAGAATTTAAATAGAGTGTGTAGGGGACAGGATAAAATAATTAACACTCATTTTCTTTTTTTAAGTTTCCTTGTTAAACTTAATTAAATGCTTTCAGAGTTAAGGATGGTTTATTTAATAAATGGAGGTATAACGTACTAGAAGTTCTACTATTATTTGGTAAGAACATAAAGTTAACAGATTAAAATGTCCTTAAAGTAGCAGTGCAATGAAAATTGTTTTCCAAAATGCTTGTTTTAGCAACAGTTAGTAAAAATATTAGCATCCCTGATCAATTTACCTTTCTAGGCATCTCCTTTACTGCAGACCATGAGTTTTTTTTTTCTTTATGGTCTCAGTCCTAACCCTTGCCAGGTCTGCAGTGCTATTTCTAAGCCAGATGTGGTGGCCATCCTTTTTTACCCTTGAGAAAAAACTGAGGTTGTCATACCAGTAACAAAGCTGTTTAATCTGTCTCTCCACTTGTCTGCTTTCCTTCTACCTTGAAATCTGCTTTTGTAACCCCAGTGATAAAAGAAGGTGATAAGGCAACTGTGTCTAATTACAGTCCTAGCTCCATACTGTCCCAACTCTCCAAAGCACTAGAGAGAATTATAGTTGACCAACTCATGGACCATTTGCACAAATACAACCTCTCTACCCACAGCAACATGGCTTCCACAAGATGCATAGCATGAATAGTGCCTTAGTTGATTTCACAGGCTACGTGCATGAAGCACTTAATCGAGGCCAGCTAGTTGGAGCTATCTATATAGACCTTAACAAGGCTTTCGACCTTGTGGATCATAAACTGCTGTTACATAGGTTAATTTGCCTTGGGCTGTCCTCGGGCACAGTGGAGTGGTTTGCTAGCTACCTAACTGGATGCTCACACAGGGTAAAAATTAACAGAGTGGTCTCCCAGGCTTTTGAAGTCACTATAGGGGTCCCATAGGGCTTTGTACTGGGCCTGCTCTTGTTCGGCCTCTTTGTGAACAATCTCCCAGAGGCATGCCCTTTGGCTAGGATCCTCCTCTACGCAGATGACACTGTTGTCTTTCTGTGGGATTCGTGCCAAGAGACTCTTACCAGGCACCTGCAGCACAACTTTGACATTTTTATTTTTTTATTTTAGTCTTTGGTATCAGGTGTAAGGCCCACTAGGCACAAGTGCCTGTTTTCAGTGGTGACCTGGGAGCACTGGGAGGTTAAGTGATTTGCTTAGAGTCATACAGTATGCAAGTGGAGGTTGTGAGAATCAAACTCAGGTCTGGTCTGCTGGATGTATCAAGCTCGTTCACACCTTGTTCCTCTAATCTCTAGGCTATACTGCCAGCCTATGCTGCAGGACTGGTTTAAGGACAGCCTATTGATGCTCAACATCAAAAAACAAAGACAATGCTCTTGCTGGGCGTCAATAGAGAAGAACTACTGCACCTTTCATCATAAAAGACAGCTCTTACCCATCATTTAGCAAGTGTCCTCCTTCAGGTACCTGGGGATCACTATCAGTAAGCCCCTTGCCTTTGACCAACATATTAGTACTATTACCACTGCTGCTAACAGGAAGTTAGGGGCCCTCTATAGGCTTTGATCCTGCCTCACTCCAGAGAACAGGTATCAAGCCCTCAGAGGTACAATCCTACCAATCCTAGACTATGGAATTGTGGTCTACAGTGCAGCGTCTGACACCAGCCTACACAGAGTACACACCACCCTAAACAAAGCCTGCAGACTTGTCTTAGAAGCTGATTTCCTTAAGCACACTTGCAATCTGTACATCAGAACAAAATGGCTTCCTCTCAAGGACTGTACCCAACTCCACCCCTGCCTCCTGGGGATAAAAGCCCTGCTTGGACTTGCACCACCTTCTTGACAGGCTTTATTCTGCCTTGCCCCTTCAAAACATGTTACGAGAAGTGTTACAAAATATGTCCTTGCTGTGCCATTCAGAAGAACTGTCCTAGGGAGTTGTGCCTTTTCAGTCAGGACACCCACCTGACTAAACGAGCTCCCTCAAGCCATCACAGGCCTCATCAGCATTAGTCACCTTAAATCCGAACTTCAGAATTCCATCTCCCACCTACATACTGCTCCTGCTCTACCTAACCCCAGGGCATTACCTGTGTACTCTACTAGATTATATTCATACACACTCACTGAATCAGCCTCCCCACTCTCTTTCCTATTGACTGCTACATATTCAATGAGATGTTTATACCTTGGTATCCTCTTGCCTATGGCACCTCGCTGCCAGAGGAAAAGCTACAAGCCTGTCCTGGGGAGCAACCCATGATTCTGCTACTGCAAATTAGCAGACCCGAAGGCTTTCTTCCCCTGTTGAAACTGCCGCCCGGGATCATCCAAACTCCGGTTCATTGCAGGACCCAGAAATCTACAGAAATAGCCAAAAGCAGTATACCCCCTCAGATGTGCAATGCCCTCCTGGGGCTTGCACCTCACCACCAGAGGAAAAGCTACAAGCCTGTCCTGGGAAGCAACCCACGATTCTGCTACCACAAATTAGCAGACCCTGACGCTTTCTTCCTGTTGAAACTGCTGCCCAGGATCCTCCAACTCGGTTCATTACAGGTCCCAGAAATTTACAGAAACAGTCAAAAGCCGATACCCCTCAGGTACATTGGTATTTGGCACCTTTGGACATTCTGAATTTTCAGTGCCAGCACTCTGATTGGAGGAGCTCAGCCTCACTGACTTCTTCCTGCTGGTCTCCATTTTACCTTGCTTCATTGGAGATGTTTATCAGCGCTGCTTACCCTGGGAGACTATCCTTTTTTGTAAAGCAAGAATTTCATTTTTTTTTTAAAGAAATTGTTCCTTTTTGTAAAGCTAGAATGGCATGAAAGCCACCCCCCCCCCCACACACTGCTTCTCTCCTCATCTATCAATCCAGTTTAGGCCATTCAGTGTTACACTGCCATTGTTTAAAGTGATTTACCTGCTCTGAATGCACTGTGATTACATCCCTCTTTAGAATTAATTCTCTGTGAAAGGCTGAAGAGTTTTAAGTTGACCTTCTTATGCACTCCTTAATATCCTAAAACTACAGCCTAATCCTTTTTATTATTAATTCTGAGTGTAAAACTGTAGAGTCTTAAGATTATTAGACCTGTACTGCACTGTCTATTATTCTAAGCGAACAGCTGAATCCTTTTTAGAATTAATTTCTCTGTAAAGCTGTAGTTTTAAATTGACCAGACTTTTCAGTGTACTGCCTAGCTTTCTAAATTTAAAGCCCAAGCCTTGCATCTCGTTTTGCCACCTGTCTGCCCTCTAACCCACTTATGTCTCCTCCCTGTTTCTATTACCCACTTTGTAGTTTAGCCTCCTCCTTCCAAATAATAGTGACCACCCTGTTTCTTTGTTTGAGTTAACTGCCTTCCTGCCTGCCCCTACTTAATCCATCTCCTTTCCTCTCCCTCAGATGTGCTGTGCCCTCCTGGGGCTCTCATCTCACTGCCAGAGGAACAGCTACAAGCCTGTCCTGGGAAGCAACCCACGATTCTGCTACTGCAAATTAGAAGACCATGAGGCTTTCTTCCCTGTTGAAACTGCCACCGGGATCCTCTGAACTCCGGTTCATTTGCAGGCCTAGAAATCTACAGAAACAGCAAAACTGTATACCCCTCAGGTGACGTTGGTATTTGGCGCTTTGGACATTCTGAATTTTCAGCGCCAGCACTCATTGGAGGATCTCAGCCTCATTGACTTCTTCCTGCTTGTCTCCATTTTACCTGGCTTCATTAGAGCGTTTATCAGCGCTGCTGACCCTGGGAGACCATGTTTTTGTAAAGCAAGAACTTCATTTTTTTTTTTTTGTAAAGAAATTGTTCTTTTTGTAAAGCTAGAATGGCATGAAAGCCCCACTGTTTCTCTCCTATTCTATCAATCCAGTTTAGGCCATTCAGTGTTACACTGCCATTGTTTAAAGTGATTTACCTGCTCAGAATGCAATGTGATTACATCCCTGTTCATTTGCAAATTATACTACATAGCCACTAGAGGGCTACAACAGCTGTCTTTTTCTGTTAAAGAGGAAACACATTATATTTTCTATTTCTCTTCTGCTCTAGTGGACCTGGGATACCTCTCTTTCTGAGGACCTTCCCCAGGGTTTTCTGCCTGTTTCTCAGGCCAAACCATACTCATCCACGAGGCTGCAAGTCTTGAATGACTGCCCCGCCTCCTATTCTGTACTGGTGGGGCAGGGCTAGAAACAGAAATGAAAGCTACAGACCAATCTTGCTAAACTCAATTGCAGCCTGAACCACCTCACTGGCTCAGCTGCAAAGAGTTGCTCCACAGGTACGTCTCAGCGGCAAAACTGCCTCTCAGCCAACAAAAGGATTTTGAACTTATGACACCTGATCACCGATTGGTCTAGGCTTCTACTGGCATTTACTGCCGGCTGTTGTGGCATTTAGATCTACCATGGGAAATTATAGCTGGTTCCTTGGTGTGTCACTAGCTTTACTAGCACTCAGCTCAATTCTTCGGAACCCTCATCCCTCCCTAAAGTGGAATGACCCTTGCACTTCTCCCTGTCCTGCATCCAACAGCTCCTTTCAGGTAGCCATTTTGGGCTTCTCAGCTGTCTCTGCTGGGGAGTGGGACATCTCCCGAGCTGCCTCTGTAGATTACTCCTTCATCCAGGCTTGGGACCTCCTGCTCATGGCAAATTTCTGCCAGGACACTAGTGGCTGCAACACTAGGCCAGTATAACACCAGGAGAGGGTACAGGCCTACCCATCAACACTGCTTCTCCTATCGCTCAAAAAATAGTGTTTACAAATTAAAGTCCGCTGCCTTAAAAAGAATCCTGCTTCTTTTACTATTGTGCTCAGGCAATGTCGAACTCAACCTAGGACCTTTAGACACACTTGCTTCTCCATCAGACCTGGCAGGTATCAAAGGAATGTCTTTTATGCATCTTAATGCCTGTAGTTTGCTGAAAAAGTTCACCCTTATCCAGGCTTGGGTGAGCCACACCCTACCTGACATCCTAGTGATCACTGAGACCTGGCTTACGCCAGCCACCCCAGACAATGAAATCAATATCCCAAATTATTTACTCTTCCGAGAAGATAGGCAATCAAGAGGAGGTGAGGTGGCAATTTATTCATAGATTCATAGAGTCATAGATTGATACAAGTTCAGAAGGCACATGCCCATTTATGAACTTGCCACCAGCTAAATTAGCAGTGGAAGGAAAATTTCTTGTCACTCATATATTTATCAAGGTTTCTCTTAAATTGTTCTATGTTTTCACTGTTTATAATATTACTAGACAATGTATTCCAGATTGGAGAATTCTTTTTGTAAAAATCTAGATCGTTTATTGGTTTTACATAAGGATGATTTTAATTTTGAATTGTGGGATCAGTGGGATTACTTATTGAAAATGTTTCCAATCCTATTGTGTTTAACAAGTAATCATTATTGTATACATTGTAAGTATAGATTAAGTCTCCTCTTAGTATTCTGTACTTCAAAGAGTAAAGTTCTAAAGATTTTAATCTAGAACCATAATCAAGTTTGGACGTATTAACAATCCTTTTAGTTATTCTTTGTTGAACTCTTTCTGTCATGTTTAGATAGTTATGGAAGTTGGAGCACAAAATGAAACACAACAGTCCAAATGTGGATAAACCAGGCTTGTGTATGGGGCAAGATGACAGATGATTCCCTACTTTTGATATGTCTCAATATACATCCTATAATCTTGTGACATTTTTTAACAGTTTTATTGGTATGGGTGTTAAATTTTAACTTATCAGTTATAGTTATACCTAAATCTCTTTCCTCTGTTGTGATTGTTAATTTCACATTTTGAATAAAATATGGGTGTCTCTTATTATTGTTCCCCATATGCATTACCTTACACTTTGCTGGGTTAAATTTCATTTTATTGTTTACTGCCCATGATGTTAATTTATTTCAATTATCTTGGAGAATGTTTGCAAGTGCAGTAGTGTTCACAATACAGCCCAATTTGCAATCATCTGCATATTTATTTATCCAAAGTTCTTTTGTTGTTTGCATACTTGCTATCAATATATTAAAAAGTAAAGGCCCAAGAACAGATCCCTGTGGTAATCCACTGGTGACAGGGCTCCAGTTGGATTTATGCCCACGTACAACCACCCTTTGATGTCTGTTGTATAACCATGCTGATATCCACTTAATTAAGTACATGTCCAAATTTATATTATGAAGTTGTTTGATCAAAATTTTATGGGAAACAGTGTTGAATGCTTTTCAAAATCCAAGAATATGATGTCCACTGGAAGGCCCTTATCTAGGGCATCACTAACAGGTTCAAAAAACTAATAAGGTTTGTTTGACATGACCTACCAGTAGTAAATTTATGCTGGAAAATGTCAGTGCAATTGGAAATTTTAAGATGATTGGAAATTTTAACATGTATTAACCGTTCAATAATTTTACTGACAAGTGATGTAAAGCTGATAGGCCTATAATTAGATATTAACTGTTTATTACCTCCCTTATGTATAGAGGTTATATTATGTAAGGACAAATACTCAGCTGCATGCATAGACACATTGTCCTCCCCAAAGAATTTGAGTGCTTGACCCTAAAGATCAAACTTTCTCCTTCCGTGCACTCTGTATAATAGGCTGCTACCAACCTCATATCCTGTCTCACCTCTGTTCCGTGCATGGGCTCAGTTCTTTGGAAACCATTATTCTTGGTGACATGAACTACGATTAGCTATCAAGTGCATCAGCTCCCTTGAACTCCTTTGTGACACTCTAGGGTTGGTGCAACTCATTGGTGAGCCTACTCACCCAAATTAAAAGAACCATAACAACAGCTCCCTCTTAGATGTCATTTTGGTTAGCAAGCCACATCTGTTCTTTCATGCCAGAACATTTTCCTTAGACATTAGCGATCATTGTATAATCACCACCATTAGATCCATGCACAACCCACAGTTTGTGGCAAAGTTCTCTATCAAGAGGTGCAAATGCAACTTTGATTAGTTTGCTTACGCCCACGACTTGAAACATTCACCGCGATAGCAGGAATTCTTCCTAGCCAAAACAGTTAACAGGGCATATACTATTTTTTACGATATTTTAAGTGAGGCTTTAAATAAGCACGCACCCTTGGTTAAGGTGTGGGTCAGGAGCAGCACCTGCTGTTGGTTCTCATCTGAGCTCAAAGCTTCCCTGTTAGAAAGGGATGCTTTATGGAAAAAAGGCCAAAGAAGCAAGAACAACTCGGATTGGTATCTTTTTAAGAGAGCACGTAACAAGTGCACCAAGTTGGTCAGAGCAGCCAAGGCCACCTATTATCATTTGGAGCTAGCCTCTGCCTCAAGAAATCCTTCAAAGCTCTGGAAAACATTAAAAGACATGCCTGGACATGCACTTGGTAAGTCCATTCCAGCAAAAATTAAGTCCAGTGGCAGCGTTATCACTAACCAATTGAAGATATTGGAAGCCCTCAATAACCATTTTGCAATGGCAGGGCTAGCATTTGATACTTCTCTTGCCAATGACCTCCGCACAGCTCAGGGCCCACCAACCCACAAGTACCCCTGTACCGAGGAGGCCTTCTCCCTCCTGCCTGTCTCTCTAAAAGAGGTGGAAGACCTACTGCTGCAACTGGACACCAGGAAGGGAGCAGGCTCCAACTTCATAGAGCCATACTATCTGAAATGTGCCTACCATGTGCTTGTGGTGCCAATTACCCACCTAGTCAACATGTCACTCTCCCAGGGTAGCCTCTCTCCTCAATGGATAATAGCCCATGTCATCCCTCTATTAAAAGCAGGTGACCCCCGTGATCTAAATAATTACAGACCGATCTCCCTCCTCCCCATCCTGTCTAAATTAGTAGAAAAAATAGTATGTGGCCAGCTAGGGGTATACGTAGAATCCAGAAGCCTATTAAACCCATTTCAGTCTGGATTCAGAGCAAAGCACAGCACCATAACAGCCCTAGCTAAGGTGCCCAAGATTGGCTCCTAGACCTTGACAAGAAGAAGTATGGCTGTGCTGTTTTCTTGGATCTTAGTAAGGCATTCACACAGTCGATCACAGCCTGCTTTTTCCTGCCTAAGCACCTTAGGTCTGGACCATAAATCTATGTACTGGTTTGCAGACTACCTCAGAGAATGGAAACAGTAGGTTAAAGCTGAATGTGATCTTTCTCCATTAAAACCTATGCTGAGGGGCATGCCTGAGGGCTCTATCCTTGGCCCCTCCTCTTTGCAGTCTACATTAACAACATCAATGACCCCATCAAAAGCCAACATCCTTTATTCGTGGGACGACACTGTACTGTACTTGAGTCATCCCACGCTGAAGCAGCCTGTGAAGACCTCCAAGCTGAATTTAACCTTCTACGATACCAGCTCATAAACAAAAACTTTTGCTCAATGAGAAAAGACAAAAGCTATGCTCTTATCCCCTCCTTGCATGCGGCAATTCCTTCTGGGGGGAGCTATCCCACAAATTACCACTGTTCTTGGAGAAACACTAGAATATGTAGATAAATTCAAATATCTAGGAGTTTGGCTCAATCCTAAACTTTCCTTCGCTGACCATCTCGAAGAAATACAGAAGAAACTAAGGCAAAGATTAGGACTATTCTACAGAATTAACCACCTGCTCACAAAAGAGTCCAAGATTCAACTGGTTCAAGCTACCTTCCTATTTTTAATAGATTATGCGGACCTGCTCTACAGCTACTGCACTGCCTCTGCATTGGCTAAGTTGGACACCCTGTACCACAGAGCTATCAGGATCATTACTGGCCTTCCACTTTCCACACACCATGGCTCCCTGCACTCTTTGTTAGGCTGGACTTCCCTTCACTATAGAAGGAATAGAAATGCCACCCTATGGGCCTTCAGAGCGGTGACCAACCAGCTTCCCTCATATGTATCAGATTGTATTCCCGGAGTGTGTTAGGCACCTACGCCTAAGGAGCTATTCCCTAATTGCCCTCCAAGTTCCAAGGGTCAAAACTCACTTCAGCAAAGCTGCTCTAAGCTTCTCTTTACCCACATTGTGGAACAGTTTACAAAGGAACTTGAAGCTGAGCTGCCCTGTTAGCCTGAATATCTTCAAGGTGCTCTACGATCACTACATGAAAGCTCCTTGCAAATGTTTTCCTCACCGCTAACCCACTAATTCCACAACTCCCCCCTTTCCATCCTGACACTCGCCATGTTTCTACCCCAGGCTCTCACTCTTTCCCTATTAACTCTTCCTGCTGCACCCACCCTTCCCTGTCCACTCAACCTGGCTGAAGTCCCACCCCATCCATAGCAGTGTCCCAATTATCTACCCCTCCTCCATCATTATCATAATAAACAAGTACATGACAGCCATCGTCACTTTCTGTGGTTTAGCTCAGTTTTTCCCCCAGTCATCAGTAATATATCCCTCCTCTTCTTTATCTTTCTAACCTGCCACCCCATACAAGCACACAGTCTCTTTCCCCTATATGTGTAGTTGCGGGCTGCCTCACTCAAAAGATCTCTGCTTATAACCCCCTGTATGCCTATGGTTGATTGTACATCTGCTGACTTCTTCAATTGTAAAATAATTTTTTTTTTAAATTAATTTCAACCTTGTACTGTACTGTATATACTGTATATATTTTTTCTTCCTTGTATATTATTACTTTTTGTATACCTGCTTCTGTACTGTACTTTGATGTATTCATGACCAGGTCCACCTTGCAAATGAGCCTTGCTCAATGGTGCCCGCCTGGATAAATAAAGATTTTGATTGATTAATTGATTGACACAGATTCTTATCTGCTATTTGTGAGTACCTAACTGAACTGTTAACACCTTATTTATACTGCTGGGCCCGGATATTCAAACTGCCCCAGGCTGTGGAGCAAGCCTGGGTGCAGCTCAACTTTGTTGTGCAGGGGTGTGGCCTGGGCAATATTCAACGGAGCTGCACTATGGCACAGCAGCTTTGAATATCGCACCCTGGCCACCCCCACTGTGCATGGCGCAGTGGCACTGCACCAGTGCAAGTGGCCAGAGTGAAGCATGGAGATGCGTACCACGTTAGTGCCATTGTGCCATGCACAGCACCTGCAATATTCAGGGGACATGCAAATGGGGCCATAATTTATGCAAAGTGCACATGGGGCATTTGCATGTCATTATAGCCCCATTTGCATACCGATCATGCAGGTGGGCGATCCCCGGCGACTTGCGCCTGGCGCCCTGCCGAGGCAGCAGTCATCGAGACTGATGCCCCTGCAGCCCGATCGTGGGCATTCTTCTAAAGAGCCCCTCAATATCGATGGTGATCCAGGGACTGCACTCTGCCCGTTGTGGCATCGGTGTAGTAACACCCCCATGTCCAATATCCTGGTGGTCAGTGGACGTTATGTTGCCAAACCACGGGCATTGGTATAAGTAACCCCCTTCAAATATCCCTGGTGGTCCAGTGGAATGATCGCTGCCTGATAAGCGGGCATCTATAAATCATAACATACTCCTATCACCCTGGTGGTCTAGTGTACCCCTCCCCACCGCCCAGTGAGCCCCACCGCCCTGCTCCCCATCAGCCGGCGGGCAACAGCACCCACCTGCCTGCCACCCGCCACCACCAACTGACAAGCTCAATAGGGCTGCACACTCGCTGGTTCTGGCGTGAGCCAATGGGCATGCAGCCCTTACCGCTCATACAGTCCAGATATGTGATTGAATTCATTCACATATCTGGACTGAGTAGACTGGTATGGGCTGCACACCCACTGGCTCACACTGTGAACCAAGGGGCATGCAGCCCTATTGAGCTGTCAGTCATGGGATGCGCGGGTGGCAGGCGGGTGGAGGCGCCGCCACCACCGCCGACGAGGGGAGCGGGCGGTGGGGTTCAGTAGGCGGCTGGGGGTACACTAGACCACCAGGGTGATAGGAGTATGTTATGATTTACAGATGCCCACGATCTGGCAGGATCGGTCCACTGTACCACCAGGAATATTGGAGGGGTTACTATACCGATGCCTGCGATTACACATAGTGGTCCACTGGACCACCAGGGATATTGGACATGGGGGGCGCATTATACCGATGCCGCATTGGCAGAGTGCGTCCACTGGACCACCAGGATATTGGACATGGGGTGTTATTATACCAATGCCCACGATCGGGCAGTGTGCGGTCCACTGGACCACCAGGGATATAGGATGGGGCTTATTCTTGGAGACAAATGCCAATGATCGGGCACATAGCAGTCCACTGGACCACCAGGGATATAAGAGGGGATTAGTTGCACAGATGCCCATGATGGGGCATGGAGGGCGCCGCAGTGCGGCAGGAACTCGGGTGACCACCCACAGGTGGCAGCTGCCATGTTATACCCTACAATGTGGCAGCTCACCTGTGGGTGGCCATCACTTGTTCCTTTTTTTTTTGGCTTAACTTTGTGCAGGCGCAGGTAGGGGTTGCGCATGCATGACTCTACACATCCCGGGCTCAATATCAGTCTGTGCAGGTTATGCTTGGGCACGCCCCCCCCCACCTGTGCCTGCATACATTACTGATGCTCTCTGGAGCATCGGGATTTGTGCAGCGCACTTTTCCCTTTTGAATATCGCGCTGGGACACATCAGTAGGTCGTGCATGGCACAACACTGTTGCGCCATGCGCAACCCTTTTGAATATCTGGGCCCTGGTGTTTTGTTCCTTATGTACTCTGTGTTAAGACTGCACTTTACAATTTGCCTCTGTTTTTAATACTCAATTTCTTGTATTGTAATAGTTTGTTAATGTGTTACTAATATGTTTTTGACAATGCCTGTTAGCTGCATTTCTATTCCCATCTCATATAATTGTTCCCCTCCTTTGATTGACAAGGACCCTATGTAAATGAGCTCTTAGCTCAAAGGTTTGTAATCTAATTCTTTATTAAATAAATAAATAAAACAGCTATAAAATACTCAGACTTTGGTGGAACTACAACATTTATCACCAAATAAAAGTGGAAAAAGACTGGACTCTTTTATCGTGAAAAAAGGTAGTGTCAGATTTTTTTGCCTGGGTTCGCTGCATTGCTGCTGTAACATGTAGATAATTATAGTGTATGGTTAGGACTTATTATGCACAGAATTCAAACAGGTCAAAAACCTTACTGTGAGCATTCTAAAAACCTTATTGTGCACATTCTAAAGTTATTGTGCATGTTCTAAATACCTTATTGTGCACATTCCATTTTAACTTCTCCTGCAATTCCCTTTGTGCTCACTCCCACCAAGTGCTTTCAGAAGCTTCCACTCAGTGTACTCACTGTACCTCACAGAAATTGTAATGGTGGTATAATACTTAAAAAAATGTCAGCTTAGGGTCACTCTTCGAGACAAGTGCTCTTTTCATTCAGCTGTAATTATAAAAAATGTAGACTGCATGAATCAGCCTCCCAGAAAAGAAGAATAAATGTCATAGTGGACATTTTGGAAGCAGTAACTACGGTAAGAGTGTATAAACTCATACTGTACTCCTGCATTCTTATCTGAAACGTAAAAACTCAAAATCGTTTTTCTTTTTAATTTATTACAGATTACAGAAGACTGGCAAACTAGCAGCTGCCAACTTCCAGTAATTCAACCAGCAAATTTGACCTTTCCTTTTCACTGCTGCAGTGAGCAGGGCCCTGCAGACGTCTTGCGATCAAAAAAGGGATCACACTCCAAAAGAACAACATTTTAGGAGTTGTCTCACAGTTGTCTTTGCAGTCTGTGAAGCACTCTACTGTCTCTATGTCGTCTCATAGCACTATTTTGCTTGTGTCCATTTGAATGTGCATGTATGGTAGAATTCCTGTTTGCACTGTTTCCTCACCACTGCTTTAGCCGGAGTCCCTCATGGTGTGTGAGTCCCCGTCTGGCCCCACATAATGTTTCTTATTGTAAAGAGGGGCTGGTGGAGCAGAGATGTGGAACTGCTTGCAGCTGCACCGAGAATGTGTGAGCTGGTGGCCACACAAGCTTGTTGGCATACATCCGTTTTTTCACCTTAATAGTGGCACATCCAGAGATCCCCCAGTGCTCCCAAACCTGGAGATCCCTTAGTTGGGGTCCAGAGACACAAGGGCTGTGGTCCAGAAGCCACAAAACTATTCATTTAAAGAGGGCTGATGACTGCTCTTGGACTCAAAATGCAATATAACCTAATAATTACCTGTTCTTGAATATTATTGAACCCTGGGTTTATTAATTTTCATGAGCATGTCATTATTATTTTTTAAGCTGCTGTTGCTGGATAGATTTGGGCAGGAGAAGGTGCTGGACTGGAGAAAAGAAAGAATGAAAAAAAATGTGCCTGACTGAATTGCTGGCAGAGTTAAAGCAGGCTCCTTTGTCTATGGAAGTCAATACTAGCAGCAGTCGTCGGAGAGGAAGGAGTGTCATGGGGAAGGAGAACACTGCTTTTCCAATTCCCCCCAACTACAGAGATCAGGACTTTAAGACAAAAATGGATTTATTTAAAATAAATAGAACAAGACTCATTTTTTTTAACCTGCTGCTGCACAGATTCAGGCAGGAGAGGAGGCTGGACTAGAGAAAAAGTCCACTCCCCCCACAACTGTTTTAAATGCCCTAGGGGACTGGTGTTTGGACAGTCCTGGAAAGGAGGTAGGGCATTGTACCAAGACAGGGAAAAACTTTACTGAATGCAGGAGTACTGTGTTCCAACTCATAAATGAGCATTCATCAGGTAAACTCTTTACTGAATAGAGGAGTATTGTGTCCCTAACCATAATTAAAGATTCTACACATTAACTGACTTTTTCCTAAAAGCAGTATTTGTATGGTAGGTGTAACAATAGGGGTTACCCTAATTGGGGTTTGTTTAAAATCGGTTAACCCTTTTCTGACTTTCCTTAAGATGTTGGAACACGTATAGTGGCATGTATTGGGTTTACAGCAGTTTAACCTTTTTCTGATTTTTCCCAAAGTGGTTGGATACAAATGTATGTTGGCATGTACTGGGTATCTTAAACAAAAACATAGAGTCATATTTATTGATGGTGATATGCAACCCTGGAGGGATAATGCAAGGTTATAGTGGAAGCATATCTAATTTTGGATATACTGTACAAAAGAGGAATTTAGAAACCTGTATACCTACTATATTAGAACTCATTGTACAGATATTGCACAAAGGTATAAATATTGTAGCAAACCCCAAAAGCAATAGCACAGGCCCATTTTAAACTGTTGTCTATGTTTTAAGCTGATGAGAGAACTAAGTAGTAGATCTATAAAGTGGCATAGTTAGAAGGAATATCTGATGCAGAATTCAGAAACTGGTAATAAGACTGGATAAGTTTATTTGATTACTGTTACAGTATTCCCAGAGTCGGCTTTAATAGATACCCAACCTCTTCACATTAGCAACAAGGGAGAACAAAGTAAAGGGAAAGTCAACTGGAAGGGGAGTGATTAATAAAAATGGATCAAGTAGCATATTGGAAGGGGGTAAGGGCCAGAAAGTGTTCAAATTCAACAGGTGGATATCAGACTAAGAGTCCAAGAATTTGTACCGGCAGTGAAGTGGGCTGTAATGGGTGCAGGACTGCAATGGTACTAGCCATTGCATGGAGGAAAGGGGATGCTTAGCATGCAGACAACTTGCACACCTCAAACAGCAGCTGGGGTGGTTAAGGTGGGAACTAAGGAGAAGAGAATAGGGGGATAGATGGTCCTAGATACCAGGGAAACTACAGAAAAGAAGGGTCAGGAGGCAGATTGGGCACCATGAGTGGTAACCAGACTAGCTCAGGAGGCCAGGGGAGACAGGAGAAGAAAGGGTCGCAAACAGTGGAACCTAGAGGGAATAAGGAAAAGGGGAAGGCTTACAGAATACAGGGGTATGGTTGTCAGAGAAATACTAAGCATGATACATGCATGCAGAAGAATAGGTTCTTACTACTAACAACCTTAGAGAAAGAGGGCAGTTATATAACCTAAAGCTATTGTGCAATCAGCAGCATGGGTTCAGAAATAATAATAATAATAATAATAATCTTTATTTCGTTAAGCGCCTTTCAAAATATAAAGGCGCTGCACAATAAAATCAAACAGCAATAGTAAAATCAACATAGATAATGATAAAATAATAAATACAGTCTGGCAGGTCCAACTATACAATACCAGAAAAAGCCTGGCACCACAAAAAAGTCTTCAACGGCTGTTTGAAGCCCCCACAGTTGTGCACTCCCAAAGCTGATGGGATAGAAAATTCCAGATGGAAGGGGCAGCATAGTTAAATGCATGGGCCCCAGAAGATTTTAAAGACACCCTCAGAATCTCCAGCAACCCCTCATCAGCTGAACAGAGCTGTCGCTCAGGACCAGTAAATACGAGAAGCTCTTTCAAGTAGTCAGGGCCAAGTCCGTGTCGGGCTTTGTAAGTCAACAAACTGACTTTAAAGGTGATCCACTACCACATTGGCAGCCAGTGCAGCTCACGCAGTACGGGCGTAATATGAGAAGAACGAGATGTCCCTGTCAGCAAATGCGCCGCAGGATTCTGCACTAGCTGCAGGCAGCAGATATCAATCCCAGGTAGCCCTAGGTATAGGGAGTTGCAGTAATCAAGGTGCAAGGTCACAAAGACCTGGACCAATGTAGGCAGGTCCCCTAACAGAACAAGGTGCTTGATCCTGATGATGTTCCTAAGATGGTAAAAGGAAGACTTGATGATCACCGACACTTGAGATCGTGAAGTCAGCCTGTCATCAAGCACCACCCCGGTCTCTCACCTGTTCAGAAGAAAGGATCTGGGAGCCCCCAGAAAGAGTCCCGAGGGCTGACCAGCCCTTATCCCCTATCTGTGACCTGGGTCCACAACTATCACCTCAGTCTTCCAGCTCAACCTTTAACCAGCTCAAGCTCATCCACCCTGGATTTCAACAAGGCAGTTGTTAAATATCGACACAGCACTATCCTGGTCAGGTGCAAAAGACAGATGGAGCTGGGTATCATCAGCATAGCAGTGAAACCTCAGCCCATACCATCTTACAATGTCTCCGAGGGCAGCATATACACTGCAAACAACATGGGGACAGCAGTGAGCCTGAGGCACCCCAAATGACAGAGGAATAGGTCCAAGAAAAATCCCGAACACCACTCTCTCTGCTTCTGCCAGTGAGGATAGATGTAAACCATATGAGGACCGTAAACATTAGGCCACAAATGGATCTCAAGAGCCCAAGCAGCACCCCATAGTCCACAGTGTCAAAGGCTGAAGAGAGAGATCAAGGAGCACCAGAATAGAATGGCTTTCTGATCTCTCGCCATCAGGAGATCACTGAGTACCCGAACCAGTGCAGTCTCGGTACTATGCCTATTTCAAAACTGGACTGAGAGGATCATAGATATGTGGATGGTCAAGTGGTTCTCCAACTGCATCACCACTATGTTCTCAATAACCTTGTCTATAAAGGGAAGGTTTGAGATAGGTCTGTAGTTGACCAGAAGTTCGGTCCAAAGAAGCCTTCTTCAGGATAGGTGTTACCACCGCCTCCTTCAGGAAGCTGGGGAACTCACTTGAATCAAGGAGCACCAGACTATCTGAACCAGGACCGGACCTATAATATCTCAACAACCCATAATCAGGGAAGTTAGCCCAGATCTAAACTATAGCATGTAGGGTGCATACTCTGGATAATCTGCATGACATCCTCAAACTCTGGCAGGTCAAAATACACCAGGAAGCATGAGGTGAGGTGACCGAGCACCGATTAACAGCATCCCCCAAAGAATGAGTCAAGAGGATCTCCGACCTGATATCCACCACATTATTAATAAAGAATCGAGCAAGCTCATCACACTCCATTTGAGAAAAGCTCTTTGAATTGCAAACAGGCTGGGTTGCACAACTTCTCCACAGTTAGTAAAAGCTGAGCTGGTCAGTTCTGAGTTGCAGCAATCTATTCGGACAGGAATTCTGCCTTCTTACGGAGATCACTGATTGGTAGGTCCGATAATGCTCTACTAATCTAAGGTGGTCATCCTACAGGGCAGATTTCCACCAGCGCTGCTTTAACCTTCATTCTAGTCACTGCAACTCCCTCAAGGACCCATCAAACCAAGGGGCCCGAGGGCAAAGGGGGAGAGGACGATCATGGATAGGAGCAAGAGAGTCCAGGGCCATAGAGATGGCCTTTTTGTAGGCCAAGACCAAAACCTCTGGGCTTGAACTGGTCACAGGAAACTCCGAGAGGTCAATCACTGCTGCTAGGCCTTCAGGGATCATATCCCGTAAAGGGCAGTAACTGACCATCTCTACAGTGGAAGACCTACGTAGGGGGGCATGAAAGTTGAACCTCACGGTGTAGTGACTGGACCAACCAACAGGTTCCACTCCCAAACTGGAGGCTTCAATCCCCAGGAGGAAGACCAAATCAAGAGAGTGACCATGTATATGGATAGCAGAGGTAACAATCTGTGTGAAGCCCAGTGATATCATCAGCTGGAGGAAGTGCTGTCCAAATTGCGAGAGTTTGTCGTCAACTCAGGTGTTAAAGTCACCCAGGACCATCAGTCTGGGTGACTCAAATGCCATGTTGATGACGAAGTCCGCTACTTCCTGTAGGAATCACCTCTCATCCCCGGGTGGACGGTAGACAAGACTGTTCTTACAGCCTACACCTGCTATCACAGTACATACAAAAGATTTGGCCACCTCAACTGGTACACTCGGAAGAACCACAGCACCACCTCTGCCCTTGCCTTCTTTACTGATCATGTCCTCAAGAACATGGAACAGAGTCAAGTCCCTGGGGTGGTGTTTGTGGATTTGACAAAGACTTTTGACCTGGTCAGCTACTCCCTACTATTTATTAAGCTCCTCCAGCTCGGCTGCTCCTTGAGACTTGGCAATGTTTCCTGGAGTTACCTGACTGGCCACTTCCAATTGTTGACTGTAGGTACCACCATCTCCGCCCTGCCCATCACTACAGGCATCCCCCAGGGTTCCTTCCTGGGACCCTTACTATTTTGTTTTCAATAACACCCTCCCTGCTGAGAGCCTTAACAGCCCTGTCCTACTGTACTCAGATGACTTAGTCTTCTACAACAGTGACAAATCCATCCAGAACATATCCTCTGTACTTACCTAAAATTATGGCCATATCCACAATCCGTTTTATCAAATATGCTCCTGGTTAATGAGAAGAAAGCCAAGCCTATGCTTCTTGGTTCCAAGCCCTACCTGGCTAAGTAACAGACACAGAAAGTGGATGTATCAGATGATGACCTGTCCCAGTGGGGTGGGGATGGATGGTAGGGGTTTCTGGAGCACAAGGGATGGGAGGGCCTCGCCATCCAACTAAGGATCTAAGGTTTGAGCAGACTCGATAGACTGTAAGGCCTAATCTGCTGGCAAATAGTATGTTAGTATAATTTGAGGTAAAATAAAGTTAAGGGATCTAGGCATTTAGATTTAATTGCGTCTAACTCAATCTTAAGCCAAACTGGTTGTGCCATTTCAGGGCCTGGGGATATCCATCTCATACATTTTGCTAGATGACTGACCCAGTAGTATAATGCCGTATGGGAAATCCTCAGCCCCCCCCCTCAAGTTTTGGGGCAGCTAGCTTGTAATAGGCCAATGGGGACATTTATCAGCCCAGATAAATCTAGTAAATATACTGTGCAATTTCTTAAACCAGCTGATAGGGATAAAAGAAATTGAGAAGGGATAAGGGTAGAAAATTCTAGGAAATATATTCATCTTGATAATGTTGATCCTGCCCCATAATGATATAGGAAGTTTGGACCATCTGTCAAGGTTGTGAATAACAACCTGTGTGAGAGAGTCCAAGTTATCTTTAACCCACGCTAAGGGGTTATGGGATAACTTAATGCCCAAGTACTTAAGTGCTCTAGGAGTCCAACCTAAGCCTAGGGAACAAATATCGTCCTTAAATACCTTGTGATTTAATGGGAAAAATAAGGATTTACTTGCATTCAACTTGTAGTTGGATAGCTCGCTAAATCTGGCTATTTCATTCAGTAAGGGTGGTATTGATGAAACCGGATGGGAGAGATGTATCAGCAAATCATCTGCACACAGTGAGTTTAATTTCATGATGCCCAACCCAGATACCTCGTGATAGAGATATTTTGGAGGATGTTTTGAATGAGAGGTTCCAGGTATAAGTTAAACAACAGAGGTGATAGGGGCAACCCTGCCTAGTGCCTGAATAAAGTGGGAAGGAATTAGAGAAGGCCCGCTGGCTGAGATTCTTGCTGTAGGGAATTTATATAATGCAGCAACCCAGGATATGAATACCGGAGGAAATTTAAAGGCACTCAATACTTTAAACAAAAAGCTCCAATTCACCCGGTCAAACGCCTTCTCAGCATCCAAAGAGACCAGGCTTGCAGGAACTCAGCAACTCTGGTAGCTGAGAAGACGTGGGATAACGTATGCAAATGGTCCACCAAGAGCTTCCCTTCATAAATCCTACCTGATTCATACTTATTAATTCAGGGAGAACCACGGATAGCCTGTTAACAAAGATCTTTGAGAGGATTTTAATATCCTGGTTTAGGAGGCATATAGGCCTATAGATCTAGACGAGTTCAGGGTCCTTGTCTGGCTTGGGGAGAAGCACTATCAAGGCTTCAAAGAGATGGCAGTCAACCTCCATCCTGGATAGGATATGCTGAAATAATCTATTAAGTATTGGTAATAAAAGTTCTCAAAATGTTTTGTAGAAAAGGGAAGAAAATTCATCAGGCCCAGGAGTTTTATCTGAGGGTAAACCATTAATAACCCTCAGCGATTTCTTCCTGAGTTATAGGAGAGACCAGAGAGTCTATGTAGTGTGCTGGGAGGAGGCAGGTGCGAATCGGTCAGATACTTCTCCACGCTTCACGGCTGGAGGGTGCTCCATGTCCCGTACAGTGTTTGTAGTATGCTGCGAACTCTTAAACTATCTCTGTAGGGATGTTTCAGAGACCCATCTACCGATGCCCTGATAGAAGGGATAAATCGCGCTGATTCTTGTTGCTTAATACGTTGTGCCAATAGACGCCCTGCCTTCTCACCTTGATCGGTATAACTAGCTTTAGTGCATATGATAGCTAACTCTGCCTTTTCCTGGAGTAATTCTAAATATTTATCTCTAAACTCAAGGAGCTTCACCTTATCCTCTTCTGGGGAGTTAACCGAGACATTGGATTCGAGAGCCCAAATTTGGGATAGCAAGGATAATAATTCTCTTTCCTAACTCTTTTCCTAGCTGCTGAGATGCTAATAAGAACTCCTCTCTCATGTAGGCCTTAAAAGCCCCCAAATAATATCCAGTTTTGCACTATTTAAAGGGCTGGACAGAAAAAAGGCCTCTATGTGCTCCCTTATGGTTTTGCAATATTTAGAGTCTTTAAGCAGTTGGTCATTAAGCTTCCATCTTGTTTCTCTCTTTGACACATCCTGGATTGTCAGTTCACACAACACCAAGGAATGGTCGGAGACAGGGCCAGGCTGTATCGATGAGGACCTAACCCAAGGCAGGAGAGTCTGAGAAATGAATATGTAGTCAACACGGGACTGAGCAGTGCCAAAGACCTGTATGTGAACCCTTGGAATCAGGATTTAGACACACCAGATATCACAGAGCCCGCACTGATCCAGTAGGTCTCTAAAGCCTCTTGACCTGGGGAGACCCCACCGATCCGCCACCTGACCTGTCAAGGTTTTAGTCTACAACTTCATTAAAGTCACCCCCCAGGATAATCCTTATGGGTAGGAAAGGCAGGATTACATTTATAAGTCTCATGAAATAGCCAGGATCATCTGCATTAGGACCGTATACCCAATGCAACCCAATAACAATGGTATTGACCAGAGAGTACCTATAACTAAAATGAACCTACCCTCAGGACCCCTAATAACTTGAGTTGAAACAAAGGGAATGCCCCTGTTAATAATAAGCATAACCCCACAGCTATTTGTGGAGCCTTGCGCCTCATACACCATCCCCACTTGTTGTCTCCTCACTTGTGAGGCTTCCACTTCTAGTAAGTGTGATTCCTGTAGAAAAGTAATCCAAGTACATAATAGGCTTAAGTGTTTGAGAACCTGATATTGCTTAAATATTTTTCCTGATCCCGTAACGTTCCACATTGCAAAATCATCTTCTTGGCCATCTACTAAGACTACTAAGAGTAATAGATTTGGTCCTGCACTCAGGGCGTATAACACTAATAATCTAACCCCTCCATTGCTGCTGTAAGGCCCTCCCACCACCCCAACCCCCACCAAGAGCCCAAATTTAAACCCCAGTACACCCCACCCCTCCAACAAGAACACATAGCACTCGCCCTCCCTACCCCCAAACTGTCACAAACAATGCTTAGCACAGCACTGGATCATATCCTCCCACCCCCGAACCGATCCCCTGCTAATGATCCCTTTTATCTCTAGATATAAAGCAGATAATAAATTGCATTAATGAGGCCTAAATGTCTACAGAGAGCGGTCTCAGACTTCCAGAGCTCAGAAAATATATTAGTGAATCCACTAGTTATCGAGAGAGAAATGAAACTGGATGTCTTAAATGTGAATATGGCAGGTCACCACGAGAGTCAAGAGGGAGTTGAAAATGCTTGTCCCCATGGGGAACTACATCGTGATCCAGAGCCAGAGGAAAACAAATATGGAGGGTAAGCTCCATTATCGATATAAGAACATGAAAACAAGAAGCTGGGTGAGAGCTGAAACAGGATCTTGAGATGGGAAAACAATAGGAGTAATTACCCAAGGGTTACTGACCCCTAGTTCTGAAAAACCCCCTCTGCAAAATCAGGATGGCATAGCAATTGAAAGCAGTCCTTCTCGAGGCAAAATGACCGGACCTGCATTACATGGGCGTACCACGCCCTCTTGTGGTCGTAACCTAATCCTACAGACTTGCCAAAAGCACCCTGAAAGCCCGAAACTGCTCAGAAATCTGAAATCCCAACATATAAAACTGATCAGCAGGCACAGCTGAAAACCTTCCCCTGTGTGCTCCCCCTAGAAACTAAACATGTAACATTATCCTGGATGCAGTCCAAAGCAAGCCCTCCGGAGGCCCCTCCAAGGATTCACCCTGAAACACTTTTCTCACCAACAGGCCAGGGCCTGAAAAAAGTAAGAGTCAAGCCATATAATAGTAGCCCAGTTCTGTTAGACAGCACAGACTCACTTGAATTCCATCATTAGGAGCGTTCTCCACACAAAAAGAAAAATAAGTAACAGTTCACTCAAGTTCCTGGTGAATCCCAAAGATCAGGTGGCCATCTCAGGTCATCCGGAACAAATCTGGCAACGCCGATTTAAGGCTTAGTAGCGCAACTTCAGGATCCTCAAAACTGAGCCATAAGCCATTTACTGAGACTTGTAACTTTGCTGGGTACCCCATCCTGAACTTTAATCCTGCCGCTATGATCTTAGATACAATCGGGTGGAAGGCTTTCCGTTTCAATCAGACCAAAGCAGGAATGTCTTGAGCAATTCTCAGCTTCGCTTTCTCCCATCTGACTTCTTGCAGGGCCTTGACTTTCTGTAAGAAATGCTGCTTTTCTAAGTAGTTCAGAAAACGGCAAATGATGGGAGGAGGGGGTATCAGGTGGGGTGTTGGTGGCAGGGACCGTGAGCCCATTCTATCACATATATATTGGGCCAAAGGGAGAGGACCAGCGACAATTTCTACCAGCTTCTGGACAAAGACTACCATATTCTGGCCTTCTTCCCCTTCAGGGAGCCCGAGAATTACCACATTATTTCTCCAACTATGGCCTTCCAAATCCTCGAGCTTAGCTTCTAGACGAGATAGCTTTTGTTTTGTTAATAGGAGTTCGGGATCCAGACTTTCCAATTTTCTCTCGATCGAAACTATTCGGGTAGTGTTGTCCGAAACTGTGGTGGAGACATCTTCTAACTTTCTGGAGAGGGATTTCAAGTCAGTTGCCATATCTTTCATCTCTTCCTGGAATGGTTTAAATTCCTCCAAAAATCTGTTAAGAGTTAAGGGTTCTTGATCCCCAGCTTGACACGAAGGATCCGGTTTGTCTGGGCCACTCGAGGCTCGGGATTTCTTTGAGGCCTTCTCAGGAGTGGCGGGGGGTATGTTTCATGTTTCTATGGAGCTTTCTTCATATAAGCCTCCATTTACCAGACAGATACCCAAAACAGGAGCACAAGGTATTTAGACACAAGGAAAACTCGTAGGCAGAGGAATTAGTTGAGGTTTAACGTTATTAAATGACGATTTTATATTCGGGAGGCAGGAGCTTAGCGGAGGAGCTTCTACTCAGCACTCTGCATCACGTGATCTCTTACCTGGTTGTTTTATATTTTAATCATTTATATGGAACCCCCTAGGTTTTAATTAATAATAGGAAACAGAGGTAACCATTGTCTTGTTGTACCTCTTTGTACACAAGCCAAGTGGGGTGTTTCTAAGGTCTAATGTGTTTTTAATAGACTTAGTTTAAGCCCTTTGGTTATTAAAAGTAAAAATATTTATTTTATTCATACTGGGCTTTTTATTTCCCATGCCTAGATAGTAGGACAGCACCTCTGTCCTTATTTTATGCTAAATACTGTAGGGAGTACTAGAAGCGGCGTCTGAAATTGACAAAGAAAAGCTACAGCTGCTCACGCCCTTCCCTGCTGTCAGAGCAGCTTTCAGCCTTTCTATAGGAGCTAGCTTGTTCCTATTTTTATTTTAAAACATGCTCACCGTTTTTGGAGGGGTTAGGGGAGCCTTTTCTACTCTGCTCAGTTCACTTGTTGTGTGAACAGAGTGGACCACAAGCCTGACTTTTCCTTTTTCTTCTCAGGCTGGTGGCTGAAACTTACAATGGCTGCCGTGCTCCAAGAAATCCAGATGCAGTACTCACTATTTGGTGAGAGAATGTGGATCATTTGCTAGCTCCACCTTACAGTTTTCTCACCTTTCCTCAGAAGGGTCACAGGAGATCAACAGAAAAAAAATAACATAATTTTCGTTACACTGGGTTCACTCCTCGAGTGAACCCAATCCAGGTAGCATTTGTCTCTTTATTTCAAAAGCAGTTCATCAGCTAATTGACATAGCGGCAGTTACACAGAGTGAGGATATAGAGAGAGCCTGGCACAGTATAGCACTCTCTCTCCCTCTCACAAAAGCAGTCCATGTTTCTATACTTTTTACATAAATGAAGGATAAGAGGGGAAAATTAAAATTATATCCAGCTGCAGGAGGCAGCATTTTCATCTTGGGCCATTTGCTTGAATCAGCCTGTTCATTCATACAGGCTATATATAATTTATTCACATTTTTTTTCAGTACATTAAATACATGGGGCTCAATTCCAAGAGAGTGAGTAGAGCAATGCACAATCTGCATCGAGGCAGAAATGTATGTCCAAAGCATTGTGACATGCGAGGTGCATCATATTCCAAAACAAAGTCCAGTTATGATGGAAAGCAGTGGAATTATGCACATTGCAACATACGATGGAAACACAAGGCACAAGTCGCAATAGTGGGCAGAGAGGTTATGCATGTCTCAATGCAATGCCAATATAAAGGTGCACAAATGGCAGACATGTCGAAGGCAGCAACATATGCGGAAATGATGACGCAATCTGGGATTGGAGCACAGGTAGCATCTGCACGGAAGCGTAAAAGCAATCTCACCAACGAGGAGACCGACGAGCTCCTCAATGAGCTTGAGGCACAGGCCACCCTGCTCATAGGCAAGAGTGGCAAGTGTGAAGTGTGCAGAAAGTGCAAGGAGGCCAGGGATGCTGTTGTCTGAAAAGTTAATGTGGTGGCCAACACCAGGCACACAGTCAAGGACCTCCAGAAGAGGGTCAATGACTTGAAGCACCATGCAAAGGGGAAGGAGGTGTATAATAGAAACATAGAAACATAGAATTTGACGGCAGATAAGGACCGCTTGGCCCACCCAGTCTGTCCATTTCCCTACCTACTGGATAAGCTGCAGATCCTAGTTAACCAGAAGCCTACTTCTTCTTACCCCCACCCCCCAGAATTGCCTTATGACTGTCCCATGCATGCTTGAATTCCACCACTGATTTTGACTCCACAACCTCCTCCGGAAGGCCGTTCCATGCATCCACAACCCTTTCTAGAAAAACACTTCCTTAAATTACCTCTGAGCGTCTCCCCCATCTTCAAATTGTGCCCTCTTGTTCTTGCACACCTCTTTTTGAAAGATGCTACCCTCTTGGACTTTGTTGATTCCTTGAGGTACTTGAGAGTTTCTATCATGTCCCCCTCCCTCCTTTCCTCGAGGCTATACATATTAAGCTCCTTAAGTCTCTCTTCATATGTCTTCTGGTGGAGACCCTGCACCATTTTAGTTGCCCTCCTCTGGACAGCTTCCATCCTGTCTATGTCTTTGCGGAGATTGGGTCTCCAGAACTGCACACAGTACTCCAGATGGGGTCTCACCAGCTGTCTGTACAGAGGGATAATAACTTCCTGTTTTCTACTGGTGATGCCTCTCCCTATGCATCCCAGTATACCCCCAACCCTCCTTGCTGCCCTCTACATTGCTTGCCCACCTTTAGGTCATCTGATATGACTACCCCAGGTCCCTTTCCATTTATGTTGTTGTTAGTATCTCACCCCCATTGTGTACTCTTCCCTGGGTTTTGTTTTCCAGGTGCATTACCTTGCACTTGTTAGCATTGAATCTAAGCTGCCATACATTTGACCATTCCTCTAACCTTGCCAAGTCCCTTCATCCTTTCCACCCCACTCCTATGCATCAACTCTGTTGCAGATCTTAGTGTCATCTGCAAAGAGACATACTTTCCTTCCAGTCCTTCTGCAACGCCGCTTATAAAGACATTGAAGAGGACCGGTCCTAATACTGAACCTTGTGGTACCCCACTAGTAACCCTCCTTTCTTCTGGAGTGAACCCATTTACTATTACTCTCTGTGTCCTATTCTCCAGCCAATTCTTTACCCAGGCTGTCATCTTGGGACCCACTCCAGGCTGGCTAACTTGTATATTAATCTTTGTATGGGACTGTGTCAAATGCCTTGTAAAGTCTAGGTAGGCCATGTCCACAGCCCCTCCTGATCTACTACTTTGGTCACCCAGTCAAAGAAATCTGTCAGATTTGTCTGGCATGACCTTCCTGCTGTGAATCCATGCTGCCTAGGGTCCTGTGCCCCTCTGGCCTCTAGATACTCGACAATTCTTTCAGAAGTGATTCCATCATTTTCCCTATCACTGATGTTAAAACTAACAGGTCTATAGTTTCCTGCTTCTGCCTTGCTTCCACTTTTGTGAAGGGAATCACATCTGCCCTCCTCCAGTCCTCAGGTATCACCCCATCCTCCCATGATTTGTTAAAAGGGTAGTCAGTGGTGTCACTAGTTCTACCCTTAGCTCTTTTAGAATTCTGGGATGAATCCCATCAGGCCCATTGCTTTGTCCACCTTCAGTTTTAAAAGTTCTTCAGAACCCTTTCTTCTGTAAATGGGCTGGTATCAACTTCTGTATCCAGAGTGTTACTACTGTTTGTTTTATGTACCCCCTCTTCATTTGTAAATACTGAGCAAAAATGTTTGTTTAGTATCTCTGCCTTTTCCCAGTCTCCTCTGCCCACCCTCCTCCCTTTATTAAGCCTCACTATCCCTCCCTTGGTCTTCCTTTGCTCCCTGATGTACCTATAAAGGTTTTATCCCCTTCTTAACTGAGTTGGCTATCTTTTCCTCGGTTTGGGCCTTTGCTGTTCTGACTGCCTTCCCAGCCTCCTTTTGCTTTAACTGATACAGTTCTCTGTCTAGCTCCTTCTGCATTTCTTGTACTTCCTGAGTGCTTTCTTTTCTTTTGAACCTTCACTGCCACTTCCTTTGAGAACCATAGTGGTTTCTTACATCGTCTTGTTTTGTTTATTTG
The DNA here is from genome assembly GCA_016271365.2 of Neoceratodus forsteri. Classification (NCBI taxonomy): domain Eukaryota; kingdom Metazoa; phylum Chordata; order Ceratodontiformes; family Ceratodontidae; genus Neoceratodus; species Neoceratodus forsteri. Next base: position 1,018,409,107 of record CM028132.1, on the reverse strand, counting down.
CTTCACACAAAGGCTCGTTACATCTGTGATGGCAGTTTTTATTATTCCCCATTGTTCTTCCACCCCTCCTTCCTGCCCATTTGCTAGTGCATTCCTTAGGCACTCACCCATTTTGGCAAAGTCAGCCCTCCCAAAGCCCAGTACTTTTGTCTTTGTATGACTTGATTCTATTGCTGTGTTTATTGTGAACCATACTGTTCTATGGTCGCTAGTTCCCAGATGGCTACCCACTTCTACATTTGTGATCCTTTCTCCATCTCCACTTGAGAGAATCAAGTCTAATATTGCTCAGTCTCGAGTGGGCTCCAGTACTAGTTGTCTAAGGCATGCCCCCTGTAGGGCATCTAGAATAACTGCACTCTTCAAAGTGGCAGCTGCAACTGAACTCCAGTTAACATCTGGCATATTCAGATCACCCATCAGCAATATCTCCCCTTTTTCTGCCATTCTAAGTATACTTTCTATCATTTCCTGTCCATTTACTCCCCTGAGAAGAGGTCTCAGATACAACCCTGTGGTATTGTAGGTGCCATTGCCTGTCTCAACTTACCCACAGGGCTTCTTCTCCCTCCCAGCTTACCTTTTGTTCTGTTGCTTTTATTCCTTCCCTATGTAAAGAACTATCCTCCTCCTCTTTTACCCTCCCTGTCCCTCCTGTAGACAGTGTATCCTGGTATGTTTATGTCCCAGTCATGGTTTTGTGTGTACCATGTTTCTGTGACTGCCACGACATCCAGATGTTCCTCCTCCATCAAGGCCACTAATTCAGGAAGCTTGTTACCCAGACTACAGGAATTAGTACTCATTGCTCTCCATTTTTTGATGGTTTTAACTTCTGTTGCAGCATCCCCACTGACCGTTCTACCTCAGTCTTTTTCTCATTTAGTACCCTGGTTTGTAGGGAGAGGCTGAGATTTTCCTGCTGCTTGTCAGTGGCACCAGGCAGCAGCCATGGGAGGAGAGACCGCTGAGCTCCCATTAAGAGAGGATCCTTGCCTTCTTGAGCCAGCACAGTGTCCACATTGACACAGACCTGGACACAGCTCGGATGGCATCAGGAACAGGTAGGTGGTGGACCAGCTAAGCCACAGTGACATAAGTGAGTCATGGAGTGCAGGCTGGGGTAAGTTGGTGGTGTAGCAGAGCCATGTAGGAGCACTGTGTGGTGCTGGACAGGGCCAGTGGCCTGGTGGGTGGAACATACCCAGGGAGGCATGCAGGGATGCAGTGGAGGTGGCACAGTGGTGATGGGCAGTAGGGACACTCATCATGCAAGCAGCACTGTAGTGTATGTGGGCCTGAGGCCACCCGTGGCAACATGGCATGTAGGTAGTCAGTGTGTGAGGAGGGCACAGGCATGGGCAGTTTGCCATGACCAGGGTGACAGGGACACCCTTGGCATGGACGATGGGGTGGTTGTGTCGTGGAGCCATGCAGTGGCCTGCAAGGGCCACTGCCTGGCAGTGCTGTGGCATGCATCACCGGTGCATGGGACAGCGATGCAGGGGTTGGTATGGTTGCACTCAACAGGTACAGCAGCCGTGGACATGGGCAGAGGACAGTGGTGGCACAAGCAGTGAGCCAGAGCAGGACAGCATGCAGCTGACCATCCCACAGGCCACTGCTATAGACCACTCAGGCAGTGCAGTCAGGGTGGAGCTGGATGTAGCCCCAACAGCCATGGTGGGAGAGCAGCAGGCAGTGGCAGGACCCCAGCAGAAGGAGGAGGATTTGGATCTCTGTGACCTCTTCAGCGTGGGCAGCATTGCTAACAACATCACCCAGGATCTGAGCCCAGCTTTATATGAATGGCATAAGTGACCCTGGATGAGGCGTCACAGTCCCTGCAGGACAACCATGTGGATGCACTCACTGACTATTCTGCATTCTGCTGGATCCTGGTCACAAACCACAAAGTGCAGGTGGAGATGCTGGGCTGCAAATGCCTGAGCATTGATGCCCACTACATGGCACTGCAGCAGTAGATGGGCACCCCCATCAATGCTATTGAGTCTGGGACATGCACCACAGAGGCAGCCATGGGGATTCTGGTGGACACCATGGTTGGCTCACTGGCCTGCACCAAGGAGCAGACGCAGGCACTCACCCTACTGGCAATGGATGTGGAGGTGTCGGTGGCACAGCAAAGGAGGCAGACAGACATATTTTCCGCTGAGTTATACAACGGCTGACAGCCCGCCTGTGCACCACACTTAGGGAGGGGATGCTGTAATACAGACCTCTCATGTGGAGCAACACCACCACCAACAGGATGATGGGACACACACCACAACAACAGCGGAGGCACGCAGCCACCACCCGCAGTGCTGGATTTGCTACCAACAGCCCCACGGGCACATGTGTGCAGCCTCCGCCAAACTGCCACCATCCCCAACCCCACCAGCAGCAGTACCACCACCAGCAGCAGCAGCAGCAACAGTGGCACCAATGCCTCCACCACCACCAACAACAGCTGCACCACCACCTCCAACAACAACACCAATAGCAGCACCACCGGCACCACCACCAAAACCCACACCACCAGCTGCCATGGTCATGAGGCATGATGCAGGCCACCAGCCACAGGATCAGGGCCAGGCAGGGCATGGGAGCACCTGTGACACTGCAAGACAGGTCACAGTAGAGGCAGCACCAGCCTTGGGTGCAGAGGACAGTGCGAACCTCTAAAGGGACTGTGCAGAACTGGCACCTGCCATTACAAGAAGGTGGGGCAGGCATCAGAAGACAGTGGCGGTGGAGGGACACATGGACAGTGGGCATCCCACAGCCTTGCAATCGGGCAGGAACGGCCCAGAAGTGCTGCAGTGACAAAAGCACCCACACCACAGGGAGGGCACAGGGCGTATCTGCGACGCTAAGCGCAGATGGACCCACGCAGTGGCAGGGGACTAGTGACAGTACCAGTATGGTGCACTGCTGCAAGGGGGTGGGCACTGTACATAGTGGCACAAGGGGTGGACACTGTGGAGGTGTGTGTGTGTGTATGTGCGGTGTGCATGTGTGTGTGTGTGTGTGTGTGTGTGTGTGACTGCATACAGATGTGTGGGTGACGTGGGATAGCACAGTGTGGGTATGGTTGATGAGTCTTATCACTGGGTGTTGGTATGTGTGTTGAGGGATGTTGCACTAATGTACTGTTCCACTATCATCGGTCCACAACATGTGCTTAGTAAAGCTGCTTCACTGGCTGTCTGTGTGGCATCACTTATTCCCACAGGATGCATTATAGTTGGCCACATGTGGCACACCATAGCTGACAGGGCTGCACTGCTGGCTGTTTGCATGGCCCAAGGTGCACACGCACATGTGCATCCACAGGCCACAGCTGCCAGCCTTGCCCACCATGTGGCTGCACTCTACAAGGCTTGTTATATACTGCCGTGATGTCGCAAATGCAGGTTATACACATATAGGCCTAACTGCGGCCTGCAGTGGCGCAATACGCATGTGCATTTGCATCTATGCATGATGAACTTGGCGCCACTGCAGGCCACGCATGGGGTTTGCACGGTGCTTATGTACTAGGTGTGGTCATGTGGGCACTGAATAGGTCCCACAGAGCACACCTTGCACAGTGGCAGGAGAGGCAGAAGCAGCAGAGGCAGTGCACACAGGGCCATGGCAACCAACAGCAGATGCAGCTTAAGTGGCAGGGCACCTACCTTACAGCTGCTAAGACTATGCAACTGGTGAACCAGGTCCAGCAGTGGAGCACCACACTGCACCCACCTGGTGGCAGGAACCACATCCCTGAAGAGAGGGACAGGGCCTGGAGGGCTATTGGGGAATGCTTGAGTTGCATCAGTGGTGTGTCCTGCACACCCGGGCAACTTAAGCACAGTTGGCAGGACCTTGCCAGGTGAGACCTTGGGTTACTGCTGTTCATGATGGACATAGCAGCAAGGAGGGATGTGGAGATGAGGACAGGCCAGAACACTTGTGCGGTGGGTATGCCAACATGTAGACACTGGACACTGCCACATATGCCATGGTAAGCAGTGGTGCATGAATGTAACAGTGGTCCCCATCCCCACAGGTGCAGGATGCAGCAACATGGACCAGCAAGGGAGGTAGGTAGTGGAGCACCAGCAAACATGCTGACATCAGCAGTCGCAAGGCCACTGGAGGTCAGGTAGGTGCATGCTCTGTCTACCATGTGTCGTGGCCATGCTGCAGGGGTCTGCAGGGGTGGGGGGTGCCATGTGCTGCCTGGGCATGCACACATGGGCAGCAACATAAAGGGGTGCAAGGCCATGTGCCATTGGTGTTCCCATATGCACCCATGGTGCACGTGGCCAGTGCATGCCACTGGTATGCCTGCCACTGTGCGCCACGTGGCAGGTGTGGTGTGTGTGTTGCTATGGTAATGCCATGTGTAGTGTGCACTGGTATATATGCATGGGTGCCTGTACATGCAGGATGTCCCTGTATGGCACTTACCTATGCCTTTACTACCTTGCTGGTGGCTGGGGCAGCCTTGCCCCAAGGCATCGGGCACTGCTACGGGCCATGGCAGACCAGAAGGCCCAGGATGCAAGTGAAAATATGCGCCGAACACTATGTTGGTGCCACAGGCTATGCCCCATGCCACCATCATTGGAGGAGGAGGAGGTGGACCAGGGGGATGATGCCATGAAGGTGCAGGTGACAGAGGAGCAGCCAGCCATGGAGGGGCCGGATGTTGCCATGGACACCGCCACAGAGTGTGCACCATTGCCCATGGAGGGCCACACTGCGATGGAACCAGGGGACCAGGTGCTCCAGGTGGGATGTCCAGCAGGACCGCAGAGAATGAACTGGTGGAGGAGGGCATGCCACTGGCATAGGAGGCCAGCACCAAGGCCAGACCAGTGGTAATGCCACCGCTGTACCCTGGCGGCCATGAGGGGAGGACAATGGGTCACCTGAGACATCCTGGCCCACAGGCAGAGGACAGACAGCAACAGCCGAGGCAGTGCACCAAAGGCAGCTGGCGGACAGTGACCAGAGGCTTGTCCCTGTCATGGCGGCCATAATGGCAGATGTGGCATGCCTGCACGGTCCTTAGGCATAACGCTGTCAGTGCTGCAGGAGCGGTAGGATGGTGCCAATGTGGACTTGCCACAGACTGTGGCCATGGTCACCGGCACCGTAGTGTGACATGGGAGGGATTGTACATTCTGTTTGACAGGGGGCTGGTGGGGAGTGCCCATATTGTTTGCATCCAGGATGGGGGTGGGGGCTGTATATACTGTTTTGCTATGGGGGAATGTTTTTATTGTTTGTAACTAGGAGACTGTATATCCTGTTGTGCCGGGGGTGAACATTTATGCTGTATATGTCTGGGACAGGGGGGCATGTTTATAGTCTTAGTTGCTGGGACCATGGGGGTGGGGACAGTTGGTTGGTTCTGAGGCTGAGGGGGTAGTTAGTGGGGGGGTTGTGTACTGCTGTTGGTATTGTTTGTGAGTTGTTGTGTTTGTCTTTTCTACTGTACTGTGTTTCTATTGTGTAAAATAAATTATATCTTTGCATCCCTGGCTCTGCGTCTCTGTCTGTGGTCTGCATGTGCATGTGCCTGTGTGCATATGTGTGTGTGTCACTGTGCATGTGCAGTCACGCATGTTACAGAGCTGTGCTGTTGCATGTGAGTCCCCATCCTGCACATGGTACCTGTGTGCCGGCTGTCCATCACACAGCTGTGGGCACACACTGGTGAGCATGCCTGCATGGTGCATTGTGTGTGCAGCAGTGCCCTGTGCTGGGTCCTGTTCACATGCCACCACACTCTGTATGTCATGCCTGTGTGGGCCATGAGTCTGTATGGCACCATTGCACCCAGGGGCATGGTGGGGCTCAGAGTGGCACCAGTGGCACAATGCAATGGTGCATACTACCGCCATATGTCTGCAGGTCTGTGCTGCCCAATGATATGTACCTGTTGTGGTTGCACTGTTAACATGCATCAGTGGCCATGGCAGGTGCATTGTGCCTGGTGGTGCCATCCACTCTTCGTTGTGCCACTGTCCCATGTGTGTCCCATGTCCACTTGTTTCTGCATGTCCATCGGCCATGTCTGCTGTGGTCCTCTGTGTGTGGCCCAGGGGGCCTTCTGTCATTCACTGCCATGCCTGCTAGATGTTGTATGACACGCATGGTCACTGTTACAGCTCCAGTACAGCCCCTTGTGTTGCATGGCACCTGGCAGACAGTATCCCGGATCAAGGAGATAGGAAAGTAGTCAAATAGTCCTGCATCTGAGGGTGTAGCCTGTCTCTGCCACAAGTGGTATCTCTAAATGCTGGGACTTTAGGAAACAAAATACCTGAACCCCAAGCAATGATGACTTTAGGACAAGATTACATAGCAGCCATAGCAGAAATGTAGGCAAACCAGTACTTCCGTTCCAGTCTCTCAGGGAATGGCAGCATAGCTATAACGTCAGCTGACACCAGAGGAAAAAGGCAGCCCTGTTGCACAAATAACACTAATTTCGAGCTCTAAGATTGATGCTGCCAAGAGTCGACACCTGCAAAAATATGAGCTAAATAGCTGAAGTTTCACTTACTGAACACTCCAATCCTGAGCCTGATTCTGAGACCGCAGACCCACAGGCCTCCAAACCACCTAAAACAGCAGGCCACTGTGAGAAAAAACAGAATAAAAATCAAACTTGATGCTATCTATAATGAGCTTTGCTTGTTTCGTACTGAAATCAAACAACTTTATAGAGAAATCCAAAAAGATATAATGTAACTCGAACAGAGACCTGACGATTCTGAGTGCCAGATAACTGCCATGGAGAATCATGTCGATGGCATGAGTTGTAGATGCAGCAGCTCAAAGCCCAGCAGGAGATGATTGATGAAAGGCAGAAGGATGCAGAGAACCACACCCACAGAAAAAAACATTAGAATTTATTATAATTCTGAAGGCTCTGAGGAGAACGACATCAAGGACTTTCTAGCTACGATTTTAAAAACAGCCTTGGAGCTCCCTCCTGATTCTGAAATGCAGTTCGAACGAGTCCATCGAGCACTTGCTCCAAAACCCACATCGCCGGATGTGGCATCTAGATCTATCATCACCCACTTTCACTCTTATGCCATCAAAGAGCAAATTAGAACCACTGCATGGTGCAAAGAGAAGGTATTTTATGGACAGCAGAGATTCTATATTGATTATGACTTTGCACCTAAAACCCTCAGATTACACTAGGCATATCTTTCACTCCTCCCCACTTTCAAAGCGAAGGTCATTAAATTCACCACTCCCTACTCTGCTAGATTCATCGTACATCTGCCTGATGGAGTGAAAAAAGAATATGCCAATGCACAAGAGGCGAATGAAGATCTTATAACCCAAGGCATCACTTTTCCTGAGAAACAGCCCGCGCCAGCTGTAAGGGAGCCTCAGACCCTGAGATGGCAAACCCCAATGAAAGCTGCACTAAACAAGAATCGGAAAGTAGCTCAGGATTTACAACAAAGACTTGAGCCCTTTCTTAGAACCAGTGCCTTAATAACCTGAAGGGACAAGGTGTCTTTGCACTGTTCAATTCTTACAGTCTTACCACAGGTAGGACAACAAGTTGGAGCTGGGGGGGAAGGGTAGGGAAGTTATAAATAAACTCCCCAGGTTTGATTGGCCCTCTAGGCCCTAAATCCTCTATATACTCCCACTATTTTGGGAGTTTGGAGTCAGGAGCCACTTGGGTTCATGTAGAACCATTATACCCCTTTCCTATTTTGTGCTAGGGACCCCCTTAACCTCGCAATGTCCTATGGCACACATTGACTGTGGAGTAGGACTTAAACCTGAAAGTTTATACAGATTTATTATCTTGCAACCAACTTTTCCATAGTACTACTATAGCCATTACTTTGTATTTATGGCTTTTGATTTACATCCTTGTTCCTGATTATGTTAGTACTTTAAAGCAGGATCTCAGAAATAGCTTTTATATTACTGGTCCTGTTTTTCCCCTAGTGGCTGTGTGCCTTTAACCACCCTTCTAGGATGACTGATTATCTCCCTATTTCCATTTTTTCTTTTGATCCTTACTAGCATTTTGGCGCTATGCAGTATTAGTCACTCTATGTTGGGGTACTTTAGCCCTGGGGAGGCCGGGAGCATTTTACTCCTAGCTTCCCCCGTGCCAATCCTTTTTGGGGCATTTGGGGATTGGCAGGGAGAGCACATAAGCTCGCTTGGAAGTTACCATTTTGAATATAGCATTTATACTGGTATTTGCAGTAGATTTCTACTCAGAACCATACTTGTATAGTTATAAAATTTGGACCCTGTTGGTCTACCTTAACATACGGTTCCACAATTTCATGGATCATCCCTTACCATGCCTAATTACCGATGATAAAATTTGTTAATTCTGGCTTGTTTGAAATGAGACCTACTTATAACAATGTCAGCTTAGAGCTTATTACATTTGTTGATTTTTTCATATGAACTCTATCATTAGATTAGACAATTTGTCAGAAAGGGAATAGAGCATCTGCTGAGTTTTGGTTATTGGATCTGCTTTTCTGTGGGGCACTCCAGTTACTCCAGAGAATTCTTCACTTCTACCTTTTGGGTGCAACAGGCGGAGAGGTGATTAGCTTTAATATCATGCAGTCTTTTTGCCAGCCCCATGGTTTACCAGGTCATTGATAATGTCACTAATATAATGGCATTCACAATCCAATTAAAAGGCCAAGTTGGTAAAATATTTAAAATCCTAACACCCTGACCTGATATTGCTGCAGGAAACCCACCTTTCCCTGAGGAACATGGCAAGTTAGAGAGATTTGGTTATCAAAAGGTATTATCAGCTTCACACAATTCCGTCGGCCTGGAGAGGTGTGGCACTTCTAACTCCCGCACTCACCCTGGCTTCCATTTATTTATCACCTATTCCCACCAAAACTGGTTAGGAGGTTTTTTGAGGATCTCTTGTCCATCCTGCAGGGTCAGCTGATTCTGGGCGGTGATATTAACAATACCTTGAGTCCTACCTTGGATGCATCCCCCCATTAAAACATAGAACCTCCCCATTATAAAAATACTTTGTTAAAACCCTCCCTAATTTGGGTCTAGCTGATATATGGTGGCACTTCTACCCTAAAACACAGGTATATACCTATCAGTCCCTTAAAACGTGGAGTCTCTCTAGAATGGATTACATGTTCAGCTCAGTTGAGCATCTGGAATCCAGACAAGATATTTACTATGGGGCTACTCCATTGTCGGACCATCGACCCGTGTTCACCAAATTGCTTCTGGGCCACACACAGGGACAGTCTTTCTGGTGCCTAAACCTTATGCTACTAAAGGACCCAACATTTAAGGACCTAATTCACAAGACAATAAATAGGATATTGGCTGATAATCCTAAAGGTGCCACTTCAGACACAATCTGCTGGGACACTCTAAAAATAGTTCTCAGAAGAGAAATTATAAAATATGCTTCTTACAAGAACAAAATTAGAGAATGAAACCTTCTGGGTTTACAGAGTGAATATAAAGGTCTTCTGGAGGCCCAGCATGGGAAGTAAGACTGTTGCTCCTAAATTAAAACTTTTAGAGCAAAAAATCCAAAAATCTTGGACTTACAAATAGAGCAGAAGCTCTTATACCTTAAGCTGAACTCCTATGAAGGAGGTCCAAAAGCAGCCAGAAATCTTGCCAGAAAATTAAGGTGCGCCAAATCTTTTGCAAGGGTAGCACACCTTATGGACCCTGACTCGGGTATGCTTTTACACCACCCACAAACCATCAGACAAGCTCTTGTGAAATATTATGAGAAACTGTATAAGGAAGATCTTAATCCCCAACCTGAACACATTCTGAACTTTCTTAGGTGAGCTAACTCACTAAAGCTCTCTGAGGCTCAGTCCAGAGTCCTCTTACCCCCAATAACCAAGGAGGAGATCACCTTTATAATTAAAGAGACCAAAACAATGAAAGCCCCAGGCTCCATGGATACCCCATGGAATTTTATAAAACCTTCAACAAAAACTTATCCCCCACCCTCCTAGAAGCTAGGAAGGAATTACAGTTAGGATCCCCCCCCCATGGCAATATGCTGAGATAGCTGCCATTCTAAAACCAAGGAAAACCCAACAATATCCAAAATCGTATCGTCCTATATCAAAATGAAATTGAGATTATAACATTTATATGTCAGTGTTAGCACACAGGCTGGATAACCTACTTCCTTCCATAATAGCTGATGACCAGGTGGGCTTCATTAAAAAATGTCAGGCCAGAGATGCAGTAAGGCTGACTGCACTTATTATGGAGCACTCCACAAAGCATAATATCCTTCTGGCTCTCCTGGGGCTTGACACAGAAAAGGCCTTTCACAGGGTCGACTGTGCCTTTATTTGGTCCACCCTGGAACATTTTGTCTTACCACTACCCTTTATTAGACAAATCATGCTGGTCTATGAGTCTCCAAAAGCATATTTAAAATTAGATGGTGTCATATCTAAACCCTTTCCCTTTACCATTGGAACACACCAGGGGTGCCCCTTATCCCCATTATTATTTGCCCTATATTTAGAACCCCTAGCCTCAACTATTAGAAATTCACCTACCATAACTGGTCTCACTGTAGGAGAGAAACACCACAAAATTGATCTTTTTGAGGATGATATACTACTGACTTTGGCCTCCCCGGAATCATCAATACCCAGAGTTTGACCTCTTTTGGAGCAATTTGGGACTCTAGCTGGATATAAAACCAATAATACTAAAACAAAAGTTCTAATCTGCTCCTTCCACCTTCCCCCTTCTTAGGCAGTTTTCCTTTAAATGGAACAGAATCTCAATGAGATATCTTGGGACACAACTCCCTATAACCTAACACACACCTTGAAATGGTTAATTTTGAACCTATTACCCAACAAATAACTAAAGATCTATCAGGCTGGACAGAGCTTCCTCTAACCTTCATCAGCAGAATAGAAACTATACTGCAAAACATCCTTCCTTGTTTGTTATTCCTTTTCAAACCCTCCCTATCACCCCAACTAATACTTACTTCCATCACTGGAATAAAACCTTTATCAATTTATTTGGAAAGAAAGACCACACAGAATTAAATTTTCAACCCTTCAGCTACCTAAGTCAAAAGGTGACCTAAATTTACCAGATCTAAAAATGAATGCCACAGCAACTCAACTTCACTTCTTATTGAAGCATATTAACCCAATGTATAAGCCCCATGGAAGGAACTCGAATTAGCAGTTATAGAACAATCCAAAACTTACTTCTTCTGTTTGGAATCCCACCACAATGTCTCCCCAACTCAGTTCCCAGAATGTACAGCGAACCTTATAAGACCTGGCTCACCATATCGAACACAGCACTCTCTTTATCTGAAAAACTTTATTTCCTGCCTTTAACTGTGGACACACTTTTATTACACAAACAAACAAAAGAAGTAACCAGATCTTGGGCAACCCGAATATGGTATGCAGGACAATTGGTCACCCGATCGGGGTTATCATCTTTCAGTCATTTCAAAAATTAGCATAAACTCCTACAATTTTCTAGCCCATATTACTATAAATTAAAAAACTCACTCCTTCCATATGAGGACAGCCTAACTAAACTAGCAGAGTCTCCAAACTCCTTGATAGTACTTATTAAAAGGGGTTTAGAAGGGCAAGAACAATTACACCTTACTAGCCACTTATATAAAGCCCTCAAAGTTTAGAAAGAAGAGTCTACCAACTATACATATATAATGGGCTTGTCCCTCAATCTCATAATTTTCCTATATAAGGAAGGCATTGGTCTCAGAGATACCAGAGAATATAAATAGTGACCACTGGCAAGCTTACTCCCTTCCAGCTCTAAAAGTTTTAAACTCATCCTATTGGCAGGAGTTTGCTTGGAAGTCCAGGATCCATTTCTTCACCCCCATCTGTGGTTACCAAATATTGTGGTCCTGCAATGGGAACATGGTGGAGAAAGTGTGGTCACCCTTCAGCTAATATAACTCATATACTTTGGGAATGTCCTAAGCTGAGCCCTTTTGGACAGAGATCCTCACAGAATAGAAGAACCTTTTTGGTCACCAATATCTGTTCACCCCTATGTATATCTTAACAGCCTCTCCCCACACAAGGTCTGAAGATCTCTAAGCCCATACTTAAAATAATTATGATTCTGATCCTGGCAGCCAAGAAGGCTATAACAAAACACTGGCATACTGAGAGCATCCCCACAAAGAAATGCTAAAGAGCTCTGACATATGGAATTTATAACTTAGACAGACTAATTGCTAATATTAACTCACACACTGAATCCTTTCAGACCTTCTGGCATGCATGGGTGAATCATCAAGCTTTTCAATACCCTGGGTTTGTCCCATAGCTAACTCTCCCGTTGTTTTTTACCTGCCTTGTGGGGCTGATGTTTCAGCCCATTCTTACTGAATAGTTTCTTTTTTCAGAAAGGATATACTGTCCCTTAAAGTCATACTTCCCATCCCTTTGCATTCCTTCACACATTAACTGCTATTAACCTACCTTTCTGTTCTGATACCAGATTTGTACTTAACTACACAGGCTATAAATGCTTTCATTCCCCAAATACCTTTCTATCACAGGCTCAACACAAGGCTAACAGCATCTCTGTCATGTACAGTATGGGCTGCAAGCCCATTGGCTGTAGCTCTGCACCAACGGGCGGCAGCCCTACCGGACAGTTGCCGGCGGGCGCGGGGCGGCAGGTGGTGGTGATGCTGTCGCCCGCCGGCCGGGGGAGAGCAGGGTGAGGGGCTTCGTGGGTGTGGGGACACTGACACCAGGGAGATGTTTGGGGGTTTGTGATGTGACATTCTGCCCGCGATCGAGCTTTACGTCCACTGGACCACCAGGAAGATATTCAGGTTGGGAGGTTACATTCTGCCCGCCGATCAAGCACTGGTGGGGGTTCATACACGCTATGCCCGCGACCTGGCTCGGGTATGTGTGTGTGTGGGGTATTTCACCTTACCGCCCGCGATCGGGCTTCGGATATGTGGGGGTTATATGTACTGTACTGCCCGCGACTGGCTGTGGAGATGGTGTGCTGGGGAGTCGTGTTGCATATGCCCGCGATCAGGCTGGTGGGGGGCACAGGGATCAGGTTGGGCCAGCCAGGGTGGCAGCTGCTGTGTTGTGCCCTGCAATGCAGCAGCTCACCGGTGGGTGGCCCTCAACTTAAGTTTTTTTGGCTCAAGGTTGTGCAGGCGCAGGTTAAGGCGTATGCATACTCTGCACAACCCGACTGAATATCGGGTGCGCAGGTTATGCATGGATCCTCCCTCCTGTTGAGCATGCATTCATTTGCATTGCTCTCTTGGCGCAACCTGGTGCCAGTATGAACTGCCTCCCGCTGAATATCGCAGAATGGCGATTTGACCCAGTATGCGCAACCCTGTTGCGCATGGCACAACCCTTTTGAATATCCAGGCCTCTATGTCTTAGCTCTTAAATGTACTATGTATATGGTCTCATCACCTTTTGTATAAATGCAAAATTATTTTTAATAGAAAAGTAATTAAAAAAAAGAAATGTGGGCAAACCAGTTCCAGGACTGGGAACTCACAACTCCTGGATACAAATTATATAGAAGAGATAGGGAAGAGGGCAAGGAGGGGTGGCTTTCTACATTAGGAAGAAATAATGAGTAACAGAGAAGAAGGTGGGGAAGGAGACCAGAAACCTTATGAGTAACCCTTTAAAATGGGAAGGAGAGGAAGACGAGATTGGGAGTGGTGTACTGACCTCCATCTCAGTTGGAGAAAGTGGATAGGGAATTAGTAAAAAAAAACATCTCTGAGCACTGCCAAAAGGGTAACATGGTGGTGGTAGGAGATTTAAACCTACCAATGGTAGATTTCAGCAGTATGACTTCCACTAGTGCCAGGGAGCAGGCCATTCTGGATGGGTTCCAGGGTGCATAGCTCACACAGAGAACACATGAACCAACTAGGGAAGGGAACATCCTGGATTTGATATTATGTGAGGGAGAGCAATGCAGGATGTTAGAGTGGAGGACCCCTTGGCAGGGAGCAGCCACAACACAGTATGGTTCTCCCTAGACATGGGGACTCTGGCCAGTTGCAGTAAAACCAGGGTGACAGACATCCGGCGGGCTGATTTTGGAAAGATGGCAACCATAGTGAGACAACATGTAGCAACCATTAGGCAGGAGATGGATGCAAATCAAATGTGGGATATTATAAAAAAGGGACTGATTGAGGGAACAAATCTGTGCACAAGGTGTGCCAGAAAGAATAAGAGGTCTAGGAAACCTAGTTGATGGACAAGGGAGGTTCAGGAAAGTGTAAAAGAGAAAAGGGCAGCCACCAGGAAATTTAAGAGAACGGGAAGAAGAGGACAAGGAGGAGCACACAAAAAGATCAAGGGAGGTGACCAGAGTTGTAAGGGGAGTCAAGGCCTCAAAAGAGAGGAAACTAGCACAGATGATTAAGAAAGGAGAGAAAGACTTCTTTAGGTACATTAAGGAAAAAGGGAAAACCAGGTAACAGATAGCCAAAATTAAAACAGATGATGGATGGGCAGAGCAGGGGGCAGAACTAGCAGAGGTACATGATGAGCCAGGAGGAGGAGGGGAACAAGGCAGCCATCATGACATACAGGGAATCCAGAGCAGAGGACGCATAGAGTAACCCCAAACTGAAGAGGAGAGCAGAAGGCTTTGGTTTCTTGCTGCTGGGCTTCTAGCTCCAGGAGGAGCCAATCACCGGTGGCAGCAGTTCCTGTAAGGAGCCAATAGAGTGGTGAGCATGAGGGTTTGAAGTGCGGCCAGGATTTAGAAGGTCTAGCTGTGTTGCCCTCAAACATCAGTCAGAAGGAGGAGGGGGAACAATGCAGCCATCATGCCATTCAGGGAATCCGGAACAGCGGTGGGGTAGAGCAGCCCCAGACCGAGGAGGAGAGCAGCAGGCTTTTGTCCCATCCATCTACCCTGGCCTTGACCACTATTAAATAGGGGTTGTGGGAGAAGTTGGAGCTGCAGAGCTGGAGAAAAGCTGAAGGCATGCCCTCTGGGGAAAGTGCCTATAAAGGATAATGTCAGGAAGGAGCTGATCATGACTTGGACTGAGCTGTGGTTGAGTCTGTTTATGGCGTTACTGGCTATGGGGGTGAGGGCAAGGTTGCTGGCATTGTGTTGTAGGAGTGGCGAGGACAAGTGTATAAGATGTAAGATTTGGTAAAGAAGTATAGATAGTGCTATGTGGTACTAAAGTTAGTAGGATCTCAATCTATGATTTGGGAGGGGATGTAGAGTCAGTACGGTACATGGTCATTTAGTTAGTACTGTTTTGGCTCATGTAAATTGTTGTTAGTCAGTACTGTTTTGGGCTCAGAGTGTAGTACTGTGTTCTGGTAGATGGTAACATTATGATCTGTGCAGGCAGAGGGGTGAGGATTTGTAGCTAGGAACTGCATGGGAAACAAACTTATAGATAGTACTGTAGAAGTAGGGAATGGACTGGTTAGGAATTTATAGATAGTACTGTAATTTTAGTTAGTAACTAATAGATAGTACTGTATACCGTATACTGTGTACTTTTGTAGCCGGAGCTGGTATCATGGGTAGGAGAGTGGGCTGCAATGGATGTGGGATGGCGGTATGGATGAACATATTTTGGAGGCTGGCGGACGTCCAATCTGTCACAGGCTAAAAAGAATCAAGGAGAAGGTCCGGTGGCTTGGGAGAGAGTTGGAGAGGATGAGGGGTGGGAGGGGAAGCTGGAGCAAGGGGACCTCCCTCAGGGAGCAACATGAGAACATCACAGGAGAGGAGCAACGGTTCAAGGGAGGGGATGGGGATGAACATGAGAACATGACATGGTTGGAGCATTGGAGTAAGGGAGGGGATGGGGAGTGGTGCAGGGACAAAATGAATGGGAGGATAGGCACTGGAGGGAAGGTTCAGGTCAGGAAAAAGGAGCCAGTGCACAGCATCTCAGAGGGGGCAGGTAATAGGTTTGCAGTGCTGGCAACGTTGGGGGTGGAGAAGGTGGAGAAGGGTCTCCAGAAGGGGTGGGAGATGGAAAGGAAGGTGAATGCACAAGGGGAGGTGGTCAGTCGGCGGGGTGAGGCAGCAGTGGAGGGGACAGGGGCACAGATAGAGGGACAGTCAAAGGGAGCAGGGATGCAGCGGTGTGGAGCAGGGTGGATGGAGAAGACATTGGGGGCATAGTGGAAGTGGCAGTGGAGAGTACTGATGGGGGAAGGCAACAGGGGCAGATGGAGGAAATGGTGTGCAAAAGGAAGAGACAAGCAGGAGAGGAACAGTGACAGGTGCAGACGGGGGGAATTATTAATAGGAGGAGTCGAGTAAACGAGGAATGGCGGCAGGACCGGGGGAATTATTTTTTATTTATTTAAAAGTTTTACCAGGAAGATATACTGAG
Organism: Neoceratodus forsteri; assembly: GCA_016271365.2. Classification (NCBI taxonomy): domain Eukaryota; kingdom Metazoa; phylum Chordata; order Ceratodontiformes; family Ceratodontidae; genus Neoceratodus; species Neoceratodus forsteri. The sequence continues at coordinate 1,018,392,663 of CM028132.1, read as the reverse complement.
CAGACAAACTGCTCAATTCCAGGTGCATCCTGGGGGGGGAGGGGGGATGGAGACAGTACAGGTAATACATAGCATACAAAAAGGAACAGTACATTTTACACAGATACAACAGATATTACGATACAATGCAATAGGAAATTACTTAATATATAACAATCACAGATGATTACAGAGAGTTCAACTATAACACATTATGGGCAGGAGGAGGAGGAGTCAGTCAGGAGAGGAACAGCGGCAGGGACGGGTGGGGAGAAGTATGTGCCGGAGGAGCCAGAAAGGAGAAAACAGTGACAGGTACAGTTGGGGGAAAGTATGTGCTGGTGGGGGGGAGTCGCACAGGAGAGGAATGAAGGAGGAGAAACAGGCAGAGGGAAATATGGGGGGAATACTAGTACTGTGGGATTCAATACTAAGGGGGATAAGGTGAGGTAACAAGGGGGAAAGGCATAGCCGTATATGGGTGGAGGCTATGCCAGGGATGACAGCTGAAAGAGTGGGACAATCAGTCCTGAAATATGCTAGAAGGGGAAGGGAGAGATCTCATATAGTTCTACATATGGCGACCAACAACCTGGCTGATAGTGCAGTAGAGGAAGTCCAGAAGAGGTTTGAGGAGCTTGGAAGTTTATGCGAGGGGGAAGGTTGAACAGTAACTTTTTCTGAGGTGTTATCAGTGCACAAGGTGAGCACAGCTAGAAAACAACAGATCAAGGAATTTAATCAATGGTTGGACAGATGGTGTTTCACAAAAGGATATGGGTTAGTGGGAGTGTGGGGAAATACATGGGAGGACAGTAGTCTGTACGCTAAGGATAGACTTCACCTAAATAAGGAGGGCAAAAAGGTGCTGAAATGGAAGATTGGGGAGTATATTGAGGTAGCTAGACATTTAAGCTGGGAGTGAGGGGTGGCAGGTGGAGGAAGGAAGAGCACACAGGGGCCGCAAGAAGGGAAGCAGTGAAGGCTTACTCCTCCCGCCGAACAAGGGTGATGAACTAGGTAGAAGCAATAGAGGAGATGCTGGGCAGAGGGTAGTTGGGGGGGAAGGATGGACGGTGGTCACCATGAATGCTAGTAGTCTGGGGGATAAAATGAATGACCTTCAGGCCCTTTTGGTGGCATGGGAGGTGGACATGGCAGCCATAATGGAAACATGGGCCACCCAATACCATCACTGGGACCTGGTGGTCACAGGATACAGAATGTTCCACAGAGATGGGGACAACAGAAGAGGGGGAGGAGTGGCACTATACATAAAGGAGGGATTAAAGTGCATAGAGAGGAGGGAGAGTAAGGAGAAACAGAGTCATTTTGGCTGCTAATCCAGGATTTCAGGAATAGGACTCTCCAGATGGGAGTGGTTTACAGGCCACCATCCCAGACAGAAGAGTTGGACAAGGAACTTGCGGGGCAGATTTGAAGGGCATGTGGGAAGGGGAGTGTGGTGGTGGTGGGGGACTTCAACCTGCCGGGGGTAAATTGGGGAACTCTGGCCACCAGCAATAAAAGGGAGCAGGTACTGCTGGACATCTTTCAGGAAAGCTTCCTGACTCAGAAGGTCAGCGAACCGACCAGGGGGGAACACCCTTGACCTAGTGCTCACAAATGGAGAGTTGGTGAGTGATATTAAGGAGGGTGAACCACTAGCAGAGAGTGACCACAACTCAGTATGGTTCAGGTTGATTATGGGAAAAGAGGGGGTGGAATCCAACATTAGGATACTGGATTGCAGGCAGGCAGGTTTTACAAGGATGGGGGAGGTAGTGAGTGGGTACCTGGCCAGGATGCAGCCTAGTATGAACACGGACCAGAGATGATAACTACTAAAGAAGGGGATACTACAGGCTACCAATTCCTGTAGCAGGAATCATGGGAGCAGCTGCACAAGGGAGGGAGCTGGATGTCATTGTCCACCTAGGGACAAATGACCTGGCTAGGAATGGGATCAGAGCAGTGCAAGAGGAGTTTATAGAGGTGGGGAGGGGCCTTTGACAAGTAGCGCATACGGTAACCTTCTCGGAGGTGCTGCCTGTCTATGGCAAGGGTGATGCTAGGGTACTCTTCAGCAGGGAATTCAATAAATGGTTGAAAAACTGGTGTGGAGCTCAGGGTTTTGGCTTCATTGAGGACTGGGGAGCCACCTGGAGGGATGCAGACCTATACTGATGCAATGGTCTGAATCTGTCCGGTGGGGAACCAAGATCCTAGGTGAGAGGTTTAAATGCTTTATTGGCAAACATTTAAACTAGCCAAGGGGGGGAAGCGCAAAACACGGTAATTAGTGAGGTAAACACCAAGGTAGAGAAGTCATTAGGGAGAAGGACAGAGGTAAATGTAAAAAAAGGCAAAGGCTATAAGGACAGGAATGGGGCTAAAAGGGGTTAGGCCATCAAGAAGTGGAGGGTGATGAGTACCAATGCCCATAGACTGTGTAACAAGCTCCCTGAACTAGTGGCCTTGATGGAAGAGGGTCACCTGGATATTGTGGCAGTCACAGAAACATGGTACACTGAGAACCATGACTGGGATGTCAACATACCAGGATACACAATCTACAGGAGGGGCAGGGAGGGTGAAAGAGGAGGAGGAGGAGTAGCTCTCTATGTAAAGGAAGGGATCAAAGCAACAAAACTGAAGAGTAAACAGGGAGCAGATGAGGCACTCTGCATCACCCTGGAGACAGGAAATGGCACCACAATCTGCATGGGGGTTGCATACAGACCCCCATCTCAGGGGGAGGGAATGGACAAGGAAATGATAGAAGGCTTCCTTGGAATGGCAGAAAAAGGGGAGATATTGCTGATGGGGGACCCGAATATGCCAGATGTTAACTGGAGCACCTTTGCTGAAGGCATGTCCTAGAGCATGGTCATTCTTGATGCCCTACAGGGGATATGCCTCAGACAGCTAGTATTGGAACCCACTTAGGAGGGAGCAATCTTAGACCTGGTACTCTCAAATGGGGATGGAGAAAGAATCTCAGATTTAGAAGTGGGTAGCCGTCTGGGAACAAGCAACCACCGAACAGTGTGGTTCACGATAAACACAGCCATACAATCAAGCCATACAAAAGCAAGAGTATTGGACTTTAGGAGGGCTGACTTCAGGAAAATTAGAGAGTGCCTCAGAAAAGCACTAGCAAACAGGCAAGAAAGAGGGGTTGAGAAACAATGGGGAGTAATCAAAACAGCCATCACAGAGGCAACAAGCCTTTGTGTAAAGCAAATCAACAAAACACAATGAAGGAAAAAAATGCTATGGTTCTCAAAAGAGGTAGCAGGGAAGGTTAAGGAGAAAAAGGATAGCATTCAGGAAATATAAGGAAACACAGAAGGAGCAGGACAGAGAACTTTATCAGTTAAAGCAGGAGGCTGGGAAGGCAGTCAGAACAGCAAAGGCCCAAACCGAGGATAGGAAAGCCAACTCTGTTAAGAAGGGGGATAAGACCTTTTATAGGTACATTAGGGAGCAAAGAAAGACCAAAGGAGGGATACTGAGGCTTAATAAATGGGAAGAAATGTGTGTAGAGGGTGACAGTGAAAAAGCAGGGATACTGAACGAATATTTCTGCTTCAGTATTCACAAAGGAAGAGGAGGGAGAGGTACCTAAACCAAACAAGAGAAACACTCTGAAGATGGGGGGTCTATACCAGTCCATTTACAGAAGAAAGGGTTCGGAAAGAACTAATAAAATTGAAGGTGGACAAAGCAATGGGACCTGATGGGATTCACCCAAGAATTCTAAAGGAACTAAGGGTAGAACTAGTGACACCGCTGACTACTCTCTTTAACAAATCATGGGAGGATGGGGTGGTACCTGAGGACTGGAGGAGGGTGGATGTGATTCCTCTTCAGAAAGGTGGGAGCAGGACAGAGGCAGGAAACTACAGACCAGTTAGTTTGACCTCAGTGATAGGGAAAATGATGGAATCACTTCTGAAGGAAAGAATTGTTGAGTACCTAGAGGCCAGTGGGGCACAGGACCCAAGGCAGCATGGATTCAAAATGGGAAGGTTGTGTCAGATGAATCTAATAGATTTCTTTGACTGGGTGACCAAAGTAGTAGACCAGGGAGGGGCTGTGGACATGCCCTACCTAGATTTTAGCAAGGCATTTGATACAGTCCCACACAAAATATTAATACACAAGTTAGCCAGCCTTGGAGTGGGTCCCAAGGTGGTAGCCTGGATAAAAAATTGGCTAGACAACAGGACGCAAAGGGTAGTAGTAAATGGAGTCCACAGTGAAGAAAGGAGGGTTACCAGTGGGGTACCGCAAGGTTCAGTACTAGGACCGGTCCTTTTTAATGTCTTTATAAGTGACATTGCAGAGGAACTGGAAGGAAAAGTATGTCTCTTTGCAGATGACACAAAGATCTGCTACAGGGTTGATACACAAGATTGAGTGGAAAGGATGAGAAGGGACTTGGCAAGGCTGGAGGAATGGTCAGATGTATGGCAGCTCAAAATCAATGCAAAGAAGTGCAAGGTAATGCGCCTGGGAAACAAAAACCCAGGGGAAGAGTACACAATGGGGGGGTGAGATACTGACAACAGTAAAAATGGAAAGGGACGTGGGGGTAATTATATCAGATGACCTAAAGTTGGGCAAGTAATGTGAGAAAGCAATAAGGAAGGCTGGAGGGATACTGGGATGCATACCGAGAGGCATCAATAGTAGAAAACAGGAAGTTGTTATGCATCTGTACAGACAGTTGGTGAGACCCCATCTGGAGTACTGTGTGCAGTTCTGGAGACCCCATCTCCGCAAAGACATAGACAGAGTGGAGGCTGTCCAGAGGAGGGCAACCAAAATGGTGCAGGGTCTGCACCAGAAGACATAAGAAGAAAGACTAAAGGAGCTTAATATGTATACCCTTGAGGAAAAAAGGGAGACAGAGGGGACATGATAGAAACTTTCAAGTACCTCAAGGGAATCAACAAAGTCCAAGAGGGTAGCATCTTTCAGAAAAAGGGATGTGCAAGAACAAGGGGGCACAATTTGAAGATAGAGGGGGATGGCTCAGAGGTAATGTGAGGAAGTATTTTTTCACAGAGAGGGTTGTGGATGCATGGAACAGCCTCCCTGAGGAGGTTGTGGAGCCAAGAATAGTGGGGGAATTCAAGAATGCATGGGACAGACATAAGGCAGTCCTAGTGGGGGGTAGGAGGAAGTAAGCTGTTGGTTAACTAGGATCTGCAGCTTATCTGTTAGGTAGGAAAATGGGCAGACTAGGTGGGCCAAGCGATCCTTATCTGCTGTCACATTCTATGTGTCTATGTTTCATTTCTATGTTTCTATGTGGGACTTGGAGTAAGAAGGCAATGGCAAAAAGGCTGAGCTGGATGAGCAGGGGGTTGTTAAAATGGCCAGGAGAAAAAGGGTAGCTTTAGGAGACACAAGAAATCAGGGAAGTGGGAAAATCAGGAGAAGTACCTGAAAACAAGAGAGATTACAAGGGCAGTTAGAGCAGCTAAAACCACTAAAGAGCTCAGGCTGGCACAAGACATTAAGGAGGGGGAGAAAAGCTTCTTCAGGTACATCAGGGAGAGAAGAAGCTGTAAAGAACAGATAGTAGGTATTACGAAGGAAGAGGGATGGGCAGAAAAAGGGGCAAGGAAAGGCAGAAGCACTCAATGACTACCTCTGCTAGGTATTTACAAAAGAGGGAAGGGAAGTGCTACCCGGGACGGGGATGGGGGCAGAAGAGGCTGGGGAAGGAGTCACAGATGGGGATGATCACGGAAGGTAGAGTGCTGGAGGGCTTGAGGGTGCTGAGGGTGGACAAGGCACTGGGGCTAGATATCATGCACACCAGGGTACTGAAGGAGATAGCAGAGATATCATATATCATATCATATCATATCATCTTTATTTATAAAAGGCACCTTTCCCAAACCAAGGCACCTGTACAATAAAAACCAATAAAATAATTATCCCAAAGGGAATAAAACACATAAAATACAGTAGCAGCTTCAATGGTCAACAAATGCCAGACCAAAAAGATATGTTGTTAAGGCAGTCTTAAAACTCTGAACGGTCAGGCAATCTCGTACCCAATGAGGTAGAGAATTCCACAGGGTCGGGGCCACAAAACTAAATGCCCTTGCCCCAGATGTTTGTAAACAAACCCTGGGAATCTTTAGCAATACCTCATTGGTGAATCGGCGAGGACAGAGGGGACAGTAGGGGGTAAAGGAGATCCTGGCAGGGCCCTTAGCAAGCCTATTCAATGCCTCACTGAATTTGGGATGCATACCCAATGACTGGAGGTTGGCTCACATGGTTCCCCTGCATGACAGCGGACCTAAGAATGAGCCAGAAAACTATAGACCGGTGAGCCTCATGTTTATCATGGGGAAACTAATGGAAACTATACTGAAAAAGAGGCAGGTGTCCCTGCTGGAGTCCAAGGGGCTGCAGGACAGTAGACTGCATGGCTTTGTAGTGGACACAGCCTACCAAACCAGCCTGGTAGATTACTGTGACAGGGATACCAGGTAGATAGACAAGGGCCATGCAGTGGATGTCCTGTACCTGGACTTCAGCAAGGCATTCGATTAAGTGCCGCATGGGAGATTTGGAGTAAAACTTGAAGGCGCGGGGCGGGAGCCAAAATGATGAGTTGGGTGACAAACTGGCTACTGCAAAGACAGCAGAGGGTGGTGGTGGAAGGGGAACTCTCATCCCTGAGGGCAGTAACGAACTGGGTTCCCCAGGGCTTGGTACTGGGACCAGTGCTATTTGGGATATTTATTGCAGACATTTCCATGGGCATTAAGGGCAAGATCAGCCTATTTGTCACTGACGACACCATGACAGGGGTGGTGGTGGATGACATAGAGGGATGGCAGAGTATGTAGGAGGATCTGAAAAAGCTGGAGACCTGGTTGGACATTTGGCACCTGGGGTTCAATGCCAAAAAGTATAAAGTGCTGCATTTTGGGGCAAAGAATCCAAGGAGAAACTACCAACTGGGGGGGGGGGGTGCAGCTGGCGGAGACTGAGGAGGAAAAAGATCTAGGAGTAGTTATAATGGGATCAACTTTGCACAATGTAGGAAGGTAGCAGCAAGGGACAACAAAATGCTGGGCTGCATCGCAAGGGGAATAACCTTGAGGAGAGGGGGAAGTAATTCTGCCGCTGTATAGATCACTTGTTAGACCTCGTCTCGAATACTGCATGCAGTACTGGAGACTGTACCTGAAAATGGACATTAAATTACTTGAAGGGGTGCAGCTTAAGGCAACTAAGGTGAAACAGGGACTGGGGGACTTACCATATAAAAGTAGGCTTAGGAAGTTGAACATGTACTTGCTAGATGAGAGGAGGGACAGGGGAACATGGTCGAGACATTCAAATATATGAGAGGGATAAACAAGACTGGTATGGATGGGCTTTTCAGGGTAAGGGTGGGGAGGAATATTAGGGGCCATGACATGAAATTGGAGGGGGGGAGGTTCAGAAGGGAAATGAGAAGGCACTTTTTTGCAGAGAGGATGGTGGCAGGGTGGAGCTCATTACCGGTGGAGGTGGTAGCCTGTGGAACTTTTGACTGCTTCAAAAGGGGCTGGGATAGGGCATAGGGGAGGATAAAAGGAGGTGGGGTGAGGAGGGAGGGGCATCTACTAAATAGAGCTGTTAGCTGCAAAATCGAGCAGACTTGATAGACCAAATGGCCCTTTTCTGTTGGCAATGTTCGTATGTTCGTATGAGTCTGCTTAGTTTTTATGAGAGAAGGAGATGGGCCCATCCCAATGGGGAGGAGGAGGATGGGAGGGGTAATGTTAAGAGACTGTGATATCTCAGTTGAGAAAGTACTGTCTAGCCTTAATTCCTTATGGACACATAAGGTACCCTGGCTTGATGGAATTAAAAATGCAGCAAAATAAAATCTTGCCCAATTATATATGCCTGGTGTCTAGTCCCCCAGCCAATCACCGGTCCAAATTTTCAATACAGTTTTCTTCCAGGTGTCTAGTGGTCACCCCCTGCTAGCCATGGAGGATAGTGCCAGTGCCCTGATCGGGGGATGGGGGGGCTGCGATCTGAGTGGGTGCTGATTACAGGGTGGGGGGGTGGAGGGTCCACTAGACACCAGGGAGTGGGTATTTAATTAAGGATTGGCAGTCCGGGGGATGAGGGGGATAATGAATTAACTGGGGGGTTCTTTACTAATTTGGGCCAGTGATTGGCTGCACTCATTCATTAAAGCTTAGTCGTGCTGCTGGCTGTGGAGGAGAGTGGAGGGCTGTGCCAGTGGCCCGATAAGGGTACGGGAGGGGAGCTGGCTGGGTGCTGATGACACTGTTGGGGTTCCACTAGATACCTAGAAGTGAGCATTTAATTAAGTATTGGGGATCCTGGGGATGGAGGGGATGATGAGTTTACTGGGAGGGGTTCTTTACTAATTTGGGCCAGTGATTGGCTGGGGGGGACCACTAGACACCAGGGAGAAAATTTTATTAAAAATTTTGGCCAGTGGTCAATGACCACATTGAGAAATTTCATCTGCGGGTAGCAAAATTTCACCCGCAAGTGAAATTTCACAGGCATGGGGATGACATTTCGCTTTCATCCATGGACAAAATTTCATATTTCGCCCAGCAAAATATTTGAAGAAATTCATGAATTATGCAAATTTTTCGCCTGACAAAATTTTCCAGTTTTGCACAACACTAGATGGGATAAATCCACGAGTGCTAAAAGAGTTGGCAGAGGTGCTGGTGGCACTCTTAGCAGATGTGTTTAATACCTCCCTGCACACTGGTTGTGTGCTACTGGACTGGAGTACAGCACATGTGGTGCCCATCCATAAGAGTCACCCAAGGGATGACCTAGGGAACTACAGGCCAGTCAGCCTCACATCCATACTGTCTAAACTAATGGAGTCCATCAATCAATCAATCAATCAATCAATCAAGCAATAAAATATCTTTATTTTACCAGGGAAACACCTTTGAGTAAACTCATTTGCAAGATGAACCTGGACAGGTACATGATCAAACACAGAATAATATTACAAAAATTAAAATAAAGGCATTACATACAGTACAATAGAATAAGATACATTTGTAAATATGCACACTAAAAGAACACTTATAGATAGCAGTCACATAGCAATATATGCATTGAACATACCAGCATAACAAAGGCTATGTGAGCAGCCATGCAGGGAAGGACAATGGTAACACGGAACAACTAAGGATGAAAAGGGAGGGAGAGAGGAGGATAAGGGTGAGTAAAAATCACATTAGGGGAGTCAGTGGAGGCCAAACAGAGGGTACAATGTCTGAGGTCATTATACCTTTAGCCAAAAATCAAAGAAAGCAATTGCAGGACTCCTTAACAGAACGTGCATATAGTGGTTTGAATGCTGACAGATTAATATGGCAGGCTAGTCTCATGTTTTTTTTGAGTTTATTCCGGAGTTGAGGAAGGGCATAACTTATTGAGGCCCTGCCAAAGCATGACTTGACTTTGGGGATAGTTAGGGAAATGTAAGAGGAACTTCTTGGACCATAACTGTCTAACGTACAACAGGGTAAACAATTTGAAATGTACTATGGGAGCTTCTTAGTGATAGCCTGGAAAGTCCAGAGGGCAGCATTTCTTTGTCTTCTTTATTTAAGGGGAGATCAATCCACTAAGGAGTAAAGGGAGCAATGGTGTATAGAATATGGTGCTCCAGAGATAAATCTTAGGGCTGAGGCTGATGGCATTCATGCAGGAGAATGGTCTGCAAGATGAACATCAGCATAGGTTCATCCAAGGGAGGTCATGCCAGACAAATCTGGTAGACTTCTTTGGGTCACTAGAGCATTGGATGGAGAGAAGGCAGTTGATGTCCTATACTTGGACTTCAGCAAAGCTTTTGATTCAGTGCACATGGTAGGCTAAGAGGCAAACTGAGGACCCTGGGAGTAGGGGAAAAATTTGCTACATGGATAGAAAGCTGGACGAGCAATAGACAGCAGAGGGTGGTAGTGGAAGGGGCTTTCAAAGCCACTGGCTGTTATTAGCAGGATCCCACAGGGATCTGCTCTGGGGCCTGTATTCCTTAACATCTTCATTGTTGACATAACAGGAGGAGTTGAGAGTAAAATGAGCCTATTCACTGATGACAGTAAAACTTGGTGCAATAGTGGATGAAGGGGAAGAGGCGAGGGTTCTGCAAAGGGATTTGGATATGCTAGGGGAATGGTCAAGGACTTGACAGTTGGGATTTAATGCCAAGAAGTGCAAAGTTATGCACTTTGGGTCCAGGAGCCCTGGGTACAGCAATCATATGGGGGAAGGCTAAAGGTCTAAGAAGAGGAAAAGGATCTGGGAGTGATAGTAACAGGGAGGTTAAATCACTCAAAGCAGTTCAGAAGGGCTGCAGCCAAGGCCAACCAGTTGTTGGAGTGTATAGCCAGAGGGATCACCTCCAGAAGTGCAGACGTTATTCTGCTATTGTATAGATCGCTGGTAAGGCTGCACCTGGAGTACTGCATTCAGTTCTGGAGCCCCTACTTTATGAAAAACATCAAGCTCCTGGAAAGAGTCCAGAGAAGGGTGACCAAAATGATAATTGGGGTGGGAGGGAGATCCTACGAGGATAGGTTGGGGGAGCTCAACATGTATTCCCTGGAAGACAGAAGGGACAGGAGAGACATGATAGAGACCTTTAAATCTTTAAAAGGCATAAATAGGGGAAATACAGACCACATGTTCAGGCTAAAAAGGGAGGGGGTCACCAGAGGAAACAGCATGAAGCTGGAGGGGAGTAGATTCAAGCGGGAACTAAAGAGAAACTATTTCACGGAGAGGGTAGTGGTGCTGTGGAATAGGCTACCAGAAGAGCTGATCTCACAAAAGACAATGGACGCATTTAAAAGAGGATGGAATATAGCCAGGGGCAAAATAAGTACAAGAAGAGACCCATCTAGGAGAGGAAGTGGGGGGAAGGGAGGGGGAGAGTAAGCTGTGGTATAGACCGTAAGCTGCACAATTGAGCAGACAAGATAGACCGACAAGGCCTGTATCTGTTGGCTTCTTTCGTATGTTCATATGTTTGTACATATAACATAAAATATGGACGACCATGCACAACTAGCCTTGTGTTTCCATCTCAGGGCTGAGATACCAGCATGGCTCTCTCAAACTTCAATATTAAGGTCCATATGGTGGTATGTCAACCTCTTAATGGAAATGCAGGCTCATTGTGTATAGTGGCTGATACATTGTTCCTTATGTATTAGTGTCTTTTAAGACTGAGAGTTTCTCCAGGCGCTCTTTTTATTTAGACAAATATTATAGATGGGGCAGAAATGAGGGAACTACTGCAGTTAACCTCCTCTACCACTGAAGCAATGAAGATGGGGGCTTCTATAAATAGGTTAAGGCGTAGGTGGGATTTCTTCTTCTTTCATCTTTTGGAGGGTATTACATTTTGGTCGTCTGCCTTACTTCTTTTTTCTTATGTTTCTCTATGTGTTTTCTACGTTTGCTTTCTTTTTGTAGATCCAGCATGAGGAACAGGATGATCAAGAATTGTCTGTAAGTATGCATCATATCATTGCATGCAACATTTTTACTGAAGAAAATGGCTAATACAATAAGGATTATGTCCTGAAACATTAAGAGAGTTGAACAAAAACAAAATTGTACCAAGTTTTTGACACTGAGAAAAAAAAAAGAAGTTGAGGTAGTATTCTTACAAGAATCACACCTTCTTCTGTTTTCAGTTAATCCCTCCCCTAGCCACCTATACTTAGCTCTGTGCCTCCCTTCTCTCTCCAGTCTCCATTGCCCTACTAGGGCAGGATTCTCCTCTATGAAGCCATGCTCCTGTGGTCTTGCTTCTAAGCTGCCAGCCCACCCAGCCTGGAAGCCGACCCCTGCAATGTGAAGCTGTGGTCCTGCTCCATGCCGACCACTCTCACCCCCCCAAGTGCCTGCTGAACCTCTCCAAGTGATTCGAACCACCCAGGTGATTCAAAGTTTGGCCACAGAAATCTTGAAGGGTACGACATTTGTGCCTGGAGCCACAGAGCAAGCTGTAAGGGGAACAAAGACAATTTGAAACTTTGGTGCCTTTTCTCTGATTGGTTTCTGCTGGAAATGCCCCATCTAGGATTGGCTGCATTTGTACTTTACTTTTTCCCTGATTAATTTTGTTCTGCTTCATCCTCATTTTATTTTTCTATTCTTTCATTAATTTTACAGTTATTTGATCTATGTTAGAGCTATTTGTGCTTCTGTTGCAGTTAATCTACTGCCTTGTTACTGTTGAGATGTTTTTTTACAGGAGATTGCTAGAGTTTTAGAATGAATCCATGCAAGTAATTAGAGTGAATCTATTGTACACTGTTCAAATTGCCCTGTGTCTTCTTTATCTTCTTTCGCCTTCTCTGTTTCTATAGCCCAGCCCTGTTCTTTTGTTTTCAGTTAAGCCCCCCCCTAACCACCTGTACTTATCTCTGTGCCTCCCTTTTCTCTCCAGGCTACGTTGCCCTACTAGGGCAGGAGTCTCCTTTATCAAGCTATGTCCTATGATCTTGATTCCGAGCTGCCCTCCCACTCAGCCTGGAAGCCGACCCCTGCAGTGTGAAGCAGCAGTCCTACTCCATGCCACCTGCACTTAACTGTTTGTCTCCCTTCTCTCTCCAGGCTCCATTACCCTACTAGGGCAGGATTCTCTTCTATCAAGTGGCGCTCTTGCGGTCTTCATTCTGAACTACCCTCCCACCCAGCCTGGAAGCTGACCCCTGTGGTGTGAAGCTGCAGTCCTGCTCCATGCTGGCCACTCTCAACCACACAAGTACCTGCTGAACATTTCCAAGTGATTCAAACCACCCTGGTGGTTTGAATTTCAGCCTGCAGGAATCTTGAAGGTACGGACTTTGTCCTTGAAGCCCTGGAGCAAGTTGTTACCTCCCCAGTGCTTCATGCCGACTCCCCATCCATCCCCCGCCCGCCCTTGGTGGACTCCTTCTTTTATAGCTACACTTAGTTATATGACTAAGTGTCAATTTTGCCATTCACTCCTGATATTGTTTGACCACTAGAGGCTGTTGATTCTTTGCTCTCTGAAAGTCTCTGATCACTCTTTCTGTTACACCATAGCTTTTCTTTGGCCCACTTTCACCCCTATTATCTATCTCCTCCCCATATCATTCTATTGACTGCTTCTCTGCATTCACCCCCTTATTCATCTCCCCTGTCTCACTTCTCTGCATTACTACCTTTCACTAAATCTCATCCCTTTGTGCCCTTAGCACTGTTTACTCTCTATTCTACTGATGGCTCCCAATCTCACATTCCTGTTGTATGCTGTTCTAATGCTCACTTTTCTCTTCTGGCTCTCCTTTACCTCCTGCTCCCAATCTGCTGCCCCCTCTTCTTCCTCTCTTTCAGACTTCTCCTTCTCTAGTCTCTTTCTCTTACCTCATGAATATCTAGATCTTACCTCCCCCCACTCCTCAGGGCTTCTGTGTACCTTGCTGCATACACCTATGAAAATGCTTTGTATCTCATTTGCCATCCCTCCCTCCTCTTGCTTATCTTACGTTGTGGTATTTTCTTCTACTGGCTCTCATTCTGTCTGAGGATGTCGAACTAAACCCTGGACCATTGACGCATTACTGTAGCTGTGGGCTCAGGAGGTGGGGGACAGCTACCTCCTGGGTGTGTGCCGGGGGGGGGGGCTCTGCTTGTTCAGTCCCTGCTGGTGCAATTTGCCTGAACCTACCCTGATGACTGTGGAGGCAGCGGTGGGGGATTAGGTTTGAGCAGTGCCCTATGAATTGAGGAATCTGTTTTATCGATCCCGATTTCCGAAGAAGATCTGTGTAAAGGACTTGGATACTGCACTTGTGCTAAGAATCCTCTTCCTTGAGTCGTGGGCCAGTTTGGGTGAGAGCTGGACCTTTGTAGCCTGTTGGGTCATATCCTAAGAGGTGGGAGCTTTCAGTTTTAAGATCTCTGAAACAGAGAGTCATCAACTGGCGAGACCTTTTGTGAATTACTTTGAAATATATTGGCAGTGAGAGTGCCTTATAATTTCTTTCATTAGTAAATTTCTGTCTGGCCTTCAGGCCTAAGTGAGAGTTGGACCTCGTTGGCCTTTTTGATTATGTCTTAAGAGGTGGGAGCTCTTTAGACTCTAAATAACCATCGAAATTGAGAGACTTATTGTGACTGTTCTCTTAATCTGTGGACCTACATGCTGCTATATAATCTTGGTTAATTTTGCATTTTCCTTTTAGGGTATTGTATTTGTTTTTAGTTTTCTGGGTGTGGTGTGGAAGATGAAAGGTTGATTTGAGTGGCTGTGTGCTTGGATGTTGAGGGTTTGATTGTGGTGTGGGTTATATTTATACTTTTGTGATTATTTGTGTGGGTGTTTGCTGAGTGTGATGAAGATGTGTTGGTAAGTTACAGTGATGGTCAGGAATTATTACCCCTCCAGGCTTAGGGACCTACGTTCCTTTTCTTGTCCCTCATTATCTTCAGATGTATATAGACCTTGTAGGGCTCTGGGGATTGTTATGAGGAGAAGGATGGGGCTGAGTGGGGGAATGGAAAGGAGTGGACAGATTGGGATAATGGGGACAACGAGACGCCCTGGGGAGAAATGAGTCCAGGAAAGGGGTTCTCCCTGTCTGGTTCCCATACCCAAGGGCTGTGCTTGCAGCAGGCAGGTAATATGGTCTTCCTCAGTTATTCATCCTACTCAGGTGGTGTTACGCAATGTCAGGCCTATTAGGAACAAGACCGCTATAATAGCAGATCTTGTTGGATCATCTGACCTGGCTTGCATCACTGAGACCTGGCTGGATGAGGATGCTGGTCCAGTCCAGGCATCAGCAATTCAGGCCAGGTACTCGGTAATACACATCCCAAGGATGAATCATAGGAGCAGGGTGTTGCCATCTGTTTTAGATCAGAACTGAACTTGATGGAAGTACCAGAGGGGACCACCAACTCCTTTGAATGTATCATGGGCGAGGGTGTGAGGTGCATGATACTTCTTGTCTACCGTCCATTCCGGAGATGGGAATGTTTTCCTGCGTGAAGTCATGGACTTCATTGTTGACCTGACATTGGGATCCCCCAAATGGCTGATCCTTGGGGATTTCAATGCCTGGGTCAATGATGAACTCTCACAGTTTGGTCAGGACTTCCTCCAGCTAATGAATTCACTGGCCTTCACACAGGTTATTTCCTCCTTGAACCATATTGGTGGTCATTCATAGGACTAGGTGTTTCTCCTGGGGATGGAGATGCCCACTTGTTGGTGGAACCAGTGAGGTGGTCTGACTATCACACCATTGGGTTCAGTTTTGTGGCCCCCCTATTAGGCCAGCCCCTGTGAAGATGGTCCGGTACTGCTCTTTGAGGGGTGTTTCCTCAGATGGCCTGATAGTGGTACTGGACCTATCAGGTTTACCAAGTGAATGCATGGATCCAGGGGACCTGGTACTTGCCTATAACAATGCGATAATAGGGGCCCTGGATTCCATTGCTCCTGTTTGTGTTCATCCTCTCACTCTTCGGCCCAGGTCTCCCTGGTTTGATCAGACCTTGAGGAAGTTGACGACAGTGGGATGAAGGCAAGAGAGGTGCTGGCAGAAGTCATGCCTGGACTGTGACAGTCTTAGTTTGATGGACCACTATGGGATCTATCAATCAGCAATTACTCGTAAGAAGGCAGAATTTTTGTCCAAGGAAATTGCTGCTGTGCAGAATCGACCAGCCCAGCTTTTCTGAACTTTGGACAGATTGTGCAATCCATTCTGTCTTCAGCCAGGAAATGCTTTTTCACAAGAACGATGTGAGGTGTTAACTCGATTCTTTGCAGATAATGTTGCCACAATTAGATCCAGCATCTGCTCGACCCTCTCTAATGGGAGTTGTGGTAGTCGGCAGGAGATGTTGGATGCCCAGTTTGTGTGGTGTGACTTCAGCCTGTTCACAATCAATGACATTGTGATGGTATCTCCAGTCATTGCGTCCGACCAACTGTAGTTTGGACCTGGGCCCCACATGCCTCTTAGTAGGCTGTGTGGATAAAATCAGCCCAGTCCTTGCCAAGATAGTCTGGATGTCCTTGGAGAGGGGGATCTTTCCGGATCCCTTGAAGGGGGCTATGGTTCAACCCAGACTGCCTGGCTTACTACAGGCCTGTCTCTAACCTTCCCTTTGTGGGTAAAGTTATTGAGAAGGTGGTTGTGTCGCAGCTCAATGATCATTTGAACAACCACAATGTCTATGATTCACTCCAGTCTGGATTTAGGAAGAGACATAGTACTGAGACAGCCCTGTTCCTGGTACTAAATGACCTCCTACTAGTGAGAGATCGAAAGACCCAGTCCATCTTGGTCCTTCTAGAGCTCTCTGAGCCATTTGACACTTTAGACCATGGTGTGCTGCTGGAGCACCTGCGGTTCATGTGTGGACTGTCTGGTATGGTCCTCAGATGGTTTCGATCTTTTCTCGAGGGTAGGACTCAGAGGGTGGTGTCTGGGATTTTTTTCCCGTGCACCACTCCCCCTATCCTGCAGGGTGCCGTAGAGCTCCATCTTGGCACTCGTGTTGTTTGCGGTGTACATGCTGCCATTAGGAGCAATTATTAGGTGATATGGCTCAAGTTTTCATTGCTATGCAGATGATATTCAGCTGTACATGTCCTTTGTGCTTGGCCAGGATGATACTGTTTCGGTCTTTAACAACTGTCTAACTGAGATCCAGGATTCGATGAATGTGAGCTGGCTGTGGTTAAACCTGGAAAAACTGAGGTGTTGGTTGTGGACGCAGGTCATTGGGAGGCTGGTTTGTTGGCGGGATCACCTTCGGGTCTATGGCTTGGGGGTGTTCAGCTAACTACCTCAGACCAGATGTGGAACCTGGGCGTTATGTTTGATTACTCCTTGACCCTTAAATCTCAGGTGTTGGCAGTTGTCAAAACCTCTTTTTACCATCTCAGAAATAGCGCCCGGGTGAAGCATCTGGTTCCTTCCAACGATCTTCCAACTTTGGTCCACATCTTCGTTACCTTCCGCCTTGACTACTGCAATGCCCTTTACCTTTATCTTGGGCTACAAGGGGGTTGATATCTGCCACCTGCAGCTAGTGCAGAATGTGGCAACCAGGCTTTTGACTGGTACTTCTAGGACCAGTCATATAATGCCTGTGCGCCACGGACTGCACTGGCTGCCAGTACAGTGATGGATCACCTTCAAGGTCAGTTTGCTGACCTATAAGGCCCTACACAACCAGGGACTTGGTTACCTGCAAGATCTCCTTCACCACTACTGTCCCCTCCACCCTTTCTGATCCACCAAAGTGGGATTGCTAGAGATTCCCAGGGTCCATTTAAAGACATCTGGGGCTAGATCATTTAGTTTTATGGCCCGACCCTGTGGAATTCTCTACCTCGTCGGTTGCGAGATTGCCTGACCGTCCAAAGTTTTAAAGTTGCCTTGAAAACATACTTGTTCAGCCTAACATTCTGATTTGGATTTTTAATGCCTCTGTTGTTGTTATGAGTTTTAATTTGTTGTATTTGTCTATTTATTGATTTGCTTTAATTAATTATTGTTGTACAAACTCCTTGATTTTAGAAAGACGCTTTTTATAAATAAAGTTTGAATTGAATTGAATTGAATTACTCTAACACTGAATCATCCCCGTGCAATGTAAAAGGTCTCTGTGTTGCTCACCATAATATTAGTAGCCATGCCCATAACCTAGCCTAACTGGATGCTTGGGTGGGGATCTATAAATCTGATATCCTCTGCATAACAGAAACTTGGCTTAAAACGTCTATTCCAGATTTAGTCTGTTCCATCCCCAGCTATAACCTTCCTTGGTGTGATAGACTATCCTCCAAGTGGGGGGGTGCCTTATTCTATAAAGCTCTTCTCAACCTCACTGTTGTCCCAACTCCCACTTCCTCCCTTTGTGAATGACTTCATGCCACCCTGCCGCCCTCACCCTAGGAGCTAAAAAAACTTCACATAGTTTGTGCCTACAACTCTCCCTGCAGTGGCTTCCCAGGCCTGGAAGAGTTACTTGGTCAAACTGCCCAACTCACTGGTCATAACGAAGTTATCATTCTTGGGACGCTGAATCTTAATTGGTTAGGCAAAACTCAGAACTCCCTTCTCTCCCTGATTCAAAGCCATAATCTACATCAACTAGTTACTGAGCCCACTAGAGTTGCTTCCCAGTGTAGCTCCAGCACTCTAATCGACTGGATTTTAAAGAATCAGACTGATCATATTCCTGCTGCCGGCACACTCACAGACACAATAACTGACCACTCCCCTATATTCTCTGTCTGGAATCCCTCGTCTGTTTGTTCTGCCCCCCTCCATGTTATATCACTTTCAGAAACTTTACCAGTCTTGACCAGGGCAAGATTCTTCATGATGTCTCTTTACTTGATTGGACTAGCCTATATCTGGCAGAGGATGCCCAGACTGCTCTTACTTTCTTCCTTACAGAATTTGGGTCTGTTCAGGATAAACACATCCCCTTAATTAGACATCATGTGAGAGGTAAACAATCTAGATGGCTGCATAAGGAACTGCTTACCTTACTCCACAAGAGGCACAAAAGCTGGAGACGTTTCAAGTCCTCTGGACTTCAAGATGATTACAATCTCTACAGGGTTCAATGTAACGCATGTAAAAAACTAATTAGAAATGCCAAAAGCTCCTGCTGTAAAGGTCTACTAATAGACTGTGTTGGAGATCCTACTAAATTCTGGTCTCATATAAAAGCCTTTCTTGGTGCTAAACATTTCAATATATCCAATGATATGTACTAAATGGCGTACATGGCAATGATTCCGCAACCACTGCAAACTCTTTTAATCGGCATTTATCTGACCGTTCCAATTACACTTCCTCTTTCTCAACACAACCTACCTATCATTGCTCTGCTCCCTGCACAGAAGTAGGGGCTCCTCACTTCTGCTTCAAAGCTATAACTAGACTTGATGTATTTAAACGGCTAAATCCCGTCTCTGATAGTACCAGTATTGGTTCTGTCTGTCATGAACCCACATTCCTAAAAATTGCTGCTCCTATTATAGCCTCCTTTCTGGCAAAAATGTTTACTCTGTCACTTTGCAATAGTCATGTACCTGACATCTGGAAAATCGCCCGTGTTTCCCCAGTTTTTAAAAAAGGTGACCCCAAAGACATTTCGAACTACCGGCCCATAGCCATCCTCTCTGTACTAATTAATTCCTTGAAAAATTAGTTGCCACACTAACAGTTGAGTTTCTCCTTAAAAACAACCTTCTTTCAGACAAACAACACAGCTTTCTTAAGGGGCACAGTACTTCTACTGCTCTACTTAAATTTTTATTTATTAAACTTTGTTAACCGGGTAAGCCCACTGGGCCCCAAAGGTCCCTTTTTCAGTGGTGACTTGGAGTTAATTACATATAATCTGTACATACAGGCAGATAATACAGTGTAGGACTTATCATACAGGGTTGCAAAGACAGTATACAGTTTTTGTGGAAGAGGGCAGTAGGTACATTACATTACAGAATTCAACAGTACAGTGTAGGACATATTGTACAGGGTTATAAAAACAGTATACAGTTTCTGTGGAAGAGGGCAGTAGGTACATTACATTACAGAATACAACAGTGGCGGCAGATAGGTGTGGGGTGGTGCATATTTGATTACACACAGAAGGTCCGTATAGGACAGAGAACCAGGGTTATACAGTCATTAGTCATTATCCTTTGGGGGCAGCAGTTTTGTACAAACACAATTGACACAAGGTGAGGTAGGCTAGCCATCGGAACAGGGGCAGGGACTAAGGTTAAGGAGGTGAGTGTGCAGTCCCTTTTGAAATACGTCTAGGGAGGGTGCCTCCTGGAGGTGGCTGCGAGGTTATTCCATGATGCAGGGACTAGGTGAGCAAAGGATTTACTCCCAGCTACAGAGCAGGCCTTGGGGATTTCCAGTAATTTTTTGTTCGAGAAACGGAGTACTCATCTGGTCCGCTTTAGGGAAAGTAGACCGATCAGCCCTGCTGGAGGTTGGGCATCAAGGAGCTTGTAGGTCCAGCTTAATAGGGGGTACTGGAGCCTGTTGTTCAGGGAAGGCCAGTTGAGGGCTGTGAGGGATTCACAGTGGTGGGTCCTCGGGTGAGATTTAGTTGCAAAGTGTGCGATTTTGTGATATATGGTTTGTAATCTACAGTGGTCCAATTTTGTGATGCCTAGTATGATAAGGGCTGCGCATGTTAAGGTTAGGAGAAGGATGCTTTGTGCGATTGCCAGTCTTGTCTCTGGTATTATGTTGTGGCTTAGACGATAGAGGAGGCCCAATTTTTGGTGGATGCTTTTTGTTACCAGGTCCACGTGGGGCTTCAGTGTGAGCCCCTGATCTAATGTGAGGCCAAGATATTTCACAGATTATACTAACTCAGTTTTGGAGCCAGATATAGTAGTGAGTGGGAAAAGATGGGCCTGGGAGGGTCCTGAGGATTTTGGCCCTAACAGTATCACTTTTGTCTTAATGGGGTTAAGTACCAAACGATTCTCAACTAGCCAAGTCTCGGCCTTAGAGAAGTCTGCTTGGAGCAGGGGTCCTAGGTTGGATGGGTGCACCCCAGTTCTATATAGTATGGCATCATTAGCATACTGTACTATGGAGCTGCCCCCTCAATGGCCGTGGAGGTCATTGATGAATAGGGAGAACAGTAGCAGGCCTAGGATTGAGCCCTGTGGGACCCCCTCAGTTAGAGGTAGGGGTTCGGAGGTGACCCCTCTCCACCTGACCTGTTGAGAGAGGACAGTAAGGTAGTTATGGAACCAGTTGAAGAAGTGCTGGTCGAGTCCAAATTGGCTAATCTTTGTTAGCAGGAGTGAGTGATCTACCAGATCAAATGCCTTGGAGAGGTCAATGAAAACGGCCCCTGTGAGGGTGCCCTTGTCCAAGGCAGCCAGGACATTGGAGGTAAATCTAATAAGGGCAGTATCGGTCCCATGCTTTGTCAAAAGCTATGTTGTGAGGGGGCCAGGAGCCTGTTGGTTTTCAGGTAGTCTCTTAGTTGGCAGTAAACTAGCTGCTCCTAGATCTTTGCCAGGTGGCATAGGATGGAGATGGGTCTGTGTTGGCCTAACCTTTCCCTAGCTCCTCCCTTGCAGATTGGAACTACATGGGCCTATTTCCATATTTTTGGTACTGTTCCTTCCTTTAGGGATCTGTTTATTGACAGAGCTACAGGTAGTGCAATGGCTGGGGCAGCGGCCCTAAGTAGCCTGGGGTCCAGTTCATCAGGTCCTGGAGATCCATTAGGTTTTAGGGATTGTAGGAGGGGAAGCACATCTTTGGCTCGTACAGTCCACAGGTGAAAATGGGTGATCAGAGGGTCCTGAGATTCAGTGGTCGGGGGGCCCTGAGAGTAATGTGGGGGGCTTGATCTGTATGCCTCCAGGTCAGTGAAGAAGTGATTGAAGGCTGTGGCAGCCTCCCCTCTATCAGTAAGTGTTATGTCGTTACAGATTATGTTACACTGCTGGGGTGTTTTTGTAGCTTTTAACAGGGAGTTGATACTAGACTAGAAGGACTTGGGGTCAGATAGGGTTCGCCGCTTGAGGGATTTTATGTAGTCCCTTTTGTCTGATTTTGAGATTTTTTTGCACTGGTTCTGCAGTGATCTATAGGCAGCGAAGTCTATCGGGCTAGCAGAGCTCCTTGCCTTTTTCCATGCCTTGTCTCTGGCTTTCATTAGTGATTTTAACTCATGTGAAATCCATTTGTGGCAGTGGCCTTTAGCTCGTCTCTTTCTAACCTGGGCATGTAGGTTGGCCACTGCAGAGAAAGTGCGCTGAAAGCACTGAGCAGCATTGTCAGTGCTGCTGAGGAGTCTGATCGGTGACCAGTCAGCATTTCTCAAGGAGCTCTGGAAGGCTTCAGCAGAGAATCCAGTGAAATCCCAGCCCATTATGAGCCTGTGTGGAATACTGGGAGGCCGTTTTTTCCAGATACAGAAAGTGGATGAGTGATCGTTTTGGGCGTCCAACATCACGCCAGTCATTTGTATGTTAGCGGGGTTGGAAACAAGTATCCATTCAAGGATGGAGTTACTCCCTGTTTTCTGATTTTGCCTTGTGACTTCAGTAATGACCTGGGCCAAGTTTGATTTGAGAAGTATGGCCTTGTAGTTTTGCTCAGTGGTGGGTTCCCACTTCAAGTTGAAGTCCCCAAGGACCAGCAGCTCTGTTAGCTGAGCCCCTGCTAGGGAGCGAACTAGGTTCTGGAGTGCTGGGGTGACACCAGTGGGAGGGTTGTAGACACAGCCTACAGTTTGGTGCTTTGCACGGCCCAATACGATTTGGATGAATATCGATTCAAGCCCTGTGAGGCTTGGCATATCGATATGGGACAAGGAAGCCTCCAGGGAGGAGCTCACATAAATAAGAACACCCCCACCTTTTTTCCCTTCTCTATCCTTTTGGAAGGAGTTGTAGTGGTTGAGTGCCACTTTGTGAGGGAGTATGTGAGGTTTCAGCCATGTTTCGGATATGGCTAGCACATCAGGCCTATATGTATCTACCCAGGATTGTACCTCATGCATCTTGCGTCGTAGGCTGCAAATGTTCATGTGAGCCACCCTCAAGCCTTTGGTGTGACACCAGGTAGGGTCACTAAAGGACCCCAGAAAGGAATTAGTGGGTGGTGGCCCAAGGTTGGACTGGATATCACCTGCACGCATTATGAGTACTAGCAGGATGAGGCGGAGGACCCTCTGACGAGTGAGGGAAGATAGTTTTGTTTGCTTAACGTGCACACCAGAGGAGATGAAATAGCAGGCTCCCTTATGGGCTAAGCCATGCTTTAGGACCAGTGAGTGCAGATCCAGGGCAGTCTGTAAGGTGTGGTAGATGATGGTCCTGTGCATCCCTAAGCGGGTTAGGGTCTTGGCAAATGCGCAGTTTTGCATCTACCCAGCCTAGCTCAGCTGTAAATAAGAGAAGCACTACTGGTACCCTGAAAGTCACAGGGTTTGGGTAGTGGCACAAGCACCCTTGGTGCTGGTAATATGGATGGGCTGCTTCATTGCAGTGCATGTTCCTCCGAGCATCCAGACACAAGAGTGGTGCTGAGTGTGCAGGGTTCCCTACCTTTGTGCTATTCAATTTGCCTTATGAGGTGTATTCTCCTTACTAAGTTTGGTCTGGGTCAAAGTTGCTGGTAGGATCATTTGCTCAGGGGATAGCAGCAAGCAGTAGAGGAGGTCTGCTTCCACAGGGTGTGTTATACCAAACTGTTATGCTATTCAACAGGCCCAAGGCCAGAGCTGAGAGGACAGTCCTACTGCAGAGTTAGTGGCAGTGTTAGTATGTCTGGCAGCCCTGCTAGGGCAGCCTCTAGTGGCAGCTGCTGAGAAGCTGCAAATGGAGAAGTGAGCTGATAGGCTCAAACATGCAGATGATCTTCATTATATAACTCTGAGTCCACCAAGGGTGGTGGGGATGGTGGGGCAGCCAGCACAGAGTGTCGGCAGGGGTCCAGTGACCCTGTCAGAGAAGTCAGCAGCCATAGATCGGACCATGTGGCGTCTATTTTGCCCGTACCTTAGATGCTGTAGGGAGGGCTCCCTTCTGCAGGCCCTCACGACTTTCCTCCCATCGGGGGGGGGGGCTGCCTGTGTCCGTTCGGTAGCCTGTGGAGGAGCATAAGAGACAGAGGTTAAATAAGGTGAGCTCCTTTTGTTTGCTCTCAGGAGGAGGGGGTGAGCACAAGAGGGAGGGCTGGAGTTGTCTTGTTTCATTTTATGTATATTTTTTGTAATTATTTTTACATACTTCAGGGGATTAGGTAGTTTCTGCTATTAATTCTATAAATTAAGGCACCTTACAGGGGTCAGGCTTTAAACATGCAAGAAACAGAGAAAAGAACTATTAAAAACTATCTCCACGCATATGGGGACAAAAAGTAGAATTAAAGTCACTTGTTTGAATTTGAATTCGGGAAATGGCACCAGTCCACTGAGCCTGTTGGACAAGTCAGCAGCAGCAGCTCAGACCACGTGGCATGTGTTTTGCCTATACCTTAGATGCTGTAGGGAGGGTTCCCTTCTTCAGGCCCTCATGACCTTCCTCCTGTCAGGAGGGCCATCTGTGTCCATTCGGCAGCCTTAGATGCTGTAGAGAGGGCTCCCTTCTGCAGGCCCTCATCTCCTTACTAGTGATACTCTCCCTGCCATGGATTCCTGCCCTCTGACTTGTGCAGTCTTTATTAATTTGATGAAGGCTTTCAATTTTGTTGATCACCCACTACTCCTAACCACTCTTCAATCCATGGGTTTCTCTCCACCTGTTGTTGCCTGGTTCAACAGCTATTTATCTGACAGGGTAGAAGTCATCAAATTTAATTCTGTCCTATCCGACTGGACAATGATCAATATTGGAGTTCCCCAAGGTTCTATCCCGGGCCCCCCTTCTTTTTTCCTTGTTTATCAACAGCATTACTAGAGACGTAAACTCCTGCTTATCCCTCCTCCATGTGGATGATGTCATCTTGTATGCTAACTCCAAAAATATCTCTGACATTAACCTTCATCTTTCTTCAGACTTCCTGAACATCCAAGCATGGCTCTCTGCGCATAAGCGTGTTCTAAATGTGGACAAAACACAAGCTATGCCCTTTGGCTTTGTCTCAAAACTTAGATCCTGCCAAGATAAACACCAAATCTCCTGCTCTGGTGGCTCCTTTATAGGAACTGTCACATTTCAAATACCTGGGTGTTCTACTTGACCAGTCCCTTGACTTCGACCTATATACCTAAACCACTTGCAAATCCGTTAATGTCAAACTTGGTGTTGCCTATAAAACTAGTTGCATCCTATCACCTTCCGCTAGAATGGCCATTGCCCGAGACATCTTGCTTCCTGCTCTCACCTACGGTGTTGCTACCTATACTTCCATCCCAAAAACTACTCTTTGCAAATGGTACACTACCTATAATGAAATCTGTCATTATGCCTCATCTTCCCCACGTTGCAAACATCACTGTCATCTCTATGCAGACCTAAACTGGCTCTCCCCTTTTGCCATCAGACTCTTATCCCTTAGCTCCCTGGTGGACACTGTTATTAGATCACAGAGTCTTTCAACTCTTGCCTCCATGCTGCTCCCTCAGTCTTACTCCTATGGCCTACACTCTGTTGACAAGTCTCTACTTTAGGATGGCGCTCATCTATTGTCCACCCGGAGATAAGAAGCTATTCCTTAAGGAAGTGGCGGACTTCGTCGTCGACCTGGTGTTTGAGTCACCTTGGTTGATGGTGCTGGGTGACTTTAATGCCTGGATCGATGACAAACTCTCACAATTTGGACAGCATTTCCTCCAATTGATGTACTCATTGGGCCTCTCACAGGTGGTTACCTCTGCCACTCATAAACATGGCCATTCCCTTGACCTGGTCTTCCTCCTGGGGAGGAAGGCCTCCGATGTGGGGGTGGAACCTGTCGGATGGTCTGACCATCACACTGTGAGATTCAGTTTTCACACCCCTCTTCGTAGGCCAACCCCTGTGGAGATGGTCAAGTACCGTCTTTTACAGGATGTGACTCCCGATGGCCTAACTGTGGTACTTGATCTATCAGAATTTTCTGTGATGAGCTCAAATCCTGAAGTTTTGGTTCTGGCCTGTAATAAGGCCATTACCACTGCACTGGATTCTATTTCTCCCACCCGTATGCGCCCTCTCTCCCTTCACCCTTGGTCCCCATGGTTTGATGGGGACTTGAGGGAGATGTGGCGATTAGGATGCAGGTTGGAGAGGTGCTGGTGGAAATCTGGCTTAGACGCTGACCATCTTAGACTCCAAGAGCATTATCAACTCTATCAGCCAGCAATTACTCATAAGAAGGCAGTATTCCTGTCTGGAGAAAATGCTGCTGCACAGAACTGACCGGCCGAGCTCTTTTGAACCATAGACAGGCTGTGCAACCCAGATTGTCTACAGGTTCGTCGAGCCATTTCACAAATGCAGTGTGAGGAGCTTGGTCGGTTCTTTGCAGATAAGGTGGACAACATCAGGGCCGAGACCCACACAGCACGCTCTATGGGAGTTACGGTGGACCAGCCTGCAGTTGCAAGCCCTCCGTTTTCCTGGAGTTCCTTCAAAAGGCTGGAAACCAAAGATGTCATAAGGATTGTCCATGGTATGTGCACCACATGCTGTAGTTTAGATCCGGGCTCCATGGCCCTGATTATGGGCTGCGGAGAGGTTATCATCCTGGTTCTAGCTAGGATAGTCTGATGCTCCTTAGATTCCGGTGAATACCCCTGCTCCCTGAAGGAAGCGGTGGTGACACCAGTGTTGAAGAAGGCTTCTCTGGACCCAGACTCCCTAGCCAACTACAGACCTATCTCGAACCTTCCCTTTGTGGGGAAGGTAATTGAGAAAGTGGTGGCTGCCCAGTTAGACAACCATTTGTCCATCCATAACATCTACGACCCTCTTCAATCAGGTTTTCAAAAGAGACATAGCTCCGAGACTGCACTGGTTCGGGTGTTCAATGATCTCTTGATGGTGAGAGACCAGAAAAAACTATCCATTTTGGTCCTGTTGGATTTGGCAGCAGCATTTGACACCATAGACCATGGGGTGCTGCTTGAGCGCCTGAGATGCATCTGTGGGCTGTCAGGTCTGGTTCACAGATGGTTTACCTCCTGCCTCACAGGTAGAACTCAGAGAGTGGTGTCGGGGTTATTTGCCTCCGATCCTACCTCTCTGTCCTGTGGGGTTCCTCAGGGCTCTGTGCTGTCCCCCATGTTGTTTGCGGTGTATATACTTCCCCTTGGAGACATTTTAAGATGATATGGCCTGGAGTTTCATTGCTATGCTGATGATACCCACCTCTGTCTGTCTTTTGCACCTGACCAGAATGGAGCACTCTTGATGTTTAACAACTGTCTCGGTGAGATCCAGGGTTGGATGAGGTCCAGCTGGTTGAAGTTGAATTCTGGGAAGACAGAGGTGATGGTTGTGGATCCTGGCCGCTGGATTGGGGGGTTGGGAGCAAACCATCCCTCGGGTTTATTCTAGCGGGATGTCGAGCTCCCTATCTCCGAACAGGTGCGCGACCTAGGGGTGATCCTTGATGATCGGCTGACATTGCGCACGTAGGTGTCGGCAGTTGTTAAGGTATCCTTTTACCATCTGAGGAACATCGCTAGGATCAAGCACCTTGTTCCGTCTGGTGACCTGCCTACGCTGATTGATGCCTTTATGACCTCGCGTTTGGACTACTGTAACTCCCTTTACTTTGGGCTTCCTGGGATTGATATCCACCGCTTGCAGCTAGTCCAGAACTCAGCAGTCTGGTTGTTAATGGGGATTCCTCGTTCCTCCCACATTACACCGGTGCTGCGGGATCTGCACTGGCTGCTGCTTCAGTGGTGATCCGCCATTACTGGCATATAAAGCCCTACGCGGTTTGGGCCCTGACTACCTGAAAGATCTTCTGGTTCCTTACCTTCTGGAGTGAATGCTCCGCTCAGCCAATGAAGGTTGCTAGAGATTCTGAGGGTAGTTTTAAAATCTTCCGGCGCCCGAGCTTTTATGTTCGCGGTGCCAACCCTCTGGAATTCTCTACCCCATTGGATTAGAGAGTGCATGACTATGGGGGGTTTTAAACAAGGATTGAAGTCCTTTTTATGGAAAAAGGCATTTGAAGATGGCATTGACATGGACTGAAACTGTTGATCTTATTGTTCATGTTAACATTTTTATGTTTTAATACGATGTTACTTTATTGTAATTCGCCTTGATTTTAAAAAGGCGCAATAGTAATAAAGATTATTATTATTATTACTATGTTTACTGAGATGTAAAACCTCTAAGGGTACTTTTACCTTCTCTCACTCTGCCCCACTGCACTGGAATTTCCTTCCTCTGGGTATTCATCAGTCACCAACTCCTTCTATCTTCAAAAATGAACTTCATAAATTCATATCCATCTCTGGCTCCTACACTTGCTTTAACTCCCTGTTGCGCATCTATATCTGCTTTAATGTCTCTTTCTTCTCTTTACCAAATATATAACTCCCCATATCCTCTTCCATTTTTTCCCCTTCCTCTCACCCTTACCCTCCTCATCTGTCCAATTCTACAGGACACCTCGATATCTCCCTCTGTGCCTCACTGGCTTGCCTACCCTCTGTTTTTGCCTACCTATGCTCTTTCACTTACACCCTAATCTTGTATTGCACTTATCCTGTTTTATTCTCTTTTCTGTGTTTTGACATCTTACCTTCCATCCTCAGATGCTCTATTCTCCTGCCCCCTGCCATATCATACCTTGTGTCCTTTGTGTTTGCACTTATTCATTATTTCTGAACTTGTACAGTATCTACTATTTTTTCCTTTCACTTACCTCAGTTTTTCACCTGTATCTTGCCTGCCTTCCTTTGCATTTTTACAGCCAGATCCACATTGTGTGTAATGCATTGTTTACTACTGAGATATGTTACTCAAAGGCATTATTTCTGCTATCTGTTGTTAATTATGTTCCTTATGTCTCAATATCCTGTTATTGTATTGTATTTTACCTACTATGTATCCCAGGTCGTGCCTGAAAATAGTTCTTCTAATGGCTAGTGCACTTACCCGGTAAACTAAAACTAAATAAATAAATAATGCAAAGATATCTAACTAATGAAAAGGGAATGGGAGGGACACATTTATTGGGCTGGAGATAATAATAAAAGTTTGGTTTTCTAGAAGAATTAGTTTCCAATTGTTAAATGCAACAGTGGATGGAAAATATTATATCATTTTACATTGCATAAAGGTTACTCAGATTTGTATATGTGGGCCCTATAATGGAAGTCACGAAATGTTCTCAGAAATTCATAATAAAATTATACACTTTGTAAAAGACAGAGGGCAGGATTCACAAATCACGTTGAAGGGGAAAGAAATGCACAAATCCCCAAAATCTGCTCAGTTGTGGAAAAAAGGGGTAATTGCGCTGCGTCATATACACAAAAAGCTAACAGCTATGGAAAAAATACACTGTGGACTGTATAAAATATAAAGCTGTGGAAAAATTCCTGCACAAAAAAATAGTGCTTAAAAGTATGGCATATCGGCTAAAAGGCTGTTCACAGCCAATGTTTTTCCACAGTTGCAGAAAGAATGTTTTGCACAATGGGCTGGATTTTCAAAGAGACAAAAATTCTGTAGTTTTGGAAAAATGTCATGCAGCACTGTGGAAATTTAGTTGCGGCATATTCACAAAGGAAAATTCCACTGTTGCGAAAAATCACAAACAGATAAGTTGTGAAATTTTGCAACTGCTGAAAATTCGTAAAATTTTTTCCGCTGCTGAGAACAACAGCAGCTGCTTCATATTACGTGCAGCAGAAGACTTTAGCAGTCTTGCAAAAGTTGCAGCAGAAGCACTCCCAGCGAGGCAAGCAGCCAGTCCCACAACTGGGACCATAGCAGTACCAAGTGCACCAGCAGGACCTTGCACACACTGGCAATATGTATCTATTGGTTTGTCTGTCTCTCTGTCTCTCTCTGTCTCTCTCTCTCTCGTGTTTCTTCCTCCTGCATCTATAGCACATACTTCTGGCTGTTACCACCTCTGCATCTACTGCCTGTGGGGCTCTTTTGCAGGTTGCACTGGGTCCTGTGGTTGTGGTTTGTTGCCTTTCAAATGGAAATGTGTGCTATTTGTATTGTAACAACTGACACTATTATACAGCCCAAAGTGTTGCAGTTGTTGGTGCCTGAACCCCCACTATAATTGTATCCCAATTGTTGGACACAGCTTTTTGCTCAGGGTGAGTTACACCTCATCTCTGTGGTGCAGCATGTGCACAACATTCTTTCTGCAACTGTGGAAAAACAGTGGCTGAGAATAGCCTTTAAAGGGATATGAAATACTTTTCTATGGCTTTTTCTTGCTCAAGAACTTCCACTACTGCACTTTTTTCTTTAGTCTGCAGTGTATTTTTCCTAGAGCTGTGGATGTTTTGTGTATACCACTTAGCTCAGTTTTTTTCTACAACTGCACTTTTGGGGACTTGCATATTTTTTTGCACCTTCCAAGTGTTTTAGGAATCCAGCCCCATACCCCTTTAAAGGCTAGAGACTGTGAGTTTTATGCTGGTCTGGTCTGAGGTTGTCACAGAGATATGGTAATTAGTTACAGAGTTCAAAGTTCACTGTTCCCATGCAGAGAAGAGAAAGAGGCCATTTAGTGGATTTATGTGATATGAGTGCTCCCCATATAGCGCAGCCCAAAGCAGCAAAGGAAAAACAGCGACCACCTCATGGGCGACAGGGAAACAACGCCGAATGGTAAAGTAAGCAATGGCAGCAGGGGTAGGTTGGAAGGGCGACGTACACACAATGAGCATGGCAGGGCAGAGGACGCACTGGATGATGTGGCATGGGCAGTAAGGGATGGGCGACACAGACTGGGTAACAGCCACACCGCATTCGGCAGGGGGAGCTACAGTTCTAATTTATCTAGTCAGTCAGTCACAAAACTACTGTAGCTCAGATGACAAACTCTTGTTTGTGATACATTGTCCACACACAAATTCCCCCTTGACAATGTTGTCTTTCATCATCATGTACATTGTACACTCAATGCATTTAAAGTCCACTTCCCCAGCAAAGATAATAATTGTGTTGCTCATTGTGGTACCTGAAGTAATTGATACAAGTGGGAAAAATAAACCTGTAAATAATAAAATGTGCTGGCTTAATAACACAGATGTCCAACATGTCCAGCTGAAGATGTAAGAAACAATATTGTTTTTCCCCTTCCCCTTTCTACATTTGTAACCTTACTGTTGAGATTGAGCTTACTAGTCACCTAAGAGAGTCTGTGGGTCTGACGCTTATTTCAGTGTATGAGGCTTTTAAATCTAAATAGTCAAAGTTGTTCTATACCAAGTCCACATTACACATTCCCTCACCCTCACCCTGTCACTTAGTGTTTATTAAGCTGGAGAGACTGCTGTTCACTGAAATAAGTAAAACATATAATGAACTCAGGTAATATAAGTGTTCTATTTATGTCCTCATGGAGATATGTAATCACATTTTAGTCTGTAATTGTTCGCTCCCCAGGGCTACCACAGGTGCCGTTCTTAGGGAACTCAGACTAAGAGGTTGCTGAAGTCCAGTCCTGGTCTCTCCCCCCCGTGTACAGCCTGCTGAGGCTCGCAGTCCTGCTGCTGGTGTGTGTGGGACATGCCCTTACCGTGCAGCAGAGCTTTTCGCTCTTCCACTGTTATTCTGGCTTTGTGTGTGCTCGGTCTTTCTGCTGCAGTGCTTTCGGGATCGCCTTAGGAATCAGCACAGTTGTAGAAGTGCTCATCCTGGCTGCTGCCATTTTAATTTGTCAGTGGCAGGGACCGAGAGTTAGTGTGATGTTTTCAGCTGATGTTTTAATCAGAAACTGTTTTTATTTTCAGTGGGAAAAGTGGTTGTGTTTTGCTTGCTGATGGACAGCAGTTGAGAAGACAGTGCTGCATGTGAGTAAGCATGATCTGTGAAGTTCTGAAGCTGGCATGTGTGCGTCATTATAAGCCGCAGGTTATAAAGGCAAATTATAACCAGCTTCAGCAATGTAAAAAAAATGGCCCCAGTTATTACACAGTTATTATCTACTTGGTTGACAAAACTGGTATGTACATGATTATGTACTATTTCCAAGATCTGTCATTTTAGTTTCTACTGTTCCTTGTTCTGCGCTTCTGAGACTTGTTATTTTTTAGAAATTCTGTCTTGGCAACTTTTGAAACTGTCCAATGATTGGTAAAGGCTGTGCATTCTAAATGCTTGGTGCAACACTTGGTTATCAAAACAGAAGGCATTAGCCTATATGCTCTGTCTCCCATGTTAGCAGGTACACCTGGTCATGTCTGTGTCCAACAGTTGTTTGTCTAGCCTATTATTAAGCAGTATGAAGGAGTCTACTTCAATAATTTCCTCAGGGATTTTTTTCCACACTGTTACCACCCTTTGTGTGAAAACGTTTCTCCTAATGTTCTTCCTCGGGAAGAACAATTTAAGTTGACTTTTGTGGCTTCTTAAGTTAATATCGCTAGTGTTAATTATAAGGCCCAAACTATTCATTAACTGGCTGTCTCTTGTTATCTCCAGGATGTACTCCTGTAGTCTCTTGGTCCCCAATGAGTAGAGGCCCAGTTCCTATAATCTTGCCTCATACGGGGTATAATTTAACCCTGATATGAATTTTGTAGTCCTATGCTGGATCTTCTGCAGGTGCTTTATGTCCCTTTGCATATAGGGACTCTGTAGCAGACAGTAATAGTAGAAGTGTCATCTTATAATTGCCATGTAAAGGGGTAGTATACAACTCCTGTGTCTTGAAAAAAATGATCTTCTTATTCTACCCAAAATTCCATTCATTTTCTTGATTACCTCACTGCAGTGAGCACTGAAGTTAAGGTGGTTATCTATCAAAATTCCCAGGTCTCTTTCTTTTTCTACAGTTTTCAAGGTTGTGCTGTCTATAATGTAATAATAACTTTGGAGCGTTTTCTCGTATATTGAAACCCGGTTATAATTCGGCTGTGTTTCCCATACTCGGACTTCTCACAATAAATTTAAGACTGAATTTAAATCTTTTTCACTGAATTTTTGTGTTGTTTTTTTTTTTGGAGGGGGGGGGTCTCAAAAAATGTAAGAGTTTAAACAAGCCAGTCCAACCATGACTGGGGATACCAACAGACAGTGCTTCAAATCAAGCATGGCTGAACTGCAATGTATTTTTATTTTATATAGTTGCAGGGGCAAAAAAATGGTCCGCAGCAATTATGTAAAATAAAACATGGGGTGGTGTATAAAACTCACATTTTACACACACCCTCAGTGTTGGATCCTTAAATAAACCCCTTGAGCTTCGCTCTTGGGGTTTATGTAGCATCCAACACCTTGGGTGTGTATAAAACCTTGTTAAACACACCACCCCATGTATTGTTCAATATTTTATAGTTATTGTTACTATAGCCTACGTACATTACAATACACTTTTCAGTACTGAAAGTCATACCATTTGTGTTTGCCCAGTCCACCAATTTCTGTAGATCACTGTTTAAATTAAGAATATGGTCAATCGTATTAACTACAGCCCCAGCTTTACATTGCCTGCAAATTTTATAAATCAGTTTTTTTATCTATGTTCATTTCTGAGACAAAATGTGAACAAAGGGCTGGTTCAAGGACCAAGCTCTGTGGCATTACACTTGATACATCACCCAGTCCTGACATTGTTCCACATATTCTCAGTAACTCATGATATAGTATAGCCAGTATAGCCTAGAGGTTAGAGGAACGAGGTGTGAACAAGCTTGGTACATCCAGCAGACCAGATCTGAGTTTGATTCTCACAACCTCCACTTGCATACTGTGTGCCTCTGAGCAAGTCACTTAACCACCCAGTGTTCCCAGGTCGCCCCTGAAAACAGGCACTTGTGTTTACTAAAGACTAAAAAAAAATATATATATGAGCTACTCGCATGGACCAACTCCATATGAGCGACTCAATTTGAGCCACTGTGGAGACAGCGAGTATTAGTAAAGAGTGAAGGGAATTACAATGAGTGTGAAAGACAGCTATGCATTGAATAGACAGGCAGAGGTATGATGTGAATGACAGAGGGAGTGTTTGGGAGGGCTGCTTCCAGCTGGCCATTTGGCTTGGTGGGTTAGGTGACAGCTTCTGATGCTGGTAGACCTGGCTTTGGGACTGGAGTGGTAATTCTGTTTTTTATTTTTGTGGCTTTTGGTTGTTGTAGTTTTTTTTCTGTTGTTGTTTCTAGAGGCATTCCATTTCTGCTGAGTTTGCCCCCCAATGTTCTTCCCTTGTGCACACATACAGTAGCCCCTCCATGATGTACTCGCCTCCCATGGTTTCCTCTTTCCCCCAGCCTCAGGCCCCCCCCGGAGTTGATTATATTAGTTTTGGGGGTGCAGGGGGCAAAGCCCTCTGCAAATGGGGGTATAGACCCCTCACAGAAAATGAGGTTTTAAGTTTATTTTGTAAAAAGTAAGTTTCGATCGTTTATATTGTAGGTCACTGTGGTGTCTGTTGCTTTTATTGCTGTCGCCAATATGTAGTTGCCATTTAGTTCGCCATTGTTTTTGATGGGGCTGTTATCACATGGTACCGTATTCTCACCCTCTGATTTCTTCCTGTCAGCCATGTTTTTATCCAGTTTGTTAATTTGACATTTATTCCCCCATCTACCAGTTTCTTTAATAAGAAGTTGTGGGGACCTCTGTCAAAAGTTTTTGGAAATCAAGGAAGTGCACATTCACTGGCCTATTCTGTTCTAATGAATTACTCAGTGCTTCATAAAAAGCAAGTGTATTTGTTAGACAAGATATTTGTTTTTTAAAGTCATGTTGTGTAGTGTTTTCAGAATTTGTACTGATGCAGTCCATCACCAATTTATCCTTCAGGATAAACTCCATGACCTTCCTGAGACTATGGGTCTATTATTCAACATGCTACCTTCTTCACCCTTTTTGAAGATTGGTACCACTATTGCAGTTCTCCAATCCCCCAGCACTTCCCCACTATTTAGAGTCATGTTATCCAGTTTCAATAGTGGGTCTTCCAACCTTGCCCTGATTTCCCTTTATTTATTTATTTATTTATTTGTTCATTTTCAGATTACAAAATCTTTGAGCACATAACATAACTGCTCTTTTACAAAGGTTCCATTTCAGTGGGAAGGGTGACAGACATATAACGGATGGTATTACATAAAATATTGACAAGAAAGTATTTAAAATGACAATATGACATTAATATTGCAACTAAAATTAAAACCATGAATTGGTAGGAAATCAAAAATAATCTAATGGGCTTTCAGTCTAGCCAAGAGGTTCGAGTAATGAGCTGTGAACAAGCTTGGTACAACCAGCAGACCAGTCCTGTGTTTGATTCTCACAACCTCCACTTACATACTGTGTGACTCTGAGTAAGACGCTTAACCACCCAGTGCTCCCAGGTTGCCCCTGAAAAAAGGGGTACTTGTGCCTAGTAGGCCTTATCCAGTTTCCAAAAACTAAAATAAAATAAAAATAAAATAAATAATAAAAAGTGGCAGCCCAAGGTGCTTTGTCAAATAGGTATAGTTAGATTTGGGTGAACAAAAATTCAGGTCACTGAAGATAAACAGTGGAAAGAAGGTGGAGGGTGAGAGGGGTGAGGTGAAAGAAGGATTGTGGAAGAAGGCAGGAAATAGGGCAGAGCTGTTAGGGTGAAAGTGGTCATTCTCAGAGAAAAGGGGAGAGGTAGGTACACAAGGATATGTCAGTACTGCTGAGGTAGTGTCACGTCAGTTGAAACAGTCACAGGAACTGTTAGCTGTAAGATGCTGAAGAAGAGTGCCTTTAAATAGTCCCAATTTTGGTAAGGAAGAGATATCTCTGGGCAGTGCTTTAAACCACAGTGGTGCTCTGTATGCAAACTATCATTGCCATTGTGTAGTCCGACATCTTAAGACAGAGAAGAGTTGGTTGCAGGCAGCAAAAACAGCTGCTTAGATAAACTGATGTGTCCTAGGCTATGCATTTGGGTGGGGGAGTGTCAAGTAGCATTGCTGAGCAGTCACATACTTCTTTTATAAATAGATGTGCTCCATTATGTTTCCAGACTAGTTTATATAAACCATTCCAATTCTGCATATATTATTGCATTCATGGTCTTTTCTAACACATTATAAATTGCTGTTCCATTTCTGCTACTTGGTACTGGTGCAAAAACTGAAAGGGACTGAGCGATAGCAACAGCAGTGCAGACTAAACTACTTTAATCAGTGACATGCTTAAACAGACACACACACACACACACAGCAGAACACAGCTGGATAAAGTACCAATATTTAGGAAACTTATTGATTACACTCACCCTAAAACTAGCAGTGTGACTCCTCTGGCTGCTGTGCTCTCTCTGCTGTGGCTAAGTTGAAACAAAGACCATGTAACAAGACACTGGCCTCCGGCAAGGGCTATTAGACATCAGAGCAAAAGGCACTGTCGGAAGACTGTCTGGGACAAGATGCAGTAAAAGAAACATGAATGTCAGCTCCCAGGGGCCTTAAAAAGCCAGGGAAAGTTTGAGAAAAACTCCTCTCATAGCCAGAACTGAAAAAAACAAAACACTGGGATGAATTAAGAACTGTAATAATAGATACTTTTTCCTCATTCTGACATGTAGCTTTCCTTTAATGGAGCCCTCCCCAGTACTGCCTTTCTTTACAAGCTGAAACCTCATCCATAGTGTTTTATGGGCCTTTTCTTTCTTTGTTAAGTTTCAGTGCTTAATTTACTACCATTTGCAAACTGAGAA
This sequence comes from Neoceratodus forsteri, assembly GCA_016271365.2. Classification (NCBI taxonomy): domain Eukaryota; kingdom Metazoa; phylum Chordata; order Ceratodontiformes; family Ceratodontidae; genus Neoceratodus; species Neoceratodus forsteri. Next base: position 1,018,356,274 of record CM028132.1, on the reverse strand, counting down.
CTTGTTTTGCTGGTATCCCCTCCTCCACTCATCCAGAAGTGTCAGTTTATTTGTTTCCTATCCATGCTGATTGATTTGACTTGCTTCCCTCATGGTAAGAATGTGAAACTAAACTTTTGTTATTTTAAATGACTGATAAAGTGAAATGTCCAGTTTGTATCTCTTGGGGATGAAGCTGTATCCCTTTACCTGTATGGAGTAATTCACTTTCCACCAGTTCTTAAGACCTCAGCTGTAAGATACATCATGCATGTAAGCAGGGGTGTAGCCAGGAATTTTAAACATGTACTCAAGACGAGAGATAATGGAACTGTTGCCTTCGGGGAAAGACTCAGGGAATTAACTATGTACTTTCTAGAGGAAAGGAGGGAAAGGAGAGACATGATAGAAACATTCAAACATTCAACAGTCAGTGTCAGTGGCTCAGTAGGTAGCACACTCGCCTCTGAGGCCGGGAGATCAGAGGGCTGTGGGTTCAATTACCACATCTGGTACTTGGGTTAATGTCCCAATACTGACACTGTAGTGCAGCATGAGAGGGGTGCTGCACTTGTGAGGTGCCGTCTTTCGAATGAGACGTTAAACCAAGGTCCCATCTGCCTGGATTGGTGGTAGTTCAGGTGGATGTTAAAGATCCCATGGCACTTATCGAAAAGAGTAAGGGAATTTCCCTGGTGTCCTAGCCAAATTTCCCTCATTCACTAAAAATACCACCAACAGCTTAATCTGGTTCAAGGTCAGTTGGCATTCATCTGTATCCCCCTTCCCCGGGTCGTGCCTGAAAATAGGCAGGATTTGTCTCATGCACTTACCCGGTCAACAAAAACTAAAAAAAAAAAAAAAATACCTCAAACGTATCAATAAGGTACAGGAAGGTTCAATTCTTCTGAGAAAGAGATGTTCAAGAACAAGGGGGAATGAGATGTAGCTGAAAGGGAAGAAGACTTAGAGGGGATGCAAGGAATTACCTCTTTAGAGAGAGGGTGGTGGACATCTAGAATAGCCTGACTGCAGAGGTAATGGTACCTAAATGGTAACAGGTTACAAACATGCATGGGATACACATAGGGTAAATGGGCTGGAGCACGGGGGTTAAGGCTGGATATCAGTTATGGTCCATGGCGGCACAGTAGGTAGGAACCTTAAGGCAGACTAGGTGGGCCAAGAGGTCCTTTTCTGCCAACAGCTTCTGTATTTCTATGTTAGTAAATAGCTGGTACATGAGCATTATACATTCATGTTGACATCAATTTTAAGATGTTAAATATAAAGCCTATGGTACCAGTAACACAATGCCATTAACACGTACTGCTTAAATATTCAAAATCCATGGAATCAATTTATTGTCAATTTAAATCAAAAATATTGATCTCTATAGAAGTCAGGACCATAAAGAAAAAGAAAGAGAGAGGAAAAAGAAAAAAACACAGAAGAATAAGTGTGCATAAACTAAGCCAAAGCAAGGGGGGGGGGGTATAATGTGTAAAAAGTAAGTGAACAACATTGAAATGCATTTTCATTATATTTGTGAAATAATGAAAGCTCAAGTCCTAAATATAGAAAACAGTTGAAAATGATAAAAAGGAAGGGAAAGAGTCCTAGATGCAGCAGAAAAGAACAAAACAAACAAAAAATCAAAGAAACGGATTGGCATAAAATTTAAAACAACAAAACCATGACGGTTGCTTAGATTATAAAGGGCAACATATTATCATTTGCAATAGTTTACATTAAAGGGATCAAGGAATATAACGACAAATGATGACAAGCAAGATAGCTAAATGAGGATGTGAAGAAAGTTACCGAACCAAAAAAAGCTAAACATGCAGTAAAATATATGAAAACAAAAGCCATGACATAACCACATGGTCAGAATACTAAACATTTTAAAAGAAACATAAAAGCAAAAGTAACCATTTCAAAAAGAAAATGGAACTCAAATGCAACAGATGCAGACAAAAGCAGCAGAAAGCAATTCTGCAGTTACATCAATAGCCTAAACAAAAAAAATATATAAGTAATATTAATATTAAAATGGCAACAGTAAAAAATCCAGTGGAGATAGCAAAGCAATGTAATGAATATTTGTGTTCCTTATTCAAACCCAATCACAACTCAGTTCCTGCCCCTGTACATTACCAGGAAGCCGACAGAATTAATAAAAATACAGACAACATACCACAAAAAATTTAGAATAAGAAAATCAGAGTGCAAAGTTTCTACTAAAATGCTGAAATTAAATATTGGGATAATCCATAACCAGGCACCCCTTAAAATATTTTGAAAATACTAATAAATACAGGTTCTGGTTAAATTCTAGAATCACTACTGAAAGATTTAAGTTAGACACATGCCTAACAGTGATTTCAGTGCAGAGCACAGCAGTGATTCACAATGGGACAATAATATACCATAAATGTAATCTGTTTCTGTGAAAACATGACCCCATTCTTTGATTGTGATACCTCATAGACATAATTTCTGTTATACCTTTGCAAAACATCTGCCACTGTACCACATTTGTTAGTCACTGAATAAAATGTCATCCATAGCTATTCATCCCTGTATTATGAATAGTAGAATCCAAACCAGCCAAACTATATGAAGATTCATCTCTGTAAGCTTTGTGTATTATGCAGACTGTGATACTTAACAGTTGTAGGGTAAGTTAGTGCATCTGGACTTATTTGCTGCATATGCTACTGAATTGCTACAGTATGGGGTCCTGACCATGTGCACTCTTCCTTAAGCCAAGCTAGCTACAGTATGTCTTACAACTCCTGGTAAGTGACATCACTTTAGCTTATGTATTACTGTGGCAGGCTGCTGTTTTCAACATGAAATTACAATTTTAAAAAGACAGTGATGTGGACTGAGAAGCAGCTTGTGCAGATGAATCATCATGCTAGCCTAGATATTTCCAGGTTGCATTCAGTTAGCCTAACCAGTGGGAGCAGAAGGGGTGAGGGATACAGATCTAAAATAGAACTGTTTAACCCATTTGTGATTTAAAGTTACATTATGGAAATGCAGCCTCCAGAACTGGACACCGTATTCCAAATGATGCCTCACCAGTGATCTCTACAGTGACATCACCGCATCCTTCATTCTGCTGGTGATACCTCTCCCTATGCACCCCAGCATCCCACTGGCTCTCCCCACAGCCTTGATACATTTTGTAGCCACTTTTAGGTCATCCAATATGATTACCCCCCAAATGTCTTTCCTGTTTGGTGACCATGAGTTCCCCCCAACCCCTCCTGTAATCCTCTCCTGGGTTTCTGCAACCCAAATGCATGAATTTGCACTTCTTTTGCATCAGATCTCAGCCCCAACACTTCGGACCATTTCTCCAGTTTTTCTAGGTCCCTCCTCATTTTTTCCACCCTTCCTGGAGTGTCTACCCTGTTGCAGATCTTAATATCATTTGCAAAGAGGCCAACTTTCCCCTCCAGCCCCTCTGCAATTTTACTTATGAAGACATTAACTAGGACTGGGCCCAGGACTGATCCCTTTGGCACCCTGCTGGTCACACTCCTTTCCTTAGATTGAGCACCATTTACCATGACTCTCCATCGTCTATCATTCAGCCAGTTCCTAACCCAGTTTACCACCTCGTGACAAACTTCTAGGCTACCCAGCTTGTTCACAAGTCATATGTGGAATGGTATCGTAAGCCTTACTAAATGCAATTCATGTTTATATTTATGTTTAAGCCGATGAAACACCCTTATCAAGTTAATGCATTTGCAGCCATAGCGACTCTGCCAGAACTTTTTCATTCAGTGGTGTGTCTTCTTCAGATTCTGTGGTGCCCTTTGACTCAGTGGTCATAATCCATCAAAATTTCCTTCCACTTCTGTATGACTGATTCATTAGGGAGAATATGTTTCATTTTGTTATTGAAACAGGTATGAAGCAATGACACCCACACATAATGCCCCATTTGAAATGTAGCACTCAGTCTTTGATCATTTCCCAATGTGTCCTGTAACTATCAAATAGTGGCATTGTGTGCACCATCACTGTTATCCTCCTTTTGTTGAAACTCCGTTGCTATGTCTTATAAAACAACATTCCAATTATGAATGTCTACTAGAATCTCACTTTATCGTGCCATATTGGAGCAGTTAAATGAACACCCAAAAATAGCCCAGACTTTTAGTCAGGTTTTTAATTAACTGTCATGGTACACTATTTGCTAAAAGCTTATCAGCATCTGCAACTTGATATGTTCATCAGATAGTCATGATCAGTCACCTGCTTTTCTTCCTTGGAATGATTCTACCATATAGTGTGTGGAATACCATTAAGGTGCTACAGTACATCCTGTCTGAGGCTGTGTTGTGGCATTCTTTTTGCCTGCTGGATTACTTCCAGAGTCTTGTGTCGCTTCAACAAGCGGACAAAGTAGCCAGCAAGTTTTTTTTTTAATCTGTGTGAATAATGTTGTGAATTTTGTGATTGATGAACAATAATGTCACACCAACAAATGGATTTACTAAGCAAGGCATGCACTTGTATATAATTGCCGTTGGACACTGCTTTGGCTACATTACTCGCCTTATCATTTGTTCGAATCCCTGGTGTTAGACTGTAGAGTAAAGTTTTAAAGTCACTTACACGCAGTGTTGCTTGCAGAATGTGAGCTGTCTGATGTGTTTTAGGGCCTTGCTTGCTAGAAGGGTAAGTCATTCTTGAATTTGTTTTACCCAGATTTTTCTCTTCTTCCTCATTGTCTGGTACATTGCATCACTTTAGTTACACTTGCCCTGTGTGTTCCATCAATTCTCAACCACCTACTGACCCTTACACCTGGTTGCCAACAATGTCCAGAGCCTGCCCTTCTGCTAGTGTCAAGGCCAGGTGGCCTCCAAACCATCACAGGAGAAGGGTACACTTGCTTCCAACCCCCTCAACCCATTCATGGAGCTTGAGAGTGCTGCCTCTGCAGTAGTCCCATGGCTCAAATCTTTGTCACCTACATGAGAATTTGTTGGACAATACTGGTTACACCAGACTGGGTGTGACTGTTACTACTTTTTTAAAAGACACATGGCCGGGATATTCCAAGCAGTTGCGCATGGCGCAAGTGCGGACTTTTGCCAAGGAGCGATATTCAGTGGGAGCCATTGTGTAGCACAAATCCCATTGTGCCAATATGCAACTGTAATGAATGCAGGCACATGAGCAGGGGGCATGCCCATAAATATTTGGCACAGTGCGATATTCAACCATGGAACCATGGCGCAAGTGTGGAGCAAAACCTGGATGCACCGAGCAGACTTGAGCCTATAAATATAGGGCACAATCACATAGACAGAACTTGTGCCAGGTGAGAGGGAGAGAGAGTGGGAAGAGATGTGGGACAGACAGACAAACAGACAGAACAAGGGAGACAGAGCCAATGAGAGACAGAGAGACTTTTACAGACAGCCATAGGGGGAGAGGGATAGAGGTGGCAGTGGAGGGTGAGCCTGGTGCAGAGAGAGCGAGAGGGACAGGCAGGTACAGTGCCATGCAGTGCACCAGAGTGGCACACAGCCCATAGCAGCTGACCACCCAGGGGGGACACAGGACATCAGGGGCCATGGATAGTGCTCCCTTCCTAATGGAGGCCATAATGAGGGGTGTGAAGGGGGCAGGGGGAACAGCAATGTGGCTGAGGAAGGCCCCGTTGGCGGTATGCCTGGAACAGGCTGTTCCATGCCTGCACCACCTTCAAGAACTACACAGACACAGAGACTGTGGGACGGTACTACCTGAACAGGGTGATTCTGAGGCAGCTCTGTGAGCTGTGCAATGAGGAGATGCAGGCACCCACAAGACGGAGCCACGCAATGTCTGTGGAGACAAAAGTGACAGCTGTCATGTGCCTGCTTACCATGGGCACCTTCCAGATACCAACAGCGGACACCACAGGCATAACCCAGTCAGCCACATCATGCCTCCTCACACAGTTCCTCAACACTCTGCCACATGCTTTGGAATACATCCAGTTCCCTTGCAGGCAGGCAGAGCATACAGCAGCCATGCAGGGCTTCTACAGGGTAGCACATATTGCCTGGCGTGCTTGGGGCCACTGACTCCACCCATGTGGGCATCTGCATGCCACCTGGCCCTGAGGGTGTGGCCTGTATGAATAGGAAGGGGTTCCCTAGTGTGAACTGCCAGGTGGTTTGCGATGCCAAGGGGCACATCACCAATGTCTGAGCCACACACCCTGGACATGATGCATAGGGACATCCCCACAGGCCACCCAGTGGGTGAGTATGGGATGGGCAAGGGGTGCCGGGCAGAGCAGTCCATGGGATGGGGGAGGGCAGGGTGGGTGTTCTGGCGAGGTTGCCAGGGACAAGCAAGAGGCACAGCAAAGGATGACACAGGGCTAACCATGTCAATATCCACACAGGAGACAGCGCCTATCCACTGATGCCCTGGCTGCTCACCCCCTATCAGCACCTGTCATCCCCAGCAGAGGAACGCTACAATGAGGCACACGCCAGCAAACGAAACATCATTGAGTGCATATTTGGGAAGCTGAAGGCATGGTTCTGTCGCCTAGAAAGGTCTGGCAGTGCCCTACAGTACAGCCCCTCGAAAGTCTGTGGCCTATTCCTGGACTGCTGCATACTGCACAACGTGGCCATTGACCGTGGGATAGCTGTCAAGGCTGATGAGTGCAACACTAGTGGGGATGACGATGGCAATGGGCCAGAGGTGGTGGACAGCTCCCCCAGGTAGAGTGATCCCCGACTGCAAAGGATGGTGTGGCAACATTGAGACACCATCGCATAGGAACACTATGGTGCATTCAGGTAGGCAGCGCCTAACCCACGTAAATGCCACACACTCAGGTACAGCACACAGGCAGGGCATGCATGGCAATGGGCATGCACACACAGAGGTATGGTGCAGGGGTAGGGGCAGAAGTGGCACACATCTACACACAACTGCACACAGTAGCACACAGCAACACACACATGCACCCACATGCCCAGGTGCTGGCAAGTGGCAGGGATCAGATGCATTGCCCCGGTGCACAGGTGCAACTGGTGCAGAACTGCCCTCAACATACCCACACCACATGGGCCAGCAGACAGGCAGGCATGCACACAGGCAGCATGCCGTGTGACACACAGGTGCCATACCAGTGGTATGTACACACACACGCCACCCACGCATGCACAGGGCAGCAGCTGCAGACTGCAGTCAGGGCGGCACACACATCAGGTCTGCTGTGCGGAACCATGGCCACCTAAGCCATGGGGGTGGCCATGCTGGGGCCAATCAGCAGCCACAGGCTGCTCATCGGCCACAGGGGGTGTTAGCAACAGACCCCCAGAGGTTGTACTGCAAGACCATGACAGGGTCCATGCAGGCATGTGTAGGTGCCCAAACATGCCTGCCCCAGGCATGCCTGGGATGCCAACAGCAAAGCTCAGCATTGACAGGGAGGGTGTCAGGATCATGGGGTGCACAGTACACTGTGTGGGGTCCATGGTGGCCAGACACGTCTGGTGGCAGCCAGCAGTGCTAGGCAATCCATGTTCGCATTGGCTATGCCATCCTGGGATGTGGTCATGTCCTTCCACAAGCACTGTATAGCCACCAGGAGCTGAGCAGTGCCCCTCTCATGCTGCTTGGCCACCTGGTGCACCTCTGCGTGCAGTGCATGCACCCCAGTTGCAAGCAGCACCTGCTGCTCCATGGAGGCCCACATCAAATGGGAGTGTTCTGCCAATGGGTTGGCATCCAGGGGAAACTGGGTAGGGTGCCGATCCTCCAGCCATGACCGACCACACTGTGCAGCACCCCGCACTCAGGTGGATGGTTCACAGTGGGGTCCTCATGGGGTAGATCCATATCAGGTGCCCCGGCAGCTGACCCTACATCTGGCTGCCCTGTAGCCCCTGCAGTCTGCTGTCATTGCCCATCTAGCCGCTGAATGCTGCACAGCACCTGTGTGGCCACACCACCACCACCACATGGCACAGCGGTGGCAGTGCACACAGCAGCACCCACAGTGGAGGTGGGCAGCTGTCCCACCACTGTCAGGCCACTGGGCATGCTGCCTGTGATGGTGTCTGATATGGGTGTCTCCCCCATCAACACCACCCATGCTGTCCAGGATTATGGTCATTTCGTCATCTGTGTTGGATCCCGTCCTGATCTGTGTCTCCACACAGAGGATGCCGAAAATGGTATCCTGTAGAAACACATCCAGGGCCTCATCCAACCCCATGTCCAGGACATCTGGCTGGACAGTGGTGGTGTGCCACAGCCGATCAGGCCACTGGATGCCCAAGGAGGTGGATGGCTGGTCCTCCTGGGCTGGGCCTGCCTCCACAGCTTCCGCTGGTGCACCATCCTCCACATGAAGGCGTGCTGGTGCTGAAAGAGAAAACAGGAGTGTCAGTGATTCTAGTCCCCCATCCCCCCAGGCCCTCTTCCCCCCAACTCAGCCACTGCATGTTGTGCATGCCTGACATATGTACCATGCAGTGATGGGCTGCCATCCATCTAGAATCCTCCACCTGGCACACCCTCCACAGTACTGCAGTGCATGGTGGCTGCCACCAACTCCTTTTGCACCATGAGCTGTGGCGCATCAGCAGGCTCCCTCTGGTGGCTTTCCAGGCTGCATGGTTGGCTGCTGCCTTCTCTTTGATTTGCCGCTTATCTGTGCCCACCTTCTTGCAGCACTCCTGCACTGACTGCTGGTGGCTGTGCTGCTGGTTCACGCATGCCACCACCTCCTCCCTGGCCTGTGGTGTGCCCGTGGCACCACTCAACAGTGGCTCCCTGTCAAGGTAGGCCTCAAACAAGGCCTCTGCCTTTGTGAAATTGGGCCTGTGTTTGCTAGCAGGCCCACACTCCTCACCCTCCTCATGTTCTGACATGTTTCTACCTGTGGACATGGACAGCACAGTGTGTCAGTGTGTCAGCAACACCCTACTCAGTCCCCCCTGCTGTGCTGGCTGGGCTCAGTGTGCCCAGCAACATGTGCAACTTGCCTCCGATGATTGCAATAATTGTTCATGGCCTGTGCCAGTCCATGGTGCTTTTATAGTGCAATGCATGCAAATGAGCATTGGCACAATGGTAATGACATGATAATTTCCTCAGTGCACCACACATTGGCTGATGAGCTCATTTCAGCTGAATATCACAGATCTGCTCCATGTGCAATGAGATTGCTCTGGAGCAAGTCGCAGCACAATGCCCAGGCATGCGCACTGAGCAGGACCACAGTGCACATGTGCCAGTTGGTGTGCTGCCACCTATTGTGCACTGTGCACCCACTGCACAATAGGGACTGTGGCGCACGGTGTGCCATGCCTGCTATTGCACACGGGCACACTGTTCAGTGGCTGACCCCTGACCCCTGGTATGACCTCTGACCCCTTGTCTCTCCCCTGCCACGTGCCACGTCCTGCCATGCCCATGTCATGCATCTCCAGCATTGTGCAATTGGGAGACACAGTGCATGTACCATTGCATCGTGCATCTGTCTCATGTTGTGCATACGTGCCCCTTTGGCTGCCATTTTCCTTCCCTACATTGCGGTTGGCACTATGGCGCAGCATGGTGTTCGGTGGGTAAGGAACTGGTCCCAGGTCAAACTGGTGAACCTAGTGTCATGCATCCTGCCACATGCCCCACAACTATTCAGACAGGTGCTCCTGCAGCAGCCAAGGGTAGCAGTGTGGTAGGGGATTGCTGCCAGTCTGCAGCAATCCACTAGGGTGGGCAGAACAGGGGAGCAATGCTGCCACAGGTATGGGGACCTTGTGTGGTGGTACTCAGAGTGCCTGCGATGGCTGCAGGCACACGTATGGTGAGGGGCTGTGCCACAGTCAGATAAGTCAGCCCATTTAGCATGTGCACCCTAGTGCTGTACTATGGTGTTAGCTAGGCTGCATGGCATGCCCTGCAGAGGGGTACGCTGTCATCATGCACATTGCAGAGTGGCATTGCCAGCTGCAGCTTGCATTGTGATGCAGCCGTGCGGGCCATGTCGGGCAGGGGCATGCCCTGTGCACTGGGGTGGGGGTGGTGGGCAGATGCTGTGGCTATGTCCTGATGTGTATCTGTCTTTGCTCCATTCCTAGGACTTGAGGATCATCACCATGCAAGGGCGGTGGGAGCAGCACAGCAGGCCGCAATGGGCCACGGAGGTGGTGCAGGTGCAGGACCAGCACCAGCAGGGCCACAGAGGGAAGGTTGGCACTGTCTTGGGCCTTCGCACTTTACTTGGGGGGGGCAGCAGGGGACTGGGTGTGGGCATGGCCACCTGTTCCATGTGCTGTGGCAGCTGAGTATATTGCAGTGTGAGTGGTGCATGCCACTGTGGGGTAGCCATTGCACACATGTGTCAGCTGTTGCTGGGGGGTGGGTGTGCACCCGTCTGACGCTGTTGTTGCTGTGGTGCTGCTGGTGCACTGTGCCATGTGACTGTCATTATGCGGTCGGGTGACCATTCTGTGACAGGGACCACCTCTGTGCAATGTACTGGTGTGCCAAGTTGCTGAAAGGCATCCCCTACCACACTGCTACCCATAGCTGCTGCAGGGGCACCTGTCTGAATAGTTGTGGGGCATGTGGCAGGACGCATGACACCAGGTTCACCAGTTCGACCTGGGACCAGTTCCTTACCCGCCGAACACCATGCTGCACCATAGTGCCAACCGCAATGTAGGGAAGCAAAATCCCCCTGTGGGTGGCCATGTTGGGCACTCCAGGGGTGTGAGTTCCTGCTGCCCATTGCACACAGGTGGGCTTGGTACCTTGGGAGATTGTACTGATCACCTTTCTTTTCCCTTGTCATAGGTGTCCAGTGGAGGGAGTGGCTGCCACTGTACTGCTGGCTGCTCTGCCAGTTGATACTTGTGACATCCACCACCATCATGAAGGCAGTCTTGCAGATGCACTGGATGATGTTGGTGGACCGGAGTCAGAGAGGGTGCCAAGGGGTAGGACGGCGTAGCCACCTTTAGTTTTTGCCCCAGCATTCCCGTTTCCCCTGCTATACTTCCCCATCAGTCCCCCTTCCCACTGTACAGTCCCTGTTCCCTGTCCCCTTCCCTCACTTTCCTACTCTTTTCCACCTTCTTGTTCATGTACATAGTTGTATTGTTCAATATATATTTTTTGACGTACCCGCCTGTGTCAGTGTCTGCTTTGCAGGTGGTGTGGGGAGACATGCTGCAGTGGTACAGTGTATGTCCAAATGGTGTGCATGTGTCAGTGTGCATATTGTGCATCTGTGGTTCACTGCTGTGTGCTGTGGTGTGTCCAACTGTGGTGGTGTCCTGCTTCTTGGTCAGTGGCTGTGCCTTGAGGTGCCCATGGGGTGGCTCACAGGGGTGTTTGGCATGTGCATGCTTGGCTGCATGGCGGTGGTGTGGATTGCAGTGTTCTGGGAGGGTGGCAGCACAGCCTGTGGCCTGTGGGGGGGCTCCATTGGTGGCACTCTGCTGGCCATTGGTGCCACCTGTTGCCTGCTATCGGTGCCACCGTTGTGTTCTGGGGGTGGGGTGTCTGGGTGCCTCTGTGCCCCCTGTTGGTGGTGGCCTCCTCTGGCCTATCATTGTACTTTCCTGGCTCTGTCCCTGGGTCTGTTTACTGTGTTGTGCCCCCCTCTGTTGCTCTGCTGCTCTGCTCCCACAGTTGCCTGGGGCATCTCTTTCTGCACCATGGTGCAAATCTGTTTGCACCATGGTGCATGTCTGTTTGCGCCATGGTGCAACTCTGTTTGTGCCATGGTGCATCTCTGCCATATTCAGCCAGGTTGCGCTGGTGCAGTTCAGCATGCACAACCTCTGAATATGGCACTCGTTGAGCCATGGTGCATCAGTTTTGCACTGTGCTGGACTTGCACCAGCCTTTGGTGCATTGCTGAATATCTGGACCATAGTGTACTACTGTCACAGCCATGTAGTCCTAGACCTTCCTGCTGATTCACATGCCAGTGGTTATATGGATAGACTTACAAGGAAATGCAACCAAAAAGTGATACACTTCAGCTCACCCACTTTCATCAAGAGGTACACTAACTTGGCTGAAAAGGTTTCTACTGGGAATTGTGTACCAAACTTCCACAAGCCCATGAACTAACAAAATCTCTCTTTGGACATTCGTGAAAAGCGACATTTTGAAAACTGCTATAGTTGATATTCTTGTTTTAACTATGATTGACAGATAATCGGTGGTTGTTTTGCAGTTTCTTGCATTTAACACCCAATATTTTTCACTGCTTCTTTTTGGTGTACTGGTATCTAATGCATTATGCTGCCTATCGCACTTGGTAGATGACTGCAGCAATTCGGACAGAGATTTAAATTGTGAATTATACAATGGGCACAACAAAACTGAGAGAATCCTGCATTTTGATTGACTGGCTGGCACCTTTCCAGCTTTGTAAAATTCAGCATTACCAATGCAAAAGGTGCCAGCCAGCAGCATTTCACTAACTGCCAAAAAAAATATATAAAAATCATTCGGAGCCACCATCTTCTTTTCCTCACTAACCCAGTACCTCCTGTCACAAGTGCGGCACCAGCTTATACATGCAACTCACCATCTCTGTTTATGCAAAGTAGTTTGAGGACTCCTGAATATTAAAAAAAAAAAACAAAAGCTCCAACTCTCCTTTGTAAATATTCCTCTCCTTCCGAGAAATTCCCCATCGTACTGCCCCCCCCCCGCCACACTGCTCCTCGGCAATTTCTCTATACCACCATGTACTGCGCGGTAGCGAGAGAGTCCTGAGGGAAAGAGACATTTGCTACCATTGGGAGTTTCAGCACAGACACACCTCGCCAGTCCTGCAAACTCAGGGCTCACCATGCTAAATTTCTGGACTGACGCTCTCTCGATAATCCCCTGGTCCCAGCACTTTCAAACAGAGGACAGCAAAATACTATTTCTGTGCACGCTCTCTCACACTATCAGTCTCACTCAGAAGACACTCTTCGCGGTCTCCGTCTCCTGGGCAACTAAAAAACTTGGCCAACTAAGTTGTTCTTTCCTAAACCTTGTTTTACTTATAAAATAAAGCTACTCAGCACATAGAGAACTGCTCAACAGCGAGTGAGACATACTTGGCTCTTAGACAGTGAACAGCTCAATTCATTCACTATCAGGAAACACTACAGTGCAAAACAGGAAGTGTGACACTATTTTTTTTTTTACAAGCAAAACAGAGAGACAGACAATGGAGCCAATGAAACACCCTTCACTATCTTGGTCACAATCTGTTTTACACGTGCTGCAGCATGCTCGATCTTATAAGCCAGCACACGTCAAATGTTTCCCCTGGGCTAGACTTTTTTTATGCCAAATACAGTGGACTATTTTTTCTAGCGTAAGAACCAATTAAACAAAAAATAAAAAAATAATGATTTTTCTCTTCATTTTTTCGGACAAAAAATGAATGGGGACACTGTATAATCGCAATAAACCACTCCAGGGTGTTGGTGATGCTGGGATTTACCCACACCTGGCGATGTTTAGTCACTTAGCCTGCTGCCTCGTGACTGAACCATGCCAGGCGTGGGTAAACCCAGCATCACCAACACCCTGTCATGGCTTATTGCTTAAACAATTCACTGACTACTGCTAAAGAACACTATTACAGTACATTACTCTCCTTTTGGTGACTTGAGGGCAACATCTCCTGTCAGTCTGTTCCTGATCCTGGTACCCATGTACGTCTTCCCAAGTATGATCTTAGTTTTTAAAAAATGGTTATGCATAGATGAAGTACCCAGTTGGTCTATACTCACATGACTAACTTTCTCCACACATGCAGGATGCATGAGGGTGATCATCTTTAGAAACTTGAAAGAACACCCATTCCGAAGAGGAGTGCTTCAGTTTCCCTACACGTCAGAAAAACATCAGGAGACTTCCATGGCTGACTTTTCTGATGTTTCCATTTTTCCACTTCTTCCTTGTTAAATGTTTCTTCTGTTATCCAGTTCTCTTCTTCTGCCCCACTGATTTTTCTCCCTCTCACTATATTCCTCCTCTCCTTCTCCACTTCACTTTAGTAGACAATGTCAACTACAGTAGTTGGGGGATGTAGTTCACATCTGTTTGCCCAATCACCAGCTCCATCAATATCATTTTGCCACACTTCACTGCTTCTGTTAGAAGTATTACTGTCATGAGGAGAAAACCCTGAAACATCCTTTAGTAGTGACTCAGCAGTATCAACTCCTAACTTATGTACAGCATGAGTGCTACAGTAGCAGCACTTACCAAGGTCAAATATTTCAAGATATTTTGTGCTGTTTCTAAAGAGGTTCTTTCTAGTGGCCCCACCACTGTGCTGCAGGCAGGCAAGAAAATCTTCAAGAAACAACATTGGAATTTCAGGAAATTTCTGACAATGTCACTTGCTGCAACCATAAATGTCTTTTTATGTTTACTCTCAAAGTATGCAGACATATTGGTATCAGGCTGAACTTTGAGAGGGCTTTTGGAGGTGCACCCCTCCTCCACCTGTCACATCTTTAGAATACCAGATCCTCACCCTAATTATGCCCACTATCTCCCATGCTCCTCCTTTTGTCTTTCAAGGCCTTGTCCTATCACAAGGCTGGAAAATGCCATTTGACAGGTTTTTTTGTGTAGCTCCTAATTCCTGCTTGAAACATATGTGTGCGTCTGGTTCTGCTGCTTTGCTTTTACACTGAGGCACTGTGACAGTGTAGCAAACCAGAAAGCTTTTTGGGAAACACACTCAAAGGCAATACTCTGGATACCAACTTAAATTAAATGAAACTGCTTTACTTATGTCAATGTGAAAAAAAAAACAAGGTGCTTGTGCTCAGCTTAACAAAATAAGGTACTTGCAGTTCAGTCTCTAGTTATCTCCCCTTAACAGAAAATGAAACCTCCTTCTCTCCCTTGTTCACCCTCACCCCTTTATTGGACTCAGGTATTACTTGTTAACCCATAAGGTACAGCTAATAAGTGCTGCATGCAGTGCAGTGAGGCCTTAAAGGGAAACACTGAAAAGGGACAGCTTTACCAAGGCACTACAAAAATGCCTGATTAATGCTTTCAGACAACAATTTTTTTTTAATTACCTCTAATTGCTTTTTTAGTGATTTAAACAGTGACCTTCAATTTTCACTTTCTATTGCTGGCAGCCACCATCTCATGAGCAGCAGAGAGCTTCCAAAGCTCACTTTATGCTACTATGTCCTGCCAACCAATAGCAGAGGTCAAACAGACATATTAGCATACAGTGAGCTCATGAATCTCACTGCTGCCATGAGATGGTGGCTGCCAACCACAGAAAGTGGAAGTTGTGGGTAGCTATTTTAAATCATTATTTCATTTATTTTTATTTTAATTATTTATTTATTTACATTAGGAGGCAGTATAGCGCAGTGGGTTAAGGCTCTTAGCTGAATATCTGGAGACCGGGATTTGAATCCCACAGCTACCTAGATGCATACTGTGTGATCCTGAGCAAGTCACTTAACTTCCTTGTGCTCCCAGGTCACATTTGGAAACAAGTTTCAGCTTAGTGTGCTACTCCTAGTTAAACTTTAAATTTTATTTACATTAAAAAGTTGTTACTGTCTGAAAACACTAACTGAGAGATTATGTAGTGTCTGAGGAAAGCTATGCCTTTTCCAATGTTTTCCTTTAAGAGGCCAACTTTAAAGCACAAGGGGTTTGGTAAAAATCTTCCACATCCCCTATCAAAACCTGCGTGTCCTGTATTGTACAGTTATGAAGAAGTTTATGGGTGAAAGGAGTGTGACGGACACACACTTCCTCAATGGCACTGTCTCCTTCTAGTATTTATTTTAGTCCATTGTGCATGTCAAAGACTACATGCTTGCTGATGGTACCTAGGCTGCTGATTTTGCCTGATTCATTAGTTTATTTTTTCAATCAAAATGTGATTTTACTTGGCTCAAGTTTCTTACTTCATAGATTGTCCAAAGCGCTGCCCTCCTAATGCCTCTGCACATTCATAAAGACAAGAGAATGCACATTTGAGTAAGGTGACCCTGAACTGACATGAACTTGTGCATGCACAAGTTACACATATTTTAAATGCTCTGAGATAAACATATGGCCTGAAAGTAGGCTTTGCCCCAACGTGGCAATACTGTATAATAATTACTGGTGATCATTTTTAATATCTGGATAACCAGATCTTAAAGTCACACTAAAACCACCAGGTTGTTATTTTGCATTACAACCAAGCAGTTGTAATCATCAGCTGTCAATCACTCTCATACTACCAAAACAACTGCCATTTTCATTTTCTCAAACTTGCAAACCCACACTGATTAAAGATGATCACCAGTAATTATAAACAAGCATTTGTCAATGCCGAATGTTGTCTTGCTGGCATTGGCATTGGTAGTACAGGAGTTAGAGAGATGCTTAATAGGAATAGCAGTGAAGTATTGAACTGATACCAACCCACCCCAACCCTGCAGAGACTGACAGGCATTGGGGTGTCCCTTTGGGTGTTGGCCATAGTGCTCATGCCATTTCACCTCTCCTTATCCTACAGACACCTACAAGTGGTGTGGTGTGCATTGTGGTCTTCGGGCTTTACTCTCACCCCATTCCATAAGGAAATACACTGAGATGGGTGCAGTATAGGACAGTGGGGTGAACTTTGGAGCCAGAGCACCCAAGGAACATCTTGATGATTGTCACTGGCTGCAGGGTGGGGGTGGAATGGCATGAGCATTACGTCCGACAATCCCAAGTCACACCCCTGACACCTGTCAGTCTCTACATATGGGCATTCGGCGCAAATTTTCAACATGAGCATTTAGCACCTCTGCTCATGTACAGTGTCACTGTTATTTCCTCAAAGTCTCCTAAGTGATTTACGCTCAAGCACGCTTATTCTGCATCGAAGTGCGAAAACACATCTTGGGCAGGATATGTGAAATGACAGCTGCACTGTTCATCAAGAGGTGTGGAAAATGGCAATGGTGAAAATCCAGATGAAAATAAATATCACAAATGCACGACGGTGAAGCGCGGCGCAGAGCAATCTGCCAATGCAGCACGCCAGAACACAGTCATTTTATGGAGTATCATCACCAAATTTTCAACATAGGCATTTTAGGACCTCTGCTCATGAACTATGTCACTGTCATTTTCATAATCTGGCCCAAACATTGATTTACCACAGTGACTGCGCTATTGTGCGCCAGAAGTGCGGAAACATATTTCGGGCAGGATGTAGAAAATGACAGCTGTACTGTTCACAAGGAGGTGTACAAAAATGACAATGCTGAAAATCTGGTGTTAAAATATTGCAAATGCGCAAAGTTATGAGCCTGCATAGCAACTGCGCAATGCACGCTCATAAAACAGGCATTTGTTGGATTTTTTCCACCAAATTTGGAACATAGGCTTTTTGAGAGGCCACCTCATGAACACTGGCACTGTCATTTCATTAATGGGTCCTGAAAGGTGATTTTGTGCAGTGACTGCAAAATCACCATTCGAGGCTGATTAGCGCCATGACAGTGATAGAATTCATGAGGAGGGGCCCCAGAAACCCCATATTGAAAATTTGGTGCCAAAATTCCAACAAATGCCCGAGATATGCAGCAAAGTTGAAAAATCCCTATTCATTCCATTATACAGCTTACCGGCATGTTCTCAGTTCGCAGTCGGCTTTGAAGAGTGCAGACGCATTCCCGGTCCACCAAAGATCATCACGTCAGACTCGAGGAGGTAAGTATGGGGTGAGGGGTGTGGTGAGGCAGGGTGCACAGTGGGTGGGTGTGGGTGGGAAGCAGGAGACTATGAGGACCTTTTTTATTACAGGGTGCTGCAGCCGGCGGGGATTGGGAACCCTCGTCGGCAGAAAATGGGGGGGATTTATGATGACAGGGATTGGGCACCCTGTAGGCACACAATGAAAGGCAGGGGAAGCAAGAGCTGAGGGGATTGGGCACCGGCATATAAGAAATGCGGGAGTGGCTGATTTATGCCGATGGGGAGTGGCTCCCCGTCAGCACACCTAATAAAAGCAGGGGATGCAGAACAAGGGGTGGGCACCCCCTCGGCATATAGGAAGTGGGGGCTGCTTGTGTGGCCACAGTAAGCTGCTGGGGATTGGGCACCCCTGAAGTCGGCTGTTGGGAGGGCAGCCGCCCGCCATGCTGCTCCTCTGTCGAGCACGCAGGAAGGGTCCGCTGCATCTGACGAGCTTTGCTTGGATTGCAGCAGACCTTTCCTTAGATGTGCTCACCACATTAGCATGCATGAGGCATGCAGGCTGATTGAGGAATGAGGAACGCACCTACTGATGCATGCCCTGCATTCGCCCAACAGCGGCCGCGCCTCCAAATCTGCACTACCGCAAGCTGTTGACTTGCGCACAAGCGCTGCAAGCCAACATAAAAATAAAACATGGGTGGATGTGTATAGAACCAGAATTTTACCCACACCCTTCGTGTGGGATGCTTGTATGTACCCCTTGAGCTTCACTCTGGGGGTTTATGTAGCATCCCACATATCTGATGTGCGTAAAATTCTCGTTACACCCACCCACCCATATATTATTCTATATTTTTAATATTGAAAAACAAGCAGGGAACACATAAATCTATTACTTTGTGCTGCCTGTTGGTCTAGTGGTAGCACTACCGCATCTAAATGCAACGACACAGGTTTATACCCCAAGCCTCGGTCATCGGAAGGACTGCTCTCATACTCCAGAGTGGGGGAGAGAGTCACAAAACCTTGCATTAGCCTGGTCCTTATCAGTTGCTAGGGAGAAGAACACCAGGACTGCAACTTGAGAAGGTAGAAGGGTGGAAGCTGTCTATTGTACTATGTACGAGTATGCTCATAGTGACACCAGTGATGGCATTGCTTACTGCTCCACTGCAAGAGAGAAATAGGGAGAATCATGCAGGCTGGCAGGATGATTCTGTAACCCCCCCACAGCCCAACACCAATGATTTTTGCTTGTCTACAGTGGATCTTTGAAAGGGAGGGTTGAGCAAGCTTCTTTGCCACCACATCATGGGGATAGGCCATTGGAGAAATGGAGCCAATAAATCTTGAAGATGTCAGGTGATTAATTGAGGTTGTAAGGGAGGATAGGGGCTAGCTTGGGAGGTAGAAAAATGGCTGCAATAAAAACAATTGGTTTGAAAATTGGAACTGAGACATAGGCATGTAAATCAGTCAGTTGAGTACCAGTTCCAGTATTCAAAGCTGTTATCTTAAGTGTTATCATGCTCATTTTTATGTTTGCTTGTGCACATACAAGAAACATTTTGTCATAATAAAAGGCATTTTAGAGGTGTGTCACTGCTGAGCCCATTGCAGCTCAAGCTGGAAGGTGCTTGGCAGTCCAGACCAATGACTATGCACTGTGGTCATGACACCACTCACCACTTGCTGGGTAGCAACTTTGTGTGGCTGGAAGTAAGTAAGTATATTTTTATTTATTAGGTGCCCAGTCCTGGAGACTCTGGGCAATTTACAAAGAGGTGTAAGAAACATATAATAAAATTACAAACAGGGTCAACATGACAAATATAAACAATAAATAATCAATTCCAGTAATAAATATTAATAAAATCTGACTGCAGTTAACTAAAAAAGGCTTCTTTAAAAAGGTGAACCTTCAAAACCTGTTTGAATGCCTCCACTGATGGAACCTCCTACAGAGATCTGGGGAGCGAGTTCCAGAGGACCAGGTCAGCCACCTTGAATGCATGGTCTCTTGTGGTTATGAGCCTAGCCCTTGGAACCACTAGGAGGCCATCAGTGGAGGAGCAGAGTGAGCACAATTGGAGGACAGGCACCAGGAGGGCACTCAGGTAGCCAGGGCCCAAGATCTATAGGACCTTATAGGTGAACAAGCCCACCTTGAAGATGATCCTCCACTTGACAGGCAGCCAGTATAGATTGTGCAGGACTGGGGTCACATAGGGATCTAGGAAGGCCCATCAGTAATCTGACCACTGTGTTCTGCACTATCTGCAGTTGATGGAGGTTCCCTCCACTAACCCTGAAGTAAATAGCGTTGCAGTAATCTAGCCTTGAAGTGGCAAAAGCATGTGCCAGAGCAGTGAGATCACCAGGTAGAATAAAGAATTTAATCAGAGTGACATTCCTTAAGTGGTAAAAACCACTATTTATTTATTTATTTATGTATTCATTCTCAGATTACAATACCTTTACGCACATAACAGCTCTTTTACAAAGGTTCAGTGTCAGTGGGAAGGGTGACCGATATACAACGGATGGTATTACATAAAATATTGACAAGAAAGTATTTAAAATGACAGTATGACATTAATATTGCAACTAATATTAAAACTGAATTTATAGGAAATCAAAAATAACCTAATAAAAGAAGGCAGCCCAAGGAGCTTTGTCAAGTAGGTATATTTGATTTAGGTGAACAAAAGTTCAGGTAAGTAAAGATAAACAGTAGGAAGAAGGTTGAGAGTGAGAAGGGTGAGGTGAATGAAGGATCGGGGAAGGAGGTAGGAAATAGGACAAAGCCGTTAGAGAGAAAGTG
The DNA here is from genome assembly GCA_016271365.2 of Neoceratodus forsteri. Taxonomy (NCBI): domain Eukaryota; kingdom Metazoa; phylum Chordata; order Ceratodontiformes; family Ceratodontidae; genus Neoceratodus; species Neoceratodus forsteri. Next base: position 1,018,335,720 of record CM028132.1, on the reverse strand, counting down.
ATCATTCACAGAGAAAAGGGGAGAAGCAGGTACACAAAGATGTGTCAGTACTGCTGAGATATTGTCATGTCAGTTGAAACAGTCACAGGAACTGTTAGCTATAAGATGCTGAAGAAGATTGACGTTAAATGATCCCAATCTTTGTAAGGAATAGATATATCCGAGCAGCACATTAAACCATAGTGGTGCTCTATATACAAACGATCAGTGCTCTTGTATGGTCCGACATCTTGGGACAGAGAAAAGCTGGTTGACTGAGCTATGCGTGTGCTGTGAGCTGCCAGATGTGTTTAATAAGTTTGTAATACCAGAAGACAGAAGCCCGAGAAGTGCTTTTTTAGTTAGCAAGCAGGTTTGATAGTGAATGCTCCTATTTAGCTGAAGCCAACCTGTTTGTGCATACAGTTCATATGTGTGGGTAAGGTGTGCTTCTCCAGTAGAAGTCAGCATGCTTTATTGAGTGCCACTGATATTCTGGGGGTGCTATTGGTGGAAGCTGAGCCATAGATAACCAGACCATAGACAACAATGGATACAATGGAGCTATAGATAGCTAGTATAAGTGCCATGGATGACGGATGACACCTGAGCTTCATGTGTCAACCTGTCATCAAGGATGATGTCCAGATTTCCCACCTTAGAGGATGTCACCAGTGGGGTAGGAGCCAGAAACGACCCTGGTCCTGACACAGTAGTAACCACATCACGCTGGCGACCAGGTTCAATCACAAGTACCTCTGTCTTGTCAGGGTTAAGTCTCAGCCAGTTAGAGGACATCACATCTTGGATCTCAGATAGGCATTTATTTAGCACTTCTATGGCATTACTTGTCACGGGAGCAAAAGACATACAGCTGGGTATCATCTGCATAACAGTGAAAACCCAGACTGTAGTGTCTAATGATCACACCCATGGGTAGCATGTACACAGCAAACAGCATCAGTGACAAGATCGAACCTTGAGGAACTCAACAGGGAAAGATTTTCGGGCAGGAGGAGAAAATCTCAATCACTACCCGTTGCATCCTACCCATGAGAAAGGGCTCAAACCAGTTAATGACAGTACTGGTGAGTCCACAATACTCTCAAAGGCAATCCAGAAGCACAGTGTGATCCATGGTGTTGAATTCTGAGGACAGATCAAGAAGAATGATAATTGACCAATCTCCTCTATCTCTCACCATGAGCAGGTCATTTTGCACCATGACAAATGCCATTTTGGTGCTATAACTCATCCTATACCCAGACTGGAATGGCTCATAGATGTCAAAGGCCAAGAGGTATGTCTTGACCTACAAGGCCACAACTTTATCAAAAACCTTCCCCAAAAGTGGGAGGTTGAAGATAGGTTGATAATTGGCCAAGATGTCAAAGTCAAGTGACGGTTTCTTCAGAAGGGGCTTCACCAGCACCTCCTTCAACCAACGAACTCGACACATCCCACTAGGAGATGAGTAGGGCCCAGGTCCAGTTCACAAAAAGTGGTCCATAGCTTTGAGATTACCTCAGTGACCTCAGCCACCCTCATCAGCCAAAACTCACCCCACACAATAGGAGTGCCTCTGCCTACACAAGGCCTGCCACTGCAGGGCTGACCTTGCTCCCCTGGGGAGATCCTGCACCTAATGAAGAACACCCTATCAGAGATGAACTGAGCAAACTCCTCACACAAAGTGACTAAAAATGCTCTTTTCAGCTGCAGACAGGCAGGATGAAGTAGCCTGTCTACAGTTTGAAAGAGCAGAGCCAGTCTGTTTCTCCCTGTGGCAAGCTCCCTTGACAGGAACTATGCCTTCTTATGGCTGATTGCCCTTTGATATTCACCATAGTGAATTCTCAAAGCCAGTTTTGTCCTCCTCAGATCGAGTCCTCCACCAGCAACACTCCAACTTCCAACCCTTGGTCTTCTCCTTGAGAGCCCCAACAAACCACGGGGATCTCAAGTGATAAGACTTGGGTCATGTACGGATTGATGCAACAGCATCGAGCACATTGGAGATGGCGTTGTTACAAGCCATCACCGCCTTGCCCACACCAGCCACACATGCAGCACTTATACCAGAAATGCCCACCACCACCATAAGTCTCTCTGGAGACAATCCCCTCAAAGGACGATAGCTGACTATCTCAACAGGGGAGGGACTATCGGGGGAGGCCACACAAATTAGAACTCCACTGTACAGTGATCGGACTAAGAGACCAGATCAGTCCTGAGGCTGCTGACCTGAAGTCCCAGTGAGAATACCAAGTCCAAGGTGTGGCTGTGGTGGTGAGTCACAGAAGCAACTGCTTGTGCGAGGCCTGCTGATGTCATTGCCTGGAGCAAGTCATGATCAAAATGTGAGAGTTTATCATCGATTCAGGCATTGAAGTCATGCAGAATCAACCATCTGGGTGACTCCAACACGCTGTCAGTGACGAAGTAGTCTGTGACTTCATGCAGGAACTCTCCTTTGTGCCCTGGGGGATGGAACACAAATAGAATCCACAGCCACACATTCAAACGATGATGTCAAACTCACTATGTGCACTAAGAAGTTCAAACTGGATCTACAACAGATGGCCACACCCCCACTCCTGCATTCCTTCCTTGGTCAGTTCACTACAGAATATCCAGCCAGGACTGAAGCATCCAAAACTGGGCCTGTGTCATCACCAAGGCATGTCTCCATGATTCAAGCCAGATCGATCGAGGAAATCAAGTCCACCATAATTGCAATCCTGTTCCCCATTGATCTAGCATTGCACAGTGCTGCCAAAAGGGGGACTAGTAAAGGTTGCTGGCCCCCTGCCTACCTGATCACTCAGTCTGGTGGGAACCCTGGGGATGGTGACTAAACATGTCTGAGCCTCTCTCATGACCCTGTTTCACCCCACGGCACCTCCTGGACCTCACCACCCCAATGTTGCTCCCCCGCTATACCCTCAGCACTCTGCCACCAACTCACTAGCCTCCTACTGATGCCAACCTCCCAGCCGCATCTTACTGCTGCAGCTGGTGAGGGGAGGTCAACAAAGGGGTGAAGGTCATGCAGCAGAGATGTTGAATAGGTAATACGAGGGGATCTGAGGCCCAGATACATTGGGAGGGCTATAGCCCGAGGTTCAATATGGGGGAATAGCTCCTCTCACATCCCCTACAAATGACAGCCTCTAATGGTAGATCTTTATTTAGCATGTTGTGCAGTGCAGCAGGTCATCGGTGACTCATCTCCTGTGTAGCTCACGGGCTGAGCCTCCTCTCCTCTCTGTTCCTTCTTTCTTTTCTTGTGCTCTCGGGGTCCTGGCTGTGTAACCTACTCCTGGACCTACACACTCTTGTGTGTGCTGCTTCCTGTTTGTCTTGACCCCACCCCTCCTTTTCCTTTCTCCTTCCTCCTGTCTTTGTTTGTTTTCTCCTGACTGCCTCCTCCCTTCCCTGTAACATTCTGCCACTCATCTCCCTCCTTGTTTGGCTCCTTCAGTGGTTCCTCCATTGGCACTCCTCTGTCTGGGGCTGCCTCTCCTGTTTTACTCCCCTCTTGAGAGTGGCATCATCTACCTGCTCCTCCTTGGTTTCCCTGCTGCACGGGCCCATTCTTGGGAAATCCAGACTGCATGGAGCTGCTGCTCAGCACCTCTACCCACCTGTAAGTGTTTCTGTTTGCCTTGCACAGCTTCCTCCTTGGCCTCCCATTCCTGGGCTGGACTCATCCGTACCTTTGTGGTGCACCTCCTGGCACTCTGTAACTCTCTCCCTGCCCTGCCTGTTCAGAGGGCCTATCTTAGTTGCCGTGTCCTGCTGGCTTTTACCTTCTTTGCTGGGCAATGGAACCAACTTAGCGTTTCTCTTCCCTTCCTTTGGTCACCACACATTTGCTTCTGGTGCAGCTCGACTTTACATTCAAGATTTTTTTTAGCCTCCTAGTGCTTCTATAGCATGTGGCTTGGTCCTCCAAACAATTCTGGTGGTTTACTGAATTTTTTATTTGGAGTTCAAGGACCTGGATGACAGCAGGCTATTTCTAGCTGTGGACAGCACCATTCAATCTACATCTCTATATCTCCATCCCTTCACCCTGCACTGTGCTTCACCCCTTTGATCTGACTTCTCTCCTCATCACCTATGCTTCCTGACTGCAGTTCTTTTCCATTTTCCCTACCTGGGTTCTGCCATGTATTTCCCAAGTACTATGCCTTTTGCAGGTCACCAATTACCCTATTCTTCTGTCTCGGGATGCACCTCACAGCTGCTATGCGTATCCCCATTTTACTGTTTTAGCTTCCCAGCTTCAGTGCTTTGCCTGGTTTCCCTGTTGTTGCAGCTCATTGCCTACTATGGACCCTCTGTGGCACTCCAGTTCCCTCTCATATGCTTCTCTCATCACCCCCTACCTGTCCTGCCATCCCTTCCCTTCTCACCTTGCTCCTTCTTCCTTGTCCTGGCCCCCACTTTCCTGCCCGTTCTCTGTTTCTGTCCTCATCCATTGCTGCCTGGATTTCTTTCTGGGCCTTTCACTCCTCACACCAGCATTTCGTCTCCATTTCTTCCCATTCTACCATCCAGACCTCTACTGCCTCTACCCTAAGGTGATTACACCCCTCCCCAATTTGCTACTGGCACCTATACACCACTCAGCTTCAGACTTATGTTTTCTTATTTTTTCCCTGGTGCTCCTCACCTTTCTGCTTGCCAGTGACCTGCACCGTTCACACCTGTTCCCATTTCCATGCCCTTGTGGCACACTCTAAGCCCGCATCATTGGTTCTTCATGCATTCATATTATCAGGCATTGTCCATTCACTGTGACTACCATACTGTTTGCTTCCATTCCCCCGAAATGCCTATGGCTTCTCCTCTCCTAAGCCCTGCCTGTCCCCAGCCTCTTTCAGGTTCCTACCCTATCATAATTCCTATTTGGTCTCAATGACGCCCTACTTGCAGCCCTTTGTTTTCCCCACGACGGGGACTGGGGAGTCACGGCAGGGCATCATACCTCAGATCAGTGGGAAAACACTTTGTGCAGGCCATGTGATCTACCCTGCTCCCCTGCCTACATAGCTTTTGCTACCCTCACATGATCAGTACCCGCATAGCCTATTCCGCCTCAGTCATTCATTGCATTCCATCACTACTAGTATGCACCTTCTTGGATTACTGTAACTTCCTATTACTGGCAATTCCTGCTGTCTTCCTCCTCCCATTATCCCACTTTGACTTGCTGCCTTCCCCCTTATACTGCCTCACTGTTTACCATTCCTATGATTGCACAGTTACCTGCCCTTTCTTTGCTCAGCCCATACCAGCAGTTTTTTCTGGACTCCGTCCCTAACTTGTACCTTCTGAGGCACTGAGCAAAGACAGGCTTGCCCTGACTACCAGGGATGGGATTCCACTACAGTCACTACCATCTATTACTTCCAAACCTGACATCCCCCATTCTTAACTCTGCCTGGCAGCATCTAGTGAGGGTTAGCACATCCCGACTACCAGAGATGAGAGCCATGTCTACAATCTACAGTTTCATCCTATGCATTCTCTACCTGATACTGGTCACAGCTTCACTTCGGGAACTGGACCTTTATAGCCCATTTGCCTTCAACATCCTACTTCTGCCTGGCAGCATCGAATGAAGGTTGTCTTGCACTGCCTACCAGGGATTGCAGCCTGTGCCTGCAATAGACTGCTTCACCCTTATGCATTCTCTACCTGACTGCCAGGTTTCTGCTTCCCTTAAGGATTGTGACCCCTTTACCCCATTTGCCCTTACCTTCCTATCTCTGCCTGGTGGCATCATGTAAAGGTCATCTCACCTCGACTACCTGGGATAGGAGCTTGTGTCTGCGATCAACTGTTTCAGCCTTCTACATTCTCTATCACCTACCTGGTTGCCGCTTCCATTCAGGAACGGGACCACTATACCTCATTAACATTCCACATCATACCTCTGCCCTGTGACATCAAAAGAAGGTTGTCTTGCACTGTTTCCCTGGGATAGAAAACTCTGTCTGCATTTCACACTGTTTTAACCTTATGCATTCTCCACCTGAATACTGTTTGCCGCTTCTCTCCAGGACCAGGATCACTTTGCCCATTTGCATTCACCATCCCTCCTTTGTCTGGCAGCATTGATTGAAGATCATCTCATCTTGAATACCAGGGATGGGAGCCTGTATCTGCTATAGACTGTTTCAACCCTATACATTCTTTTCCTGATACCCAGTTGCCTATTCCCTTCAGGACCAGGACCACTGTATCCCATTTGCCTTCTGCATTCTATCTTGACAGTCTGCATCCTGCACTTCCATGGACCCATTGTACTCATCCCTGCCTTGGCATCCTCACCCTCTGGACTTGGACTCTGCCAGAATGTTCAGTCTCTACCTCTATTCAGTTTGAATGCCTCCTGGAATTCCTTGCTACTGGTAATCCCTTCCCATCTGCCATATGAGATTGCCTTTTCCTTCAGAGGTGGGAACCTGGTGCTTCCTCATTGCAGCTCCTTCTGTACTCTGCACTTGCAGTTCACTATCTTCTGCAAACGTGGGACTTCCATACCTCCACTTCATAGAGCTTCGTAGCTGGATTCACTTCTGATCTGATCATACATTGCTATTCTTACAGTCAACCCTATACACTTTCTTTCCTCTTGTTAGAATTACCCTACGCCATGTTCCTGGATTCATCCTTGCTTTCTACTTGTGGCTGAGCCCCCAGCTTGCACTGTCACTAGCATTAACTTTGCTCTGCTAGAGCTATCAGTGTCTAAAATCACTGGTTTGGCACATTGGTGCTGACTTGCTTCCACCTCTCTACTGTACTGTTTACTGGAATGAGGCTTCACTTTATGACCGGGCCTCATTGATTATCCTCATACCTTGCTTTTACTGCTATATATTGTATTACTATGCCCATTTGTGCTATATGTTCTATTTTGCTACTGTATTATTTATTCTGTACCTACCAGACCCTTCTTGAAAATGAGCTTGCACAATGGAGTTTCATTTGGCTAAATAAAGATAGACTGATTGATTGATTGATTGATCTTACTTGGATCTGCCACTTGTAGCCTGCAGCGGCTGTGCTATATCATACCTCAGTTTGCTGTAGTGCTGACTGGATCCTGTTCCTTCCTGCACCTGCAATGTCAGAACAGCTTGGCCTCTGCTGTTTTCCTCTTGGACTTCTTCCTCCGTTTCGCTGATATCCACTGCAGACTTTACCCTCCATCCTTGGAGAGCTGCCTTCTCCTCACTGCTCTAGCTGCTCAGGGCTTTGTACTGTTTGCTGTGGCTCTCTTTGGACATTTCACCCTATCTTTGGCCAGTATTCATACTCGGTCAACTACTCCTCCAATGTAGCTATCTTATACTCCTACCCTGGCCATTCTAATAGCTCCCATCCACTACTCGATGGAGCAATAATTCATTCACCTGATGAGAACTATTTCTAGCAAACATCCCTTGGGCATGTCTCATAAACTTTCACATCACCATAGAGTTATCTATACTTCTCAATCATCTCCCCAGAATCAGTTCTGAAATCCCATTTGACTGGAATATAGTAAGAACTCCTTCCTCATCCGACTCTACTGGATACTCCATATGCATCCTGTCAATCCAAGCACTATGGCTTCTCTATCTACCATGTCTCATAGGATATCTTTTTACGTGGAAAGTGGCTCAATTCCTTCCATCATGCAATGACTCTGTAATCATCATAGCCATTACAGATAACAGGAACCACAAGATACCTCATAGCAGTACTGACATCATCCATTTATCTGTCCATAGCTTCTCCTAGGAGCACTGACCCTGTTGATCACCTTACTCACCTCCTACTTCTTCAATAACCATTGGATGTCCTAAGACCTTCACAGGTACCTTCCAGAACTTCCATCATAAGATCTCTGGTACCTAGCTTCCTTACTAAAGGCATTCTATCCAAACCACTGTTTTGCAGGTCCTGGATGTCACCATACTTCATACAGTCATCTACATTCCTTCATCATATTACCATTAGTCAGATCAGCTGCCGATCCAGCGGTCCTTCTACCTCATCCCTCATGATTCACTACCTTAAGAAGGGAATCAGGGTGCCTAGAAATAGAAGTAAGGAAGAGAGTGGTGGGACAATTGTTAAACCCCGTATTAGAATATGGAACACTCCTTTACATGAATTTGACTAAGAAATCATTAAATAAAATAAACCAATATTGTTATAGGTTAGGTAAATTTATAACCAGAAGAGCCTATGGATCTCATCATGTGATATTTATAGAGATTTAAATTGGTTACATTCAGAGGCAAAAATAATTTATTTATGGTTAAATTGGTGCCATAAGCTGATTCAGTAAATGGAAAACATCCATTAGTTGGTCATATTATTGTTGAGCCTCCCAGTAAAAGAAGAAACAAATTTAGGAGATCTAAAATACCAATGGTAAGATCACAGAATAGATTGGGCGACTCCATACTACAAAACTGTTTAGCAATTCACTGGAATGAATAACCACAAGAACTAAGCTCTTTGGCAAGTTGTTCAATTTTTAAGACTACTTTGAAAAAACATCCAACATCTACTTGTAAATGTTATACATAATCTTAATGGATGCATATTGTAAAGTCAGTTGTAATTATTCATTTGTTAGTTTAATGATTATGTGATTGCATGTGTGTGTATTCTTTAGAACACAGAGCATTGTTGCAAATGGGGCTTACTCCCTAATCAATCTGTATCCTGTATAAAAATAAATTTTAAACAAACAAACATACTCCCTCCAGTAAAGACTTTCACTGAGAGCAGGCTTCTATTGATTCTCAATCTGAATGACTGCAACCAATCAGGCTGTCTCACTATCCCAGTCTTGCCTCTCAACAGATCTATATTCGACTACAGTGCTTGGCACCCTTGGCATTCTACACCGTTCTCAACTTCCCATTGCCACATCAGTCTATAGACTCTTTCATATGCCCATTTCTGGGCTTTCCACAGTATTTAGACATTGGATTACCTGTAAAGCAGAACAGTCATGGCCACCTCAATGCATGTCATGGGCACTTATGCCACAGAAATACCCATATCTACTTTTCTACTGGTGAACCAGCAAGAGCCTATATGAGTATCATTATGACATCAATACCCAAGTCAGCTCTCGAATTCCTTCTACTGAATGTCCAATTATTCCTCATACATTCAGTTACCATCTCTACTGCATATACCAATCTTACTTCATTGGTCTAAAATCATTCACATCACTACTCCTACATGGCATATAAAGACTCTGTCTGACTCCTTTATCTGCTTCATGGATGATTACATTTCAATTTATCTCTCACTGCTTAACTCCTCACCTCCAGACTCTAAAGTTCAATCAATCAATCAATCAATCAAAATCTTTATTTATTCAGGTGAACATCATTGAGCAGAGCTCATTTACAAGATGGACCTGAGTGGTCATACAAATGAGGATACAAGTATTATTACATAGACAAGAATAGAATAAATAGCAATACAATGGCATGAAATGATTATATACAACAATTTACATATATACAAGTAACAATAGAACCATTTAGCCTGTAGGAAAAAAAGAGGACAAAGGGTATAGCAGTCCTAAAATATAAGTTATATGGTCTAAACTAGTTTTAAGTGAATATAATAGGTGATTCGGAAGAAAGAAATTGAGTTAATATAATGGATAGAAAAGGGAGGTTTAGTTGGGTCAGATTGGTGGGGATTATGCTTTATAAAAGCAATTGCAGAGCTCTGGAAAAAGGCGGAGAACAATCTTTTGAAGGATGCCAGAGGTAATAGGCTATCTAGCTTCATGGATTTTTGGAGAGTTCCATGCAGCTGCTAAGGAATAGCTGAAAGCAGCCCTCCCATACCGGGTGCAGGCATTGGGGACCTTTAATGTGATGAGTTTACTGATCCTTAAGGTGTATGGCCTGGTTGTAATTTGGGTAAAGCAATCAGTGATATAGGTCGGTAGTTTGCCTGTTAACGCTTTGAGTATCCAGATAACAGCATTCCTATTTCTTCTGTGTTGCAATGATGTCCAGTTGACTGCCATATAAAGGAGCAATGATGGGTGTTGGAGGAAGGTCAGTAATAAATCTTATGGACCTGTGATACAGGGTGTCCAGCTTATGTAAGAGATGACTTGAACAATGGCAGTAGAGAAAATCAGCATAATCAATGAGGGATAGGAATGAGGCCTGAATTAACCTTTTTGGAATCACTGTTTAGGTAATGTTTTATTCTAAAAAATAGTCAGACCTCTGTCTTAGCTTTTAGTAACTCTTCAATATGGACAGAATAGTCAAGCCTTTATCTATCCAGACTCAAGGTATTTGAAGTTATCAACAAATTCAAGTTTCTCTCAAGTAAGAGTTGGATATATGTAGGGTGTTGGATGCTGGGGTAGTGGTAGTACAGCTCTTTGTGGTAAAGAACATAGCTTTTGTTTTTGCATTTAAGTAGTTTTTGTCAAGTAGATTGTGCTGCAGAATGGAGAATTCGGATTGTAAAGTTCACAGGCTTTGGAAGGTGAGGGATTGCTGACATACAATACAGTATCATCACAAACAGATGAATGTTAGATTGAGTGAGGTTGGCATCAATATTGTTTATATAAAATAGCAAAGAGGATAGGCCAGAATAGAGCCTTGTGGTACACCCTTAGCAGAGGTTTTGAGGTGGATAGGTAATTTCCATTTCTAACCAGTTGCGACTCATCTGAAAGGTAATCCTTAAACCAGTTGGTGATAGGAATCCAGGCCTAATGAGTTAAGGAGGTGAGTAATAAGTCATGATCCACTGTGTCAAAGGCTTTACTCAAATCCAGAAACACAACACAGGTAAAATTTTTTTGTCCAAATTAGTCTGCCAATCGTTGGTTACCTTGGCTAAGGCAGTAATGGTGCTATGCTTTGATCTAAATCCAGATTGTGCAGAATTTAGAAGGTTATTGTTATCCAGATAGTCCCTTAACTGAGAGTTTACTAGTTTTTCGAGCATCTTAGATAGTACTGGTAGGATGGAGATAGGTCTGTAATTGTTGAGATCCTAGTATCACCAGATTTGAGTAATGGAACTACTTGAGCTGTTTTCCAAGTAGATGGAATGGATCCAGTAGTTAGGGAAAGATTGAAGAGATGAGTAAGGGGGCAGATAAGACATGTGAAGCAATTTTCAGAAATAGGGATCCAGGAGTCTGCACCTGCACTTTTAGTTGTGTCTAAATTAGAGAGGAGATCTTCCACTTCTTTCACGGATATTGGGATGAAGGAAAAGTTGAAGTGGCCATTTGTCCCACAGTAGTTTGCAGGTTCAAGGAAGATCTCAGGATATTTGCAGGTGATGAGTCAAATGCTAGGCCAGCAGTGGTGAAGTGAACATTGAAGGTATTTAAGATTTCTTGTTTACCTGTAATTTCTGTGTCATTTAGTAGCAATTTGGTGGTTAAGGCAGGGTAGAATTCTGGCCCAGAAGTCCTTTATTGTACCCCCAAGTCTGGATGGGTTATTGTAGAGGCATCAATTCAGCTGTATAGTAGGCAGTTTTGGCAGTTCTTATTTTTTTGTACATGAATTCTTGCTTTTCTGAAATTTAGCCAATCACTGGTGTCCTTTGTTTTTCTTGCCTTTTCCACAGCTTGTCTCTGGTTCTCAAGGCTGCTTTAAGCTCAGAGGTGAACCAAGGGCAGGATTTACCTTAGTTCTGATACTGGTGATAGGTGCATGAATATTGAGAACATTGGTGATAATATCCTTTAAAGTCTGGAGTGCTGTTTCAACAGAGGTTGTAAGATAGAAATCTTGCCAATATATTGTAGTACTCAGGTCATGGAGGTAACCTGAGATATTGAAATTCTTTTTTGACCTTTTGAGGATAAATTCTGCAGGATTTGGTGGTTTGAGTGTGGATCTTATGCCAGCTATAGGGTAATGGTCACTCACATCACTTGGCAGTACTCCTGCATGTGAGTATAAGTGAGGCTTGTTTACCAACATAATATCCAGGAGTGAGCTGTTGCTGGAATTTCTTCGGTTAATCCTAGTTGGGTCTTTAATCAGCTGTGTGAATCCATAGGTGTCACAAAAGGTTATCAAAGGTGCAGATACATTAGACAACCAGTTTAAATTCAAATCACCAAGGATGACGGTATCTTCAGGGCCTTGGTTGAGAATTGACCCTAGGTGAGAAAGCAGTTTAAGGCCTGCAGAGGGCCTATAGCATCCAATCAGTTTAAATGGAGCAATTAGGAAGGCAAATTTTGATTGATAAACATTCAAATTCATTTGGCTCAGATGTTTGATGAGGCAGGTTGCAGAGATGGTGTCCTTAATGTATATGGCCACCCACCACCCCTGGAAGGGCGATCTGCTCTGAAGAGCTGGTAATTGGGAAGGTTTACAACACTGTCTTTGTTGTAGGCCTGAGCCAAGATTCAGAGATGACCAGGAAGTCTGGAAGAGTATGTGCCACCCAAGCCTGTATTAAGATGAACTTTTTAGGAGGCTGCAAGCATTGAAGTGTATGAAGCTTAGTCCTTTTATGGTAGTCAGCTCAGAAGGGAAGATAAATTGACAATGGGGCCAGATTAATCTCAATGGTGCCAATGCATAAAAGGAGGTAGAAGATTAATTTGACTAGGGCTCCAAGGATAGGGATAGAGAGTGATCAGAGCATTTCCTCTTAATCCTAGATGCACACTGTGTAGTGGAGATGGTGCTGTTATATAGGTGTGTCTTTTATCATAACATAGGAGTCTGATGGACAGGCATAGAGGGTTTTATAGATCCAGGATACATGTAAAGGGCTAGGGAGAGCTGGATTGTTAGAGAGGCTTTATGTGGGATACCCCAGGGGTTGCAGTGTAATAGTGGTTCAAAGTGAATAAGGAATAGATGGTTGTACATTGTGGATGGCAGTGGAGAGCAGAACATACTCATTAACTTATTCGTCATGACAGGGGTATAATATGATTATCATAATGGAATGGGGAGATGAGAGGTTAAGGAGCAAAAGGAAACAAGTTAGCATTGTGGGGTAGGTATGGGTTAACAGAGAGGAATTAGATATGGCGTGGATGAGAGAAATGGCGGGAAAAGAGTGTATAAATACAATTAACCAAGAGGGAGGGGCGGGCAAGAATTATGCGCTTTTGCCATGCCTTTTCACCTGCTTCTCCGGCCTCCTGGAACTCTTGGTCGGTGGAGGTCACCGCCCGGCCTGGCGGCTCGGAGCCCTTCTGCGGCTGGAGCTGGAGGGCAATGCCGGCTGCAAGTCAGGGACAGAGGAGAAGGCAGTGAGAAGGCAATTTTATTGCAGGCAATCTGCAATTAGGTGCAAGAAACAAGAATCTGCACAACAAAAGACTGGAGGGTTTGGGGGTTAGGCGCCTAAGCCGCCTAGCCCACACAGATCCCCAGAAAAGGCTGAATCACTAGCAAACATCACATCAAAACATGTTTAAATTACCCACAATTTTAAGTAAAACAGCTCTTTTAAGGAAATTAACACAAGTTACAGCTAATCAGAAAAATCCCATCCAGAAAAGTGTTGCAGAGTCCAGCTAAAGTCAATGGAAAGGCGCACCAATGGAAGCAAGGCAGAGACAGCGATCGCTTCGATTGGTTGTGGCTTTGCCTACCTTTCACCTGCTTCTCCGGCCTCCTGGAACTCTTGGTCGGCTGGAGGTCACCGCAGCCCGCTGGCGCTCGGAGCCCCTTCTGCGGCTGGAGCTGGAGGGCAATGCCGCTGCAGTCAGGGGACAGAGGAGAAGGCAGTGGAGAAGGCAATTTTATTGCAGGCAATCTGCAATTAGGTGCAAGAAACAAGAATCTGCACAACAAAAGACTGGGAGGTTTGGGGGTTAGCGCCAAGCCGCCTAGCCCCACACAGATCCCCAGAAAAGGCTGAATCACTAGCAAACATCACATCAAAACATGTTTAAATTACCCACAATTTTAAGTAAAACAGCTCTTTAAGGAAATTAACACAAGTTACAGCTAATCAGAAAATCCCATCCAGAAAAGTGTTGCAGAGTCCAGCTAAAGTCAATGGGAAAAGGCGCACCAATCGGAAGCAAAGGCAGAGACAGCGGCTACGATTAGTGCGGCTTGCCGCATTCTTTCACACTGCTTCCCGGCCTCCTGGAACTCTTGGTCGGCTGGAGGTCACCGCTGCCCGCTTGGCGGCTCGGAGCCCTTCTGCGGCTGGAGCTGGAGGGCAATGCCGGCTTTCACACTGCTTCTCCCGGCCTCCTGGAACTCTTGGTCGGCTGGAGGTCACCGCCGGCCGCTGGCGGCTCGGGCCTTCTGCGGCTGGAGCTGGAGGGCAATGCGGCTTTCACTGCTTCTCCCGGCCTCCTGGAACTCTTGGTCGGCTGGAGGTCACCGCCCGGCCCGCTGGCGGCCGGGCCTTCTGCGGCTGGAGCTGGAGGGCAATGCCGCTCACACTGCTTCTCCCGGCCTCCTGGAACTCTTGGTCGGCTGGAGGTCACCGCCCGGCCGCTGGCGCTCGAACCTTCTGCGGCTGGAGCTGGAGGGCAATGCCGGCTTTCACTGCTTCTCCCGGCCTCCTGGAACTCTTGGTCGGCTGGAGGTCACCGCCCGGCCAGCTGGCGGCTCGGGGCCCTTCTGCGGCTGGAGCTGGAGGGCAATGCCGGCTTTCACACTGCTTCTCCCGGCCTCCTGGAACTCTTGGTCGGCTGGAGGTCACCGCCGGCCCGCTGGCGGCTCGGAGCCCCTTCTGCGGCTGGAGCTGGAGGGCAATGCTTAACTCCTCACCTCCAGACTCTAAAGTTAGATTGTTTACCTTATGACCTCATAACCCATCATATTTCCCACTGTTCAAAGTCTGGTAGCATATTTATCAAATCATGTTCTTCCTGCTCATTAGTCTGTAACCCTTTGGACATCATCCATCATCACCTTTGAAACCTGGACTACATTCACCCCTTTTTCGGCTAAACCTACTTCACTCTCATGATTCGGTTTCTCCTTTAGAATAGACCTACCTCTTCAACTTCAGAATTGTCCTTCCATAATGCATCATCCATGGATTCAAAGATGGATCATCATTTCTCCAAGCATTTCACCTTTCTCAGAAAATTAGCTTATGGTTGCTAGACCCTAGGTTCATCTCCTCTGAATTTGCCTAGATGATGGGGGAAGGGGTCAGCAGCCTTGGGTTCTCAGAGGTTTCCTCCACCTGGGGAGAGGGTTACTCTCCTGCTTGCTACTGGTCATACTCTCCGTGAGTTGGAGGAGGTAATCACACTCTTTTGAACATTCACTGGTAATTCTTTTGGGCTTTATATTTTCTATTCACTACCCAGCTTACCTACCAAGGGTGGGAATAGAGAAAACCCTAAAGTAAACTACAGTTACATAAGCACTACTAACCCCATACTCTATTCACCCAACAATTGAATGGGAGGGCTATAGCCCAAGGTTCAGTGTGGGGGAATAGCTCCTCCCATACTTCCTACAAAGGCCAGCCTCCAATGGCAGATCTCAGCTTAACGCGTTGTGAAATACCCACCATCCACCCCTGTCTCCTCCCCCTTCTCTGGCACTCTACTCACCCTTGGTGCTGGGCTTTCTATTCCATACTCATTACCCAGTTTACCTACCAAGGATGGGAATAGAGAAAAGCCAAACAAAACTACAGTTACATAAGTACTGCTAACCCCATACTCTATTCACCCAAACATTTATTTATTTAGCTTTTGTTGACCGGGTAAGTGCACTAGACAAATCCTGCCTATTTTCAGGCACGACCCAGGGGAAGGGGGATACAGATGCATGCCAACTGACCTTGAACCAGATCAAGCTGTTGGTGGTATTTTTAGTGAATGAGGGAAATTTGGCCAGGACACCGGGAAATTCCCTGCTCTTTTGATAAGTGCCATGGGATCTTTAACATCCACCTGAACTACCACCAATCCAGGCAGATGGGACCTCGGTTTAACGTCTCATCCAAAAGACAACACCTCTCTCATGCTGCATTACAGTGTCAGTACTGGGATATTAACCCAAGTGCCAGATGTGGGAACTGAACCCACAGCCCTCTGATCTCCCGGCCTCAGAGGTGAGTGTGCTACCTACTGAGCCACTGACACTGCTACCTACTGAGCCACTGACACTGCTTTGGCTGACACATTGAACCTACAGCTATTTCTCAACTATTAAAATACCCACATAAATTACCATGCACCCAACAATACAATCAAATAAATCCCAATCAATGTATTCCCATATAGCCTAAGTCCCTACACATGCACACACAAACTATAACCATACACAACCACCATTCAATCACCATACAATCAGGCCTTTCAAGTCAATGCTCCACACCCACCTTACTAACTGCATGAGGTGCACCTGCCCTTTATAACTCCAGTTTCCAGTTTTCCATCAAGGGCCTGCTCAGTCATCCCCCTGTACTTCTTACCTACCTATGTGACCACTGCACTTATCACTGTCTAATCAGGTGTCATTACCTACCCCAGATACCTACCTACTACTCTATCCTCCCCCTTGTCTCTCTCTTACCCATCCTAGCCTTGTCTACCATAAACCACCTCTCCTCCTTAATCTCCCTCTTCTCCATAATCCCCCTGTCCTCCATTATCTCCTTCTCCTCCACACCCCATCCCTATCTCCACTCCCTTGCACCTGATCCATTCCCCCAACTCTGTTCCTAAACTTTCCTGTCCCCATGCTACTCCTCAACTACCTCACCTTGACAATAGGCCTCGGTCCTGCCTAGTCCCCACTACCCCCCATTGCCTATTACCTTCCACTGGAGGTCCCTCCACCTTCTGACAAGTGAAACAATCTTCCTTGATTTTCTGTACAACCATTTACATCATAAAGCCATGTCTGAATCTCATTATCATGCTTGAACCAACTATGCAACTTGTTGTGTAGCTATGATGATAACCTGTATGTACCAAGTGTTTGCCAGAATCTCATATTCATGTTTGTACCACCAATGAAACTTGTTATGTAACTCTTGTCTGTAACCTGTATGTACCTATTGATTGCTTACTGTCTGACGTGGAACCTTCACAAATGAGTTACCAGCTCAAAGGTCTGTAATCTGAGACTTGAATAAATAAATAAACTAACCTAGAACATTTACATCTGCCTTTCCAACCACAACCTCCCAACAATCAAATCTACCAATATTAAAGCATAAATAAACTAGACATTAACAGGAGAATCCTACAGTGGTCTGCAGAGGAGAAATTCTAAGTAAAGTCTCAGAGAAAGTTGAATCTAGAGCTCTACAAACTAGAGCAATGTCCAGATCTTCAGAAGACAAGCACAGCAGTACTCACACCACTGAACAATGGAATACACAAACACAAGTACAGAGAGGAGACTCAGTAACATAGCCAAGTGCTCTCACCACTTAGTTCTGCAGATTAAAACTCCAGATGGGTGCCTCTCTGCCAACTGTAGTGCACACGGTCATACATCTATCAGCCACGAAACAGCTTTCTCTCCACAGAAAGGGGCTCTCACCACCCACTTTGCCAGAGCAGCAGATCTCACACAGTCCCACTAATAGAAACTGCCACTGCACTCACAGTAAGGAGCCAACTGTCCCAGGGCAGATCGGCAGTGGAACGTCAAAATCAGCTCCTCTTCCTGCCACAAAGCTTTTTCGGGCACACAGCCTTCACAATAACATCCAGACCAATTCTGGTCTCACCGACTCCTCAGCCTGCTTCAGCTTTCCAGTGGCATGACAATGCCTTTGATTCCTCTCTGAGCCTCCTCTGGTTGCAGCTTACCCCTCAATAGCAGCAGACTTGCTACCTTGTGAAGTCATCACTCCCCTCCAGTCTGGGAAATAAATGCCTTCTCCAATTACAGATGCCGTTAAAAATATAATGAAAAGATGAAGTGTGAGCTCTGCTGCAGTGCACTATAAGAGGTTTCCTAAAAACAATACAACTACCTCCTATTTTAATTCACTAATGGACTCTATCTAGCACTTAAATCCCTGCACCTCACCACTAACTTTATGTACAATTGACAATGACAGTTTAAAAATGTTGTCTCTTACTGGATGAAAATCATATCCAGTGGTCTGACTACATGGATTCCCCTAATACTGTATACAATTTTAACATAAGCGATAAACAGAGGTGTTTTAACAAGTTAAAAGGTTCAGTCAGAGCCCAAATAGACAGTGATCAAGCCTTCAATCAGAGGGGGCTCCGGTCCTTTCATTTTTTTGAAGCCGGTCAGCAAGCAGCTGATCAGCTTTAAGCATTTGGAACATCCTCCTCATCTCCAGAATGGCTCCACAGCAGTAACACAGATATGGGGACACAATGCTTAGAGGGCCAGTACACTTCCTACATAGTGACTGAAACAAGGTTGGTAGTGGAACGGAGGCTGATGCTGTAGCACTTTACTCTGAAGGATGGGATAAAAATAATTTGTACTTTTATCGGAGATAAAAAAAGGCTGCCATTTTTGTAAACTTAAGGTGTACCTCAGAAATGGCTCCATGCAATCAATCCATCAATTGATCGATCAATTGAGAAATCTATCTATCTCTCTGTCTGTCTTTCTGTCTATATCTGTCTATCTATCATCTGTCTATTAAGTAGACCAGTGCCCCCCCCAGTACTACTTCTTTCACCCACCTCAGGTGGCTCGCACACCCTTTCCAGTTTTATATCTTTTTAATATATAAGCAAGCAAGGTTGCCTAGCCCTGTTTTGACTTCTCTCGATTCCCCCACTCCTCCAGGTCGGCCACCACCATTCCGCTATGAGACCAACACTGGGGGTGTCCAATCCCAGTGTCAGAATATCCCTGAAATAAAGAAGACCTTCCCTCAATGTTTGTTTTTTCAACCTGTAAAACAGGAAACAGTCCCTCACAGATCTGCCCCATTCCCACCCACACTACCCCAACCTCCCATTCAGAACACCCCAATCCACACCTCCCCATACCCCCACACACTCTCACTCACCTGAACATGTCCCAGGGTGAAGTCCACTCTCTGATTGAAGACATAATTTGCTGCTGGAACTGCTGACTGCAATATGAGAAACTAAGTTAAGTGCAGTTCAATGTATTTCAAAGGGATTTTGAACTTGGATGCATAACTTTGTCATTTTCGCATGTTGTGGCCCCAAATTTTCAACATGGCCTTTTTGGAACCCCACTTCATGACCAGTTGTGATGAAATTATATAAATCAGGCCAGAAAGGTGAATTTGCAGTGGCATTGCAAAATCACCTTTTGGGCAGGATTTGAAAATTTTTCCTTGCTTATTCATAGGGTGGGGTCATAAGAAGGCTATGTTGAAAATGCAGGGTCAAAATATGTAAAAAGTGGCAAAGTTATGCATATATGTTGAAATTTTTCTATGTTCACTCAGAAACTTTTTAATATTTAGTCCCAAATTATCAACATAGCCATTTTTTCACACCACCTCACGAGTGTGACAGCTGTCCTTTTTCAGATCCTGGCCAAAATGGGTTTTCGCACCTGTGGCATGGAATGTCATTTCGGTGGTGCAGAATGATGTTTTGGCAGGGATTTTAAAATTTTCTCCTACTGGATTCATGAGGTAGGGTAATATGAAGGTTGTACTGAAAATTTGGTGTATAAATATGGTAAAATGCCCAGGTTATGACTGAACATCACAGTATTTCAACGTTCACTGATAACTTCATTAATTTTCTATATTTTGACTCCAAACTTTCAACATAGCCATCTTCCACAGTACCTCATAAATGTGACATGTATCCTTTTTGAAATCCTGGACAAGACATGTTTTTGCACCTTTGGTGTGATTTGACATTTTGGTCAATACACTGTAAATGGTACATGTGATGTTTGTAAGGTGAAACATAAAACAAGTATCTTAAAAAGTTGGGCTAAAAAATGTATAATTGTTTAACAAGCTTTGTGTGTAGTGCCAGTCTTCACCCTAGTGGCCGTGCTCTGGGATCCTGTGCCAATGAGCTGAGTTTGGGGGTGAGCTCAGTGACCCTGCTGGATGAGGTAGGGGTGGGGAAATGGTGCTGTTATGCAACACCCCCCAGACAGGGAATAAAGGTGCAGGGTTGTCCACATGGCCCAGGTACCATATAGTGAAGACAACTGTCCTCCTGGCATACAGCCCTGCACCTCTCCACCCATGGGTGGCAGATTACCTTGTGCATTGGTTGACAGATGCTGTCTTTGCCCTGTGCATCTGTATTTGTGGCCACATGGAAGTGCAGGGGACCATAGGGCATTGTACTTCACCAGTCCACCAGATAGCCCCATGAATTCTTCACATCCATCACTGCATGGAGGTGCAAATCATAGGATGGAGTCTTCCCTTGTTGCAGGGTGTCTGCATCTGTACACCATCAATATCAAACACCTGCACAGCACATACCTGCAAGCAAATTTTCAGAACTGACAATTTTCAAGTTCAAGTTCAGGTTTATTTCCAGGAAAACTTCACTGAGCAAGCTCATTTTCAGGGAGGCTCTATGAGGCTCAAAGCAAAACAAAACAGTATCTTACAATACACAAAAGTAGCTTACAAATGCGGGAAGTGCAACACATAAGTAAACAACAGTGGCTTACAAATGTGAGGAGTGTAACACATAAGTCATAAACAAGGGTAAACAAAAAGCAGGAGCTGCACAAATGTCATTGCTTGATAATATAACAGGTTTTTGTCAAACAATGTAGAGTAACTGTGCAATATTTGTAGTCTAACAGTAAGGAAGGCTATGGCAATACTTGGACCTTGCAGAGATTGAGGTCCAATGGTATATAGTTAACATACAGATCATCAAAACATAGGTAGGTGGTAGGGTGGTGCACATGGGAAGGAGGTAAGGGGTGAAAGGGGGAGAGGAAAAGTGGAGGGCATGAGGTGGATGGGGCAGTGGAGGAAGAGGGATAGCCACATGTGGCAAGGGTAATCATGGGTGGCAGTTGAATGTATCTGCCAGGTGGTTATTGATTAGGGATGTAAATGCAATTTGTAGTACAAGGTAAGTCAGTTTAATCATAGTTTGTAGTTTGTTCCAGGCTGATGGCAAGGCATAGCCAATGGCAGTTTATCATAGAGCGTGTAGAACCTGGGGACATCGAGGGTAATAAGCGAGGTTTTTCTGAGTGAATAGCAGCTCTGGATATGGCCGAACAGGCCTGTTATGTAGGGGCAGTTTGTTAAGTAAGGCTTTGTAGAGCCATATGCAGCTATGCATAAGTCTTCTGGTGGTAAGTGAGGACCATCCAACTTAGGAGTAGAGTTTGCAGTGATGGTTTCGAGTGCGGGTGTTAGTAATAAATCAAATTGCGTGGGGATAGAGCTCATCCAGCTTATTTCCTATTGGTGGATGAACAACAGCTGTAGATAAAATCTTCATAATCTAATAGGGGTATAAAGGTAGCTTGGGCTAATTGTTTCCTGGTCTTGCTGGCGATTAAAGATTTGTTTCAGTAAAAAAAGCCTAGTCTCATCTTTACTTTTTAGTGAGTGCCTCAATGTGGGCTGAAAAGGAGAGATTGTGATCGAGCCAGAGGCCTAGGTATTTGAATTTATCCACGATATCGAGTGTTTCCCCTAAAAGGGTAGTGATGGATATGGTGGTGGTAACGTTTTTGGGATCAAGTGGGGGATTTGTGAGATGGAAGAACATCAATGTGTAGTTTTTTTTAGCATTAAGAAGCAATTTTGATTGTATGAGGCTGATCTGAAGTTGGTCAAACCCCAGTTGAAGTTAAAAAATCATAGAAACATAGAAGTTGACGGCAGATAAGGATCGCAAGGCCCATCCAGTCTGCTCATTTCTTTTTCTACCTTATGAATGTGCCATTGGCCTTTGCTCTGTCTATGACCTATCTATTCATACTCATCTGTATTGCTCCTTTATGCCTATCCCATGCCTGTTTGAAGCCCTGCACTGTATTCATGTCCACCACTTCCTGAGCACAGACGTCGGCTAATGAGGGTTTAGCAGTATAAAGCACAGTGTTGTCTGTGAAGAAATGGATCTTTGCATTCTTGATGTTATTGCGGAGAGCATTGATATAGATCATGAACAGCAGTGTGTTCCCCGGATGGAACCCTGAGGTGCCCCTGTGGTAAAAGGCAGTGTGGAGGACAGCAACCCATCAGTTTTAATTTGCTATAGCCTGTGTGTCAGATAACTGGACAACCAGTGCAGGACAGTTGCATGCAGGCTGTGCTCCTTCAGTTTAATTAACAACCAGCTATGGTCTATGGTATTGAATGCCTTACTCAGATCTGGGAACACTGTTCAAACTGTTAATCTATGATTTAATGCAGTAAACCAATCATTCGTCACTAGGCCTGCAGCAGAAGTTGTACTATGCGTGGGCCTAAACCCGGATTAGAGTGGGTGTACGAGGTTGGATTGATCAAAGTAGTCTCTTAACTGGTAGTTAACTAGTTTTTAAAGAAGTTTTGAGAGAACTGGGAGTATAGAAATTGGCCTGTAGTTGTTGAAGTCAGTTGTGTTGCCAGATTTGAAGAGAGGCAATATATGAGCAGTCTTCCATATGGAGGGGAAATCACCGGATGAAACTGACAAATTGAACAGGTGGGTTGGGGTGCTGTGAGGTGGAAGTATCCTATTCTCAGGAATCTGGGTTCAATGCCATCAGCTCTGACACTTTTTTTGGTATCAAGGTTAAGGAACAGGTCTTCAACTTGCTTAAAGGTGTCTTGGGGGAAATGGAAGGACTTTGGAATATCTTGATTAGATGTAGAGTCTGTAACCACGAATGAAGTGTAGAATTTCACAGCCTGAGAAGTATCAAAGGCTAACCCTGCCATGGCAAAGTGACAATTGCTTGTTCAATGTAAGACACATTGTCTTGTTAGTGACAAAGCCTACTTTTGGGCCATATGTTCATCTCAGAATGCTCATTTTGACTGAAAAACAACAGTAAACTAATGAATAAGGCAAAATGGGCAGCCTAGATATGGTCAGCAAGCATGCAGTTGTTGATCGGCATACTGGTCCCATAGGACCAAAATAAATATTAAAATCTGACAGTGCCCCAATGTGAACAGAAAATACTGCCCCCCCCCAAAGAAAAAAGGGTGTCACTTTTCCTGCGTTAGCAATTTGGTTTAAAAACACAATAATAAACATCAATAACATTATATCCACATTTTAACATCATTTTATTGGAGGAATTAAAATAAGAACAATGTTAAAAGTATATGTATGCACCAAGTCCTCATTGTCATTGCACACATTCAGAATGCATATGTAACTGCTTGTTTATCTATGTCCAACAACTACACAGTAAATGCCTGCAAGCAAACATGTTTGGTGTTGACCAGTGCTTGATCTTCAGTTGTCACAGCCAGACCACTATCAGGGACTGTATTTTCTTCCTGGGAGCGGGAGAAGGAACATCATCCACTGTGGAATGTTAGCCAGTGCTTGCACATCAGCCTTTTCTTAATAGTAGTATCCCCAGTACCCTTGGAAATGATAACATTCTCCTTTTGCTCATTTCTTACAGTGGAGCCACCCGCATCACTGATAATCAGTTTTTACCCTGTTTAGGGAACTCATTTCTTACGCTGGAGCCACCTCTGTGTCTGATAATAATTTTTTAAGGTGTTTGGGAGACTTCTCTTTGTATGATACTCTTTTTTTATCTTTATTGGATGTTTTTAGTGTTCCCCAACGGATGATGCTTTACCCAGGAAAAACATACTGTTACAGTATGATGTTGTATGAAGGTGGCAGTGAAGGGGAGAGACTTTGTGTTTGATATACACTGTTCTCTAGGGTATGTATGATCCAAGTTATGATCACTAAAGGCAAAGTGCTAAAATAACTATGTATAGACTATATCTATAGATTTAGATATATTCATTGCAAAATTCAAGATCTTGATCGAAGAGGGAGAATGGTGGAGAGGGAATGGGGGGAGTTTGGAGTGGTAGTACATCTGGGTACCAGTGATCTGGCAAACCAGTCAGTGGATTTGGTTGAGCAAAGTTTCCAAAGACTGGGGGACAGATTGGCAGCACACTTAGCCTCCCTGTCCTTCTCTGAGGTCCTCCCTGTGTGGGTTAAGGGGGGAAAGATAGGGTAAGAGAACAGGAGACAGGCGAGTTTAATGGATGGCTTAAGTAATTGTGTCGTGGAATGGATACCATTTTACAGGTAACTGGAGGATCTTTTGGGATAGGAAACTTTTAAGGGGGACAGATTTCACCTGATGAAGGAAGGGACAGTGCATCGGGGCAGACGTTTGATATCTATTTCAGACATTTAAATCAACTTGGGCAGAGACTGGGACTAGGGGAACCAAATGGGTAGGATAAAGGAATGGGATCCAAGCTAGTGCCACCCTACACCTGGGGGTGTGTAGCAGCGCAATGTCTAGGAACTTTACTCAGGCCCGAATGAGGTAGGGGATGGATTAATGATATAACTGCACAAAAAGGGTGATTCAAGCAACATGAAACAAAAAAGGCAAGGGAGGAAAACAGATAAATTAAGCAAAAAATAACAACAAGCATCCAGGGAGAAGCTGGAAAGGAATCTGCCTCAACATCATGAGTCTGGGCAATAAAATCAGTGAGCTCCAGGCAATGATGGCAGACGCTGAGATGGAACTCATAGCCATCACAGAAACTTGGGCAACAGATAAAAATGATAGGGACCTGACAGTGCCTGCGTACTCACTGCTAAGGAAGGACAGAAGAACTGGTAGAAGTGGTGGATTAGACCTCTATGTCAGGGAGGGCATTGAGGTGACAGAAGATGGGAATATAAAGGGTAGTATGGAAAAGATCAAGTCACTGTGGATTTAGCGTACAACAGCGTCAGGTTAAAAACTATGCTTAGAGGTGTTCTAGAGACTGCTGGGGCAAGGGGAAGCAGGAGCGAGAGCTCATCAACTGGGATATTCCAGTGGATAGGAGCACTAGAAGCCAGACTATACTGGATGTTTTTCATGACTGCCCACTGGTACAGTTGGTTAGGAAACCCATCAGACAGGGATCAATCCTGGATGTGGTGCTCACCAACTCTGAAGCAGCAAGCATTTGTCAGTGCCGAATGTTGATTACGTTGGTCTGTTGAGCTCGCTCAGTGGCCCTCTGTCACTGGCTCAGTCTGTTTGTCCCAGTGCTGCAGGCTGCTCTTTTGTACTGGGCTGCTGCCTGCGTTGGCACCTTGTTCTGCTGAGGAAGAAATCCACAGCTGTCTCGACAGAGTTCCATTGAGGTGGCTCACTCCCCCTCTCTCACTCGCTCATTCTGTTTCTCCTGGCACTGCAGGCTGCCCTTTTGTACTGGGCTCCTGCCTGTGTCGCTGCCTTCTTACGCTCACAAAGAAATTTGCAGCAGTTACAATACAGCTCTGTTGAGCTCACTCACTCGATCATTTTGGTTTTCCTGCCACTGCAGGCTGCTCTTTTCTACTGGGCCCCTGCATGCATTGCTGCCTTTTTCTGCCCACAAACAAATCTGCAGCAGTCCCAACAGAGCCCCGTTGAGCTCATTGACTCCCCCTCCTTCACTCTCTCATTCTGTGTCTCCTGGTGCTGCAGGCTGCCCTTTTGCACTGGGCTCCTGCCTGCATTGGTGGCTTTTTCTGGCCAGAAAGAAATCTGAAGCAGTCCCGCCACAGCTCCACTGAGCTCGCTCACTCCTCTTCTGTCACTCTCACATTCCGTTTCTGCCAGCGCTGCAAGCTGGCCTTTTGTACTGGGCTCCTGCCTGCATTGCCACATTTTCTGCCCACAAAGAAATCTGCAGCAGTCACACTAGAGTTCCGTTGAGCATGCTCACTACCGCTCTGTCACTCGCTTGTTCCGTTTCTCTTGGGGCCACAGATTGCGCTTTTGTATGGGGCTCCTGGCTGCGTTGACACCTATGTCTGTCCACAAAGAAATCTGCAGCTATCCCAATAGAGCTCCGTTGAGGTCACTCAGTCTCCCTCTCTCATCACTCATTCTGTTTATCCTGGCGCTGCAAGCTGCCCTTTTGTACGGGGCTCCTGCCTGCATTGGTGCCTTTTTCTGCCCACAATGAAATCCCAGCAGTCCTGATAGAGCTCCATTGAGCTCACTAAGTCCCCTAGTCTCACTCGCTTGTACTGTTTCTCCCACCGCTGCAGGCTGGCCTTTTGTACTGGGCCCCTGCCTGTATTGATGCCTTTTTCTGCCCACAAAGAAATCCACAGCACTCCTGACAGCACTTCGGTGAGTTCACTCACTCCCCCTTCCTCACTCGCTCTCTCGTTCTATTTCTCCCAGTGCTGCAGGCTGCCCTTTTGTACTGGACTTTTGTGTTGGGGCCTTTGTCTGAACACAAACAAATCCACAGCAGTCCTGACAGAGCTCAG
The DNA here is from genome assembly GCA_016271365.2 of Neoceratodus forsteri. Taxonomy (NCBI): domain Eukaryota; kingdom Metazoa; phylum Chordata; order Ceratodontiformes; family Ceratodontidae; genus Neoceratodus; species Neoceratodus forsteri. Next base: position 1,018,309,340 of record CM028132.1, on the reverse strand, counting down.
TTGAGCTCAGTCACTCCCTCCTCTCACTCGGTCGATCTTAATCTGTCCCAAATACTGATTTCCCAGAGTGACCGTGCTATTGTCCGGCAGGAATGCAAAAACATATTTTAGCCAGGATGTGAAAAATGACAGCTGTAGTGTTCATAAGGAGTTGTGAAAAAATGCCACCGTTGAAAATGTGGCATGACAGTATTACAAATTTGCGAAGTTACAAGGGTGCGTGGAAACAGTTCAACGCACACCTGTAACAGTCATGTTATGAAGTTTCATCACCAAATTTTCAACATAGGGATTTTAGGACCTCTGCTCAAGAGCAGTGCCACTGTCATTTTCTTAATCTGTCCTGAACACTGATTTCCCACAGTGACCACGTTATTCTGCGCTGGAACTGTGAAAACACATTTGGGTCAGGCTGTGAAAAATGATAGCTGTACTGCTTATAAGGAGGTGTGAAAAAATGGCACTGTTGAAAATCTATTGTGACAATATTACAAATCTGCAAAGTTACAAGGGTGCGTGGAAAGTGTGCAACGCTCACTTGTAACACAGTCAATTAATGGGCTATCATCACCAAATTTTCAACATAGGCATTTTAGGACCTCTGCTTATGAGCAGTACCATTGTCATTTTCTTAATCTGTCCCCGAACAGTGATTTCCCACAGCGACTGCTCTATTCTGCGCCGGAAGTGCAAAAACACATTTCAGTCAGGATGGGAAAAATGACAGCTGTACTGTTCATAAGTAGGTCTGGGAAAATGGTACTGCTGAAAATCTGGAGTGAAAATATTATAAATTTGCGAAGTTACGAGCGTGCGTGCCAACTGCGCAATGCACGTTCCTAACATAGTAATTTTATGGAGTATCGTTACCAAATCTTCAACATAGGCATTTTAGGACCTCTACTCATGAACAGTGTCACTGTCATTTTCTTAATCTGTCCTGAACACTAATTTCGCACAGCAACCACGCTATTTTGCACCGGAAGTGTGAAAACACATTTCAGCCAGGATGTGAACAATGACACTGTACTGCTCACAAGGAGGTGTGACAAAAATGTCAATGTTATAAATCTGGTGTGAAAATATTGTAAATTCGTGAAGTTACAAGTGTATGTAGAAAATGCGCAACGCACGCTAGTAAAACAGTCATTTTTTTGATTTTTTCAACCAAATTTGCAACATAGACTTTTTGAGAGCTCACCTCATGAACACTGCCACTGTTGTTTCGTTAATCGGCCCGAAGGGTGATTCTGCACAGTGATCGCGAAACCACCTTTCATGGCTGATTAATGCCATAACAGATCAAGAATTCATGAGGAGGGGTCCCAAAAACCCCATGTTGAAAATTTGGTGGAAAAATTCCCCAAAATGCCTGAGATATGCACTGAAGTTGAAAAAAAACTATTTTTTACATTATACAGCTTACTGGCATTTCCTCAGTTCGCGGTCGGCTTTGAAGAGTGCAGACGTGTTCCCAGTCCACAGAAGATCGTCGCGTCAAGCTCCAGATGTAAGTATGGGGTAAGGGGGGTGTGGGGAGGCAGAGTTCACAGTGGATGGGTGCGGGTTGCGGGTGGGGGGCAGGGCGAGCACCGAGGGACCATTTCCTTCTTTTTAGGAGAAGAAAAAAAAAAAGACATTCGAGACAGTTTTCCCTTCACAGGGGCATCTGGCATGCTGGGGTGGGCTCCCAGCGTGCCAGCAGAAACTACCCTCATCGGCAGGAACAAAGCGGGGTTGTTCATTATGCCGATGGGATTGAGCACCGTCGGCAGGAACAAATTGGGGGCTGTTTCATTATGCCGATGGGTTGGGCACCCCGTCGACAGGAAAAAAAATGTGGGGGATTCATTATGCCAATGGGGACTGAGCACCCTGTCAGCAGAAACAAAACGGGGGGGTTATATTGTCTGTGAACATGGTGAGTTCACAAACAATATCAGAGGTCTTACATCCCGCCCTGCAATGACGGGTCGCTCCCTCATTGCAGCGGATGACTGACGCTGCAATGACGAGGCAGCCCCTGATTGCAGCAGCTACTTTTTTAGAAAGTTGTGGCACGCTGGCTGAACTAGTGTCAGCAGCAGCGTGCCATGGCATTGGGGGATGGGGGACAAGCCTTTGCAGGCTGTGGGGCCATTGGGCACAACAGTGCCAAGCCTCCACAACCTGCTTGTGGAGAAAGCTGACGCAACATGTTTCTTGTGCATGCACGCAATCAACATAATAAAAACAGTAAGATTTGGGGAGTCACTTGCAAACAGTAACCACTAGTCAGTTTTGTTCGAATTAGCCCGTGGGGCAGGAAAAATGCACACAAGAAGAGAGGTCTTGGACATTAGAGGAATAGACTTCAGCAAACTCAGAGTGGTGGCTCAGGACAAGTTAAAAGGGGGTTGTAGTGTTAGTATAGAAGGTGTGGAAGATAGAGGGGGTAATAAAAGGAGCCATCCTTGAGGCACTGCAGCTATGCTTATGAAAGATAACCAAAAGAAATAAGCTCAGGAGATCACTATTGTTCTTGATGAGTCTCAGGGAAGTGGTAATGGCCAAAAAGAAAGTCTTCTACAGGTTTAAAGAGAAGCAGGGGCAAGTAGAATGGGATGAATCCTTTCTGTGAAATAGGGAAGAAAAGAAAGTGATTAGAGAGGCAAAGGCGGACACAGAGCTGTGAATAGCCAAGAGGCTCAAACATGAGGAAAAACAGTTCTTCTGCTATATCAGTGAAAAAAGAGAGGCCAGGGAATAGTTAGGTTATTAGATGGGGGCAGGGCAGTAGAGGAGTACAAGCAAAAAGCTGCAGTCCTGAATGACTACTTTTTCTCCATGTTCACCAGGGAGGATAGCAGCCCCCTGGCTGAGTGTGGCATCAAAGTGGCCATAAAAGAGTTCCCAGAAATGGATAACTCAGTACTTATTAAACCTTGGACTGGTTGAATAATGTAAACCTTGGACTGGCTGAATAATGTCTTGATTTGCTGTACATGTATGTCCTAGTTCTCTGCAAGCAGAGACGTGTCACTTTATTTGTCATGAGCTTGTCTTTTATGTCCTTAACCCCTGTTTAAAGATATGATGTTTATGTACCACTGTTTCTGATACCACTGTACTCACTGTATTACATGTATCTTCTGTATTATAATTTGTACATATTGTCTGTGCCATTGTGCGGCCCGGGTCACAAATGTAAATGGTCCTTTGGACCAGTTTCCTCACTCGGTTACGAAAAACATAAATAAATAAATAGTAGGCATAGTATCTAAAAAGGGCTAGCAGCCCCCAGGACAGACAGCACCCCAGGTCTGGACAGGATACATCTGAGGATGCTCAGGGAATTGACAGACAAACTAGCTGAACCACAGGCAGGCCTGTTTAACAGCTCACTTCCAATGGGGGGTTGCTCCAAGAGATTGGAGAGTGGCAGATATGGTTCCACTCCATAAAGTGTGTGTGTGGGGGGGGGGCAAGGAACAAGCAGGAAACAAAAGACCACTCAGTCCTACCTCTGTTGTGGGGAAGCTAATGGATTTGCTGCTCAAAACAGACCTTGTGCACTATCTGGAGGGTAATGGTCTCCAGGATAATAAACAGCATGGCTTTGTGTCAGAGAGGTACTGCCAGACTACCCCAATATTCTTCTTGGACTGGGTCACAAAGGAGCTGGATAGAGGCCATATAGTGGATCTACTCTACTTCAACTTTGGCAATGCTTTCAACTTTATGCCTCATAGATGTCTGCTGAGGAACCTGGGGGACCTGAGGGTGGCTAGGGATATAGTTAGATGGGTAGAAAATTGGGAAAAAGGGAAGCAACAGTGGGTTGTGATAAATGGAGTTAAATCAGAAGAGAGGGAGGTCATGGATGGGGTACCATAAGGGTCTTCTGGGCCTAGTCCTTTTTAATATGTTCATCAGTGGCATCGGAGAAGGGATTCGGGAAAGGATAAGTCTCCTTGCAGATGACACTAAACTGTGCAGAAGGGTGGCTAGTGTTGAGGGAATTAGAGAATTACAAAATGACCTACAAAGTTTAGAGATGTGAGCAAATGTGCTATGTGCCCCAATCAGCGACACCAACACAGTGAGCTACATACCTGTCAACAAAATCAACAGTTTGCTGATGGGTTGCTGTGTTGGTGTGTCTGACACAGGGGCACACTGTCTCCTGGTCCTGCACCCCCTTCCCGAATCAACTCCAATTTGGAGTTGAGAATCTAAAGTAAGGAGGGTGCAGGGGGCAGAGCCCCCCACATGGGGGATTCTGGGGGGGGCAAAGCTCCCCAATGAAAAAGTGGACCAGGAGACAATCAAGATTTATGTCAACCACAACTAGCAGTCGACATAAATTCTGTTGACATGATGTCGGTTGATAAAAGTGCTGTCGAACTGGCATCGTAGAGCCGGCAAATGTTTGGCAGTCGAAATTCATGCCAAAAAGTGGAAGGTGATGCACCAAGGTAAAAAGAACCCCAGGACAGAATACTGGATGGGAGGGATAAAACTTAGTACCACAACTGAGGAATGAGACCTAAGAGTCATCAGTGACACCCTTAAACAGGCTAACCAATGCAACAAGGCTTGTAGTAAGGCAAACAAGATGCTGGGGTGTATCAGAAGTGGTGTTGATAGCAGAAAGAAACAAGTCATACTCCCCTTCTATAGATCATTGGTGAGACCAAACCTGGAGCACTGTTCCCAGTTCTGGAGCCTTCACCTTAAAAAGGACAGTGATAGGCTGGAGACAGTACAGTGCAGGGTGACAAAGATGATCCATGGCAGCAGGCGAAGCCCTATGGAATATCTTAGAGCACTGAACATGAACTCGGTGGAGACCAGAAAGCGGGGGGGGGGGGGGTATGATAGAAACCTTTAATGTCCTGAAAGGAATAAACCAAGTGAACTATGAGGAATTATGTAGCAGAAACACCAGTTTGAGAACATGAGGGCACAGCTGGAAGCTGAGAGGAGAAAGGTTTAGAAGGGACAAAAGGAAATATTATTTTACTGAAAGGGTGGTGGAACCGTGGAATCAACTGTCAGTCAAAGTGGTGGAAACTAAAACTGTTGGGGACTTCAGATGGGCTTGAGACAGAGTGAAAGGAATAGTGTTCACTTGTAGATGTGGTCGAAGTTGTTTTTTCCACCACAGTGGAACTTCCATGAAATTTTGCAACCTTCGCAGAAGTTTCTGAACTTCTGCCTGCAGCAGATCAGAAAACTTCAGAAGGTTTGGGGTGAAATTTAACCCTGTTCTGCTCACATAGAGGTTGAAGAAAGCAAAAACAGTAACCTGTGGAGTCCAGGGCCACCCCCAAGCCCTGACCAAAATAAAAATAAAAAAAATACCTGGTGGCTAGCAGTCCCTGCTCCCGCCCGATCACCCACCCATATTTAAAAAAAAATACCTCTGTAAGCCCTGGTGGCTAGTGGTCCCTCCCCCACCCGATCACCCACCAGACCAGTCCAGGACATCATGACCTTCCAGTTAACACCCCCCATCCTGATCCCCCCACTGTATAGTGAAAAAACAACAACAAAACATTTCTCCCAGGTGGGCTAGTGACTCTCCCTCCCTATCCCCAATCTGTGAATTAAAAGTTTCATACCTGGTGGTCTAGGGTACCCACCGCCCACTTCCATCACTGCAGGCAATGTCCCATCATCCCACTCCCTCCATCCCAAACCCAAGAGCAGGTGACGGGCACAGCCCTCCTCTCTTCTCAACATCCAGTAGCCCACTGAGCTATCCATGAATTTGCGCATGCTTAAGCATGAGCTCATTCATTGATAGCTCAGTGGGCTGCCGGCCATGGAGGAGAGAGGATCACTGTGCTGGCTGCCCGTTCTCGGGTTTGGGGTGGGGGCAGCAGGGTGGTGGGACATTGCTTGAAGAGGTGGGGGTACATTAGACCACCAGAGATGAAACTTGTTTTTTCCTTCTATTTTTGCACTCCTGGATGGCCCCCCATCTAACCGGCTCCCCCAGCCCTGTCGCCCGGAATTACCAGGGCTTACTTTACCCCCAGTCTGGGAGTGGCCCCTGCGGGGAGTCAGTTATCATCCTGCCACCGATATTTTCCCCACCATATTTCTCCTGAGGCCCCCAGGAGAAGGATGCATGTGCATGGAGGCACGTAAGCTCCTTACAGCCCTGGTACCATCCCCCTTCCACCCACCACATTGGCCTAGTGCCGGAAACCCTGCCTACACTGTATCCTGGCCTCCACCAGGGGTCAGCCATTGGGTGAGGGATGCCACTCCACTACCCCCGGAGAGGAGAGTTGCCTGCCTGCAGCTCCATCCAGCTCTGCCCTCCCCCCATGTCAACCTCCGGTGACTCAAGCTCGTTTCCAAACCCAGGTCGCTGGCATGCCGCGAGGTGAGGCATCCAGCGCCTCAGTCCTCTGCACCACTGGACCGGCCTACTAAGGATGAAACTTTTAATTCACAGATTGTGAATAAGGAAGGAGGGTCAGTAGACCACCAGGGAAAAATGTTTATTTTTTCACTATATAGCAGGGGACTGTGATATGTGGGTCTCAACTGGAAGGGCATGATATCCAGGACTGGCTGGGTGGGTGATCAGGTGGAAGGAGGCACCATTAGCCACCAGGGGTTACAGGAGCATGTTTTTAAAATATGGGTGGGTGATCGGGTGGGAGGAGGGCGCTATGCTTCCAGGGATTACAGGGGTATTTTGTTTAAATATGGGGCAGGTGATCGGGTGGGGAGGGACCACTAGTCACCTGTGATTACAGGGGTATTTTTTTAAATATGGGATGTACAATTAGGTAGGGGAAGGGACCGCTAGCCACCAAGGATTACAAGGGTGTTTTTTTTTAAATATGGTGTAGGTGATCAGGTGGGGAGAGGGACAACTAGCCACCATGGAATTACTTTAATTCTATACTGGGCAGCAATGCAGGGGAGGTGGAATTTCCTTGAAAGTTCGAAAATGGATTTCCGGACTTTCACAGAAGTGAAAGTCTGACTTTCACTTAAATTCTGCCTGCAAAAGGTTTTTTCACACACCTCTACTCCCTTGTAGCAGCAAAAATGAAGAAAGGATTACAGAGACTGTCGGGGAGGGTTTCAACCACGTATCAACACAAGGTTATTGGGTTATATAGGATCCTAAGGGCAGACTTGATGGAATGTTGGCTCTTTTCTGCCATCACTGTATATTTTTCTATGTTTGCATTCCATGACTGTTCATACCCAAAAAATACCATGCCACAGACTGATCAAGGCACAGAGGGGATTTTCATTACTTTTGAGGCATTGTGCTTTAATTGTAACTGATGCCTAAGCATTGTTTTTTTTTTTTTAATGAATTTCCTTACTTTGTCACATGGAAATTTAGTTTGGATACACACTGTTTTGCAGTGATTAATACTTTTAATGGCAAACAGTACCCCTTGACATATATCCCATGTCACTCTCCACTCTCCCCCTAACCTGAAGAATGGTGCACTCCTTATCTTACGCACACCCAGAACCAAGCAATACCTGCCATCCATTGGCACCCTTGTCCCCCCTGCCCTTCCACAGTCTAATCAGTTCATGCTATCCAGTTGTACACCCTTCCCTCTTCAGCTCCAAACAAATTAATCCCATGTATGTAGTAGTACACTGCTACCTCAACCAGCCAAAAACAAATCAATTCCTGATGTCCATCGGTACCCCTCCTAACTCCTGCCCCACAGATAATCAATATCTGTTATCTAGCAGACTCCCCCCACACAGTGTACCAAATCAATCCCTTTCATCCACTGCTGCTTCCAATCTCACCCAACCCCAGTACAATTTGCCCTGGTGTCTGTTGGTACCCCAAATCCTCACCCATCTCATGCCATTTGCTAATCCCCCCAAAAGGTCAGCCAAATGAAAAAACGTCCACTCTCCTCCTTGACTGGCTACCATCTCGATAAGTCACTACTACAGTACAATTTATAATAAATAGACAAACATAGTGGGCATTTTTTAAATCCTAGTTTGTGTTTGCATACCAGAAGCTAAGAAATATATGCTGTGCTTGTGTATTTAATAATTCACAATTATGATATATTCAGATTATGGCTGGCTGTGGAGGTGAGTGGAGAGTCTGAGTTGTTTACCATCTAAAGAGTGTTCAAAACATAATAGGGCCATTGGGGATGGGCTCTCAATGGGATGGGCTCTCAATAACTGCACCGGAGCTCAGGACAGCTCACAGCCTGCAATGAGGGACACAGTGTCAGCCTGAAGAGGTAACATTACATGCCTCCCACTCTTTTTCCTGGGGGTTTGGACATTTGGACGGCGCTCTGTCCCCACACCATTGCTGCATGGTGCTTTAAGGGGCTACAATGGGACTTCAGGGGATTGTGTTTATGTGCTTTAACAGTCTGTAATGTTGACCTGGGGCACAGTCTATCTGTATTGAGTGCCATTTACAGCCTGTTAAGATGTGTTAAATCTGTTAGTGGTACCTGTGTTAGAGTCTGCAGCTTGTGGTAAGGGGGATTCTGCTGGGACCAGGCACTCCATGCGGGCTTTTCCCTCAGGCGTCCTCCATTGTTTCTTTCTCTGCTCCACCCGGTCTTTCTGTGCATGCTGCGCCCCTGGATTATGCTACTGCAGCCCACCGGAGGGTTGCCCTGCACCTCCAGTCCTTAGTCACCTCTGGGTCTCTCAGCAGTTCTCCGGACCAGGATTTGAACCTGGTACCTTCTGCTCTAGAGTCCTTCACCCTACCACTGAGCCACAGAGAACACCACAATGGTATGTGTCGGTGTGCCCCACTTATACTGCCCCGGGCCACTTCCCCATTGATACTGCTAACTGGCCACCCCATTTCATGTTATCTGTCCAGATACTTCCTGATTGCTCTCTGTATCCTACTTCTTGGTCCCCCATGTCCCCCTCATGAGGGCTACCCCCCCACCACCTCCCACCCTCACAAGCCATCATCGACTGTCACCCACCCGATCTTGGCCTGTCATTCATCTCCCAGGAGTAATACACCAGCACATACCACCTTACTGGATCACTTTCCTAGCACATCCAACACTTGTCACTCTGACCATCCCATGTACTACCCGCTCTACAACCATGCGGCAGCTCTCACCGACACATAGGCAGTGATCCCTTGCTCTACTCAGAGTTCTTGCCTTCCTTCTGTTTATCTCAAGTAATGTTCACCCTAACCTGGTCCGTGGGATGCCCAGCCTGAGCTGCATGGACCAAGGGCTCAGGATAGCTGCAATGAATATCTGCAGCTTACCCAATAAGGCTGTGGGCCTTCAATGCTGGATGCTACAGCAACAGCCTGATGTTCTAACTCTCTCTGAAACCTGGCTCTCCAAAAAGACTCCTGACTCAATGGTTACCCTCCCAGGCCTCACCCTACACAGGAAAGACAGAATGGGCAAACGTGGTGGGGGGTGTGCTGTGCATTTCCGAGACTCCTTAATTTGCCATGCACTTCCAACACCCACTCTAGATCAGGGTGCCCAAGCCTTATCCATAAAAGTCACCCCAGAACCATCCAGAGCCCCTCTAACTATTACGGTAGTTTATGTACCCCCAAGAAACCAAGCTCCTGCTATACAATCCCTCGTTAACTACATCTCCAGCTTCCCTCCCAAAACAGAACACATCATAGTTGGTGACTTCAATGTCAACTGGCTTGCCAGTTCGGCATCCCAGATTTGCTGCTTTGGACCTGACCCAGCTCGTCAAACAGCCAACAAGGGTGAACTCCACTAAGGACTCCAGCACCTTGATTGATCTTCTCCTTACAAACTGTCCCCACAGAATCTCTAACCTGGTGGTCCTTTTGGACTCCCTAAGTGATCACTCTCCCATACTATTCTCCTGGTCTTGTTTACTATGGAAACCTGTACCACACAAATCAGCTTGGCGCTGTCTCCGGCCTGGAGGCCTCACTAAACTTAGGAAATACATGACCCTCTGGGATTGGTCCTCTATCTCTTAGGCTGCCTCTGTAGATGAAGCCCATGATTGCTTTATCTGCTCCTTTAATAAGGCATGCGATATCTATGCCCCTCTCTCAAAAGTGCAGTCCAGAAAGTATAAAGCTACCTGGATCACACCTGAATTGCTCCATCAAATGAAACAGAGATGAACTCTGGCATATAGCTGTGGCTTCTGACTTGCAGGTGGATAGGCAGGCCTATAAGGCGGCTCATAATAAATGCACCTGGACAGTAAAGCAGACCAAATCTGGACACTACAAAAAGACCCTTGCCTCCTTCTGGGGGAATGCTAGGTTGTTTTGGGACAATATCAAGGAACTCAATGGCAAATCTCAGCTTCCCCACCCACCCCACTTACAATAAACAATATCCCCACCACTGACCCACTGGCCATCGCTGACTGCCTCAACTCTTCCTTCTCTGACCTCAGTGCAGTATTCCCGAACAACTTTTTTCACCCCATTCCCACTCCCTAACCTTCAGTATCCCCCTTACACTTCAGGGTAGTCACTATGAATGAGGCTAAACCTCTGCTCGCTAATGCCCTCAGTGGCTTCTGCTGCTGTAAGGATTCTTTTGATATGAGGATCCTTCCTTTAGTACTAGACTCAGTACTCTCCCCCTTGATTGACCTCACTAACTGCTCACTATGCCTAGGACAGTTCCCAATGGGCTGGAAGATGGCCACTATCACCCCAACACTGAAATGCGGTGATAGCACATCCTCCAACAATTACCAGCCCATCTCCATCCTCCCCTCTCTCTCAAAAGCCCAGGAAAAGATTATAGCCACCTAGCTCACTGAATACCTGCATACTAACAAACTACTGTGCAGAGACCAACATGGTTTCAGATCCGGACACAGTACAACCATGGCCCTCACTGAGTTCTTTAACTTCCTCCACTCAGCCCTGGATAATAAACACATTGCTGGAGCTGTCTACATAGACCTGGCAAAGGCTTTTGACACTGTCTCCGACCCCGTACTCTTAAGCACACTCCACCACATAGGTCTGTCGAAAGGACGCATATCTTGGTTTACCAGCTACCTTACAGATAGATCACAATGAGTCAAAATAAACAACACCCTCTCATCCACACCACCAGTCTGATCTGTGGTCCCTCAGGGCTCCATTCTCAGCCCTCTGTTATTCAGCATCTATCTGAACGCCCTACCCGAGTTCTGCTCTGGCAAACTACTCCTGTATATGGATGACGCAGTTCTCTTTGCCTCGCACCCCGATCCCAGTGTTCTGCAGTCCTCCCTCCACCACACATTCAACCAGACTGAGAACTGGTTCATGGACCATAGACTTGTGGTCAACGTAAAAAAGACAAAGACCACACTCTTTGACCATCATCACAACAAGTCCAAGGATGCGCAACTAATAATCCTGTCCCACTCTCTCTTTCCACTAGAGCAGGTCCCTACCTATAAATACCTGGGCCTAACCTTTGGCTCTTGCCTCTCATACCACTCACTCATTAACAATCTATCCACAGCCGTAAACACCTGTATAGGATTACTCTACAGGCTCATAAATTGCCTACCACAGGAAGTCCTCAAACTGGCCATCACCTCCTCGGTCCTTTCTAGTTGATTGTGGGCTCACAGTTTACTCGGCCGCTAATCCCATTACTCTGAACAAAATCCATCTGGCCATCAACAAAGCTTGTAGACTCCTCTCAGGGGTGGATAAGCATACCCACACTATACCCTGTATACCCTAGCAAATATCCTCACCCTGGATGAAAGAATACGCTATCAAACATGTCTCCTCACTAAAAAAATTCACCTGAGGCTAACCCCCCTTGGGGTGTCTGCCTCACTCCAATCCCCCCACACCTCAGTGAAGACCTGTACCACCAACAAACAGATTTGGTCAATACTGAGGGTCAAAACCTCATTAGACCAAAGGTCTTTCCTTTACAGAGCTTCAGTCTGGTACAATGAACTCCCCTGTGATGTCTCCTCCATCTCCAGTCTAGGTCCCTTTAAGCCAGCTCTCAAAGAACACATACTTGCCTCACAGCACTGCCAATGCACCACCTAGTTTAGGAACTACTCAATAGGTCTAGTTCTCACAGCTGCTGAATTTAACTGCCTGACAATGCCTCTATTGGCAGCACATGCTTGTTATCTATGCTAGTTTCTCCACTCCTTAGTATACTCAAAGTTGTTACCTCCTGGGAGACAAGTGATGAGCTAAAACTGGGAGGACATCCTCAGTAGTGCTCCTAGGCCTCGCTATAGTTTTTCAATATTAAAAAGTGTATTGGACTTACTTGTGGTTGACTAAATGTTGAATCTATCTCTTCGGTGAGGCACCGGGTGGTTTGCTTGCTGAAACGGAACATAGCAGTGCGGTTTCTCGATAATTGGAAGCAGATTTGCATGGCCAAGAATGATGGCTGAAATGAAATATGGAAGCCTGGAACCTCTAGCTGCACGAGTCCCGGCAGTGAAACATCCAAAACTCCAATCGCCGACTCCAGATACTGCAGGAAATCAGTCAGCGGTAGAGGAAGGGAAACATTCAGCACAGGATGATATCCTGGAGATAAAGCAGCTGCTACAAGGGCTAGTGGATGATTTTTCAGCAGTTAAACCAACTTTGAAGGCTCTAGCTCAGCGTATGGGGGATGTGGAAGCCCGGGTTGCTTCTCAAGAATGGAAACTGTCTGCTATGGATTCTGAAATGGTAGCTTTGCACTGACAGGTTAGGAAGCTGGAGGATTGGGTAGAGGACCAGGAATCACGAAGTCGAATAAATAATTTAATTATGGCCGGATTACCTGAGAGAGCAGAGAAAGTTGATTGCTTGTCTTTTGCACAAGACTTTTTGCTGAAGCTTCTGGGTCCAACGCTATTTGGGGAGGCATACAACTTAGAGATAGCCCATCAAGCCTTGAGAGAAGTTCCCCCTCCAGGAGCATGTCCTCGGGTCCTTATAATGAGATTCTTAAATTATAAGGAAAAAATGCATGTGCTTAATAAAGCCAAAGCTGCTAAACATCTTCAATGGAATCGAGCAGTTATTTGGTTGTTCCAGGATCTTACCCCTTCAGTTTGGGAAAAGCAAAAAGAGTATGTCGACATCAAAAAGAAACTGTATTTAGCGGGGGTCAAATTTAGAATTCTACACCCGGCAACTCTGATGGTGAAATTGCAGTCGGGAGAGAGAAAATACTTAACTGCAAGGGATGCTCTAGAGGGTTTGAGTGTGGAGCTCCCATTTCCTTTTAAGCCAGAGACCTGAAGCTGTATGATGGAGAGAAGTTTTGACAGAATTCGAGATGCTATAAATGGGAAAGCTGAATAAGATCACATAGAGACTGGAGAAATTGGGACTTGCATTATATGGTCATAATTGACATCATTTTCTTTATCTGAGTAAACAGCACTAGGATTGAGTGGCTGTGGGACTGTTCATTAGTTGCTTTTACTAATGCATTGGGGACTGTTTCTGCGCTGTTAATTTCTCTGGGTCACGATTTTGGTTAGGGGAACTACAGATGACCCAGCGTATGCTGAGTGAGTGAACAGAGCTATATTTATGTTTAATTGGTTATAGCAGAATCTTATTTATGTTGGCCTATGTTTGGGTTAAAGTATAATGCATACTAACCATAAACATATGAAGGCACAAGGGTGGAGGTCCCCCCTTTTTTTTTTCTTTTCCGATGCTATGGTGCCTACGATTGAAAGGGATTTCCCTTTGCCCCAATGTGGACTTGATTTAGTTTGATGAAGGGCTAAAATCTTAGCTTGTTAATAAATAAGATAATGTGTCACTATTCCTTTGGGAGCCTAAATGAATATAAGATGATGGAGTCAGAGGAAGTTAGATAAGCAGGATCTGTGAGATCTTAAAGATGCTAATTCCCACGGTAGGTCCTTGAGCGGTTCTTGTATGGAAGGGAGGGCATGGGAGTACACTAGGTTGTGCTCATCTATGGGTCTGTACCTTTTAGGAGGGCAATCGATGGACCAGGGATGTTGGTGGGGGAGGATTAAAGGGATGGGGGAAAGAGAAAGAGAGTCCAAGATCATTATGGGAGAGAGAAGTAAGGCATGCAAAATGGTGAATATTAAAATTATTTCTTGGAATGTCAAAGGCCTTAGAGGTAGGAAAAAAAGATTAGTCATCTTGCAACATCTTCAGCAAATGGGGGCAAACATAGTAGCACTGCAAGAGACACATCTGCTTACAGAGGAACTGAGTCTTCTTAAAAAACTCTGGGTGGGTCAAGTCTTAGGAGATGGTAGGGCTAAGTCTTCGGGGTGTGGCAATTTTGGTAGGGAGGACATGCCACTATGTTGTAACACAGGTAGTGGAGAGGGAGGATTGTAGAGGAATTTTTGTCTCAGGTGTTATTTTGGGTAAGAAATTATCAATTGTGGATGGTCATGGAAGCAACCAATTCTATACAGGTCGAAAGTGACCAAATGCAGGTTTGTCCGTCTGGCTGCAAGTAGTTAACTGTTGGTAACTGGAATATAGGTGTTTTTTTCACATGGACAATTCAAAATGTTGTTTATTACTTTCTAATGCTATTTTCTGTTTGATCTGGTATGTTTATATCTCTAAGGCACAGTAGTAACACTACTAGATGTTGCTTAACGTAGTAGATGTTAAAGATTTGCAGGGCAATGTTAACAATATAAGGGTGGGGGGGACTCTCTTTCATGGGGATGCAGGTGCAACAAGTTTTTATAAAAGGCTACTACTAAGTAAGTATCTTTACAGTTATGTTGGAATGGGTAGGTAGGGGATTGATGATGTTCTGGTTGTTCATAAAACTTAATTGCCTACCCCAAGTTGAAAGTTGAAGAAACTTGTAACATGTTAAGATTGATAATGCAGTGCACCTGTGTGTGTATATATTGTTTTGTGTATAGTAACCATAACCAACTTGGGGTTGTGGACCCTGAGTTGACTCGGGGGATATGTGTTTGTATGTCTTTATAATACAAACTTAATAAAGAAGTTGGAAAAAAAAAAGTTGTTACCCTCTGTTGCATATCTGTGCATTGGTGTTCCACTATAAACTGCAGCCTATCCACTGACTGTATTATACAACCAAGCTGTAATAGTGTAAATAACCTGTAATACTGTGAGCTATCACTGCCTGTAAATCCTTATTTGATATGACTTTATATTGTGTGCCTGTATTGTCTTATGACGCGGAGCTTTTGTAAATGAGTCTCTGACTCAAAGGTTGTAAACCCTAAAGAATACTAAATAATTAAAAATAACTAAAAAATGTATCTTGCTGGGGAGGGCTTCAGATGTTGGAGCACTAGTGAGCTACTAGGAATGGGCTCCTAGTGCCTGCATTTGTTTTATTATCCTAATGTCTGCCACTGTAGTTTGCTCCCAGTGTCAGAAAGAGGGACATCTGCAGCAGTGACCACTAAGGATGTGCTCCTAGTGGTCATATTTTTTAAAGCATCTCTGGCACAAGGTTGGACATCCACTGTCAGAACTGTATGGGGCAGGAGACAGGAGTGCTATCAGGGATGGGCTCTCATTGTACTTATTTTTTTTCATAAATGTTATGCGTCAGAAACTAGCAGTGGGAAGAGCATAGACAGGCAAAATAGGAAAAAGTAATCACAACTTCTAATTTAACATCTCCTGTATTAAGTCACATGTTTGTGGTAGCATTTTCTATATCATTATGAAACTCGTGAAATGTTTGGAAACTTCTGTACCAATATAGAAAATGTTATCAAAAATGTGTTTAGTACATTCAGGACTGATTAAATCACAAATTTGAGATTACATTTCAAGATAGCAACTTACTGTGGAGAAGAGAATAGGGTTATTGCAGCTGGTATCTGGGGATGGGCATTTTGAATGTACATAGGAAGTGTTCTCAGAGAATGGTGGTGGTGGTGGTGGGTAGTAAGATCAAGGGGGATCACTATAAAGAAGTCAATACTGAGAATGGACTCCCAGTATTGGTAAAACAAATACAAGCAGTTGGCAGTGGTGATGGACTCAGGATAAGCAAAGCATGAAATACAGGCAGTCGATACCAGGGATGAGCTCCAATTATTGTCAAAATATAAAATACAGGGAGCTGACACCAGTGATGGGCTTATGGTGTTGGCTAAACATTAACTACAAGGAAACGACATGGATGATGGATAATTGGAATCAGGGTTGAAGAGCCACTGGTGAGGCGCTCCCAATGACCATATCATTATTGTTCTTACATGAAACCACAATGAAGAAAATATACACATCTTCAAACTGTCTACTTTTTGGTTTGACCTCTAGCCACTTTAAAACTGTCACTTGAGCACTGCCACTAATGTGTTACTGTATCGCTTGAAAAGACCTTATGAGAAAAAGATATGAATACATGTTGTGTGCATGCATGTCCTGTGACAGATTATTGTTTTATAACTTTTTTTTTTGCATTTTTTTTATTTGGAAAACCCCCAATGGCATGTATTGGGACAGGAACTACAGAACCTGACTGTTTCAGGTTTCAAATCTCAATTACTTTTTATTTATAGGCGAGCAAAAAAGTCTTAGTGTGGAAATTTATATACATGTTTGAAACCCTATAACTCAAAATGTCCACCTAAATTTATCATGTCTGACATATGATTAGATCCTTCCAAAATGCATGTACATGCAAAATTGAAGGGGCCTAGATCCAAAAACATCAGTGTTATAAGTGTCCAGAAGTATGGGTTTAACAAAGAAGTGCCAAGTCAACTCTAACCATTGTGGCAATATCATGCTATTATGTAGAGAATAATGCTGGGGCAATCATACACAACAAGACTGTGTTTCCATCAAGGGGTTGAGATGACATCACATGGACCTCAAGAGTGAAGCTCAAGAGGTCCATGCTGTCATTTCAACACCAAGATGAAAACACATGCCTAGCTGGTGTAGTTGCCCTTGTTTAATTTTATTAGCTTTTGATTTTACTGAATGCAAAAAATACTAATGTCAGTTCATACTAGTAAGTGGGATCCATCTGTTCCCTTTCCTCCTACCTTTCATCACTCACAGTAACTATGGTAAAGACAAATTATTATGTCAGCAGGAGGGGAGTGCTTTACAGGAGATAGTAATATCCAGCAACACTTTGTGAGCTTTGAATTGTGCACAACAACTTGTCATGACCTTTGAAAAGTGCACAGTAACTTTGTTTGACCTTTGTATTGTGCTCAACAACTTTTGGCCATGCACAACAAGGATTTTGAAAGTACAGAAAGTAATATACAACAACATTTATCCATATACTATACAGTAATATGGTGCCCACTGCTAGATATTACTAACAGTGTCTTTTTAATGCATACTGCTAGTATTCACTGTAGGTATAGTACTAAAATAACTATGCATAGGCTACAGTTAGATAGATAGCTAGAAAGAAAGACAGACAGAGGGAGAGAGATAGATAGATAGATAGATAGATAGATAGATAGATAGATAGATAGATAGATAGATAGATAGATCAGCAGACAGACATACATTTTGAGGCAGTACAGCTTAGAGGTTAAAGCACTGAGATTTGAACCTAGAGACCCAGCAGAACTGAATTTGAGTCTCATTTCTTCCTCTAACTTAATGTGCTACCATTAGCAAATTTTTTAACCTCCTTGTGCTCCTGAGACACACCTGGAAACAAGTTTCCATAGTGTGCCATCTCCATTCTAAAATAAAATAACAAATAAAAATATATATTGCCCTTTGCTTAGTCACTTCTGATCGTAGAGTCTGTATGATGCGACTCAGTGCCACTTGCACAGAGCAGTAAATTGTCACAAACTACAGTACCTGGTCCTCCTTGGCTTCTATTAATATATTCTTTACTAAAAGTATATTCTGTATATTTTCATTTTCTTTTTCCCATAACTGTTTTAAGCACAGTGCCAGCTAACAAATCCAGGATGAACCTAGTCAACAGGGTACCCCGTGATAATAGCAAACAAAATTAAGTGACTCACAACTAAGCACTTCAATTTGGTCGCTTTTTAGCTCGGCAATGTGGAAGGGATAGCTTAGGGAGGAAATAGCGAAGGAGGAGAGGAACACTGGTGAGGGAAGGGAATAGCGATGGAAAGGAGCAAGTAGTGGGATGGGCTGAATGGGTCTGTGGAATGTCACTCCTCCAAGCTATTCACCTGGCATAGTGAATAGGGACATGGACTGCAGTGCTGGTGGTCCTGAGTTTGGGACTGTACCGAGGTACAGTTTCTTTTTTTGATTGTTTTGCAGGCATCCATGTGTATTTTAAGTCCTCTGTCCCACTTTTTTCTCTTCAGTGTCCAGCCCCTTCCTGGAGATTATTATTTTAGTATGGGGGTGCAGAAGGCATAGCCTCCTGTAAAAAACAAATATTTAAATGTTCGCCAATTTGGTGTTCGGCATTTGTGAAGGTGTACAGAATTGGTTTTCAGCAGGTTGCACTCGCTGTTTTGTGAGTCGAAGTGTTATTTTCACTATCATGACATGGATTCAGTCAGCAGCAGTGAGTGCATCATAGACTTCCAATGTCAGCATCTGTATATATATATAGATATACAGAATAATGTATGGAGTGGTGTGCATCAGGAGAATGTAATACTAACATACTAAAATGCCAACAGAATAGGCCTAATGGTCTTTCGTGTCTGCTCGTTTGGTCAGCCCCCACCCTGGGTGCTGACCTTGCTGCCCCCCTCTCCTTCTCTGGCTTCTCCTTTCCCAGTTCTGGATATTCTTGCTGCATTGGATTTTGCTTCCAGAACCCTTCCGCTGTACCTGTCCCACCCCCTCTTGACCCCCTCCACTGTCTCTGCCTCCACCAGCCCCCTAGGCAGCACATTCCATGGCTCCACCACCCTTTCAGTGAAGTAGCACCTCCTCCTTTAACCCCTGAATCTTCCCCCCCACAGCTTCCACCCATGCCCTCTAGTGGCCCCCTCCTTCCTTCCTTCGAAGCACCCTGACTGTTTCTCCCCTATTTACCCTCTTCATGTACCTGAAGACCTCTATCATGTCCCCTCGGTTCCTTCTCTCTTCCAATGTGTACATATTTAGCTCTTCGAGCCTCTCCACATAGGTCCTGTCCCCCCAAGCCCCAAATCATTTTGGTTGCCCTCCTCTGGACCCTCTGCAGGAGTGTAATGTCCCTCTTTAAGTGTGGCCTTCAAAACTTCCTGCAGTACTCAAGGTGCAGCCTCATCAAGCAGTTATACAGAGGGAGTATCACTTCCCTCATTCTGGAGGTGATCCCCCTAGTGATGCATCCCAGGATCCTGTTGGCCTTGGCTGCTGCCCTCCTACAAGTCTCAGAGTTGTTCATATTGACATCCACCACCACCCCCAGGTCTCTCTCAGCCATCGAGACTTGTAGCACTCCCCCCCCTGGGTGTACACTTGGCCCGGGTTTCTGTCCCCCAGGCGGAGTACCTTGCATTTCCCTGCATTGAACCTCAGCTTCCACTTTCTAGACCATCTTTCCAGAGCCTCCAGGTCCCCCTGTAGGGCCACCCTCCCCTCCGCCCCATCCACCACCGCCCCCAGTTTTGAGTCATCCACAAAGAGACTCATCTCACTCCTGATACCTGTCCTTATGTCAGAGACGTAGGCGTTGAACAGGAGGGGCCCAAGGACTGATCCCTGTGGGACCCCACTAATGACCCTCCTTGGGGATGAGACTATCCCGCCAACTACGACCCTCTGAGTCTGGTCCTGGAGCCAATTGCCTATCCATCTGATCATCTGGTTCCCCACCCCCATTTCTCCCAACTTATCCAACAGGCTCACGTGAGGAACAGAGTCAAATGCCTTGCTAAAGTCTAGAAAGAGGACGTCCACTGGTCTACCCAGGTCCAAGGCACTCATCACCCAGTCATAGAACTCCACAAGGTTTGTCTGACACAATTTCCCCGGGACGAATCCATGCTGTCTATCATCCAGACACCCTGACTTTTCCAGGTCCCCCCCTAGCCTCTCCTTGACAATGCCCTCCATCACCTTGCCCACCACTGATGTCAAGCTGACAGGCCTGTAGTTTTCTGCCACCTCCCTTGATCCCCCCCTTGTGGATAGGCATTATATGTGCCACCTTCCAGTCCTGGGGCACCCACCCTGTCCTCAGAGAGATGGTAAAAAGCTCCGCCAGGGGTTTCACCAGGACATCTGCAAGTTCCTTCAGCACTCTGGGATATAATTTATCTGACCCCGGTGCTTTCTCCATCTTAAGGGAGCTGAGGGCTTCCCTCACTCTATCTGCTGTAATTTCCACTTCTGGTACCTCTTCTCCCTGCTTAGCCCTCCCTCCTCCTGCCAGTGATGCCTCCCCCTCTCCCCAGAGCCGCTGATCGGTAAGGATCCCCCACTCCTCAGTATCTCTGTCTCCTCCCATGTATGATGCAGCACCCCCATTTTCCTTGGTGAAAACTGAGGTGAAGTACTCATTTAGTACCTCAGCCTGCTCCCCCCGGGTCTTGTGCCCATCTCTCCCCTGATTTAATCCTGCTAATCTGCCCCTTCACCCTTCGTTTTTCCCCAATGTATCTAAAGAACCCCTTGTTCCCTCTCCTAATTTCCCTGGCCAGGTTCTGCTCCTTTCTTGCCTTAGCCACCCTCACCGCCCTAGTGGCCCTTCTAGCCATCAGCACATACTCCCCTCGATCCCTTTCACTCCTTGAGTACTTGAATTGCTTATAGGCTGCCTTCTTTCCCTTCTAATGCACACCCAAGGTGTGGGATGCAACATAAACTCGAGAGTGACGCACAAGGGGATTATAAAAGCATTCCACACAAAGCATGTACATTAAACGTGAGTATGCACACCACCCCATGTTTTATTTTTTATCATTTCTGGTGAGCAATTTTTTCCAACCAGAAAGTACAAAAAGTAAAAGCCTTTCACCCACAGTGCAGTGTATAATGGAAAGCATAAGGCAGTCAGAGCTCTGTAATTCAAATGATTTTCTTAATAATACCTTTAGAAGGACAACAATTTGCAATTTTCCATGTAACATATGTAATGGCAAAATCAGGGACTGAGCATTAGGAAAAAAAAGTGGCAAAATGGGAAAATGGCAACATGTAGTCCATAGAAGCAGACTAAAATTCCAGTTTTTAAAAGTTTACAAAATGAAGCAACAACTTGCACTGTTTTTTGCACAATACTGCTAATATTTTGACTTTTACATTAAAAGTTCAAAAAAGTGTTTATAAACTGTATAGAAATGTGAAGGATTCTTATGTTGGTGTCTTCTGTTTTTTTTATTGTGAGCACTGTTCTAACGAGATCTCCATTCCTACAGAGACGTAACTAAGTTAAAGGAACAAATCTGACCTATTTTCTTTTATCAGTGTTTAACTGATTCTTATTCAGTATTTCTATGAAAATGCCTCTGATTTATGCATAATTTAATTTTCCGTTACATGACTAGTATTGAGCATGATGGTTCTCACAGCCACAGCAGGAACGGTAAATGTAGCAGCTGTGTGACTGTGAGAATGGGGCTCATGCTTAGTGTGCTTGTGGAAGTGCATGTTAAATATCATCTGGCTGAGCCAATAGAAAAAATCATTCACCAGTTATTACATAGAGAGACAGAGACAGAGATAGTGACAGCGACAGAGACAAAGATAGTGACAGCAACAGAGACAGAGGCAGAGACAGAGATAGTGATAGAGATAGAGATTACATATAGATGTAGATACAGTATATATATATTGTAGTGGCACGGTAGTGCCACTTTAGTTAGGGATGAGGAGCCATTTACATGTTAAACCCAAAATCTTGCACCTTAATAACTTTGCAACCGTTTGACGGATTTGCCTGAAATTTGGAATACACGATCAAGACCCATACGCCTTGGGATCTGCCACGTTTTGTACTGGTCGCACATACGGCTGCAGAGTTATTAAGCATGTTCTGCATGCACATTTATGCTTTTCTGGACTTTTACTGTCACGCATACAGGTCGCACAGTTTACGTGACCATTCCAAAATCTTCAGGGAACATGCGGCCTGGGTCCCCGATGTGCCTTTTGAAGATTTTGTGAAAAAATATTAAACGGTTCAAAAGTTATTAAAAAAAACAAGTTTGCATTATAAGTCAACGGGAAAAGTTAACAAAAAGTTCGACAGTGTCGCAAATGCAGTTTTTACTTTCGCAAATGGCCTTTTTACTGTCACAAATCCGCCATTTTGTTTTCAGTTAGCGATAAGAAAAATGCTTGGCATTTAAAATTGGAACCCTCTAGCAACCTACAGGTAATTCTTTTTGTATTCACCTAGTTGGACCCTGAGGATACTAGCGATGTCTTTATTTTGGGGTAAAACACCCCAGAAATCTGTTTTTCAAATTTCTGGAAAAAGTACTCTTGCAAAGTACTGTCACACTTGCGACACTGTCGAATGAATTTGCAAAAGCTTTCACAAACTTCTACAGTACTTTTCTAGGCTGTGGGAAAATGACAGCAATTCTTTGGCACCCTACTGCAAAAGAACGGTTTGGTGTTTTGGCCTGAAATTTGGAGGAAATGCAGTTGACATTTCACAGATGTGCCTTTCAGTGTTTTGTTGAAAAAATATTACATGGCGGCAAAGTTATGGCACTCCAAAATGACACTTTTTCCCATAGGATAACATTACAGTGTCTGACGCATTACAGGAATCCTTTGGCGTCCTGCTGCAAAATAATGGTTTGGACTTTTAGGCTGAAATTTGGAGGAAACACAGCCAACATCCCACAGATGTGACTTTTTGTAGTTTGGTGAAAAAATATTACAGGGAACCAAAGTCATGGCACTCCGAACTTCTCTTTTTTCCCCATAGGATAGCATTACGGCATTCACCGCACCTTTCAGGGCCCGTATCTCGGAAACGGTTCGAGATACGGACTTTTCGTCAGAAAAATTCTTAGCCCCCTACTAGTGGCTAAGCACAAAACTAGACAGGAAAGTCATAAATCATATGACTTTTACATTTTGTTTCTACGTCGAATGGTTCCTGAGATATAAGCAATTTAGTATTCCAACTCATTTTCTGCTCCGAGAACCATTATTATGCATACATTCTTTGTACTCACTGTCTTTCTTTATGCAGCTTTTGAGGAAAACCAGCCTGTGCACTTACATTACTGTTACGGTTATTATTGTTTTCACTTGCGGTTCGTTCCCGTTCCTTGCATTCCGTCACGCCACCATGTCGTTACTCTTTGCATTTTCATTTAACGCTTGCTTTTGTTGTTGTTTTAGCATTTCTGTCTACACTACTGTTTCTCTTTCTGTTTCGCTTAGCGCCACTATGCAATTACTATTTGCGCTTGCAGGCACAATGTTACTATGTGACAAGACATCATGTAGACGGGAGCAATTTCGTACACCACATTACATTCACTATTTCTCATTATCATTCTCAAAAGAAGGAAACTAGATGCAAAAGATCAATTTAATGCATTAGTTAGGGTTGTTCCACACCAACAAAAGAAAGGAAATTTGGTGTTAGAGTTGAAAGTCTCCCTTGGCCCCCCCTGCCTACACCCCCAACTGGCATCGGGGTGCGCATTAGGGTTGTCGGTCCTAACTCTCATCCCATCCACCTATACCTCTGCTTCTTAACATATGTGATGGGGTGAGAGTTATGACCGATTAACTGTACGCGCACTGATGCTTGTTGGGGTGTGTGTGGGGGCCAAGAGGGGCTTAACTCTAATAATTTAATTTCTTGCTTTTGTCAGTGTGGAACAACCCAACTAATGCATTAAACTGAGTTTTTGTCTCTATATATATATATATATATATATATATATATATATTCAAAGCTGCAGATATTGTGAACATTGTTTACTTTTAATGGTTTTCCTTTGGCAAGATGTGAGGCCTAGTTTTATTTATTTATTTATTTGAATTTTTATGACCGGGTGAGTACACTGAGACATACATGTCCCTTTTTCAGGGGAGACCCAAGGACATACATTCCAGTAAGAGCTGTACAAAGCAATGTTTATTGAGAAAACAACAAGACAGATGATTACATTGAGCAGCTATACAGTAACTACATTAGCTAATTGCAATAACAGATATAAAGTACTGTAGAGCAGGTATACGGTAACTAATCAGTTTATACAGAAGCTGCAGGTGATCACGGTAAACAGCCTAGTGTCACATGTTCAGCGTAGTTACCTGGATGTAGAAAAAGATAAATAAATAGACTCAATATGTACATATATACAAGTAGGCAGCGAGGGTGTGGGGGAGAGGGAATAAAGTGAGTGAAAGAGAAAAAGGGTGGGATAGTGTGTGAGAGAGAGGGTGGGATAGTAAGTAAGAGAGTGAAGAGAGTGAGAGAGTAAAGAGGCAGAAAAGAGTGAGAGAGTGAGAGGGTGAGAGGGTGAGAGAGTGAGAGGGTGAGAGGGTGAGAGAATGTGAGAGAGTGAGAGAGATTGAGTGATTAGGAGAGTTAATTAGGGAGGGGGAATAGAGGAGGTGGTAATTCAACTGAAAAGGGGGGGTCCATATGGATAATGTGTCTAAAAACAATTGCAAGCTGGAGGAGGAAAGACGATTTCTTTGAAGTACTTTTTAAATAGGGGGAAAAGATTTACAGAAAAGTAACCACTGAGGAAGATTATTCCATCTGTGGAGTGCTAAGAAGGTGAAGGATCTTCTACCTATGGCTAAGCACCTTTTGGGAAGAACAAGCACTGGAAGGTGGGAGGAGAACAGGGTCCTTGAGTAGGATTTTAAAATGAGCAGGTTTGAGAGGACAGGTGGGTAGGAGAGGTGGATAAGTGTGAAAGTGGTGCAGTGTAAAGGGAAGTCAAGCTTAGCTTTGATGGACGGCCAGCATAGGGCTTGGAACACAATGCAATGATGCAATCAAGCAGGTGCATTTGCAGTGAAACGGTCTATCCTGTGGTATGCTAGTGTTGCTTTGGACAGTACAGTTTGTTTAGCTGAGAGGAGTAGGGGGGGCTGCAAAGAAAAGTCCTGGGATTAGAGAGGCTGAGGCAACTGTTCTCCGGGTTTGGAGGGTCATGTAAGGTGCAATACAGTATAGTTGGCCTAACTTTTGGTGGATGGCCTTTATTACTCTGTCAACATGTGTTTCAAATGTAAGATGTTTGTCCAGAGTTACTCCTAAATATTTAAAGGAAATCACTCCTTCAAGTGCCACTCTTGCAGAGGTGTAGACTGCTAGGGGTTAATGTATGGTGAAGTCAAAAGATGTGTGATGGAACAGCATAGTTTTAGTTTTCTTGGTGTTGAGCACCAATAGGTTGTCGCGAAACCAAGATTCTAGTGATCAGAAGTCCAAGTCCAGGTTAGACTTAATGGAGGAGACGTAGTCTGATCTATACAGGATGCAGGTATTGAACTAAGAAGTTCGGTGTGACCGCACCAAGAAACGGCCGTGCATTGGTGAACAATGGAACTGTAGAAAAATATAAAGACCAGCACCACTGCCTAATGCAAGGACTATGCCGTATATAAATAGAAATGGCCACTGATGTGTACAGACTCACCAGGTCTAAGGATGAAGCAAATCCATGCAGTGATTAGCAAGTGCAAATCCTTTATTTAAGGTAAAATGGCTGTATAAAATCCAAATGCTACCCTGCTCAAGCAGCTTCCTGATCACATGTCAACACACGTACTACGTCACCTGATGCGTTTCACACGCAGTGCTTTCTCAAAAGTGTAATAGTCATACAGAAAAGCATTCTTATGTACCCAGAAACAGTTAAAGTGACAGAGTGTAAAACATCAACATTGTATATTACAATCACCAGGACCCTAAATGAAAAACATCAAAGATTGCCAAAACCTGTAGGTGCAAATGCTGGTTAATATGAGGCTGCTTTAGATATGTGTACATATAATTATAATATCACCTAAAAATGTATTTTTTTTCATGGGATTTATATTCTCCATGGCATCAGCAGGTGTAATTATCTTTTAAGCTTACTCATAGACAATACTTATACTACACTCTTTGACTGTTTTGATCATATCACCTCTCTCCCTCCTTTGCTCTAGGGATTGCATATTGAGGTCTGTTAATCTGTCCTCATATGTTTTCTGATGCAGTCCCTGCACCATTTTTGTTGCCCTTCTCTGCACTTACTCAGTGTGGTTAATGTCCTTATGAAGGTGCGGCCTCCAGTACTGCACGCAGTACTCCAGATGGGGCCTAACCACTGTCTTGTAAAGAGGGATTATTACCTCCCTCTTCCGACTAGTGATACCCCTGCTAATACACCCCAACATCTCCCTAGCCTTACCTACTGCTTTAGTGGTCTGCTTGGATGATTTCAGGTCATCAGTGATGATGTTGTCCAAGTCCTTTCTTCCATTGTGACTGCCAGCAACTCCCCTCCCAGCCTATAGGTGGCTTCAGGGTTTCTTTTCCCTATGCGCATAATCTTGCACTTCTCTGCATTAAAGCCCAGTTGCCACTCTTTCAACAATTTTGCTAGTTTATCCAGATCTCTTTTCATTCTGCCCACCCCATCTGGATCATCTACTCTGTTGCAGATCTTGGTGTCATCTGCAAACAAACAAACCTTACCTGCCAGTCCATCTGCAATGTCACTGGTGAAGATATTGAAGAGGACTGGCCCCAGGACTGATCCCTAAGGTACCCCACTTTTGACTTGCATCTCTTCTAACTATACCATTTACAACCACTCTCTGTTTTCTGCCCATCAACCAGTTTGCCACCCAGTTGACCAACTTCTGACCACCCCGAGCCTACTGAGCTTATTAATCAATCTTCTATGTGGGAATAGTATCTAAAGCTTTGCTGAAGTCTTGGTAGGCAACATCAACTGCTCCCCCTTGGTCCACCACTCTAATTACCCAGTCAAATAAATCTATGAGATTAATTTGACAGGACCTTCCTTTTATAAACCCATGCTGTCTTGGATCCTGTGCTCCTATGGATTCCAGGTGTTGCACTATCCTTTCCTTAAGGATTGCCTCCATAATCTTGCCCACTACTGAGGTAAGACTGACTGGTCTGTAGTGTCCTGCCTCCTCCCCTGCTACCACTCTTGTGGAGCAGGATCACATGAGCCCTTCTCCAGTCTTCTGGGACCTCTCCTGTGCTCAGAGACTCACTAAACAGTTCTGATAATGGCTCTGCTAGTTCCACCCTTAGCTCCTTTCGTACCCTGGGATGTATGCCATCAGGTCCCATTGCCTTGTCTACCCTGAGCTTATCAAGCTCTTGTAGGACCCTTTCTTTTGTGAAGGGAGTAGTGCACACCTCCCTCCCCCCATGTCCATGGTGCTGAGCTGTGGGCTCTGCCCTACCTTATCTTCAGTAAATACTGAGCAGAAATATCTATTTATGATAGATGCTTTTACATGGTCCTCCTCCTCACATGCCTCCTTATCCCCTTTGATCTTAGCGATACCCCCTCTGGATTTTCTCCTTTCACTAATGTACAGTGGTAGCCTCAGACATTGCAAGCTAATTCCAGATATTCCGCAAAATTTCTGAAGAGTTTCTCTCTGCTGCCCCTACTGTTTAAATGCAAAAAGCTTCAGATATTTCTGGAAATATCACAGAAATTTGGGGAAATAGCTTGCAGTGTCTGTGGCTACTACTGTATCTATAGAAAGTCTTGTCACCATCTTTTACTGTTTGTGCTAGTGTTTCCTCAGTTTGGGCCTTTGCCTGTCTTACTGCCTTCCCTGTTTCCCTTAGGGAAGTTTGGTATGCCTCCCTGTCTTCATCCTGCTGCGTTCCGTTATAGTTTCAGAAGGCCAGCCTTTTGGTTCTGATCTTTTCTGCTACTGTTTTTGAGAACCACAGTGTTTCCTTCTTCTTTTGCACTTCCTTTTCTCTCTAACACAATGGGATGTTGCTTCAAGTATTGCATCCTTAATGTTTGCCCACTTTGCCTGTACCCCCTCTCCTGCATTTCTTTTTGCCAAGGCTAGCTTAACTCTGTTGGCCATCTTATCAAAGTCAGTTCCCCTGAAGTCCCATAGTTTTGCCTTGGAATGGGATGATTTAGTTCTAGTGGCCAAATTGAACCATACCATGTGATGGTCACTGGGCCCCAGGTGACCTTCTACCTGGAGATCTGTGATCCTTTCACTGTTAGTCAGTACTAGATCTAGGATAGCCCTGTCTCTTATGGGTTGTTGTACCAGTTGATTGAGGCCCTTCCCCTGCAGGGAATCCAACATGTGTCTAGTTCTGGCAGATGTTCCCGCTGGTATTGACCAATCTGTGTCTAGCATGTTGAAGTCTCCCATTTTCAGAACCTCCCCTTTAGCTGTCATGTTTTGTATATCTTCTAACAGTAATGTGTATATGTCCTTTCCCTGGTCTGGAGGCCTGTAGATAACCCCAGTTCATATGGCTGTCCCATTTCCTGTTTCCAGGGTGACCCACAGTTTTTCTGGCTCCTTATGTGTATTCTGAATTTCTGTAGCTTTGATATTTTCATTGACATAAAGGGCCACTCCACCCCCCACCCCTTTTTGCACCTCGGTCTCTTCTGAACAGTACATAGTCAGGTACTGAAGTCTCCCAAGTGTGGTTACTGATAAACCATGTTTCGCTAATGGCTACTATGTCCACTTTAGCCTCTGTCATTATTGCCTGCAGGTCTGGGATCTTGTTTCCCAGACTGTGACCATTTGTGTACATGATTTTCCACTGCCCAGATTTTGGTTTGCTAGTTGTTGGGCGAGGTCCGGCATTTCCCCTCTGTGTCATATGGGGAGCCGGACCTTTTTCCTTAGCTGGTGATGCAAATGAACTACAAACATGCTGAACTCCTGTTTGACCAATAGCTGACGGGGAGGGGTGTTCTTCTCATTCGACGTATTGGGTGCTGCACCCCTCTCCCCATCTGATAATTTAAATATTCTGCAAAGACGTCAAACTTCTGCCCCAATGCACTGACTCCTCCTTAGTCAGATGCAGTCCATCAAATTTAAAGAACTTTCACTCCCAAAACTGTTGCCAGTTCCCTACAAATGTGTGTTCTTCCTCTTGGCACCAGCCCTTGAGTCACATGTTTAGCTACCCTATCTCCCCTTCTCTTACCTTCTGTCCATCTACCCCCCTCTCCCTGACTGGCAGGATCTCAGAGAATGAGATGCCAGATGATATGAATGATAGTTTGTCACCCAGTCTGGTCAGGTGTTCCTTGGTCTCCACAACTAACCAGCTGGCGAGATTGTTAGTCCCTATGTGTACCAGGATGTCAATGTTTTCTCCTGCTTCCTGAAGAATTTTAGCAATGCGGTCAGTGTCTCTCCACACTGATGTATCTGGGAGACATCTGACCATTACCCTGGCTGGAGATACGCATACATTCCCCGAATCATGAAGTCTCCTATGATCAGATGTTTTTGGGATTTCCATTTTGCTTTTTTTGTTTTGGTTCCTTTTTCGGGTGAGTTTTGTTGTGTTAGATCCTGTGCTACAGTGTCCTGCTCTGCAGTGTCCTCTGTCCCTTTGTTTGATTTTGCAGATAGAGGCTGATACCTGTTTGTAGTTTTTATATGGTTTGTGGAGGTGATATGCTGGAAAGCACCGAGTGATGGGGCACCCGTTTTGCCCCTCCTAACCACCTGCCAACCTCCCGGACCAACTACCCTCTGCAGTCTAGGTGCTTCTGTTCGATGTTGGGGAAATGGCGGGCAGTTCTTATAATATATTTCCTCTTGAATATGCAGTTTGAGGCACACAATCTCTGCCCATGCTGCCTGGAGCTGAGCCCTTAGATCTCCAATGGCCCAGCATGTAGGACAGTGTCCTAAATCCTGTAAAACTGCCCTTCTGAAAAGTGTTCCACAGTACCTGCAGTTAATGATATCCATTCCAGATAAGCTGCTGGGTATATAACCTGGTCAGAGTAATTAGAAGGAAGAAAATGAAAGCAAAAGTTTGATTTTGTTTGTTTTTGTATAACTTGTTATAACATGGTAAATTACTAGTGCTCCTGTAAATGCGATCACTGTGTGGATTCCCCACTGATCTGCCCCTTCCTGCTTTGCTACAGGAAATGTCATGACTGTGCTACCCTATAAAAGGAGTGTAGTGTGGAGTGGTTGGGGATGGGGGTGGGTGGCTGGGCCCTTCCCCTGCCAAAAAAGAAGAACCATGGACAAAAGAAGCAAGGAGGTAAGAGCAGAAACAATCAGCCAGCAACAAATGCAGTAGCCCTGAAAGTGTATCCTAATGATAGATAAAACAGTAAAACCTGTAAAGCTCCACCTATAATAATTTCACAGAAGATATACCCTGTAAGAAACACTTTGCTACACAGACAAGTTAAAGAAGTAACAGAAGATATACCTTGCAAAAGACAATTTGAATCAGAAGATTCTTGCAGTAATCTGTAAGTACACACCTGTAGGCACACCCTGTATACCCAGCAACAACAATTTGAATCAGAGAAAAATGAAAGCAATAAAATGTTAGCAAGAAACAGTAATAATCCCTGTGAGTAAAAAATAAAAATAACAACACAGTAAATCAGCTTAGCCAAAAGAAGCCTTAATCCTTTTCCTTGCTCTGGTAAGTTTTTTTGCTCTGTTCTTTCAAACAACCTAGAGGAAATAAGCTCAGGTGAAGCTAGGTGCCTTGGCCAGCAAACCTAGTCTTCCACCTCCAAGATATCAACTAACCTGATCTTTTAACCCTTCCTTCTGTTGGAAGTTACTGACTGTTTGTCAGCTCCACGCCCCCCCCCCCCCTCGATGCACACCTAATCCCCCTGAAAGAGCTGTGGGAGGAAAGCAGTTAGCTCCTTCAATGTGAGAAGGAGGCTGCAACACCACTGAGACAAAAACCTTTCAGCAAAAAAAAAAAAATAAACAAATAAAATAGTGGCAATCAGTAATTTTGCTTAGCCTAATGATAAAAAGCCACAAAAATGTAAGCACCACCTGTATAATTTCACAGAAGATATACCCTGTAAGAAAAACTTTGCTAAAGAGAAAAATAAAGCAGTAACAGAAGATATAACTTGCAAAAGACAATTTGAATCAGAAGATTCCAGCAGTAATCTGTAAGCACACACCTGTAGGCACACCCTGTAATAATGCAGCAGAAGGTATACCCAGCAACAACAATTTGAATCAGAGAAAAATAAAGCAATAAAATGTTAGCAACAAACAGTAACAATCCCTGTGAGTACAAAATAAAAATAACAACACACAGTGCATCTACCTAGCCAAAATAATCCTTAATCCTTTTCCTTGCTCTGGTAGGGTTTTTTGCTCTGTCCTTTCAAACAACCTAAAAGAAAAGAGCTCAGGTGAAGCAAGGTGCCTTGGCCAGCAAACCTAGTCTTCCACCTGGTTGCAGGTCCTGCTGTTTGCCTGATTCATTGGCCTTGTGCCAGAGGTTGTCACGATGCTTCATGAGATCAGAAAGATCCTGGGAGAGCCAAGGAGTGTCCTGGCCTTTTACTACATGTTTGATGACTGGGGCAAAGCGTCACAGGCCAGTTTGAAGGTGGTGATGAAGTGGTCTAGAGCGTAGTCTTCGCAGGGTGCAGTGTTGATGGGGGTCAAGTCACAGAGCCATAAGTGTTTTCTGAGCTGAGAGAGGGATTCCTTTTTTAAGTGGTGCTGAATACTGTATTTGGGGGACAGCTTGGGGGGTTTTGTGGACCACCGGCAAAGTATGGGCGAGTGGTCACTCAGGGTGTCAAGAAGTACCATGACTTCAGATATATGGTGGGTTGGGTGGTAAGTACAAGGTCAAGGAGCGTGGAGGATTCCATTTGGTGGTTTAGTCTCATGGGGGATTGGACAACTTGGGTGAGTTCCATGGCTGCAGCAGAGTCCTTAAACGGGGCTGAGGAAGTGGCAACTCAATTGACAATGAAGTCACTTAGTGCAATGATTTCTCTGGAGTTTGGGAGCTGGGAAAGGCAGTTAAGGACTGAGTTGAATGCAGGCTTTTGATTCTGAGGGGGGTATACACTGTCACTATGTGAAGGGTTTTTCCAAATGTGTCAATTTGGAGCTTGACTGTGAGTACTTGGGCCCTGTGGGGGGGATGGTACATATAGAGGCTTGTAGCAAGTCCTGGTAATAGATGGCACAGCCCCCTCCCCTCTTCACCAACCTGTCAAGTCTAAGGATGGAATACCCAAGGATAGAGATGGCTGAGTCAGGGGTTTCAGGGGTGAGCCAGGTCTCTGTCACCGCAAGAACATCCTTACGTACACTGCAAATTGGTGGCAGTGAAATGTGGTAACTGAAAAACTCCATATTTTGCACTGTAACTGTTGAGATTTAGAGTGCTGTGTCATTTTGTTATTGTGTAATATGACTTTTGTACATGTGAGTTTTAAATTTGTTTTAATGTTAATTATTTTGACTGGTGGATTTTTATTTTTTATTGTGTTGTGAAATAGTCTTTCGTAGTGCATATTTTGCTTTTGCGTCATGTGTTTTGTAGGCATTATTAGTTTAAAAC
Organism: Neoceratodus forsteri; assembly: GCA_016271365.2. Classification (NCBI taxonomy): domain Eukaryota; kingdom Metazoa; phylum Chordata; order Ceratodontiformes; family Ceratodontidae; genus Neoceratodus; species Neoceratodus forsteri. Next base: position 1,018,276,911 of record CM028132.1, on the reverse strand, counting down.
AGATCAAAAACAGATTTCACTTGTTTGTCATGAGTATTTATTTAATGTTATTTATCTGTGCTTGTTATGATTTGTTACAATTACCTATTCATTTTTTTGGGTTTAAATATGGTGCTTTACACATAATTCTTGCACTAATTGCATGTTCTTTGTATTTTGAACATCAGGACTAAGGTACTGTGCTAACTGTGAAAATTATTACAAAAATACATTTTATTTTCCTTGCTCAAACTGGGCAAGAAGGTTCGTAGTATTGAGCACATAACACACACTCTTTCACTGACAGAGTTTATAGCAATCTCAATATACAAACTTTTTTGCCCATGAATAATAAAATAAATTCTGCTTCATAGTTCAAATGGTAGGAACCATGAGAAATAAACACAGGCTTATTATAGGGTTTTAAACTGTTAGCCCTATATTGTAGAATGTGGCCTAATGTTGTAGTGTTACTGCAGTATATGACCTAGACCTGTAATAACTGAGAAACCTGTTTATGCTTATTTCTCTGTCCCTTCCCTGACTATTATAACTATTGCCTGCTCCCCCCTCCCCGCTTGTTTTCCGGCGGCATCTCTGCTGCAATTAACTTATGGAAACACAAAACCTTTCCCTCCCCCTTGCTAAACTGTTTATCCTACCCACATTCTCTCCTCTCTGTCACTTCACTGTACCTATTGTACCTTGACTACCCTACCGTTTCAGCTTTTGTCACTGTGTTAATTTGCCCCACCCCCTGCTGACGGTCTGCCGCCAGCCTTCCACCCTTCTTTGCTAGCTGTGTATTTAACTGCCTGTCTCCTCTACTCCTCAGGGACTCACACCAGAACAGCGCTTTCTCTCAAGGGGCGGTTTTACAGGCCGCTGACCGCCGACTGAAGTCACCAACTCCTACCACCCTCACAGTCCCTGGAACCGGATCCCACACCTCAGGTACTACCGCTGACTTCTACTCGGGGAACCAGCCCACCTCAGCGGTCTTCCATTGGTGCTGCGTTTCTGCAGATGGACTCTGATTGGTCTGCCTGCATCCCACGGCTAAGCCGATTGGTGCACCTTTTTCATAGACACTAACAGCAGTGCCTCAGTGCTCCTGAGTGCAGCTTACTTCTGGTTGTCTTTTCTCTGCCCTCCCCCTTATAAGCCTTAATTTCTACTGTGTACGAATGTTTCAACCTAACTATTAATGTTAGCATGCTACTGTGCAAACTTGATTGCTATCTAATGCCTTACACTGTTAGCCCTATATTGCAGAGTGTAGCCTAATGTTGCAGTGCCACTGCAGTGTATGACCTAGTCCTAGACCTGTAATAATTGAGAAACCTGTTTATGCTTATTTCTCTTTCTCTTCCCTGACTATTATAACTATTGCCTGCTCCCCCCATCACTTGTTTCCCAGTGGCATCTCTGCTGCAATTAACTTCTGGAAACACAAAACCTTTCCCTCCCCCTCGCTACACTGTTAATCCTACCCCCATTCTCTCCTCGCTGTCACCTTGCTCTACCTATTGTACCTTGACTACCCTACTATTTCAGCTTTTGTCTCTGTGTTAATTTGCCTCCACCCCCTGCTGACGGTCTGCTGCCAGCCTCCCACCCCTCTTTGCTAGCTGTGTATTTAACTGCCTGTCTCTTCTACTCCTCAGGGACTCGCACCAGAGTGGCACTTTCTCTCAAGGGGCAGTTTTACTGGCCACCACCCACCGACCGAAGCCACCAACTCCTGCCACCCTCACGGTCCCTGGAACCAGATCCCACACCTCAGGTACTACTGATGACTTCTACTCAGGGAACCAGCCCGCCTCAGCGGTTTCCCATTGGTGCGGCGTTTCTGCAGACGGACTCTGATTGGGCCGCCTGCATCCCACAGCTAAGCTGATTGGTATGCCTTTCCCATAGACACTAACATCAGTGCTTTGGCACTCCTGAGTGAAGTTTACTTCAGGCTATCTTTTTCCCCAGCCCCCCTCCTCCTCCAAGGCCACCTTTAAATACACTTTTGTACTGCCCACTTCTGTGATCTCCCTCTCAACTGGTTCAACATATCCAGCTCATCGTCAATCCCCTCTATAGAAGACGCACAACTGATCAGCCAATTAGCCAGTTAAAACAGCTATATTTCTCTGTCCATTTCTGCACCACCCTGTAAACTGCCCTGCATATTTCTGCCCTGCATATTCCCCCTTACCAGTTGTTCGCCTCTCTCAAACTACCCAGTTTTCAACAGCATGTATCCTTAAACCTACTGAGCTCTATAACAGCTAGTATCTCTAAACTAACTAGACAACCTTTAGCTCTGTAAGACTTGAACCTAGCCTATCCTACAATCCTTACCTGGAGACACTCACCCTATCTTCCGATGTTAGGGGATTCTATTTCAAGTCCAGTTACAGTCCTACTTCTCTTCCCTAATCCTCCAGAAATCTATTGATTCTTCTCTGGCAAATCAATCTGCCCTTAGGACATCCTACCATGAACCAATACGTGCTACTGTCAATTCTTGCATTCTCGCTACCTCCGTTCTACCTACCCATGCCCATAGTATCCAAAGCTGCCTCAGCTAACCCATCCTTCCCACCCAATGATTACCTCTATTCGAATCTTCTTCTCATGCCCACTACCTGATATGACTCCACTCCATTACTATTAAACAGGACTTGGATAAACATGGTACCATACGCCTTAAAACATTGTCACCTGCTATAAATACTCTATGCCTCTTCTTGCACCACAAATTATGGTATCTCCTCCTACTGGCCATACTGCTCTCAGGCAATGTTCGCCTCTACCCTAGTCCAGTAAATGCTACACCCAGCCCATTTACAAGTGCCAAAGGTCTAATTGTGGCTCACCACAATATAAGGAGCCTTGAGCACAACTTTGCCAAGCTGGAATCAGGGACCTCGCTTTACAAGCCAGGTATAATATACCTATCTGAAACATGGCTCAAACCATCTACCCCTGACTCCCTTTGCTCCATCCCATCTTACAGTCTCCTGCAATGTGACAGACCAGCACCTAAAAGAGGTGGGGGTACTGCTATCTACTTCAAAGACCACCTTTAACTCACCTCCATCTCCTCACCACCTCTAACCCACTGTGAAGCGCTACATGCCCTTCGCACTCTTAGCACCCAACAATTGCACATCGTATGTGCCTACAGCCCCCCTGCTAGCAGTTTCAAAGGATTAGATGACCTGCTGGAACAAACTTCATTTCTCTCTGGGAGAAATGAGGTACTTATACTTGGGGACTTAAATATCAACTGGTTGGGCAACTGACAGTGCACATCCCTATCCAAGCTACAAAACCACAATATGCACCAGCTGATCTGTGAACCCACCAGAACTACCCTGCACTCGAACACTAGTACATTACTGGATTGGATAATGACTAACCACCTTGAACATATAATCACCTCAGGGGTACTAGCCGATGCCATCACCGACCACTCCCCTACCTTCTGTACCTAGGGCAAAAGCAGACCATCCCCATCGAAGCCACGTTTTATAACCTTCCGCAACTATGTGAACTTCGACCCTAAGGCCTTTCTTCTTGACGTTGGTACTATTGACTGATCCCCCCCTTCTCAACCAACAATGTTCCTTACCCAATTTCTTGTGCTTCAGGATAAACACTGCCACCTTACTACCCGTAGGGTAAAAAATAGGCATATCCATTGGCTAAACTCTGACTTGCTTTCTAAACTCAGGCAGAGGGACAAAAGTTGGTGCCAGTCCAAAAGCTCTGGGCAAATACCTAACCTAAATACCTATAGGGCACTGTGAAATTCCTGTAAAAAGGAAATCAAATGGGCCAAAAGCAACTACTGCAAAGATCTAATAACTACATCCTATGGTGACTCCACAAAATTCTGGTCCCATATAAAGTGTCTCCTGGGTTTGAATCCAGCGCCTAACCCTAATTACATGTTGCTAAATGGGGTCCACTGCATCAGTCCCCTAACCATTGCTGACTTTTTCAACTCACATTGTTCAGACCTAACCAAATACACTTCCGCTTTCACCACCCTACCTCACTCAAGCACCTTGCCTGGCTATACTGGCCCAAATTTATTTTTCAAAAGAATCTCTAAAAATGAAGTACTAAGATTACTGAATAGCATCTCTGATTTTACTGCAGTAGGATCTGACAATCTGGAACCTAAACTATTGAAACTGGCTGCTCCTTACATTGCTGCTCCACTAGCTAGGATTTTTACCCTCTCCCTATGCCAGGGTTTTGCCCCTGACATTTGGAAGATTGCTAGAATTACCCCTGTTTTTAAAAAAGGAGACCACAAGGATCCAGCAAACTACAGACCCATAGCCATTTTGTCAGTTCTCAGCAAACTCCTCGAGAATCTTGTAGCTGCCCAAACTATTGAATTCCTCCATAAATATAACCTTCTAACATCTGCACAGCATGGCTTCTGCAAGGGTCACAGTACAGTACCACCGCCCTTCTCAAATTTACGTTGGATGTCCTAGCAGCCATGAACTCTGGTCATCTCACAAGAGCCATCTTTATTGACATGACTAAGGCATTTGACCTAGTTGACCACCCCATCCTCTTAGCTACCCCCACATCTCTAGGCTTTTCGCCCAATGTAGTAAAATGGTTTCACAGCTACTTATTCTATAGGACAGAAATGGTTACATTTAATTCCACCGTCTCAAATAAAACAACCATAAACATTGGTGTGCCACAAGGGTCTATTTTAGGACTGCTGATTTTCACCATCTTTATCAACAGTATCACCTCTAACCTCCTGCAGACCTCATCCCTGTTATATGCGGATTACATTGTCCTATACAGGAATGTGAAAACTGTTGAAGAGATCAACCAGAGTGTCTCCCAAGGTTTCCAACTAATACAACAATGGCTGTTGAGACACAAACTTGTCCTGAATGAATCTATGACTCAAGCCATGCTATTTGGGTCCATTATGAAGCTCAAAAACTCCCAACCAAAATTCAAAGTCTCCTCCTCTAATGGAACATCAGTTGGGGTGGTTGACTCATTTAAATACCTAGGCATAACACTTGACCCCATTACTTAACTTCAATATCCATATACAACAGACTTGTAAGCAGCTCAACATGAAACTCGGTATTGCTTATCGAACCAGCTATGTCCTTTCCCCCTCATCAAGGCTTGCTATAGCATGAGGCATACTCCTACCAACCCTCACTTATGCTGTTGCAACATATACCTCTGCGGGCAAATCAAACCTTAAGAAATGGGATGTTACCTACAACAATGTCTGTTGTTATGCGTCCTCCTCTCACCGGCTGAAACATCACTGCCTCCTTTACTCTGATCTAGAGTGGCTCCCACCACAAGCATCATGGTACTATACATATGGTACCATCATTGACAACATTATCAGATCACAGATACTCAAACCACTGGCAACTCTCTTCCGAAACCACACTTCCTGCTATGGCTTACAATTGATGGAAAATGCCCATGTCCATATCCCCAAACACAGCACCTCCAGAGGTGCGAGTGCATTTGCCTGTCATGCCCTCCAGTACTGGAACTCCCTCCCTCTAAGATTACACCAAGTCTCTTCCCATGCCATGTTCAAGAAGGAGCTATGAAATCATCTTACCACTTCCAGCATGTGCTCCTGTTTCAAACTGCCTTAGCTTATGTAACTGTTCCTAACCTTCACCACCCAGACCATTTCTGCTAGCCCTGCTTAATGTTCTGCACTTGTTCCTACTTTCTCTTACTGCCCTTAAATGAACTAAATTCTCCCTCTTATCTTGCTCTAAGCCCTACCCTATCCCACCTTATACCCTCCTTGCCTCATATTTTCTCTGCTACACCTACCCGCTATTGGCTATTTCATAGATAATAGCCATCATTGTATTTTCCTCCCCTATTTTCTTAAGTAGCTATGATTTAATGTATAACTACCAGTATTATTGCTGTATTTTCATACTGTTATGTATTTACCCTATTTGGTTGTTTACGCCTGCTGACACTGTTCATATGATATGCTAATGTCTACTATGTACTGTAATTTGTATGTACTGAAATTTGTTTTCTGTCGTTTGCTCTGTACCCTCCCGGGTCATGCCTGAAAATAGTCATTGCTATGGCTAGTGCACCTACCCGTTAAACAAAAACTAAATAAAAAAATTAAAAATAAGCTATTTAAAAACATGCAAAAAAAATCATATATCCAACCCCAATGGAATTCAAAGAAGGCATCGTGGACCGCATTCTTGCTCATTACTGGTGCTGCCATATGGTCACTATGATGACCACGTAGCACTAATGGTGGCTTTGTGACCTTGCAGAACTACTGTATGCACATCAGGGGTCACAAACTACTTCCATAATAGTCACGAAAATTTTTAGAGATAGAATCCGACAGAAAAGCAATGTGGAAGCGATGCCACAGAAGAAAGGTCCACATGTAGCATTAGGGTAAGAGTAGGGATACCACTGGACTAGAAACATAAAAATATAGACAATGTCAGCAGAAAAAGACCACTGGTCCATCTGGTCTACCCTGTTTTATCCTATCTTACACCATGACCTATTGTCTAGACAGGGTTTTTTGCTCATACCGCCATCCTTGCTCCCTGCCTTATCACTACCACCCTGAGTAACTAATAAACCCCTTACTCAATCCCATCAATATTTGAATTCATTATTTGTTTTTGTCCTACACCTTTGCAAATAGACTGCTCTATGGCTCAACCACTCTCTATGTAAAGTGACATTTTTTAAAATCCCACCTGAATTGCCCACCGCTAGCTTCAAATCATGCCCCCTGCTTTTGACTTGTCATTTCTGCTAAATAGTCCTCGCAGGTTATAGTACATTCTTTATTATTTCAGGAACTTGAACGTTTCTGTCATGTCACTTGTCTCCCTTCTGACCTTCAGTCAGTACATGAACGATCAGTGCCCTAAGCGGATACTCATAGGATATGCCGTGTTGGCCCTGGGTTCCATGTCAAAATGGTGACTGAAAACAGTGCTGACAAATAACAGCAAATAAAAAACATCCTGATGCAAAGCAACTAAGAGCACTACAGCATGTTCCAAAATCAGTGAACACCCCCCCCCCATCATTAATATAAGTAACTTCGTGGGTGGGGGGCAAACATTGAGATACAGTTAAAGCTTCAGTAGGGGAATACTCCACAAGGGGGACAAGTCAGGAGGGAGAGAACATTGGGGGGAAGGCAACCTGGTGGTGGAGGGGAACAAAGTCAGGAGGATGGGCATAATGAGACTTAAACAAAAAAAAATACCTTCTCCCAGCAGCCAGTCCTAAAACTGGGTTTGTCAGCCACACAGGAGGTGTCTGTAACTACTACACTCTGAGGCCAACTAGGAAATTACCCGATGAACGAGTACCTACATCATTCTCACAGTTAGCACATCTATGGCTCCCTGCCAAAACCAAAATGCTGAACTTTCAATTTGCTATTAACAGCTAAACAAACATGCTAAACTTTCAATCCGCTATGAAGAGTACGTTGCTCATTTCCCACTCGCTGTATTTACCTTGCCCAAATTTTCCTTCTATAGTTGAGTAAAGATGAATCAAGTTCAAGTTTATTGTTTGGTCTACGACCATGACAATTAAATACAGCCCAATGCACTTTACATGAATTCGTATTGTAATAGATATATAGAATAATGGATAGGGAACTGTACACAACAAGGCTGTGTTTCCATTGAGGGTTGATGACATCGAGACCCTCAGAGCAAAAGTTCAAGTCCCTAGTGATGTCATCAACTGACCCGAGATGGAAACATGCAGCCTTGTTGTGCACAGTTCCCTATTATTTTATACAGTATTTGGTTCCCAAAAAAAATTTGACCATTTTAATTTACCATATTTAAGGATTATGGTACAGTTTCCTACCATCTTGTGTTCACACTGCGCATCCACCTGGTCCTCGCTGTCGTGCCACCCTGAATATCTCCATTCTCGCCGTTGTCCTGCTGTGCTACCAACCACAAAGATTCATTGAGGCAGTGTTTTAAAAGAAAACAAAAACAAATATTTTGGAACACGGAGCTGAGTATGACAGAGTCCATGGCCAAACAATCTTTTTACACGCTCTCTCAATTGTTCACTAAGCGGAGCCACCATGTTGACTCATACTTTTTGAAAGTGCATGTTTCAGCCAATTAGGAAACAGTTCAAGGATAAAAAGTTGTTGTACTATCGATGTGATGTCAGAACAATAGTACAACTTTTTTGACCTTTGAACTGTCCTACAACAAGATTTTGAAAGCCATGGCTTTCTATTCATAATAAGACCTAACCATATAATATAAATAAATTACATAAAAACACTCTTAACTGCTATCCCCCAAGTTATACAGAACTCAGAATATAGAAAATGTAAAAAACATATTAAACATGCTATGGCTAAATTCCATCATGTCTAAAACTTCCTAATAACTACCACACTCTATGAAGTGTTACTAAAGTTATATTCCACATAACATTACTTGTTGAATGTGATTTATTAGTCACCCTTTGAAAATGTTCTCTTTAAAGCCCTGAGATTTCTTCAGAAGTGTTCAGTCATAGACCAGTACAAAATAGCAAACTACCAATACCATTAAAATGCATGTATAAATATTTAAAAACTCATTTTTTAAATACATAAAGTGCCTTTATTAAACAGTACTTGTTACTGCCTCTTTGTTTTTAAACCTTAAACATATTTTTGTTATACTTACTAAATACCTGGCAGTTGCTTTAATAATCAATTCATCGCTCCTAGTGAATAATAATTTCAATAAAAGATCTGTATCAACAGATAATATTGAATTAAAACTGTTACTTACTTTGCCCAGATTTACTTGCTATAATCGATACACTATATTCACAGAATACGGTTAGCCCTTAATTATTTTGGTTATCCTATTCTGTGTCATATCCAGCCTGTACCTGTCATTAATTAGCAGTGTCAGTGGCCCAGTAGGTAGCCTACTCGCCTCTGAGGCCGGGAGATCAGAGGGCCGTGGGTTCAGTTCCCACATCTGGCATTTGGGTTAATATCCCAGTACTGACACTGTAGTGCAGCATTAGAGGGGTGCTGCATTTCTGAGGTGCCGTCTTTCGGATGAGATGTTAAACCGAGGTCCCATCTGCCTGGATTGATGGTAGTTCAGGTGGATGCTAAAGATCCCATGGCACTTATCGAAAAGAGTAGGGGAATTTCTCCGGTGTCCTGGCCAAATTTCCCTCATTCACTAAAAATACCACCAACAGCTTAATCTGGTTCAAGGTCAGTTGGCATTCATCCGTATCCCCCTCCCCCGGGTTGTGCCTGAAAATAGGCAGGATTTGTCTAGTGCACTTACCCGGTCAACAAAAACTAAATAAAATAAATAAAAAATTACAGTAGGTGGGGACTCCAGAACTGAGCACAATATACCAGATGGGGTCTTACCAGAGATTTACAGAGGGGTAGTATCACCTCTTTTGTCCTCTCAATACACCCCAACATCCTGGTTGCCTTGCTGTAGGCCTTCTTACATTGGATAGATTGTTGTAGGGAGTCACTTATTATGACTTCCTGGTCCCTTTTCTCTAAAGTAGTGTCCAGCTTAACCCATCCATTCCATTGGGGAGTTGTTGTTCCCTATGTGCATCATCTTGCTCTTTTTGGCATTGATTTTCAATTGCCAAATCTTGGACAACCTCTTTACCCTTTGCAGAAGGCGAAATTAAAGTAAAAGTCAGAGTTTAGATTTTGAGGAAGTTCTGAAATCCATTTCTGAACTTTCTCAGAAATTCTGCCTGCTCTTCATCGTTGCCCCAGTGCTCAATAAAATACTCAAAAAACAGAATCCTATGTGTATTTAAAGAAAAAAACAGATGGCTTGTAGACCTTCCCCTCCACCTGATCACCTGCCTGTGTCCTACTCCAGACTCCAGATTCTCATACATACTTGCAGTAACCCCTCCCATCCCTGTCCCCCATATTTAGAAAAATATCCTCCCTGGTGATCTATTGGTAATGAACTCCCCTCGCATTCCTGGACCACGATGCTGATCCCCATATGTATGAAATAAAGTACAGAATTTTTTTTTTATTTATTCCCGACTCTAGTCAATGCCTGCCTAGCTGCCAGCCTGTCATCAGTGGAGTGCCAATTTCCAAATTCCAATTCTTCTCTGAGTCCCAGCTCCCTACTCCCTGGTGGTCTAATGGTGTACAGTAATAGTAGTAGTAAAGTAGTGGTGACCCTCCATGCCCTCCTCCCACCCCGGCAAGTAGTGTTCCAACCCACTCCCCCACCCTGAAATGGAGCGAGCCACTGACACAGCCTCTGCTCTCCTCCACGGCTCGCAGCCCACTGAGCTATCAATGAATGAGCACATGCTTGTACAAGGAGGATATTTTACTGAATATGGGGGATAGGGATGGGGAGGTTACTAAAAGTATGTATGAGAATCTGGAGTCAGATGGGGGTGGGTGATCAGGCGGGGGGAGGGACCATTAGCCACCAGGATTTTTTATTTAATCAGGTGGCGAATCGATCAGCGACTGGCGGGGGGGTCACTAGCCACAGTGGGGTATTTAACCCATTGGGGGGTGGAACATAGCTGGGAGCAGTGCAGGGCAAAACTTTGTCCTAAACATTCAAAAGTTTTCCAATCCACCACAGACGGAAGCTTGGAAACATCCACAAAAGTTGCCAAATTTTGGAAAAGTTCCGCTAATGCAGAAATGGTAACTTTCACGCACCTCTAGAAGATACACAGTCTAATGGGCTGAAGTGCTGCACACTCAAGCAGACTAGATAGATCATATGACCTGTATTTGCTGGCAATTTCGTATGTTCGTATGTTGCATATTCCTTCTCCTGTATTGCTGATGAACATATTAAAATTAGGACAAGTAGGGAGTGGTCCAATTTTTGAAACAAGGTGGGTGCACTGGCATACCCATTGGTGACAGAAAAGAAAAATGACAGGTACACTTGGACAAAATCAGTAGGGGGACTTGGGGAGGGAAGAACTTCTGGGCTATAGGCCCATTAGTAGTCAGTTATGCAGCACCATGCAACTGGTGCTAAGCAATTCTGTAACCTGGCAGCTTTTTCTAACCAGCATGTTAGATTGTACAAAGCCCACGATTTTCAGATTTTCAGTTATAGCAGGCAATAAGGAAGCTTTATACTTGGTTTAATACAGAAACATTTTCTGGAGCACATTCTTGCTATTCAAAACATTTATCTCTGCTATTTAATAGTATTGGCCTGGACACTGGATCAATTTGTCCATGTTACCCTGGATAATCCAGATAGTTTATCTGGACAATTGCCAGGGTCCTGCTTTTACTACTCTTGATAAACATATTTTACTTAAAAAGTTGTCGTTATTCAGGGTGTCCAGGCATCTCTATTACTGATAATAAACAGTGGATATGGATAATAAAACATGAATGAGAAGAAAATATCTTGATCATTTTTGCCAGACCGGGCATATCCCAAATAAGGTTGGCCACCAAAAAATGAAGGTATCAGCAAGCACACAGAGTGGTTAAAATATTGGCTGAACAACTCTAGGTTTCATTTTTCATTTTCATGCTGGTGAGAGAGAAATGTTAACTGTGGCATTGATGCAAATTAGTTACATTATTAACATCATAAAACTGTTTCTAAATCTTAACCCATCCACCCCCACCAAAAGCTGTTAGTCATTAATCATCTGGGTAGCAGTCGTTCAAATAAATCACATCTCTTGGCTAAACTGTTGTTTAATAATTCATGAAACAGCTTAAACTATTCCTTTATTTAATACAGTAGCACCGTCAAAAAGCACAACTCAGAGTCAAATTGCAAGAAAGTTTGGAGGCAGATCTCTGATCAAGACATTAATTTTTATAACATGTTCATTAGTTTTATAACATGTTCATTAATTTTTATAAAATGTTCCTCTTCAGAATGTTCATTAGTGACATTGGTGAGGAATCCAGGGCAGGCTGTGTCTCTTTGCAGATGATACAAAAATAAGTGGGAGGGTGGATAGTTATGAGGGAATAAGGGATATGCAGAGGGGCCTACAAAAACTACAGGGGGTGGTCAAAGGTCTGGCAGTTAAAATTCCATGCCAAAAAGTGCAAGGTAATGCACCTAGGGAAAATAAAACCCAAGACAGAATACTGGATGGATTAGGTGAGACTTAGCACGACATAAGAGGAACAGGATCTGGAAGTCATCATCAGTAACTCTTTTAAGTGAGCCAGTGAAACAAAGGACATCGCAGGGTTAACAGGATGCTGGGATGTATTGGGAGGGGTACTGATAGCAGAAGAAAAGAGGTACTACTTCCCTTATACAGATCCCTGGTGAGGCCTCACCCAGAGTACTGCATCCAGTTCTGGAGCCCTCACCTCAGAAAGGACAGGGATAGGTTGGAAACAGTGCAACACAGAGTAACAAAAATGATTCTGGGTTAGCGGGGCAGATCCTATGAGGAATGCATCAAAGCATTAAATATGTACTCACTGAAAATCAAAAGAGAGAGGGGAGATATGATTGAGACCTTCAAGTTTATTTTTTTTGCAATTAAATATACTTTACTAAACATAATAACAAATAAAAAAACCTGCCAAACAAACAAGCAGCAACAGGAACATTGAATGTATCTGTGTGATGACATTACCACTCATAATCTGAACACTAACATCGGGGAACGAAACACAAAACTAACAATCAAACCAAACCCCTCCCCCCAATCCCCCAAACACTTATATCCCCCAGAGTACTACAGAGGGAGCAGACGCCCTGGTAAAGAAGCCAAAATTGGAAGGAAAGAAAGAAAGATGGAAAAGGGAGAAAAAAAAAGGAGTCAATACCAACCCCCCCACACACACTGGAGGGAGGATCATCTGCAACTCCATACCAAAGCAGCACCCCCTAAGAAGCCTGCATAATGGGTAAAAGAGCTACAAGATGTCCCCACTTCCTCAGAAATGCCTCCTGAAGGGCCTGCTGGTGAGCAATATGTTTCTCCATTTCCAGGACTTAAAGGACCTCTGAGTGCCATTCTCTGTAAGGGGGGGGGGTGAATGATCCAGCCAGTGTCGGACAATAATTAATTTAGCAACACATGAAATCAAAGACATAAACGCCTTTTGAAAATTGAGCTTGTCTGCCACAAAATAGCCCACCAGGCAGTTATGGGGATTAAAATAGGAGTCTAAACCCAGAAGCAGATCCAGGGAGCCTCGAATCACTTGCCAAAATAGAGCCACCAGTAAACAGTCCCAGAGAATGTGTTTGTGTCCCCTCAGAGCCCCCACATCGAATAAAGGTTGGAGATAGTGACGTGCCCATCCTATAGAGCCTAGAGGAGGAAAAATACAAGTTATGTAATACACAAAATTGTAGGAAATGGTGTCTGTCCTGCTTGATGTGGTTATATAAACATTTCCAGATTTGTCACCACTCTGTCTCATCCAAGGCAAGCCCCAACTCCTTTTGCCAGTAAAAACAAAACCCCGTGGGGTTTCTCAGATCATTGCACTGCAAAATGTCATAAAATGTAGTAACAGAGTGAGGGAGGGATGCTGTATAAATAAGCATCTGCAACAACAGACTAGAGACCCCAAGCCAAGGCGGAGAGCCCAAAATGGAGGAAATCACACCAGCCAACTGCATATGTTTAAAGGGATGATACGTAGGGATTACAAAACACTCTTGAACTACTCCTACTGGGGCAAGCTTTCCCTCATGGAGTAATGAGGCTACCATTGCCCCTTAAAGAGGTGGACAAAAGTTAAAGGGAATAGGATGGTTTGCTATACGAAAGTGTGGATTACCAATAAGCAGTTGAGCAATATCCTTACCAGGATCAAGACCAAGGTTGGCATAGATCTGATGAAGGGTTTTGAGAGACCAGTGCATGGAGGATGCTTGGACAGTTTAATATTTAGTAAACTGCCTAGAATAAGACCTTGACGATGACAAAGCCACTGTTCTAAAGAGAGCCATAGGGGGTAGTAGGCACTACCAGGGGGAATAGCGGTGACAGAGCCCAAATGAAAAAGTTTGCTGCAGTAAATGGCATAAAAATATAAGAAAATGTTAGGTACCCTGAAACCCCCCGCTCCTTCCAAACAGGAATTAACAAGATAAACTGCGGAAAATTATTTACCCTAAATACCAGCTCAAGGTCACGGGGTATATCAGTGGAAATTAAGAGGAGGGAGGCTCAGGAGGGATGGAAACATAGAAACAAAGAAGTTGTCAGAGGAGAAGGACCACCTAGCCCACCTAGTCTGCCCTACTGATCCTGTCTAAAGCACCACCTCAGCCCCCTTTGAGTCCTCATATTTTCCCTGCATTTGAGGAAGTGAGGAAGTACTTCTTTACAGAAAGGGTGGTGGAACTTTGGAACAGTCTGTCAGCTGAGGTGGTAGGTATGAACACAGTCAGGGGATTCAAGCAGGCAAGGGAAAGAATTAAGGAAACAGTGGTTACCCAGGGCCACAAAACCAGGGAGGAGAATGAGGATAGGATAAGGAGGGCTAGTATCCTGGAGGAACAATAGGTTCCAGCAAAGGTTCCAGGGATTATAGGGAGTATGGGCAGACTGGATGGAACTCTGGTCTTTTTCTGCCATCATAGTCTGTGTTTTCTATGTTTCTATTTATTCCCATATTTGTATGTTGAGTTTAATTTCTAGAAACAATAATGAATTATTTATTTTTGCAAAAATAAGCTTCAGATAAACAGGGAGAAGACCAAAATGGTGGTTTTCAGCAGCAATAATAATAGTAACAGAAACTTTTTCTCAATAAACACTCAATCGAAAGCATCAAATTTTATGATTATTTTGGAGTTCATGTCTCTGCAAACTACTCTTGGAAACAACATAGGAATATACCTCTTGCTAAAATAAAAACTACCTTTAACATGGTTAAAATCTTTCATTCAAAATTAGATAAAGCCTCTGTTCTAGGTGTTTTAAGGGTATTAAAAGAGAAGGTTAGTTTGAGTGTGCTATACGGGGCCAAAATGTGAGTCCAGTCATCAACAGATATTCACTGTAGAACACTGGAGAAAGAAATTAGTAAATGTTATCGTTATGTTTTCAAAGTACCTCAATCTGTGCCTGCAGCATTTCTGAGATCAGAACTGGGTCAGATGTCCCTTCAGTCTTTAATTGTAGAAAATCAATTGAACTTTTTACTGTCACCATTCCTCCTTAAAGCTTTTAGTCTACTAAGATTATGCCTGGAGGAACAAATAAATTATTCTTCCAGAGCATTTGCCTTCCCTTTCATACAGATAATTAAAAAAAAAAAATATATATATATATATATATATATATATATATATATATACACACATACATAATATTATGGTAGCACGGTAGTGCTACCATAGTTAGGGTTGAGGAGCCATTTCTATGTTAAACCCCAAAACTTTGCACCTAATAACTTTGCAAACCATTTGACAGATTTGACTGAAATTTGGAATACATGATCAAGAACCATAGGCCTTGGCATCTGCCAGTTTTGTGTCAGTCGGACATACGACTGTGGGTTATTAAACATGATTTGGCGCGCACGCTTACGCTTTTTCTGGAATTCCCACGTCACAAGGCATAGGTTGCACGGTTTATGTGACCATCCCAAAATCTTCAGGGAATGTGCGGCCGGGGTCCCCAATGTGCCTTTTGAAGACTTGGTGAAAAAATATTAAACGGTTTAAAAGTTATTCAAAAAACAATTTCCCATTATAAGTCAATGGGAAAAGTTAACAAAATGTTCAACACTTTCGCAAATGCATTTTTACTTTTGCAAATGGGCCTGTTACTTTTGAAAATCGGCCATTTTGTTTTCAGTTGGTGATTAGAAAAATGCTTGGCATTTAAATTTGGGACCCTCTAGTAACCTAATTCTTTTTGTATTCACCTAGTCGGACCCTGAGGATGCTAGCCATGTCTTTATTTTGGGGTAAAACACCCCAGAAATGTTTTTCAGATTTCTGGAAAAAGTACTTTCGCAAAGTACTTTTGTGCTCATGAACGTGTGGCAAATGTTTGCGAAACCTTTCTAGTCTGTGGGAAAATTACAGCAATTCTTTGGCATTGCACTGCAAAAGAACGGTTTTGATTTTTTGGCTGAAATTTGGAAGGAACGCAGCCGACATCTCATAGATGCAGGCACCATGTTACTATGTGACAACACATCACATGGCAGACTGTTCCCATCTATGCCACCGTGCGCATTGCCCTTTCTGTTGTCATTTGCGCTTGCGTTACCATGTGCGCCACTGTTAGCGCTTCTGTTTGTGTTGCTCTTCCTGTTACTATGCCACAAGACATTATGTGGCGGGGCCCCGTGCTCCTGTTGCCACATTACATTCACTATTTCTCGTTATCATTCTCAAAAAGAAGGGAAATTAGAGGCAAAAAACTCAGTTTAATGCATTAGTTAGGGTTGTTCCACAGCTTATAAAGTGAGGAAATTGTTAGTTGAAAACCTAACTCCGACTCCACCCCCAGCACCACACACACACACACATATGCAAGTATGGGGCAGGACCAAGTCAACACAACCAATGACAGACATCCAGCAGCAGGTGACAGAAATAACAAACAATTGTCTAACTCTACTACGAGACATTCCCACCCACCTGACCAGGTACTGCATGCTCAGTGGAGATCAACAGCAAAACTGAGGCCATGTACACCAAACATACACATCCCTGATTGCAGCTGCACACAACGTACCACACTTAGTAGTTGCATGGCCTTACCTACCGATGCCCCACACCACACCACAACTAGTACTGTGCCGTTAGTCAATATAAATGCTGAAGGTGCATGATGACAGTTGTAGAAAGGTTTTAACACTAGTGAGTATACATTAATTAAGAGAAGTACATAAATTAACTACAAGACACTAGCATGCTCAAGATAAAAGTAGTGTTACATTTAGTATGTGATTTACATAGTAGTACATTTACTGCAACGGTTTACTCAAGATAGAGAGGCTGATGTAAACGTATGGAAAAGCATTGCCTGTTCAACGCTGTGAAATTCGGACTGCCAGTATCAGATGCATTCTTACTGATGAAAGTGTACTGCTGATGTACATACATAGACCTTCAGTGTGTTTCAATACTAAAGATGCAGTAAGTATTCTTAGTAAGAAACAGTGTAATTGCATGGATGAGGCCAAGCAACTTCTAAATATCATAGCACTACTGAGCCAACAATGACGTACCTGTATCGGAGATGTATATAGGATAGATTTTCCTGTAGGCACTTACTGAGTATGTTGTACCTGATAAAGACAATCTCATTGCATCTGTGATGACTAACTTATTCAAATAGTAATACATTTACTATTGTTGCAATGAGTGATCTATGCCACTTATGGACACAGTGTAATTTTTTAACAGTTGTTTCATACTCAGGCTGTATGCCTAGTGTTTGGGTTTGCCACACTTCTGTCACTGATGCTATCAAAGTGATAACTATGTTAATTGTGGTACAAGAGGAATCAAGTAGGTATGGTGTAGATATAAACAGAATGTCTTTTAGTATTGATTTAACTCACAATGGGGTAAGTGTACTAGGACAGCAGGGGGTTATTCTCTATCACTGACTCTGTCAGTTATAATCACACTAAGGTTTGATGACTGTAATGATCAGTTACACTGTTCATCTTCATGAGTTCATATTCACAACCATTCTCCAGTAACTAGACAGTGTATGGTGTAACTGGGTGGGACACTGTGTTTAAAAGCTGCTGCAGTGCCTAGCAGAGGGAGAGTATCTACTCATAAAGACAATTAAGCAATAAGGCATGACCAACAGTTATGTTAAATGGTCTGTTAATCACCCTGTAGGGGTTTAATGTTGAATGAGGCATAGCCGAGTGCCACATGTCTCTAGACAGTGATAAACTGACCATTAACATAATACCTGGGAGTGGCTTATTGCTATCATAATAAAACTGTTTTTTAAACAACATTAAACCATGTTCATCACATGGTTAGGCTCTACATGTATGTTAATAAAACGAAACATAAGGCTGTTATAATGTTTACAATCAATTAGAAAGCTGCATTTCTCAAACCCTTGTTATAATCAGAGATATTATACCTGTACAACTCCTTGGTTTTGCTGAACTCTATTGCTCAGGTGGCCCACCATGTGGTGTGGTCTGATGTGGGCATCGGTAGGTAAGGCCATGCAGCTATTAAGTGTGGTACGCTTGTGCAGCTGCAATCAGGGATGTGTACGTTTGGTGTACATGGCCTCAGTTTTGCTGTTGATCTCCACGGAGCATGCAGTACCTGGTCAGGTGGGTGGGGATGTCTCGTGTACATTTAGACAATTGTTTGTTATTTCTGTCACCTGCGGCTGGATGTCTGTCATTGGTTGTGTTGACTTGTTCCTCCCCCATACTTGCATATGTGTGTGTGTGTGTGTGTGTGTGTGTCTGCGTGTGTGTGGTGCTGGGGGGGTGAATTCGGAGTTAGGGTTTTCAACCCTAACAGCGAATTTCCTCACTTTTGTCGCTGTGGAACAACCTTAACTAATGCATTAAACAGAGTTTTTGCCTCTAATATATATATATATATATATATATATATATATATATATATATATATCCTATGACTCTAAGTCAGATTCTACATGAAATGTATTTAAGGCCTAGAAAATAAATTAGCAAAACTATTAAAGGAAGACTAAGAAACCAAACAACTAGGGTAGATTTTAAAAAAATTTATTTATTAAAATACTACAATTGATACAAATCTTAAAAAGCAAACATCAGTTAGAACCATATTTACAGATCATTCCTGATCCTAAGTCAAGCAGACTGCTGGCTCAGTTCCAGATGGAACTGTATGAAGCAAATTATATCTTGCACAATCAGGGAAGGCCTGGCTATACCTCCCCATATTGCAAGTGCAATAATAATACCACTGATGACTTGAAACACATACTGTTGTTATGTCCCCTGTATGAAACAAGACAGAGTGAATGGCTGGGCTCTACTTTGAGGGATCTCAGCTCCCCCCACAACCATATACTTAAATTGCTTTTTACATCAGAAAACCCAATGATATTGTGTAAACTAAGCAGTTTCTTGACAACCTTACATCTTTGACTATGATTCTTTAGGGAACTATACTTAAATCTATGGAATGCATAGCAACTGTATTTTAATTTTTTTTTGTTGTTTTAAGCTTTTTCTTGCATCTATTGTAAAGATGTATAGTTGCTCATTCAGTAAAAATGTGTACTACATTTATTTTATTCTTTTGGTAACTGGGTAAGGCCTACTAGGCACAGGGACTGCTTTCAGGGGTGACCCGGGAAGACTGGGGAGGTTAATTGACTTGCTCAGGGTCATGCAGTATGCAAGAGGAGATTGTAGGAGTCACAGCCTGGCCTACTGGATAAATCAAGCTCATTCAAAATTCATTACTCTAACCGCTAGGCTATTCTGCCAGCCCATTAATAAATAATGCATTTGTATTCTGGTTTATTTTTTAACAGTTTATTGGAATTAATTTGTTAAGTTAAATTAATTCATTAATATTGTTATTTTTTTGCCCCTTCTCATCATTCTGCTCCATCTGCTCAGCCTCACTCCAGCCCCATCACCCTGGCATCTCCTAGGACTTACCTTACTTGCTGTGTTCCTCCAGAGCTTTTCCTTTCTAATGGGGGCAGAAGGGCCCCCAATACTACCACCACACATTGATCTGGTTATGTGAGATAGGGCCCAAGTAGCTAGGTCCAGGGCCTGTGGGTAGATCAGCTTCATCATGCTACTTGGGTGTTTTTTTCCTCTTTTCTCCTGTTCCTTAGGCCACTGATATAAGAGTGCAACATGCACACAAGCATGCACAATGTGGTGCCCATTGATGTCGTCTCACCCACAAGCTGCTCCAGCTGCACTGCCACCTGTGGTTACCCAGGTGGCAGTATTGTAGCAGAGCTGGCTTCCCTCCCTACCTAGAGGAGAGGCTGTACTCCAAGATGCTTGATATTCCTCCTCCTCCTCCTCATGGCTGGCCCCCAATAACACATATTCATTCCTAAATGTGGGTCACCTGCAATGTGAATGCTAGTGCTACTGTTGTGCCAACATGCTGGCCCATATGATGATGATGATGATTATTATTATTATTATTATTATTATTAATAATTTATTTCAATTAATTTATTATATCCTCTATGGACAGTAGTTCCTGGGTCTGTTAGGGTTTTATGAGTCTACTGGATGAACCAAAGATATTTTTTCTGCCATTATTGTCTGTGTTTCTATTTATTTAAGATAGTCCAGCTAAGATGCAATAGCTACAATTGTAAAGGGATGCAGAAATTACACTATTTTGCAGCTGGTTAGACTAAAGTGCTGAGACGCTAAGTGATTTGCTCAGTGTCATACTTTAGGTGAGGTGGGGATTGAGCCTGGGGCTCCTGGTTCCCATGCTCATGCTCTAGCCATTAGACAACGCTGCCTCTCATTTCATAGGAATTGTAATATGTTGAGAAGTACAGCTTTTATTTAAAATAAAAAATCACTTAAAAAATACTGTACCATGAATAATTTAAATTGCTTGTTCTTCTAAGATTCAGTTTGTGAAGGGAGTACTTCAGAAGGGAAGTATGTTTTCCCTATGGAGTTAATTCAAATGGTGGTATAATCCCTGATGAAACACACACTTCTTTTCTTGTTCTCTTGTTTCAGTGGAAATGTCTCCAGAGGCTCAACACTAAAATGGCTATTTCCATAGGAGTGAAGATATTGAAAAGAGCAGCCTCATTTCCCAGGGTGAGGCTTAACTTTCAGTTTACACAGTGTTGAGCTGATTTAGGCGTTATAAGAGTCAATGCCTCTTTTGAAACGAAGTTCTAAAGAATTCAAAGGAATCCATGGACATTGGCTATTTGCCCTACTGGTGCACAAAAATAAATCTTCTGACAATAATGTTCAGTTAAATACCCTTTCAATTAAAACAGAAGAAAACATCTGAACTGCAATTGCCTTTTTAATGAAGAGATGAATTTCTTCTATATAATATGTCTTGTGAGAAAGGTAAATACCAACTATAAATCACAAACTGCAGGAGATCACAGTTATGAAGTAATGTCTGATCCTTACTGAATTCAGGTCAGCTTTATAACAGCAAATCAATCACTTCCTGCTCAGCATGTGGTTGGATAGATCAAGGCTCAGGGTCTGTTAATCCTTAAAGGGACTGATTCCTCTTTTTAAATTTATTTAAACAGGCTAGCCCAACTAAGATGCAACACCTTGCTTCAAATGTGGTCATGTTTCTACCTGTATGAGGGAGTGGAGTCTGCACTGTGTAATTGGCACTGTTTGGGGTGCCTTAAGAGTCTAAGACACTCTGGCCTTACACTGCCACCAGATCACCATAGATGTTTCAGTGGCTGCTTCTGTCCTGTGGGTGCTATTTTATTTTTAAATTTCTGAATACTATCAGTTCTACCCTATGTATTTAAAATGAGTTCTTTGCAAAGACTGTCACTGTTTGTTGAAGATCTCTATAAATCTCTTAAATCTTACGTAACCCCCCATTACCCGGGGTTACAAGAATCCCAGTTAGACCTAGTGGTAGGCAGGGAAGGCAGCTTGTGAAACTCCAGTTAAATGGATTTCACACTGTCTCACTCTGTTCTCAGTCTCAGCTGAGACTTAGGGATGACATCATTTTAGAACTGTCGCAACTGCATAAGCCACACTGGAATGTTGCAGTTGGAGGTTAGAGTGGAATGTTGGGGAATTTGAAGTCAGTCTGTAAGAGTCTGTTGCAGTCCATAGTAGAGGAAGGAGGTGCTCTACTATAAGCAGGTCCTCAGAGTCCTAAGCTCTATCAAAGAGCTATTTTTTTGTAGAGGTATGTGTTCTCACCTGAAGAAGAACACAAGAAGAGACAAGTAAAGTGGTAGAGACTGCTTTCAGTGGTTCAGGGCCCCATCCCTGCGGGGATGGGTGGAAGAAATCAGCCTGTTTCCAGGGGCAACTCCCCTGGTCTGGCTAGGGAAAAAGAAGCTGCCTGAGTTAAGTTTGTGCTGAGGCACCAGTAGTTCTGGATGAGATTTCTTTGAAGAGAAAATGCCTATGGGGCAACTGCAACCAAGGGGTGAATTCGCTATGCTAAAGGGCCAATGTGTTTTCACCTGAAACAAGATGAAACTAAAGTGACTGTTACTGTGGGGTGAGGAAAAGACAGCCAAGTACAGTTTGGGAGATGTGGAAATTGGACTGCTTAACTCCGGGGGGGGGTCTACAGTAATGGACACAGCCACTTATTAAGTAGGTTCAAGTTCAGCACAAATGGGATGTAAAGGCAGTAGACTGAATGTGAATACATTTAAAGAGAATCTACACAGCAAAGTGTTTTCAAGGATGAGGTGTTTACAGTCCAGAGAAATGGCTAGGTATGAATTATGGGAGCGAGAGGTGGGAGACCCCCCCCCATCAGTAGTAACCAAATTCACCTCTTCAGGTTTGCTTTGGGACACCTGTTGCTTTCTCTCAGGTACTTGGCCAGTGCCTGAGGAAAGTACCCAGATGTGGACTTGATGAGGAAGATTCCCTGATGGAGCCGGAAGTGCTCATAGATGGTTTAGGGAGCTACCAGTAAATGTTCCATGCTATATGGAAAGTGTCCAAAAAGCTGGCATGATAGCCGAGCCATGGAAGGAAGGTAGATCAAGTGGCTGGCAAGGGAGCTGAGCCAGGGAAACCCAGAGCAGAGTACAAGTGCGGGCTGTGTGCCCAGTGTGTTTCAAAGCCTGAGGGCTAAAGTGAAAGTGAATGTGTTCTGATATCCATAAATCTGCATTACCTGGAGTGTAGCCCCATGGGGGTCCATCTATGCTTTGTTATTCTGTTGGATGTGAATAAAAACCACACTTTAGAATCCCACTTCTGGTACTGGACATTACAGTTATTGCTTCCTGTGTCTGGAGTTACTTGGGTGCCCCTGTTGCAGAGTAGCCAAACCTAGCCAATGTGCTGAGTGACATATTTCTCCCCGAACCCAGCCCACTAGCTAGTGCTGTCAAGATAGAAATGGCATACCTGGGTGGGGGTTACACTTAAATGTGTTTTGTTTGTCAGTGGGAGAAGGGCAAGTAGCAATTAGTCAATTCAATTCAGTGAACTCATCTGACCTTGCTCTCCTGACTGCCAGTGAATGTGTGTTGTGAGTGCCAGACTTAAGACAACATGCAGACTTAAAGATAACAGGCTAGTAAATCCTTTATCAGAAATGGGGGGTCAAAATGTACATTCTGACCCCTTACTTTTCAAATGGAGGGGTCGAGTGACCCTCTGACCTCCCCAGCTCCATCGCCTATGAATGTAGCCTAAACCTGGAAAGCACTTTTTCATGTTTGTTTCTAACCATATATTGTAAAAGGCCCATTTTATTTTAGTTTGAATACACTAAACAGTCTAGTACCTAGCTATAACCCACTCATGGGGTGGGGGGCAGTTAGGTTCAATCAATAACCCAAGGGTTTCAGCAGATGAAAAATGGAAGAGAAAAAAAGATGTACAGGACACCAATGCTATCAGTGGCTCAAACCCCTCATTAGACCCCACATCAAGAAAGATTTATTTTATGTCTCAGTTTTGGTCCTCAGTATTTGCCACTTCCCATGTATTCTTAAGCAATATCCAACATTCTTCTTAGGTGGTAATAGAGAAAATGTTTATGGCTAGCATTACACATTTCTTGAAACTGTTTTATCTCCATACACTCTCTATAGTTATACAATTTTTCAGGCTTTCAGATTTTTATAGCCTCCTCATAACCAATCTCACATCCCAAGATTGCCATAACTGCTCTTTTCTGAATTCTAAATATCCTCAACATCTGTTTTAGTTAGACTCCTGTTCTAAACTGGGTATCATAATCTAAACAAGTCTGAATGACAGTACAGTAATACTATACTAAATCTACCTTGCTAACACCTGCTCTGCTTAGCAGGGTAAGAAAATAAAGCCTGCTGTTTGCTTTCTTCAGTATCTTTTCCACCTGCACCTTCCAGTCCAAATCCTGTTGCATGATCAGGCCTAAGAATTTTAGTAACCTCAATGTGCGAACCCCCCACCCCAAAGACAGTGGTACAGAGTCCCATTTTCATAATTTTCTGAACCTAATTTCTTTAGTTTTATCCAGACTGATTTGCATATTTCTTTTCTTCTGACCAATCCTGAATGTGCAGTAAATCAGCCTGTATGGTACTGTCTCTCCTGTCCAAAAAATGATCTATAATTGTAGTGTCATCTACCTATTTAATACATTTTATTTATTGATTTATTTATTTATTTATACATCGGTTTACAACCTTTGAGCCAGAGTCTCATTTCCAAATGTACCTCGTCACAAAGAGGACAAACACAGTACAACATATAGTTACAATATTGTGGTTACAGCATACATCTCTGAGGTTACAGTTTTGGTAGAACAGGCAGTTATAACTTAGTTACAATTTAAGTGTTACAGGAATGGTAATCACAGTTTTATCATGGCCCAGTAGTCACCAGTCATTAATCATAATCAGGAAAAAAACAGGCCCCAGTCTTGTTTCTTGAGGGAAACCTTCACATACTACTCTGTGTATGGATTAAAGCCTGTTTATGTCCACCCACTGAATCCTTCCCACTAAAAACCTTTTAAACCCACCACCTCAAACATAGAAATTGCAAACTGTTCTAATTTGTTTAAAATAATATTGTGATCAATAAATTCAAATGCCTTTCTCTAATCAACCAAAACAGCACTCACAAATTCTCCAACGCTCCATGGCCCCAGGAGACTTTATGAAGGGGGGTTACTCTTACTTGCTTCAAATGATTAGGTAACTTATCAGTTTCTAATGATTAATTAAAAGTATTACACACTCATGGTGCTAATATATTAGCATCATCCCTCCAAATCCAGTTTGGTAACAAATCTGGAACCATGGCCTTATTAATTTTAGGTGTTTTAATTTCCTTTGCCACAGTCTCCACTCTGAGCAAATACCCAGTCGGAACAAATAACTTGTCATTAGGTCTAGGTTTAAGAGGTGTTAAACTCCTACTCATATCACATAGTTGTTTATATAGGGCATCTATAAATACTTGGGCCTCATTTTTGCAAAAAAAAAACATACTTCACAATACTTTTGTACACTTGGTCAATAAAGTCATCCCCTGCCAGAAATGTTTTACCCTCTTCCACCACCTACTGGTGACAGACCTTTGTTAACTCTCAATTGTTGTCTTATAGTAAACTTTCCTTAGCCTTTTGCACTCTCTGTTTACCAGGTTATAATTTATTTTATATTTGCCATATCTCCTTTTCTAAATATCCTCTGCCTCTGGCTTGAATTTTAAACATCTCCTTGATCTGTGGCTTATCAATATAGAACCACACGCACTCTTTCATTGGTACAGTCATATTAACTGTGGTTTGGATAAGGTAAACAACTGCCTCCCATGCAGCATCTATGGATTCCCATTCCAGCCAATCATCTTTTAGTTCCTCTGCAACACTCCTTCTTTTCATTTTTTTTTCACTTTATGCACTTAGTACGTTGTTTTTTTTGTCCCTTTTGTGCTACTCTCCTGGATATTTGATTCTACAACAACCACTGTATGGTCAGAAAACCCAATGGGGTAATATTTTGAGTTCCAAGTATCAGTCACTTAGCTTTGTAATGACAATATCCAAAACAATATCACCTCTTGTACCATCTTTGATTATCTATTTCAAATTCCTCCCTTGAACCACATTCTTTAAGGACAATCTGTTACCATCTCTCATTAATATAATCCCACCCACTGGATGCTTCTCATAGATCCTGTCTAAGCACCAATTTAGGTCTTGAACCATTGTGTAACCATTACTGCCCCGGGGAGGGGTTGATAAAACCCTCAAAAGAACAATGAACAAACACACTCCGGAGCTGTGAAGTGTGGTACGAATGCATGAATGCAGGGTGACACAAACTTAAGGCTTTCCCTTTATTAAATCACACAGTAGTAGTCTACATATAAGGGCACAGGAGCATAGGACCATTATCCAGATGCCCTGGCACTGTGCTCATTACAGCTTCCTCAGGAGGCCCATCTGGGTAACTGTCCTATATATAGCTCCTTTGTACTTCCTGAATGTGTGGACTACTACTGTGGTGATTTTTACTAATAAAAGGGAAAGCACAATTTAAGTTGGTGTCACCATGCATTCATGCATTCTTACCACACATCACATCTCCAGAGTGTGGTTGTTCATTGTTTTTTGTGTACTTCGGAGGGTGAGCACAGCTCTCAACCTGCACCCCACCCTATTCCAGTGAGTGCTGTATTCACCTGGATTCTGGGGTGATAAAAGCCACCTATGAAGAGGGGGCCTATGATTTCTAGGCAGGTAAGATGCAGATGTTTCCACACACAGGGTCTCAAACTCTTACCTTTCCAAATGGAACATTCTCTTGTACTCCATCCCATTTCAAAAAAATGTGATACTAAGCTCCCTTTTTTTCTCTCTTCTTTACATCTTTTTTCCACTCTGTATCCATGAATGGAAATAGTATGGGTGGGAATGTTTGCTCCAGGCCAGGTTTCCGTGATTAATGAAATTTGCATTGCATTCAATTTTATCACACCTTCTAATTCATCTATCTTACTCACAAGAGACCTTGGGTTTGAGTTAAAGACAGTAGGTGTCCATGTCTTAATTGGATTAACCCTCATCCAATTGTAAACTCTCTTATAGCTTTCTAAATCAGGCTTTTGAAAACCCTCTGCTAATATCTTAGAGAGTCAGACAGGAATACAGTATGAATCCTGCACTGATGTAGTTAACACATTTACCTCACACCTTTTTCACAAACGTTTTCCCCTTTACTCCCACCACATTCAATGGCACAATGATTAATCGCATGTTCCCCCTTACAACCCTTTTAAAATATCTACAGCTAGATACTCTTACAGTAAGTAAGTAAGTAAGTAAAAGTTTATTTATAAGCGCTTTTCAGAAACCAAAGCGCTGCACAGTAATTACATTAAATAATAAACAAATATTAATAATAAAATCAATCTTTAAATGCTTTTAAAAACAAAAAGGTTTTTAGCTCGGATTTAAAACTTTCAATGGTCAGGCATCCTCGTATCCGGCTAGGTAGAGAATTCCACAGGGTGGGAGCAGTGTAAGAAAATGCACGTGCCTCAGATGTCTTTAAACGAACCCTGGGAATCTCTAGCAATCCCTCATCAGTGGATCGGAGTGAGCGAGAGGGACAGTAGGGAGTAAGGAGATCTTGCAGATACCATGATCCCTGTTCGTGTAGGGCTTTATAGGTCAGTAACCTGGCCTTAAAGGTGATCCGCCACTGAATCGGCAGCCAGTGCAGTCCGCGCAGCACAGGCGTAATATGACTATTTCTAGATGACCCAGTCAAGAGCCTGGTTGCTGCATTCTGCACCAGCTGCAAGCGGCGGATATCAACCCCTGGTAATCCTAGGTACAAGGCATTGCAGTAGTCAAGGCGAGAGGTCACAAAGGCGTGGACCAAGGTAGGAAGGTCAGCCAGAGGAACCAGGTGTTTCACCCGAGCAATAGTTCTAAGATGGTAAAATGAGGATTTGACAACAGCTGACACCTGAGATTTTAGGGTCAGGCCGTCGTCTATAATAACGCCCAGATTATGTACCTGGTCTGAGGTTGAGAGCTGGACACCATCCAGCAATATACCTGATGGAGTCCCAACCCTAAAACCCTCCTCAAGGTGACCAGGGTCCACAGCCAAAACCTTGGTCTTATCCAAGTTTAACTTCAGCCAGCTGGTACTCATCCAATCTTTGATTTTGGATAGACAGTTGTTAAGCACAGAGATCGCATCTTCCTGTCCAGGACTGAAGGACAGATACAACTGGGTATCATCTGCATAGCAGTGAAAACCCAGATTGTATCACCTAATAATGTCTCCCAATGGCAGCATATATACAGCGAACAAAATGGGTGCCAAAATGGAGCCCTGCGGCACCCCACAGGATAGGGAGATGGCATCAGAGGAATAAATTCCAGTGACAACCCTCTGCCTCTGACCTGTGAGGAAGGATCGAAACCAATGTAGAACTGTACCAGTCAGTCCACAATAAAGCCACAGGCGCTCCAAAAGCACACCATGGTCCACAGTATCAAATGTTGCAGAGAGATCAAGAAGGACTAGAATAGTACAAGCCTTTCGATCTCTCGCAATCAGGAGATCATTTGAAACCCAGACAAGGGCAGTCTCAGTGCTATGTCTTTTCCTAAATCCCGATTGAAGTGTATCATAGACATTCTGATTTATAAGATGGTCATCCAGTTGTAGTGCAACCACCTTTTCAATAACCTTACCCACAAAGGGCAGGTTAGAGATAGGTCTGTAGTTAGCTAAGCAGTCTGGATTCAATGAAGGCTTTTTAAAGAGTGGTCAAATGACCGCCTCCTTTAGGGGATCAGGAAAGACCCCCTGCTCCAAAGATTTCCAGACAATTTCAGCAAGGATCATACAGATAGTATCTACGCAACCTAATAATAGTGACAAAGGGCCCGGATTCAAACTACAGCTGGTTGGTCATACAATCTGGACAATCCTCACAATAACCATGAGCTCTGGCCTGCCAAAGTCAGACCAGGTAACAGAGGTGTTTGCTTCCTCGCACTGATCACCACAAACCCTTAAAGAGGGAGCTTGGCCGATACTCGACCTGATGTTGGCAATCTTATCTGTGAAGAACCGAGCAAGTTCATCACATTTTTTTGTGAAAAATCTCTTCCTGACTGCAGACAGAGTGGATTGCACAGTCTGTCGACAGTCTGAAAGAGTTGAGCCGGTCGGTTCCGCACAGCAGCAATCTCCCTGGACAGGAACTCTGCCTTCTTACGGGTGATTACTGATTGATAGAAACCATAATGGTCCATCAACCTAAGTTTGTCTGCATCAAGGCCGGATTTCCGTCAAGCCCTCTCTAGCCTTCATCCCACTCTCCTTAGTTCCTTTAAAGACTCATCAAACCATAGAGTCTTTGGGCACTGAGTGAGTGGGCGAACACGGACAGGAGCAACTAGGTCCAGGGCCTCACTACCTGCCTTATTATAGGCAAGAATGAGGTCCCCTTGACCCATGCACTCACCACAAATACCCGATAGATCCAGTACCACCAGTAGACCCTCTGGGGTAACTCCCCTTAAAGGACAATACTGGACCATCTCCATAGAGGCAGGTCTATTTGGGGGTGCCCCGAAGCTGAATCTTATGGTATGATGGTCTGTCCATGCATTCGGTTCCACCCCCAAATGCATGACCTCCAAATCCAGTAGAAACACTAGAGCTAATGAGTGACCCCCTATATGGGTAGCAGAGGTAACTACCTGTGAGAGGCATAACACAGTCATAAGTTGGAGGAGATTCTTTCCAAAATGTGAGAGTTCATCGATGACCCAAGCATTGAAGTCACCCAGTATTAACCATCTGGTGACTCCATTATCATTCGTCCAGTGAAGTCCATGACTCCTTCAGGAATTCTCCACCATCACCGGGTGGATGATAGATGAGGAGAATCCTGAACCCCGCACCTGCTCCCAGGATACACTCAAAGGAACGAGTGCTATCCACTGGAACATCCACAAGACTCAACTCCATTTTAAAAAAGATGGCTACTCCCACACCTCTACGATCCAGTCTCAGGTGGTGTATCACCGAGAACCCAGCTGGAGCAGCAGAAGCTAGTATTGGACCTGCATTCTCATCAAGCCAGGTCTCAGTGATAGATGCCAGGTAAGATGTTGCAACAAGATCTGCAATAACAGCAGTCTTGTCCCTGATAGACCTGGCATTACATAACACTGCCCGAGTTGGATGGGTTTTCAGGGAGGAGTGCAGTATCTGCCCACAGTTTGCAGAGCTCTTGGGTATGGGAATCAGGCAGAGAGGACCCCTCTCCTGATCCCATTTCACCCCAGGGTATCTCCTAGTCTCAACTATCCCTATGTGCTCACTCCTTTCCATTCTCCCACTCAGACCAGCCCCCCCCACCTCTCAAGTGCCTTCTCATTATCCCCAATGCACAACACTTAATAAAAACATCGGCAGGTAAACGGGGACAAAGAAAGGGGCCAAACAAGTACATACTACATTCACTATTTATCATTAAAAGCATAGCAGTTATTAATAAAACAGGTGAAATACATTTCATTTTGTCCAATATGAGAAGACCTTGACTTTAGTGTCCAGTATTGCTGCAGGCAAGATAAATTCACTGGGCCAAACTATGGAAGTCAAAATTTTGACAAATAGAAACTGATCCAGAGGTTTTGGCCTTGGGACTATTCTCTGCAGTGGACTCCCACAGAACACTTCTGCCACTCCTGTGGGAGCCACTCACACAGAGTGCCGCTCCACTGAGTGCCACTTAGAGAAGTCTTCCTCTTGTGTGGTGAATCCTGCCCACTTGCTGACATCATGCCTGCACCCCTCCTGCCAGTCCCGATTACTACCACCAGACCAGACTGGAGCTGCTTCACAAGGGGGGTGGGTGGGCTGAAGGAAGTGTAGGTAGAAGGCTTGTTGGTGCCCTTAGACATGAAGACAGATCTCTGTGGTTGGCTGCAGTAGACAGAGGGGCTCAGAGCACCCTTCCTCTTATGTGGGTGACTTCTCCTGTGTTAGTTCCTATGAATCTATCCCATCCTAGATGTCTTGGTATTCAGTCCACCATGGTTGGCAATAACCAGCACCTGCTGCAGTGCTGATCAAGTGGATTCAGTCACATTTGTAGGCTACAAATCAACAAAAGTCTCCATTCATCTGTAAATTTTAGCTTCAATATTGTGTGGAACTCAACATGTCAATACCTTTCTTTTCAAGCAGGATCTCTGCTTCTCTTTCTACTGTCATCTCAGGCAGACAGATACATAGTATATGTGTCTGCAGCACCAGCTGTTAGTCTATTCAGTAGACATACACACATTTGCTCTCTTTAGATCTCTACCAGATCTGCCTGTGGTCCAGGTTAGTCCCTGCTGTTTACTGCAGAAACAGCTGTTCCAGTTGTTTTGGCTGAGCTGTCAATTTAGGTAGGCAGTGGCTGGGAAGGCAAAAAATTAATTAGGTTCATCACAGATCCTGGACCCCTTCTGACCCTCCTCAGGCAACTTCATATGATTGATTTCCAGTCACCCTTTGACTCCATTGCCATGGCAGTGTGGTTCTGATGTGATAAAAATGGCTGCTGAGTTGTAATCTAAAGGTAATTTCCCATGAAAGTTGTTTATCAAAATAAATCCACATCCTGAACTGATCCTGCGTGGGTGCAAGCTGACATCTTGCTCAGCAGCAACAGCAGCAATCAGACAGTTGACAGTCCTGTTGCTAGCACTGTAGACTCACTTCATCAGTGGTGGCTGATGTCTTTGGTGTGCAAGTAACAGGTATAGTAGCCCCAAGTGGGATACACTCTGAAAAGGTGTGGGGAAGGGAAACTCTGCTGTTCAGTTGCAGTTGTGGTGCAGCTGCTTGGGATACAAGACTTGTACAAAAACAGAAAAAGACAGTGCACACAAAGCCATTGATGTTGGAAAGAATTTATTATGCCATGATTCCAACTGTGCAAATTGCACTGTGCACAAAAAATTGCAAAATATCAAGAAAATACACCAACTGTCAAAGCCCTTGTAGGTCAATTGACTAGACTCCTGAAGGTTTTGTGTCAAACTGACACTTCAACAAAGGACAGAGTCTGTCCAATAGTATGCTATTATTCATAGACCATAATTTAAAGGTACATTGACCTCACAAAAGCTACTGAGGATCTCAAAATAGTGCAACTGTCACCAACAATTTAAAGGGAAATATGAACAAATAACACTAATATAACAATTAACAATATACAAATGCCTAATACATAACATACAAAAAAACACTGTAATAGATACCACAATAGATTAAAACTGTTAAAAAAATTGCCAGTACTAAACAGAGAACAAAAAGAAAAAATAGATGGCATTTGTTCTAAGAGGCGGTAAAGAGGAGGAGTTGAATGTGTACTCTAAGGACTGCTAGAACTGTGAAGCTAAGCTAAGGAGAGGCATGAGGTAAAAGTGACAGACTTATAAAATTAGATTTTCAGATACATGCAAGGCAGAAGGCTGAGTTCATGAATAAATAAATACTGACACGATTACAGGAAGATAGTAGCAATGAAAAAAAGCGTTAAAGACTGAGTATGCAAGTCTGAAGTTTGGGGGGATGGGGACAGAGAAAAAGTTTAAGGAATAAAATATAAAGTGTGAACACTTTGGATGAATAGTGGAGAGACAGGAAATAATATGTTTCAAGAAGGATGAAATGCTAGTCATCTCTGTTTACACAGAGCAAAAGAGAAATTCAGGACAAGTTGCAACCAAATGTAGCGGAAGATAAAAATGTATCAAGTAAAATGGAATCCATTAAAGACTGTGTCAATGAAAAAAAAAAAAAGAAAAGCACATCAGCTACATAAGAATAAAACATTCAGCCTGAACAGTTTGTCTTAGAAAGGACTCAAAGTCAATCACATCATTTAGCCCTGCTAGTTTGAAGGAATTGATTCAGTATAGTCTGGGGCCCAAATGAAAAAAAACCTGCCTAAATTTAAAATTGGTAGCACCCACCTCCTTGCAGAAAAGGTTGAACACTTCTTTAAGAAGGGATTAACCCCCAAGAGTGATTTTAGGGGGGATGTGGTATTATGCAGTGGTAACTTTGAGAAATATGGATGCTTTTCTAAATCATGTCCAATCACCTTAACAAATCTCTTGAAAAAGTAAAAATAATGAATCTCCTTTAACATGTCTATAATTTTACAATGTTTTCATCCTATATTGATTTCAGTATGGCACATTTACTTTACATATCTTCTCTGCTTCTTGTTTTGTCTATATGTGTAATTTATAAACCTGCTGTCACTGCCTATGAATATCAGACAAACCAGAAACCCCGCCACTCAAATTTTCCAATTGCCCAGATGCTGCACTACTGTGGCACAGCATGCATTCTCACACCGTGCACCCCTCTGGGTAAATGCACTGCTCCCTGACTTCTCTGGCTCCACAACGATTGGCACTTTAAAACATAGACTGTGCCAGCACCTCATTGATATGAGTAACAGCATGTGTCCCCGCTAAGGCTCTGCACACAGCAACAATCTGCCTCTAGCACTTATCTTTGCCTCTGTCATGAAAGGATAGTCAAACTGCAGCACTTCTCCCACCTCTCTACTGCTCCCTGGTTCTGCCCCTTGGCCCTGACCTATCCCTACCCTCCTCCCTCCCTGCCCTCTGTGCTCTGCTCACCTAGCCCTCCCACTCCCAATGTATCCTTCCCTAGCCTATCTACTTATCATCTTGACATGAGCATACATTGTACAATGCCTCAGCATACCTAGTGCTTTATGTTTTAATTTCTGTAACCTCCATGTATATTTTTCTTAGTATTTTTATATTTGTCTGCAGTATTGCACTTTGTTGTCTAATGTATCTGACATGGAGCCTATCAATGAGCGTCCACTCACAGGTAATTTCCAAGATCTCAATAAAATAAAAAATAACAAATAAACCACTTACACTATATAATTTATAAAAAAAAAAAAAAAAGCTTATTTCAATGTCATTTTTTACAGCTACGAAACATGGACAAAAGTTGTTTTCATTTTACAACTTTACAAGATGAATAATATACTAATGAAAATATTTCTAATAGTGTTTCTCTAATTTTCAGGTAATAACAACAACTGAAAGGCAACAAAATTGCTGAAGACCCTGCTGAGACTTTGACTATCTTAACCAAAAAAAAAATGCCTGACTAGTTACTGATCCAAGTCCCTCCAGTTGTACCTCTCCACAATTCCTATGCCATTCTGGCAAAGTGTGATTCCTCTATGGAGGCACCCGCAGTGGAGACCACAGTGGAGACCAAGGAGGATGCTGGGAACCTCCTCAAAGGAGTCCCACAGGAGGGTGGCAGGGGAAGGAAACAACTCCTGGTGGGGGACCCATTGTTAGAAAGGTAGAACTGGGGAGGAAGGGAGAGGGGGTAAGGTGCTGCCTGGCGCCATGGCTTGAGGGACAGGGAGCAAATCCTCAGGATTTTGTGGAGCAGCTGCACAGGGAGGGAGCTGGATGTCATTGTCCACCCAAGGACAAATGACCTGGCTAAGAAAGGGATTAGAGAGTGCAGGAAGAGTTTGTGGAATTGGGGAGGGCCTTGAACCGTGCTACGCACAATAACCTTCTCGAGGTGCTGCCCATCTATGGCGTAGGAGAGGCTAGGGTGTTCCGCACCATGGGATTTAATCAGTGGTTGAAAAACTGGTGTGGAGCTTAGGGATTTGGCATCATTGGGGACTGGGGTTCCATCTGCAGTGATGCAAGCCTATACTGGCATGATGGGCTGCATCTGTCCAGGAGGGGAACCAGGATCCTAGGTGATAGATTTAAATGCTTCATTGGCAAGCATTTAAACTAGCCAAGGGGGGAGGCACTGGAAAGGAGAAGGGAAATCCTAGCCCCCCCAAAAATCACTGTAGTAAGTGCGGTAAACACCAACACAGAGGTGTCGATAGGGAAAAGGGCAGGGGTAAATGGAGAAAGTGACAAAGGCAAGAAGGACAGGGTTGGGGCAAAAAAGAGTAAGGCAATCAGGAAATGGATGGTAATGAGTACCAGTGCCCATAGTCTGGGCAACAAGCTTCCTGAACTGGTGGCCTTGATGGAAGAGGGATGCCTGGATATCGTAGCAGTCACAGAAACATGGTACACAGAGAACCATGACTGGGATGTTAACATACCAGGGTACATAACCTACAGGAGAGACAGGCAGGGGATAAGAGGGGTAGGAGTAGCTCTCTATATAAAGGAAGGGATAAAAGCAACTGAACAAAAGAGTAAACATGGAGGAGAGGAGGCACTGTGGGTCACCTTGGAGACTGGAAAGGGCACCACAATCCGCACAGGGGATGTGTACAGACCCCCATGTCAGGGGGAGGGAATGGACAAGGATATGATAGAAGGCATTCTTAGAATGGCAGAGAAATGGAAGATACTGTTGATGGGAGACCTGAATATGCCAGATGTTAACTGGAGCACATTTGCTGCAGCCACATCCAAGAGCAGGGCCATTTTGATGCCCTACAGGTGGCAGGCCTCAGACAGTTAGTCTGAACCCACTCATGAGGGAGCAATCTTAGACATCGTACTCTCAAACGGGGGCAGTGAGAGGATCTCAGATCTAGAAGTGGGTTGCCATCTGGGAAGAAGTGACCATCAAACAGTGTGGTTCATGTTAAACTCAGCCACGGAGTCAAGCCATACAAAAGTGATGGTACTGGACTTCAAGAGGGCTGACTTTGGCAAGATGGGAGAGTGCCTCAGAAAAGCACTAGCAAACAGGCTAGAAGGGTGTGTGGAGCAACAATGGGGAATCATCAAAACTGCCATCACAGAGGCAACAAGCCTTTGTGTGAAGCAAATACACAAATCAAAATGAAAGAAAAAGCCACTATGGTTCTCAAAAGAGCTGGCTATGAAAATCAGGAAGAAAAAGATAGCATTCCGGAAGTATAAGGAAACACAGAAGGAGCAGGACAAAGAGCTGTACCAGTTAAGGCAGAAGGAAGCAGGGAGGGAGGTCAGAATAGCAAAGGCCCAAACTGATGAAAAGATAGCCAACTCAGTTAAGATGGGGGGTAAAACCTTTTACAGGTACATCATGAGTGTAGAAAGACAAAGGGAGGGATAGTGAAGCTGAATAGAATGAACGGTGGGTGGGCAGAGGAACAGTAAAAAGCAGGATACTGAATGAATATTTCTGCTCAGTATTCACAAAAGAGGAGAGGGAAGTGCCTAATCCAATTAACAGAAGCACTCTTGATAGGGGTCGATCCAGTCCTTTCATAGAAGAAAGGGTTCTGCAAGAACTCCTAAACTGAAGGTGGACAAAGCAATGGGGCCTGATGGAATTCACCCAGAATTCTAAAAGAATTAAGGGGAACTAGTGAAACCACTGGCTACTCTTTTAATAAATCATGGAGGATGGTGTGGTACTCGAGGACTGGAGGAAGGTGGATGTGATTCCCCTTCCAAAAGTGGGACCAAGACAGAGGTAGGAAACTACAGACCTGTCAGTCTGACCTTTGTGGTAGGGAAAGTGATGGAGTCACTTCTGAAGGAAAGAATAATTGAGTACCTAGAGGCCAGTGGGGCACAGGACCCAAGGCAGATGGGTTCACAGTGGAAGGTCATGTCAGATGAATCTAATAGATTTATTTGACTGGGTGACCAAAGTAGTAGACCATGTGAGGGGCTATAGATATGGCTCTACCTAGCCTTTAGCAAGGCATTTGACACAGTCCTGCACAAAAGATTAATAGTCAAATTAACCAGCTGGGAGTGGGTCCCAGGGTGATAGCCTGCAAAGCATTGGCTGGACAACAGGACACAGAAGGTAATTGTAAATGGAGTCCACCTGAAGAAAGAGGAGTTACTAGTGGGCAACGCAGGGTTCAGTATTGGGTCCAGTCCTTTTAATGTCTCTATAAGTGACATTGCAGAGGACTGGAAGGAAAGTATGCCCTTTGCAGATGACACAAAGATCTGCAACAGGGTTGATACACAAGGAATCGTGGAAAGGATGAGAAGGGACTTGGCAAGGTTGGAGGAATGGTCAGAAGTATGGCAGCTAGGATTCAATGAAAAGAAGTGCAAAATAATGCACCTGAGAAACAAGAACCCAGGGGAAGAATACACAATGGGGGGGAGGTAGTAACAACAACAAAAAAGGAAAGGGACCTGGGGTAATCATATCAGGTGACCTTAAGGTTAGCAAGCAATGTGAGAAGGCAGTAGGGAGGGCTGTGGGTATACTGGGATGCATAGGGAGAGGCATCAGCAGCAGAAAACAGGAAGTTGTTATCCCTCTGTACAGACAGTTGGTGAGACGCCATCTGGAGTACTATGTCCAGTTCTGGAGACCCCATCTCCGCAAGGACATAGACAGGATAGAGGCAGTCCAGAGGAGGGTAACTAAAATGGTGGAGGGTCTGCAAGAGAAGCCGTATGAGGAGAGACTAAAGGAGCTTAATATGTATACCCTTGAAGAAAGAAGGGAGAGGGGGGACAGATAGAAACTTTTAAGTACCTCAGTGGAATCAACAAAGCCCAAGAGGGTAGCATCTTTCAGAAAAAGAGACGTCCAAGAACAAGGGGACACAATTTAAAGATAGAGGGAGGGTCAGTTCAGGGGCAATGTGAGGAAGTATTATTTCACAAAGAGGGTAGTGGATGCATGGAACAGCCTTCCTGAGAAGGTTGTGGGGTCTAAAACTGTGGGAGAATTCAAGAAAGCATGGGAAAGACATAAG
Organism: Neoceratodus forsteri; assembly: GCA_016271365.2. Lineage (NCBI taxonomy): Eukaryota > Metazoa > Chordata > Ceratodontiformes > Ceratodontidae > Neoceratodus > Neoceratodus forsteri. The sequence continues at coordinate 1,018,239,455 of CM028132.1, read as the reverse complement.
GCAATTTTTGTGGGGGGTAGGAAGAAAAAGGTTAACTAGGATTAACTAGGATCTGCGGCCTATCCTGTAGGTAGGGACATGGGCAGACTAGATGGGCCAAGCGGTCCTTATGTGCCGACAAAGTCTATGTTTCTATGTTTCTAAGTGTATCATTTGCCAAATAACATCACAGGAACACCTGAGGACTGTAACAACTGGAGGACTAAAGACATTTTATAATGCATGCCTTGTTAGAAAAGTCCATGTTTATCAGTGATTGCAGGCATTAGACATTGACGCAATACTAGCTCTGCCTGCAGTACATTATCCTGCACAATTTTATCAGTTCTACAGCAGCAAAACAAACCTGAAGCATTTTGAGGGGTGAGGGAGAAGATCAAGTCCTGGCTGTTCTACTGATACTGGTCAGTGTTAAAGCTCACAGAGTAGGTGATAGACTCACCAGCCTGTTAAATGGAATTTGTGTATAATATGCAGAAGGTGTATCACAAAAAAGACAAAAATCTATCACAGATTGTAACCTTCAGAGGTCAAGAAACTTTGCTTGATGCAGTTGAAGCCAGCAAAGATGGACAAGACAATATAGTTGTATACTAAATTGAACTGCACTTAATTGCATTTGAAGCAGAATACCGCAAAGACTACAATAGTACTTTCACCAGCAAAAGAAACATGCAGACAACATTTTCACTATCCAGTGACAAGGAAGATGAGTCTGTGTATAAAACATGTTTCAGTGAACAAATTTCTGAAATGGAGAATGAGCTTGTTATCAGCGGAAAAGCCTTGTTCATGTCTTACCTGTTACAGAGATACCAGGATATTCTGAAAGGCAAAGTTCGTAGCAATGACAGTTACCAAAGTGAGAAGCTAAAAAAGAGACTAACAGACTATTTTGGTGACCAAATTATTTTTCAAATGCAACATAACCCAAGTAAACCAGAGTTTCCGTGCAGCAGCATTGTGTTTTTGGAAGATGTCATCAACATGGTTTCCTGGTTGCATTCTAAGCAACAGTACGAAAAGGAAAACCCTCTTCCTACTTCTGAAAATAAAGATTAATGTTCAACAGCATTTAGCATTAACAAAGTCATTAATAAATAAATAAATGCAGCACAGGTCCTCCGTAGTAAACTTAAAATGTGTGATGGACTGGATATCAATCCAAAAGATAATTCCACTATCAATTTAGAACAAGCATTATACGATTCCTGACAATGTGCATAGGCTCCTGAAATGGGTATTCCAAGGGGGGCATGGGGTCATAATGTTGCAGGTCACTACCTTGCAGCAATATACCGTGCTTTGAATACAGAGAAAACATTGCTGGCACAGGTCCTCCGTAGTAAACTTAAAATGTGTGATGGACTGGATATCAATCCAAAAGATAATTCCACTATCAATTTAGAACAAGCATTATACGATTCCTGACAATGAGCATAGGCTCCTGAAATGGGTATTCCAAGGGGGGCATTGGGTCATAATGTTGCAGGTCACTACCTTGCAGCAATATACCGTGCTTTGAATACAGCGAAAACATTGCTGGCACAGATACAAACTGCCGAAAATAATTTTGGCCACAACAACTTGTGTTTTTATTGTTATCTACAGGGAGAGCTCTGCCTCTGCACCTCCATTATGGGGTTAGCTCCAACCCCATTATTAAAATAATTAACTCTGGGGGTTCAACATGGGGACAGAGAGAAACACTGCGGGGGGGGAGAAACCATGCAATGCAGTGTCCAAAAAGTCTGGGACCAGGATTCGAGCACCGGTCCAGAGACACACAGCAACCTCCTGTATTGTCGTGGCTCATCCTACTGAGCCAAGGCAGCAACTCAGTGCACCACCTCCAGAATGGAGGTCTTCATATCCACTTAATTCCTCCTCCCAACCCATGTGCAATAAGGTACCTAACCACGCATAAAACATATCTATCATGTGAGGTTGTGTACCCTCTCATGCTACTGCACTGCGCAATGTATTCCGTGTGGTATTCTGTGTGACATATTCACTTAATAGGTTCCAAAGGGATGGTGATGATGAACTTATTGAAGCAGGCAGTCCCTTAGCAACAGCCACTAGCAAGACCCTCCACAGACAGATATTATCAGTAGGTCAGGACTTCATTCATATAGTATCCAGAGATGCAAAGTGTGCACCTAAACATGTTGGGCTTCCAATGTCCAAATGCCATATGACAGGCTCTAAACAGGTAGTAACAATGGTGCACAAGCTAGCTAACTGCATTAGTTATGAAGCCCCAGAGAGAAATGACACAGCCATTGCAATGGATCAGCATGAAAAAGCTGCCTGGGGCAATATCATAATTTCATCAAACATACAGCATGGGGAGTTTGTTAGGTTTGCTGCTGACGGTAATGATATAAAGGAGGAAACATTAGATGGAAAGCACACAACCCATGCCACAACTATGGTAGTATATCAGTGTCAGACTCCCACAATACTGGAAGGCAGCTTTAGCACAGTGGCGGCTCAGGCTCAAGCAAAAAAAATTTCACTGCAAACATGATCACTTGAAACTCCTGCAATGTGTCAAGCCATTCTGTAGTACAATCCTCATGGCAGACTTCCTGCACCAAATCTTGTGAGAAAAGTGAAAAGTTACTGGTTAGTGATGTTGAAGCTTGCTGACAAGCTGCCAACCTTGATCTGTAATGGTTAATTCCAAGATGCTGCCCAACCAAGCTATTTAAGGTTGAGTTTTAAAAGGTGATACTCAGCAAGTACCAGGATAGACAGCTTTTAATGTGATGATTTCATCTATCACATCAACAGTATACTAACAACTTTGGTACTGTTGAATGCTACCAGCATTACCTACTGAACGGAGTATTGTTTTCATTCTAATGAAGAATGTCTGCAAGATGTCTAGGGCACTTGGCCAAGATTACAGTGTCTTGACATTTGATGAGGCTATATATTTTAAATCCAAAGAGATTCAGTGGAAGTGCCCAGAGGAATTTCAGAAAACAGTCTTGAGAATGGGTGGTTTCCACATAGCACAGGCATTTCTGGCTGTAATTGGAAAGAAGTATGAAGAAAGTGGGCTGGAAGATATCCTCATAGAATTGTAGGAGTATGGTAGCAACACCGCACGCAATCTACTTAAAGGCAAATCCTACAACTGTAGAGTGAGGGCCTTCAAGCTTGTAATGGAGGCTTTGTCCAGACTGAGATAGCAGACATTTTGTAACTGGGTACAGATCATGTCACCAGTAGACCCAGATCATGTGAAATACATGTATATAGAGAAGCAACATTGAATGTAATTCATTTATAGGATTCTTGCCAACAAGATTCTGTAGTTTCCCCAGGATATCCATCGTGTCTCAGAGGTAGAATATGGATGGGGAACATGGTCCCTTTGAGATAAAAAAAACAATGTATCTTGACAGTTTCTCAGTGATGGACCCTCTATACCAGAGACAATGGGTCTTCCAGAAGTACTGGTCAACTTTTTGTGCACTTTGGGTAAAATATAGAATGTCAGATGCACTCTCACCCCGCTAAGTAAATGATCCTCATTAATTCCATTCAAAAGTCCAAAGTAGGCCTACCCAGTGGTGCTGAGGGTTGAGGCACTGGATGCCACACCTCACGCCACGCTGGTGACTCTGGTTTGAGAATGAGCCAGGGTCTCTGAAGGCCGGCGGGGGGGAGGGAGAGGATGTGAGAAGTGGCCAGTAGGCAGCGCTCCACCTAGGGAGGAGGTATCCAGCTCTCTTGGAGCTTGACTGCCTCCCTGGTGGAGGCCAGAGGGATGGTGCCATGTAGGAGAGCTTAGACATAGGTCGATGAGGAGGGTTGAGGGGATCCGGTCCAGAGCTGCGGTGTGCATGTGCACCTCCACGTGCATGTGTCACCACTTCTGGGGGTCCCAGGGTAGCTTATGGGAGAAAGTGGAGGAAACTGTGGAGGCCAACATGGATGATGCCCCCAGACCAACTCTGGGGATCTGCCAGGGCGCACATGGTGCTAGTGGCTCCCGAAAGACCCTGAGATTGGTAGGCTCGGTGGATGCTGAGGTCGACCTGCCACAAGGAGGATAAAAATAATCCATGAAAAGTCCAAAGTATAACATGCTGACATATTTACACAAACATTTAGCTGTCTAGACACATGATTCAACTTTAAGGCATAAAAAAGGGTATATATCAAACAGTTCTACCTTGACAACAGCTGGTTCCTGTCTCATAGCATGTTTGCAAATAGTTCACACACATTACAATATCATGCTTTAATCCCAAGCACCTGAGCATATTATACATGGCAGTGATCTATATATACAGCAGAGCCAATGGGGATACAACCCAGTACCTTGCTGTAAATGATATATCACAAAATACTACATGAAAAAAGGGCTTGATTGTCATTACACTGTTTCCTTCAACATACTGCAGCATTTTGCAGTAATACTGAAAGGTACTGTGTTGTATTCTGGCAGTGATAATACATATATATATATATATATATATATGTGTGTGTAATAGATATACCACTCTGAGGTGTGAGTTTGTGATCAGTATACACACGCCTTGGTGTGCGTTGTACGCATGAGGCTTCAGGCAGAGTGCATTAACCACCCAAGGCGTGCATATATCAGAGCGCAACCACACACCTCAGAATGGTTTATCTATCTTATAAAATGTCAAAATTGTTTTGGAGGGGGGTAAAAGTGCAGGTGTGTGGTCGAGCTCTGGTATACGCATGGTCATGTGATGTGTTTTATCCAATCAGGTATGCTATTATTGATTGATTTTTCCTACCCATTTTATAAATAGATAGATAGATAGATAGATAGATAGATAGATAGATAGATAGATAGATAGATAGATAGATAGATACACACATATACATATATGTATCACTCTATGTACCATGTGTATGGTTGGATCAGTGGAGGTATTAGAAGTGTCATGTCAGCCTAAGCAATGGTCTGACAGGTTTTTCATAATGGTGCATGGGGATGGAAACTTCCCCTTCTGAGTTCAAGTGCATGCTAGTTGTCTCCTCAACTAACATAGGAGTATCTTCAGTCAAGGCAGGTTCACTTCATCTTCTGTTTATGGGTGCTGTCCATCCACTTGTTCAATATATTCTTCCTTCGGTAATATCTGTGTCAAAGGGCACAAAGGGTTCTGTATGAAGATCCAACAGGGTTCCTGGTTGATTAGATTCCTCCCTAGGTATAATGTTGAGTAACAAACTTTTAATATCCATAGCAGAATTGAGATGTAGTGATTTGATTTTCCTGATTAATCCTCTGTTTCCTCTTGGATGATACAAAGTGTTTCTATGGGTCTCTTTCTGCAGATAGCAGATCTAGTTTCTGGCTGCAGAGGAACATAAGGTTCAATCATTGTGATAAGAAAAAATGTTTGACAGTAGATTTACTAATGAAATTTGCATATAAGTGATTCCAATAAATCATCTGAATCTGATTTGCTTCTCCTACTAGTCATATTTTGTAAACCATAGTCCTGAATCTGTTCCAGCTTGACCTAAGGAGTACTGCTCCATCTATCCGAAAGCTTGTGCTTTCCAAGCAATGACTGGTTTTGTACTAGTACCCTGTCTCTGGACAAAATTTCACGTGCCTTCACTTTCTTGTTGTAGCGAGCTTTATCATCTCTGTTTATTTCACAGCCATTTCTTTTGCCAAACTGTATGCTATGTTCAACTGATCTTTCAATTTATGGACATACTAGAGATATGTCTCAAGCCAGGCTCCCTCAGTTGAGATTCTAAAGCACAAGTCAGAAAGCAATCTGGCTTTCCAGCCAAATATGAAAAAATACAGTGAAATCCAGTTGTGTCACTTTTGGTCGAGTTATAAGAATGCACAAGTATGCTCACTTGCTGTTTCTAATTTCCATTTTCTTTTTTTTTTGGGGGGGGTGGTCCAGCATACTCAAAATATTGAGCAATGTCCAAATAAAGCATTTTGGTTGCTGATCACTTAGGTCATGATATGGGCTTGTGTGTGATTTGTATTTTCTGTAGAGGGATAACAGTTCTTTTTCCTGATAAGTTTAAAAAGTTCTTTCATGATCTGATGGGATTCTATTAGGTGCTCCCTAGTGCACAGTGAACTTTTCCTTCAACAATTGTGATTCCATTGTGGCCTTTTGGTCCTTGGTGGAATATAGAGTACATGGCTGAATCTGGAAAAATGGTATGTAACTACAAAAGCATTGGCAATGTTCTTTGTTCGAGGCTAAGGAAATCAATACATACCAACTACATAGGTGCACTGGTAACAATGCTATGGGGGGGGGACTGCTGTCCTTGTTGGCAAGGTCTTTCTTTGTATGTATCTGCTGCACTACTTGCATAGTGTTTCACATCACTTTCCACATGTTGCCAATGGAAGCAAATTTCAGCAAATTCCAATGTCCTTTTGTCATCAGTGCCCAAAAATATCATATAATGCATACATTACATGTTTTCTGAACTTGTTTGCAAATAGGAGTTTCTGTCTGTGGAATCTCTTTAGGCCTTGAGTATCCCAGTAGGGAAAGTTGTGGAAAAGTTTCACCTTAGGACACTCACTTAACAAAAAGTGTGTATCATTTTTAGACACAACTTGTTTTGCACCCCATCTTTCTGGTGTGCAATCACAGTGTCATACAGACTAGGATCCAGTCTTTGTTCAAGCTACAAATCATGCTGACTCAGCTGCAGCAGTATGTCTGGTTTGCAGCTGTAAAGCTACAGTAAGCTTCTTGCAAACAATCACTAGAGGCTCATAGGCTGTCGATGAGATGATGAGCATTTACAGGTGAAGGTTGTTCTTCAGTCTTTAGTTTCTTGCATTATGCATTTAAAGTGGTGTGTAGAATCATTCATGATCCATTCTTGGTTGTCCGTGGCAGATATAGTTGGGTGTTGAAGCAGTGCATAGGCATCAGCATGATTCAGTCCAGGTCTATACTCTACATACAGGATAATGAATGGGCATCAATGAACAATCACATTGTACCAGCATCGAGTGGTTACCTTGGCAACTCAAGTAAACCTTGAAAGCGCAACTCGAGAGGTTTATAAAGTTGCCAAGGTAACCACGAGATGCGGGTACTACGTTGTTGTTCATTGATGCCCATTCATTGTCTTTTATAGTGTATGGGCATCGATGAACACTAGAAATTAGTTAAACAAATGCCTTCTGCCAGTTCAATTTAAATACAGATGTCGGCACTTACATAAAAGCTCATAAGTAAACTTTGTAGCCACACTGAGAAAAGCAGTACAACATTTTTTACCTTGTTCAGTGTCTTTGAGAATTTCATGAAATGAAAGGTGGACAAAAATTAAATCTACAAGACAACTATATGCATGAAATAAAACCCTACCATTTACAAAATAACGTGAATTAAATAAGGAAACAACAAAAGTCATGTGACTCAAAACGGCCAATGTAGTGCTTTACAAATGTTTTCCAGTCAGTGCACGCAGGATTTGAAAAAAAAATTGCTGCCATAATAATCAGTTGGGTTTTACTATACTAGCTGTGTGCATTCGTTTGTGACTGGGCTATCGCTAGTAACTGTGGAAAAAACAAATGTGCACGCTCAGCTGTCCATGCTGTCATGGTGACAGCAGCTCATGGGGATACTAATAGAGAAAATGCACATGCTCAGATCTTTACTTGCTGTTATACCATCAATGTGATGTATCATCAATGGGTTAACAACATAGTTACATCACATTGATTATATAACAACCTTGGGAAAAGATGATTTTCTGATAATAACAACATTCTATCATACACTATAGAGTAATCATAGAATGAGAATTCTAATAGTCATCAGGTAAGCAATAAGACACAACGGGGTGTGCATTACAGTGTGATAACTGCACTCCTAGGGGCGTAGTTAGGCATGAGGCCAAAGGTCGAGTGAAGGTTGTCCCTAGGAGTGTGGTTATCACACCATAATGCACAACCCCGAAGTGTCTTATTGTGCTTATAAAATGTCCCTTTAATTTTAGAAGCAGTTTTTTTTATTTTTAAACAAGTAAAAATGTAAGTGAACCTGTGCTTACAACATAAAATAGTCCTTCCGCCTATTGGTGCTAGATTAAAGTAATGTTATACAGTGTGTGCCTCCCTGCCCACTTAAGCTTCATATTCCCCTGCCTGCCACAGCAATTCACAAATGCTGTTTTTCTCATTCTAAGTATGACACATAGCCCCCTTATTTTATTTCATTCTCCTCACTCTATAGACAAAACTAAAAGGAAGCCATCATAGAAGCTTCTCAGTTCCCCAGTGCTGCAAGCATGAGCGCGGTTCAAAACCGCCACACTTGCAGATGGCATCATGAACTGCTCGCTCTATCCTAAAAGAAAAACAGCAGGGTGAGTTATTTACCACCTTTTCTCTTTGTTTATATAGTATTATTGCTTACTTTCTTCATTCTGTTTTTTTTCCCCTCTGTGTGTTCCCACATTCAAAAAATGGAATGTTTATCATCGAATGTTTACCATGGAATACAGGGATTTAAAATTCTGCTCAATTGTACTAGCAAAATGTTCCTCTACTAACATACTGTACATACAGACAACAAAGGCCTGTTTTAGAGCCAGAGACTCGATTATCTCACTTGTCAGGGAAAGCAGAAGACATTTTTCTTATGAGCAGGTAAAGATAGAAGGGAGATTTTTCACTGTTAGCAAACAAACAATTGTAATGAAAACTATAAACAATACTTAATGTTTCTAATTTATTTATGTGTGTAAGGAGAGTGTGACAATCTGGTAAACAATAATTAATTAATTTATTTTATTTTATATTTAAGATAATTTTAATGTTAGGGCCCAGTTGAAGGTTTCTACGGTGTAAAGGTAGCAGCCGTGTTTGTAGTGGAAGATCAGTTCCAGTTGTAGGGAGACTGATGAAAGTTCTGGTTGTAGGAGGACTGATCTGCTCATAGTGTAATGTGGTTTAGGACCAGGATGACTGTGCGTATACAGAGAATTAATGTACGGTCAGCTGATCTGTCTTGGCCAATGAGATTTCTAGATTTCTTCTTGCCATTTTATAATGTCTATTGCTATCCAGCTTCACCACAGTCTTCACATACATCAATGGGGTTATTGTTTCTCCTGACAGTAATATATAACCCATAGATATATTTATGGAATTTGTAAACAATGGCCCATTTGAGAGCTATAAACCCCAGCTTGTGGACTGGATAAATTCCATTCTGATAATGCTTAGTTCCTACTGGTGAATGCCACAAGTCTCAATCCTTCTGGTAAGCTTGATAGAGGACTACCTTAAGCCCATTAAGGTAGTCATCCATATCCAGAGTGTATGGCTTTGCTGATTTACATATGCCAGTACTAATGCATTAGTCTTTTGAGGGATGATTTCAAAGAATGTTGTTTCACAGGCTGCATCTCAGCAGGGTCCAAAAGGTTTGTGGACCTTGAAGCAATCTTTTGTTCTTATCTCCTCATTCTGAGTAACTCTGCAGGATTTGTTCACTGATGGGTATCCTCATGTTACACACAGTAAGGATTACATTATGTGGGGATAGTCCTTGATAAAGTGCCTGTAGTACCCACAGAATGCAATGGATCTCTGGCAGTCTTTTAAGTTCTGTGGTAGAGGCCAGGTAGTCAAGGCTTTGACCTTGCAGGGGTCAGTTTGAATCACACATTCTAAAATTATATGTCCTATATAATATGTTTAGCGTTGGACAAACTGACACTTGTCTATCAAGAGTTTGAGCCTGAACTCTTTCAGGCAGTCTAGAACATTGATCAAGCATGATTTCTGTTCCTCCAATGTACTGCCAAGCATAATTAGATCTTATGGGTAGACTATACATGCCAGTAAATTTATATCTTATACACCTCCTTCCATAAGGCACCGGAATGTATCCAGAACACTAGTGATCCTTTGGGGCTAACACAGAAACTCCTTCCCCACAAAACAAAACTAACAGATGAATACAGTTTTCTCTCAGTCTCCTCAGGCCATGGGTATTTAGTAATAAACACTACACATATCCAGCACAGACAACTAGCAATCCCTATTAAGATAGTCCAAGGTGCTGTGTATCCTTGACATCGTGTACTGATCGAGTAATGTCCATTTGTTGAGCATCCTGTAGTCCATATACATGAATACTATCCTGTCTTTGACAGGAAGCTCCTGCCATTCTTGAAGATTGACCTTTTCTTAAATCTGTTGCAACAGTTCTTCTATTTCTTAGCCTAATCTATTCATTGCAATCTCTAGTCCATAAGGTTGCCCACCTATAGGCACCCCCTTCCCTTTCTTGACTATGCTATAGTGTCCCCTTTAATTTTCCTTTTCCCTCTCAGGTCTTCGTACAGGGAGGTTATTGTGGTAACCTCCAACCTTATGTAAAACAACATGCTGTGTTTATCACTATTGGATTTAGTATGTAATACAGTAGCACTATGTCATAAGATACCTTGATGTATATACCTTATGGGCCCAATTCTACAAAGAAAAATACTTCAGGTGCAAGTGTAACACACTTGCGCAAGATACACTACCACAATTGTGACATGCAATATACAGCCTATTCTAGAACATGCAAGAGATACTCCAAATGCAACTGCGCAAGTCGTGACACACAAGATACATGATATAAACGGGTGTAACATGCAGCTGTGGCTTAACATACACCAGCAGATACGCCAGAGCTATGGCAGAAGCTGCAACAGAGAGACAAAGGCGGAAGAAAAACTTCAGCCATGAGGAAGTGCAGACACTGGTAGAACAGATAGGTAAGCACCATGCACTCCTCATGAGTCATGGAGGGGAGACCAAGAGGAGGGAGAAAAGGAGGAAGGCATGGGACAGGGTGACATGGAAGGACAATGCCATTGCAGCACAGCGCAGGACAGTCCGTGACATTCAGAAAAAATATAATGATCTCAAGCGCCTAGTGAAGCACAAGTTGGTGCAGAAAAGATGGAGTGCACAGGACACAGGGGGTGGACTCACCCTGCAGCAGCCACTCAGCAGTGTGGAGAGGAGGATAGCAGCACACATCAGCCAGCAGAGCATTGCTAGAGTCACAGAGCTGGACAGCTTCAGACAACATACTGCCACAGGTAGGGACAAACAACAGCAATGCATGTGCCAGGCCTGACATGGCAACAGCACTGCAACCTACAGCAAAGGTGGGGTGGGTGGGGTGACAACGTGTAGGCAAATGTAGTGGTGGGGTGGCATGCCACAGGAATGCCACATGGCCACAGCTGGCCACAGAGTGGGCCTAGGGAACAAGACAATGGCCAGGGGCAGGCCAGGGACAAGCATGTGTGCAGCTGACATGTGCTGCTGTGCAAAGGAATGTACCATGCCCATCTGGATGGGCTGGCACGTGCACATGAAACTGGTGGGGGAGGCTATGCACAGGTATGGGCTGTACTGAACTAGGAATTGCTGTGACATGCACTGTGTACTGGGAGAGCTATGCTGACCAGGGGGTGCTGTGACATGCACTGTGTAGTGTTGGGGGGGTAGTGCTCAGGCATGGGCTGTGCTAAACTGAGAGTTGCTGTGACATGTACTGTGTCCAGGGGGGAGGGTATGCTGACAAGGTGGTGCTGCAAAATGCACTGTGTATTTGTGGGGGGGCTGTGCACAGGTATGGGCAGTGCAGAACTGGGAGTTGCTGTGACATGCACTGTGTACTGGTAGTGGTGGGGCTGTGCACAGGTATGGGCTGTGCTGAAGTGGGAGTTGTTGTGACATGCACGGTGTACTGTTGGGGTGGCTGTGCACAGGTATGGGCTGTGCTGATCTGGGAGTTGCTGTAACATGCACTGTGTACTGGTGGGGGGCTGTGCACAGGTATGGGCTGTGCTGAACTGGGGGTTGATGTGACATGCACTGTGTACTGGTGGAGGTGCTGTATAGGGTTGTCAGAACCCTCTGAGGTTCTGGGTTCTAGTTCTAGTCTAGAACTTTTGAAAAAGTTCTAGGGTTCTAATCTTTTTTAGAACTTTTTAGAACTCGAACCCTTTTTTTTAATTGTGCTTCCAAAATGAAGATAATAGTGACATACATGTCATGAAACTGATAGCAAAAACAACTAAATCTGTTCATTGTAACAGGAGAGAGAGAGAGAGATGATCATTTGTGACTTTGACATGACTCTAGCTAGGGTTATCTGTGGTTTCTTCTCCTTTTTTAGTAGTAAAAGTCAGTCACTAACGGGTGCTTACAGAACAACCGACCCACCCACACATATTAGATGCCACACACTTGGTGCCATTTGGCACAGTCACATTGGATAAAGTGCAGTCAAATGGGGCACAGCAGCAGCACAGATGGAAAGTACACCATGCAGGATTCACAAATATTTTTTAACGAAAAACAGATTTTTCTCTTCCCTCTGGTCACCTAAAATATTTCCAGGATTTATTTATTTAGCAAAATTCCACACACTTAATGCTCGGCGGCAAACACACAGACACACACACTGGGTAAAGTCAGTGTAGTCCCAGAGGTCACAGCAAACGTGATAAGAAGTATACCACACAGGAGTCGACAGATATTTAAGCAATAAGGCATGACAAGGTGTGTGTTATCGTGTATGCTGGTTGCATACTGATGCAGTTTGCTTGCTTCCCTGGCTGCTCCCGCACTTTGTCAACAGCAATTGAGTGGAGAGTGGAAGTGGAAGCAAGCAGCAGTCTTCAGGACTGTGTTTTATTTCTTCATTGGGGCATTTCTGTGGGGATTTACTAGTGTGGCCAGGGCTAGATTTACATTGCTGTGGGCCCTATGCACAGCAGTAACCAATTCCTCCCCCCTCCAGTAGCACTGTCATCTCACTCCCATTTTTAGCACCAAGGGTAGGCAACAGCCAGCCAGGAGCAGTAGCCTAAACTGTAGCCAGCCTTCCTGCATCATTGAATACATGGTAATGAAGCAGCCAATCAATACACCATTAAAACACCACTCACAGACTCATGCAACAAGTCCTGCATTAAATGAATGACATTGCTATGTTTAAAACATTTATGTTCATCACACCAACCAATAAGGTCAAACACATTAACATACTTTATAAATAAGTAACAACTCCCAACAGCCAATAAATAGCCTCTTAGCCAACATTATACAAGGACACCGTGCCAAATAAACGACAATGCATACATACCAACTGTGCATTTGATTGGCTTTGTACAATGTGTTGGTGTGTTTTGAGTTTCTTTATTTTAACCTTTATTATTGCCATGCAGTCATTCAGTTTGATTTTGAAAGCATATGATTTATGCTTCCTATGCCATAACCCCCCAAACCTGGCTACTCCATCCTCACAACTATTTTTTTTGTACTAAATAAACAAACTTGGTCATTGGCATTTTGTCTGTGGGCAGGGGCTGTGGCACTAGTGGCAAAAAACTGCAGCCAGATCCTGACCTTCAGGCTCAGTTCCTGCTTCCAGCCTCTGCTGAATGATTACAGTAGAATATAGAGTATACTGTCTCTGGGTGGGATGGTGGGACCTGCCCAATGACGCAAGCATTGTAGGATCTGCTGTACCTCCTCATCCTATTAAACACACTGAGTCCTGCTTGCTGCCTCACTACTGTCAATCACCGCATGGCACCGCACCACCCATCGCACACTGGTCAGCACCGCACTAAAATAGTACCGTAACCAACCAGCTCGGCAGCTGTAGGCAGAAATGGATTTTGTGCTGAAAAATGACTCACCCTTCCACTGCTGCTGATTTTTAACTGGAGACTGCATTCCATTCTCGGCCAGCTCATCAGCTGACGACCACAACCTCACAACTAAAAACTCGCATGAGGCAAAAGGCGCAAATTGAATTGCTGCCTGCTACACACTCAATTGGTCTGTCCCTGATCCTGACCTTCAGGCGCACAAGCTGAATTGTGAAGGTTGGGGAGAGTTTGGCTGAGGCACCAATGTTTGCACAAAAACAGGGAATAACGCGCAGTGGCCAGCCCAAACTCATCTGTGGCTCCTCCTCCGTGACTTCACTGACCCTTCCAGTCAAAAAACACATTGTGCCGAATGCCGGCTGCATTATTGGGTTGCATTCTTGAGTGGAGGGCATGGAGGTGAGCAAAAAAAAAAGATCCGAACCCTTATGCGAACCCTCTGGTGTTTGAGTTCTAATTTAGAACTCGAACACCAGAGTTCGAGTAGGGTTCGAATCTTTCTAGAACTAGTTCTGACAACCCTAGTGCTGTAGTGCTCAGGCATGGGCTGTGCTGAACATGGAATTGCTGTGACATGCACTGTGTATTGGGGGGGCTATGTTGACCAGGGGGTGCTGTGACATGCACTGTGTACTGGTGGGGGGGTAGTGCTCAGGCATGGGCTGTGCTGAACTGGGAGTTGCTGTGACATGTACTGTGTACTGGTCGGGGTAGTGCTCAGGCATGGGCTGTGCTGAACTGGGAGTTGCTGTGACATGTACTGTGTACTGGTCGGGGGTAGTGCTCAGGCATGGGCTGTGCTGAACTGGGAGTTGCTGTGGCATTCACTGTGTACAGGGTGGAGGCTATGCTGACCAGGGGGTGCTGTGACATGCACTGTGTACTGGTGGGAAGGCTGTGCACAGGTATGGGCAGTGCTGAACTGGGAGTTGCTGTGACATGCACTGTGTACTGGTGGTGGGGGATGGCTGTGCACAGGTATTGGCTGTGCTGAACTGGGGGTTGCTGTGACATGCACTGTGTACTGGTGGGGGTGGGGTAGTGCTCAGGCATGGGCTGTGCTGAACATGGAGTTGCTGTGACATGCACTGTGTATTGGGGGTGCTATGCTGACCAGGGTGCTGTGACATGCACTGCGTACTGGTCGGGAGTAGTGCTCAAGCATGGGCTGTGCTGAACTGGGAGTTGCTGTGGCATTCACTGTGTACAGGGGGGAGGCTATGCTGACCAGGGGGTGCTGTGACATGCACTGTGTACTGGTGGGAGGGGACTGTGCACAGGTATGGGCAGTGCCGAACTGGGAGTTGCTGTGACATACACTGTGTACTCGTGGTGGGGGTCTGTGCACAGGTATGGGTTGTGCTGAACTGGGAGTTGCTGTGACATGCACTGTGTACTGGTGGTGGGGGATGGCTGTGCACAGGTATTGGCTGTGCTGTACTGAGGGTTGCTGTGACATGCACTGTGTACTGGTGCGGATGGGGTAGTGCTCAGGCATGGGCTGTGCTGAACATGGAGTTGCTGTGACACGCACTGTGTATTGGGGGTGCTATGCTGACCAGGGTGCTGTGACATGCACTGTGTACTGGTGGTGGGGGATGGCTGTGCACAGGTATGGGCTGTGCTGAACTGGGGGTTGATGTGACATGCACTGTGTACTGGTGGGGGTGGGGTAGTGCTCAGGCATGGGCTGTGCTGAACATGGAGTTGCTGTGACATGCACTGTGTACTGGGGGTGCTATGCTGACCGGGGTGCTGTGACATGCACTGTGTACTGGTGGGGAGGTAGTGCTCAGGCATGGGCTGTGCTGAACTGGGAGTTGCTGTGACATGTACTGTGTACTGGTCGGGGGTAGTGCTCAGGTGTGGGCTGTGCTGAACTGGGAGTTGTTGGGGCATGCACTGTGTACACGGGGGGAGGCTGTGCTGACCAGGGGGTGCTGTGACATGCACTGTGTACTGGTGGTAGGGGGCTGTGCATAGGTATGGGCTGTGCTGAACTGGGAGTTGCTGTGACATGCACTGTGTACTGGGGAGTAGTGCTCAGGCATGGGCTGTGCTGAACTGGGAGTTGCTGTGACATTCACTGTGTACTGGTGGGGGGTTAGTGCTCAGGTATGGGCTGTGCTGAACTGGGAGTTGCTGTGACATGCACTGTGTACTGAGGCAGGGCTGTGCACAGGTATGAGCAGTGCTAAACTGGGAGTTGCTGTGACATGTATTATGTACTGGTGGGGGTAGTGCTCTGGCATGGGCTGTGCTGTACTGGGAGTTGCTGTGACATGCAATGTGTACTGGTGGGGTGGTAGTGCTCAGCCATGGGCTGTGCTGAACTGGGAGTTGCTGTGACATGCACTGTGTACTGTGGGGGGGGCTATACTGACCAGGGGTGCTGTGACATGCACTGTGTACTGGTGGGGGGGGGGGTTCTGCTCAGGCATGGGCTGTGCTGAACTGGGAGTTGCTGTGACATGAACTGTGTACTGGGGAGGCTATTCTGACCTGGGGGTGCAGTGATATGTACTGCGTACTGGTGGGGCTGCAGTGCACAGGCATGGGCTATGCTGTAAGGATGGGGCATGCGGCACTGCCTCAGTGCTCACAGAGTGAGGTCAAGGGCTGCTGGAGATGTGCATGGATGGCAGGGACAACACATTCACCCAGTGGTGCTGGCCCCTGCAGCGCAGTGTTGCCCAATGGGTGTGGCTGTGCACGGTGTCACTGTGCAGTGGGGAACTGAACAGGGCAGCTGTGTGACAACTCAATAAGATGTACCAAGATGGACAGCACAGCATGGGCAGCAATAGTGGGGGGACCACGCCAACAGCGCAGGACACAAGTACAGAGGTGGCATACACCTGATGATACTGTACAGATGTGTGGTAGGTGCAATACCATAGAGCAATGCTGAAGCAGACCGGTGAGGGCAACACTGATCAGACAGGTGAATGCATGCAGTGATGTGGAGACACACTAACATATTGCCCATCCAACAGGTGCTGTGGCAGTTGGCGAAGGTGGTCCGGGCAGAGCTGGAAGGTGGGAGCAGCAGCAGCGGCAAGGCCAGGATGTTGCCGGCACAGACCAGGCCACTGGCACAGTGTCAGATGATGGCAGCAGCATAATGTCCAGTGGAGGCAGCCCAGACTCCAGTACACCTGTGGCCGGCACACCGGAACCCATGTCAGAGCCTGAAGGGAATGGTGATGGCGACAGCCCCATGGGTGAGTAGGGGGTGGCCAGCAGTGAGGAGGATGCAGCAGAACCACCATGGGAGCAGTAGGGCACCACAGAGGACACCACCAGCAGTGACCCCACACCAGTGGAGGCGGTGCAGACACCTGTTGACAACCAGGAGGTGGCTGAGCATGAACAGTCAGCAGCACAGGACACTGCTATAGGGTTTCTGAGCCCTCTGAGCACCTGTGGACTGATGCTGTCCTGGAGCTGCAGAACCACTTTTCCTCACCGGCCTACAAAGGGGACTACTGCCAGTCAGTGCTGGCCAGCCAGGGAAATGTCAGGCAGGAGCTGGGGAACATTTGGCAGGGCATGCAGGAGCACCACACCAGCATGGAGACGCAGCTGTCTAGCATTGCCAACTGTTTGCAGGCATGCACCAGGGAGACATCGGCACACATGACTGGCCTGGGGAATGCCATACAGGGTATCCAGCACTGTGCTGAATGCTAGGTGGTCTTCATGGACTGCCTCAGCACAGGCCTGGAATGCATGATGGCAGACCAGCAGCGCCATGACACAGCCATGGTCATGGCCTTGCAGGCCATAGCACGTACACTGCAGCTGCTGCAACACCTGCAATACCTGTCCCAGCAGATGACCCCACTGGCCACTGCACAGGCCAGCAAGCAGACACAACCTCTGGAACCTGTGCAATCCCGATGCTCGGGCCAGGTGTCAGTTGCGCCCCCCTCCCACCAGTCATGCTGCCGGAGCTGCAAGCCCAGCCAGGCAGTACCCACACTGACCCGGGCACAGGCCGGCACCATGGTGCACCCACTGTGACCTATACAGCCATGCCAGCACCACAGGAACAGGCCCAGGTGAGACTCACACACAGACCCACTGGAACAGAGACAGGCACAGGGCACACTCAAGGGGGTGAGCACACTGAGGCTGGTGCTCCACAGGCTGCACAGGGACTGAGAAGATCTACACATGATGGGGGATCATACAGTGCAGCACTGGCACAGCTGCAGCCACATGTGGTACCGAGGCATGTTTTCCTGTGGGGGGCAGAGGCACAGCAGAGCCTCTGTGGTGGCACACACAGGCCCACAGGGTGTGATGATAGGAGAGGACCACCAGGGCACCACACAACCTGCCAGAACAGCAGGGTCCCCTATAGCCCAGCATCCAGCACCGGAGGGGTCTGTGCAAGCACAGCATGGCCTTGGCAGATGGCTGTAATACGCCCAAGAGTCTGGTGCAGATGGAGTATGGTTGAGTGGGGCTTCATTGGGGAGGCAGGGCCAATAGCATGGCAGGGAGTCACTTGTATTTGGGGGGCACTGTGCAGTACACAAGGGTGTGAGTGTGTGTATGTATGACTCTGTGAATGGGTGAGTGTGGTGGCATAAGTGATGGGAAGGACAGGGGAGCACTGTGATATGCACACCTGTTATTGAATATGCAACTTGTAAATAGATCATTGCACCTGATCCATACTTTGTGTTGTTTGTATATTGTTAGTATAAAGTTAGTGTCATACAGGATACAAGTTGGTTAGAGTGTAACCCCCATTTACATCCATGTATAATGTGGGTCCACTGTATACATGGCGTGTTGTGTCATTCCTCAGGTAACGTTAGATGTCCACAAGTGCCGGTCACAGCCCTGGGAGGACATGCGCTGGTAGGTAGGTGATAGCCATCATGGGGAATGGGTCAGGCCATCTATGGGACATGGCTGCACAGAACTTCAGAGGTGGTGCCAGGCACCTGGTACATGGTACAGGACAGATGAGGCCAGCCGCAGTCCATGGAGACTGGTGCGTGGGGTATAGCTGAACAACAGGATGGCACAAGCCATGGCATGCAGGTGCCATGGAGCAGTACCACAATGGCCAGCAGTGGCAGGGGTGCTGCAGGATGGAACATGCCCAGACAGGTAGCCCAGGCAGGCCACATGCCATGTGTACAGTGAACCCACAGCAGGACAGCTGCAATGTCCTGCACAGCCACAGGGCATGACCATGGCATGTGTCCCAATACCCATGTGTCACTGGTGCCACACCCAGGGGAAGGGGCAAATCTGGTTGATGCATTGCCAGGCATGGCCACAGCCAGCGCAGCAGTTGGCAGTGCCCTGTAGGGGGGTGGATGAGGACACAGCACGCTGCAGTGCACAGGCGACACAGCTGTCATGCACAGCATGTGCATATCAGACACACATACTACCATACCATACTGCCACATGACTAGGCCTACCAGTCACATGGCCTCACTCGATATATGGCACCCACACTGAGGGCTGTTCCTGGTGTCCCACACACCCCTGTGGCCATACTGTCCCCTGCCTCAGATGTACCACCTGTACTGGGCCTGGTCACATGCCCCCCCATACCCATCCCATCACCTCGACCACCCGGCCACAGTCCCTATCCAAACCAGCTCCCTGGGCTATGTGGTCCATGGCACCACCACCTGTCCACTAGACTGACGGCCCCACCCCTCCACACCCAGCTGTCAGGAGGTCTAGACCTCAGTCTTAGGTACTTAGCAATATTGGGAATGCAAGGAATCACAGATCCATTGCAAAGGAGTAGTATACCTGGCTAACACTACCATACAGGATAATCAAAGTCGCCCTAAGCAGTACTTACCAATACAAACTGGGAGTCAAATGCAGCGGTCCCTATACCTCAAGGATACTCAGTGTCACTTGGTCTCTGAATTGGAAGACATAATGACCCACATCATATACCTATGATAAGTACAATGGTTACTGTATTATAGAAACAATTCTAGTTACAGAGATGAGTCCTATTGGCTACATAAGAGGTGGATCCACGGTCCAAGATAACATCATACTGGTCTGTAGTAGACATCGGTTTGTGAAACAAAGGAGTACGGTTCTACATATGACAGTGTAGTAGCACAATTCACCAAAAGGTGGCAATGCCGACATATATATCATAATCATTGCAAGGACACAGGTGTCCTAACAAATGCACATGCACTAGCAAATGGGCAGGAAGGAGGGGTGGAAGAACAATGGGGAAAAATAAAAACTGCCATCACAGAGGTAATGAGCCTTTGTGTGAAGCAAATAAACAAAACAAAACGATGTTAGAAACCACTATGGTTCTCAAAGGAAGTGGCAGTGAAGGTTCAAGAGAAAAAGAAAGCATTCAGGAAGTACAAGGAATCACAGAAGGAGCAGGACAGAGAACTGTATCAGTTAAAGCAAAAGGAAGCTGGGAGGGCAGTCAGAACAGCAAAGGCCCAAACTGAGGAAAAGATAGCCAACTCAGTTAAGAAGGGGGATAAAACCTTTTATAGGTACATCAGGGAGCGAAGGAAGACCAAGGGAGGGATAGTGAGGCTTAATAAAGGGGAGGGAGGGTGGGCAGAGGGAGACTGTGAAAAGGCAGAGATACTAAACAAATATTTTTGCTCAGTATTTACAAATGAAGAGAGGGGAGGTACCTAAAATAAACAGTAGAAACACTCTGGATATAGAAGTTGATACCAGCCCATTTACAGAAGAAAGGGTTATGAAGGAACTCCTAAAACTGAAGGTGGACAAAGCAATGGGGCCTGATGGGATTCATCCCAGAATTCTAAAAGAACTAAGGGTAGAACTAGTGATGCCACTGACTACCCTTTTTAACAAATCATGGGAGGATGGGGAGGTACCCAAGAACTGGAGGAGGGCAGATGTGATTCCCCTTCACAAAAGTGGGAGCAAAGCAGAAGCAGGAAACTACAGACCTGTTAGTTTAACCTCAGTGATAGGGAAAATGAAGGAATCACTTCTGAAGGAAAGAATTGTCGAGTATCTAGAGGCCAGAGGGGCACAGGACCCAAGGCAGCATGGATTCACAGCAGGAAGGTCAAGCCAGATGAATCTGATAGATTTCTTTGACTGGGCGACCAAAGTAGTAGATCAGGGAGGGGCTGTGGACAAGGCCTACCTAGACTTTAGCAAGGCATTTAACACAGTCCCACACAAAAGATTAATATACAAGTTAGCCAGCCTGGGAGTGGGTCCCAAGATAACAGCCTGGGTAAAGAATTGGCTGGAGAATAGGACACAGAGAGTAATAGTAAATGGAGTCCACTCTGAAGAAAGGGGGTTACTAGTGGGTACCGCAGGATTCAGTATTAGGACTGTCTTTTCAATGTCTTTATAAGAGACATTGCAGAGGGACTGAAGGAAAAGTATGTCTCTTTGCAGATGACACAAAGATCTGCAACAGAGTTGATGCACAAGGTGGGTGTAAAGGATGAGAAGGGACTTGGCATGGTTAGAGGAATGGTCAAATGTATGGCTGCTTAGATTCAATGCTAAGAAGTGCAAGGTAATGCACCTGGGAAACAAAAACCCAGGGGAAGAGTACACAATGTGGGGTGAGATACTAACAACAACAAAAATGGAAAGGGACCTGGGGGTAGTCATATCAGATGACCTAAAGGTGGGCAAGCAATGTGAGAGGGAAGCAAAGAGGACTGGGGGGATACTGGGATGCATAGGGAGAAGCATCACCAGTAGAAAACAGGAAGTTATTATCCCTCTGTACAGACAGCTGGTCAGACCCCATCTGGAATACTGCGTGCAGTTCTGGAGACCCAATCTCCACAAAGACATAGACAGGATGGAAGCTGTTCAGAGGAGGGCAATTAAAATGGTGCCGGGTCTGCACTGGAAGACATATGAAGAGAGACTAAAGGAGCTTAATATGTATAGCCTCGAGGAAAGGAGGGAGAGGGGGGACATGATAGAAACTTTCAAGTACCTCAAGGGAATCAACAAAGTCCAAGATTGTAGTATCTTTCAAAAAAAGAGTTGCACAAGAACAAGGTGACCCAATTTGAAGATAGAGGGGGTGCGGCTCAGAGGTAATTTAAGGAAGTATTTTTTCACAGAGAGGGTTGTGGATGCATGGAACGGCCTTCCGGAGGAGGTTGTGGAGTCAAAAACAGTGGTGGAATTCAAGCATGCATGGGACAGTCATAAGGCCATTCTAGGGGGTTGGGGTAGGAAGAAGTAGGCTGCTGTTTAACTAGGATCTGCAGCTTATCCAGTAGGTAGGGAAATGGGCAGACTGGGTGGTTCAAGCGGTCTTTATCTGCCATCAAATTCTATGTTTCTATGTTTCTAACATCCTGTAAGCAGTATTAACATCCTGTAAGTAGGACGTACATATGTGTATTAGACAGTGAAGTGTAAAACAATGTAATGCATACCTATCCTGACATCTACACTTGTACGGTGTAGATGCCCTTAGCCCTGTGTGTTGGTGCAACATATGCCTAACTGCTGGCTGGCTATGCTGTACCCCTGGGGGTCCCAATAAGGGTGCAGAGCCCTCATGGAACACAGCCATCCCCCTACCAGCTAAGACCTGTGTCAACATGTTGCCCCACCCACCGTCCCAAGAAGCACCCTGCCTGGGCCTTTGTAACAGTTCCCGACATGTACCCAGTGACCAGTATCATGTCTCCCCTGTCCCACCTCTCCTCCTGGGTGTACATGTTGAGCTCCATGGGCCTCTCCCCAGAGGACTCGACCCACAGTCCCAGGATCATATGGGTCACCCTCCAGGGGCCCATTCCTGGCCTGCAATGTCTCTCTGTGACTGTGGTCTCCACAGTGGTACACAGTACCCGAGGTGTGGCCTATCCATGCAGTTGTACAGTGGGCAGCTGACATCCACCGCCCGGTGGGAAATCCCCCTCGCGATGCATCCCTGCATCCCACAGGCCCTTGCTGCAGCCCTCCCACAGGCGCCTGTGATATCCATTGTGACATCTACCACTAAATACACAGTCCCCTGTGAGATGTCAGCACTGGGCAATGTGTATGTCACACAGCCATGCCATGTGCCTGCAGCACCTCATACTAGCGTACACCATGGGGCAGTGTGTGCCACACCACTGTTGTCCACATGGCACACTCAGCACAGAAGTGCAAGGTCAGTTACACCACACAGTACTGTGGTAACTGGTGCCAGCTAGCATGGCACAGTGCAGTAACAACCGGCACCCTGCCAGCACTACACAACATGACAGGCCGTGGCCTCGCTGCCACCAAGTTGTACAGTCATGCATTCCACCCGCAGCGTTGACAGGGCCAGTGCACCTGTGGGATCCCCGGTACTCAGTTGGTGAGTCATGCTGCCAGGTGTCCCATGGGACTATACCCCCCCACACACCTTTGTGGGTGATACAGCCCTGCCGCTGGCAGGACAGGCACCCATGTGCAATGCTTTGCCAGCACCACACCATAGATGTGCACAGTGCTGTACAGTCCCACCCCTCTGTGAGGACTGATGTCAGCTGCAGCATCCTGCCTCTGACCACCACAGGGCAGAAACACAGGGCCCTGCAGGCTTAGATGCTACACATGCAAGTATTCTCCTACCCACATCGCATATGCGTAGCAGGCGCAGTTGGCAAATGCAGTTGAGTGACAACACACAAGCAGCAAAACCACACCGCAAATGCCAACATGCACATCACTAGTACATATCACAAATGCTTTACATGCCAGAATTGCTCATCGCAAGTGCTATGTCGCAGGCTGCAATTGTGCATGACATGTGTGATGCATGTGCAGCATGTGTGGTAGTGAGAGTCTAGCTCCTCAAACAGTCTAGAGTTCCAGGAGTTGGACAGCTGGGTGTAGGACTAGAAGACAACTGTGCCACAGCCCTCCAGAGCAATCAATCAATCAATCAAAATCTTTATTTACCCAGGCGAACATCATTGAGCAGAGCTCTTTTACAAGATGGACCTGGTTAGAACAGGGCCGGGTAACATCCATCATAAATACATATAAATACATGTAAATAAGTATATAAACACAAACACAATGGTGCAGTAATAGAGGAGTCACATGATAAAAGGAAGACAAGGCAAGCCACAAGAGAGGAGGATTCAAATACAAGGGGGCAGGTCCACCATTGAACCATGCAACTGTGTATAAACCATGTTCTCTGTATAGAAGTACCAGTTAGTTCATTTACCAGGGGCAGTCACTAGTACTAGCCATGAAAATGGCTTGGAGAACCTCCTGTTAATGGCAGATGGGGTGCCGAGAGGAGTATGTAATATGTATAGCGAAGGATAAACATTGTGAGAAGTGAAGTCCCAAGGATAGGTCAGTAGAACTGATGCGGTGGTGGGGGCCTACAGGGAGAGAGAAAGGGGAGTTAGGACTTTTATAGTATGATTGCATGTAGATTGTGGATGAGTGCAGTATAGAGTTGTGCAAAGAAAGCTGGAGAAAGCACGAAGATAGACCAGTATCAAAGGGAGGACAGAGGCATCAAGGTGTTACATGAAAGCATGATGACAGACCAGGGTCAAGGAGGAGACAAGCACAAGTTCATGGGATACTGAACGAATATTTCTGCTCAGTATTCACAAAAGAGGAGGGGGAAGTGCCTAATCCAATTTACAGAAGCACTCTTGATAGGGGGGTCAATCCCAGTCCTTTCACAGAAGAAAGGGTTCTGCAAGAACTCCTAAAACTGAAGGTGGACAATGCAATGGGGCCTGATGGAATTCACCCCAGCATTCTAAAAGAATTAAGGAGGGAACTAGTGAAACCACTGGCTACTCTTTTTAATAAATCATGGGAGGATGGTGTGGTACCCGAGGACTGGAGGAAGGCGGATGTGGTCCCCCTTCACAAAAGTGGGACCAAGACAGAGGCAGGAAACTACAGACCTGTCAGTTTGACCTCTGTGGGAGGGAAAGTGATGGAGTCACTTCTGAAGGAAAGAATAGTTGAGTACCTAGAGGCTAGTGGGGCATAGGACCCAAGGCAGCATGGGTTCACAGTGGGAAGGTCATGTCAGACGAATCTAATAGATTTCTTTGACTGGGTGACCAAAGTAGTAGACCAGGGAGGGGCTGTGGACATGGCCTACCTAGACTTTAGCAAGGCATTTGACACAGTCCCACACAAAAGATTAATAGTCAAATTAACGAGCCTGGGAGTGGATCCCAGGGTGGCAGCCTGGGTAAAACATTGGCTGAACAACAGGACATAGAAGGTATTTGTAAATGGAGTCCACTCTGAAGAAAGAGGGGTTACTAGTGGGGTACCGCAGGGTTCAGTATTGGGTCCAGTCCTTTTTAATGTCTTCATAAGTGATATTGCAGAGGGACTGGAAGGAAAAGTATGCCTCTTTGCAGATGACACAAAGATCTGCAACAGGGTTGATACACAAGGAGGTGTGGAAAGGATGAGAAGGGACTTGGCAATGTTGGAGGAATGGTCAGAAGTATGGCAACTAGGATTCAATGCAAAGAAGTGCAAAATAATGCACCTGGGAAACAAGAACCCATGGGAAGAATACACAGTGGGGGGGAGGTAGTAACAACAGCAAAAAAGGAAAGGGAATGGGGGTAATCATATCAGATGACCTTAAGGTTAGCAAGCAATGTGAGAAGGCAGTAGGGAGGGCTGGGGGTATACTGGGATGCATAGGGAGAGGTATCAGCAGCAGAAAACAGGAAGTTGTTATCCCTCTGTAGAGACAGTTGGTGAAACTCCATCTGGAGTACTGCGTCCAGTTCTGGAGACCCCATCTCCGCAAGGACATAGACAGGATAGAGGCAATCCAGAGGAGGGCAACTAAAATGGTGCAGGGTCTGCAAGAGAAGCCGTATGAGGAGAGACTAAAGGAGCTTAATATGTATACCCTTGAGGAAAGAAGGAAGAGGGGGGACATGATAGAAACTTTTAAGTACCTCAGTGGAATCAAAAGTCCAAGAGGGTAGCATCTTTTAGAAAAAGAGACGTGCAAGAACAAGGGGACACAATAATAAAGATAGAGGGGCGGCGGTTCAGGGGCAATGTGAGGAAGTATTATTCCACAGAGAGGGTAGTGGATGCATGGAACAGCCTTTCGGAGGAGGTTGTGGGGTCTAAAACTGTGGGAGAATTCAAGAATGCATGGGACAGACATAAG
Organism: Neoceratodus forsteri; assembly: GCA_016271365.2. Classification (NCBI taxonomy): domain Eukaryota; kingdom Metazoa; phylum Chordata; order Ceratodontiformes; family Ceratodontidae; genus Neoceratodus; species Neoceratodus forsteri. The sequence continues at coordinate 1,018,213,573 of CM028132.1, read as the reverse complement.
GCAATTCTTGTGGGGGGTAGGAAGAAACAGGCTGTTGGTTAACTAGGATCTGCAGCCTATCCTGTAGGTAGGGAAATGGGCAGACTAGATGGGCCAAGCGGTCCTTATCTGTCGTCAAAGTCTATGTTTCTATGTTTCTATGGTTAAATGGTACAGGTTAGCATGATAACAATTCATGGTCATGGGAAACAATTGCACTGATCATTTCTGAGACGTGAATATAAGAGCTTGAAAGATGAGATGCCGATGGGTGACCTCAGTTTCAGGTTTTTTTGCAATTTATTCCACAAGGAGGACAGTGTAAAGCTTATAGCAGCCCTGCCAAAGTGAGAGTTACCTTTGGGAACCATCAGTAGGAGAGATTTGCAACTTCTCAGGGTGTAATTGCCTATTGGTTTTATAGGAAGACAGTCTGTAATGTATCGGGGCAGGACAGGGACAGACAGACGGCAGACTGGTGAGTACTGGGCCACAGCAGCCCCCCCCCCATACATACCTCTACTCCATTAGACACTGCACTGAGGCACAGGGGCTGGTATGGACACTCACACTGGGGGCAAATGAGGGGCCCAGACCCTCAGGATGGGGGTCATAGCCACACACATGGGGATACAGGCTCAGACTACTGTGGTCACTATAGTGTATACATGTACAACATGTACTATAGTGTTAGGTGCGTTGATGTACACATGGGTGTAGGCAGGCATACTCCAAGCACTACATGGTGTGTAATTGTATTTCGGGGGGGAGGGTAGCATATAAGCTCCGGCCTTCGTCCTTCTACCATGACCACTGACAAAGGCAATACTGGACCATTCTGTAGATATATTCATATGGGTCGACACTAGAGGAACTGGCCACGAATACTGTCATTGCATCCCAAGTGCGATAACACTGTACAGGCTCTGGGCTGGTATGTGGGCATCTTAGGGAACAATGCATGGCAGCTGTACCTACCCATGCATGGCATAACACCACTGTCATGGATCGCATATGTTGTTTGTCACGTGCCAATTGGGCAACATACACGGTCCGGGGGTACAGTTAAACATCGTCCAGCTACACCGCTGGGGGGGGCTTATTCTAACAAGGGGAGCAGTGAGTACACATGGTTTGCAGATTTTTACACCCTGGCTACACCCCCTGGATATACATGGTGCCTGGTCTGCAGCCTGCAGGCACAGCACAGTAGCTGTGTGGGCAACATGCATCTCATAAGGGTCGGATGCAGGACAGAGCACTGGTGGGGGGCATGGGGAGAGATGGCCCCCATGATGAGGGCAGCTTCAAAGTTTTGCCCTCATACCCCTGTGCCTCTCAGCCGTACTACCCATGGCACTGGCCATCTCACCTGCATGGCACAGACCCAGTCCACACCACTCCACAGCCCCTGCCTTACAGGGCTGTCCTTCCTGTTGTCGCAGCCATCACATTAGTCCCTCATGTGGTTTGTACTGCTGCCACTGCAGAGTGGGGATAGGACTCACACCACCATGCTGGCTATGGATGTGGACATGCAATCCTCATCAGGGTACTGCTAGGCATATCCAGAGGCATGTTGTACACAGGTCTTGGACCAAGTTACACTGTTATGCCAGCTGACACCACGGTATTGGATGCCCCGTACCTGGGTTGTGCCATGGAAGGGTGAGAGGTATTGGCTGGACTATGTAGCATGACCTCTCTGTGCTCAGTACACTGTCCATTATGGGTGTGCCCACAATGATGGCAATGAGGGATGGTCGTACCACCACAGGTCGTCATAGATGTTGCGTTAGGCATTAGTACCCACAATGGTGTGTGTTGTGCTGGAGTACCGTGATGCCTCAGGTGGTTGGGCATGACCTGCAGGGTGTGTGCGTCCAATACCTGAGGTGTGACGTTATCCCAGCACTACACTCACCCTGGAGGACATTGCTGCTGTTGTATGATAGCATGTTGTATTAGGGAGTGACAAGGGCATGGCGCAAACTGTTCTGTACCTGTGGTGGACTAGTCATGTTGCAAATGCGTAGCTGCATGGACAAAGTGCCAAGTGGTCATCCACAGGTGCACAGTGAGGCTGGGACCAGACATGTGTTGGAGTGCTGGAATTACATCATGGGACCAGCACCAGAATGACCATTCAGAGTCCATGTTTCTGTCGTGCCCTTGTATACTGTGGTCTCTACACTGGCTCTATCATGCTGAGGGACTGCACTACACCACTGTGGTGCAGGGGTCACTGTGGGCATCCCCAGCATGGTGCAATGCAGCCAGCAGTGCAGGTGAGGGGTGTTCCCCCCCCAGCCAGGGAAGGCCACACAACAGTGTGCCATCCTGTGGGAGGCCCTTGGTCGGGGGCACAGGCGTGTAGGCATGTGTACAGGATGTTGTTGGATGCCCCTGTTGGCGTGTGCTGTACATCACTGTTCACCATGGCCATGCCCCACATCCATCAGTCCCCTGGCATGGGAAATAACCTACCACATGGTGTGCCTGCTGCTCAGTATGGGGTACACCTACCCACAGAACTGCCTAGGGGGCATGGTCCACTGTCATGATATGTGTGGCTGTGATTCCAGAGTCAGGTATACCGTGATTAGTCTGGCTGGGTACACCTCCACTGTAGATGTGTGCTTTCCAATGATTGTACTGACAGTGGGATAGGACCACATGTTGTGGAACAGGGTGCCGCTGTGCTGTAGGCTGTGGATGGTCCTCATACTGTGGTACAGACATGTGGTCAGTACATGCCACTGGCTGCTGCCCCCCCATGTGTGGCTGTACACAGATGCACTGCAGTGCATCCCAGGCGCCCACACTTGCAACCCAGGGGCTGTATGACTGACCTGTCCATGGGGTGTGGGGATGGCGACGGTGTCCTGTCTTCATGGTGAAGGCCCATAGGCATAACAGTACAGGGGGGGCATCTGGCACAGGTGCATTACATGGCTATTGGGTGAACACCAGCACCTCTGCGTGGCCCCACTGCAGGACATTGATACACCATGGTGTACATGGGCCACGGCCATGCATGCTCATGCCCAGGGTGGTACATGGCCTGCTGTGACATGGCCCCACCAGGATAGTGCACATCCAGACACAGCAGCACCGCCATGTGCACCCCTGATGGTTGGGGCCATGGCCCTGTCTCGCTGTGGCTCTGCCACTGCACCTGTGTTGCATGTCTATTGGGGGCGCTGTGTCCCTGCAGAGGTGGTCTGCACCACATGCTGGCCTGTATGCCGTGTCCGTGTCTGTTGGTAGGTCATTACCTGCATCACCATTCATGTCTGTGTGCAGCAAATGGCCGCCCATGTCCTGGCTGTCCCACTCCTCACAGGTCGGGTGTTGCCACGCATCCAATCAGACAGAGCAGGGGGGGCACCACATGCCATTGTCAGTGCCTGACACATGGGTGAACAGCTGTCTGACTGGCTGGATGTCTGCCACTGTCCCTGTACCCCGCCCTACATGGTATGCCTGTCAGATACGCAGTGGCAGCCTGTCTGCAATGCCACCTGCCATCACTGCAGGCATGGTCCAGGCAACATCCACCCTGTACTGGGTTGGTCACAGCAGGGTGTATTCAGGACCTTCCTGGGCCATGTTCGGGGACATACCCATGAGTTGGTGTCAGGTGGGGGGATTTGCAACACCCACAAGCAGCAGTCCATGGTTGCACATATGGCAGTGTACTAACCCATGTCCTTTCCCTCCCCAGCAACAAAGCGGAAACATACAGGTCTTCAGTGAGTATTATCCATTGCTCAGCATGCACTGTTCCATTGTGTGTTCATCACTGTGTACCTGACATTGTTGTTCACTGTCCCCTGTGTAGGCTTCCACACCACCGCACAGGTCCAGGTAGGTTCACACTGCCACACCACTACAACTCCGGCGGTCACTGACTGTGCCACTGGCTACTGATGCCCTGCTCTTTCTCCATGCAGGTGTGCCACCGGTTCCATCAGCAACACCCGCTTCAGTTATCACAGTGGACTGTCCAGGTATGTATCTCTCAGTCTCCATTCTGTCACCCACAGTTAGCCTTGGGACTGCCCCATGGGTACCCGCTGAATGTGGCCACATGCTGCTCTGCATGGGGGAGGTGATGCAGATGTGTGGTGGGCTGCATGCGGTGCTCCATGTCCACACTGTGAAGGGTCAGGCTGCAACATGCCTCTGCAAGGGACAGGTGGTATGTTGGTGCACTGTGGTCACTGTGTGCAGCATTGTGTGCCTAACCCCTGCATGGCACTGCACAGCCTTTCCACACCTCGTGCTGTTCATGTCACTGGTGTGTGGTGCACCTCCTGCAGTGGGGGCCCGCGGCTGTGGTCCTGTGCCCCGGACCTGACCCATGTACCATGGCTGGATGCCAGTGTTGTGCATGATGGGTGTGGGTGTTCTACACATCCATGGAGCCATTGTGTAGTGATGCGTATGCCATTTCTTCCATTATAGGTCTCACACCAGCATACCAGCATGTCATCAAGATCATCTCTGAGCCTCAGTGGGCATGCCCCGAACTTCACGCCAATTGAAACCGCCATGCTGGTGAACTGTGTGTAGCAGTGGGGCAGGACACTACTGCCCACTGGGTGCCGTAGAAGCAGTGCCACAGAACAGGCATGGAATGACAGCAGTGCCCGCATGGCACAGTCCACTGGCGCCCGCAGGACTGTACGCCAACTCGGACACTGCTGGCATGACCTATCACGGAGGGAGGCCGGAATCCTGCTTTGCATCATCAGCATGGTGAGGTGAAGGGACGTAGAAATGTGGTCTGGGCAGGCCATGGCTGGAGATATATATAGCTACGTTTTTTCATCTGTTACAGCAGTGCTGGTGTGGCAGCCATGGCACGTGATGCCTCACACACACTCACCTGTCCTTACACCCCACAGTTTCCACTGGCACATCCCATGACATGCAGCAGGGCTGCATCAGCAGCCTCAGGCAGGAGGCACATCACTGGCATCCAAGTGAGTACATACAGTGGTCCTCTTGTGCTGTGGCCTTGACAGACTGCCACATGGTGGCTCATGCTGCACCCACACATTGCCTATGTGTGTGTGCCACCTGACTGGGCCCAGCACTGACCACATCCCTTGCATCCCTACAGGTGTCCACAGCAGGCTATTACAGTGGCAGAGGGCCCTGCTGAGGGCAATGGTGGACGTGAAGGCTAGCAATGTTGAAGAGTACCAGCAGTGCACACAGCACCGGCAGCGGAGGGCCAGAGTCCTTCCTCCAACCTCCTCCTCCTTCTCTTCCTCCACCTCTTCCATGACAGCAGCGTCTGCAGAGGGCAGTGACCCCGTGGCACCTACACCCATTTCAACAGACCCCACTGATGTTGGGCACCAGGGGCCTGACACACGACTTCAGCCCATGCTGGCCTCAGAGGTCAGCAATGCAGTGGATGAAGACCAGGACATGGCAGCAGCACTGTCCGAGCCCACAGCAGTGGATGATGATGCACAGGCAGCCGACACTGCCCCACCACCTAGCAGTGTACCATGCACTGCTGCTCCTGCAGTAGGGGACCCCGGACAACAGCAGGATGATGCCATGCCAGTGCCGCAGCAGGGAGTTGCCATGCCTGTTGCAGTAGGTGGCCCTGGTGCTGGGCCCATGCTGGGTAGGGGCCGGGACCATGAGCAACTTGTGACCCTGGTGTCATCCATCCTCGAGGACATTGGGTGCCTCCATGGGTCGGTGGGCACCCTGCTTACAGAAATGCACTGGTCCTAGTTCCCATGGGTCTCTGTGTTCCATCCATGAGTGGGTCTCTGTGTTTGGGTGGGTGTATATAGGAGTGCTTGCATTGGTTTGGTGGGTTTGTATATATGGATGGGGTGGGTTTTACAGGAGGGCATTTCAACGTTAGTGATAGATGTCATGGGTGGAAGTGGGTATTTGTTGTTGGGCCTGTGTTCCTTTGTTTGTGGTGTGGGGTGGTGTTTGTGGGTGTTGTGAGTTACTGTTTGGGTGTGGTTACTCTGTTGTGTTCCTATGTTATGCTGTTGCCTGCTGTGGAGCCCCATCCCCCTTAATATGTTACTCTGTATCCCTGTTTCAGTTGTTACAATTAAACCATTTGCCATCAGTATTGTGTCTGTGTGTCTGTTCCAGTTGTGCATGGCTGTGTGAGTGTATGTGTCACCATGAACAAGGGTGCACACTGGTGGTGGTGCCTGCTGTCCCCAGTGTTTCCTCACTGTGCATCTGGTCAGTGTGCCGATTGTGCTGCTCAAGGTCCGTGGCACTGTCCACTGGCCACTTCTGCATGGTGATCTGTGTGCTGTGGGTCACCATGCATGCTGTGGCGTCCATGCCACCTCACATTGTACCTCCCAGCTGTGCAGTGGCACAGTACCTGTGCTGCATCCTTCCATCTCAGGGTACCATTGTTCCCTGCAGGTGGCACCACTGGCATGGACATTGGTGTGTCTTGTCACCATATATCCACAGGTCTGTGCCACCCGGTGCAGTGTCCCTGTTGTGGTTGCACTGTTGTCATATATCAGAGGCCATGGCAGGGGCATTGAGCCTGGAGGTGCCATCATACCAGCATTGTGCCTGTGGGCCATGTGCACCCTTTGTACCCCATGCCACACTGTCACTGTGTGCCTGCCTTGTTCGCATGATCTGTCTGTCATGTCTCCCATGGTGCGTTGCTGTGTGCCGCTTGCAAAGGTCACTGCATGGATTTGATTCCACCCTGTTTGTGTATGTCAGTGGCCACGGGATGTGCCATGTGTCTGCAGGCCTCACAGGTGTGTGCCCCCATGGTGTACTGTCTACCCCTGGCCATTGGCTGCCCTACTGTGTGATATCCCATGTGGCACCATGTGCTTTCTGTGCTACCCTCTGCATGGACATATTCCCCCCACCAGCAGACAGTGCTGTTCCCATCACCACCTACCTTTTGTGGTGGTCTTCTTACATTGCTCCATGCTGTCTCTCACTTCCCTCACTATTCCATGTCCACAGCTGTGTGTGCACTGCCCACTGTGGTCACAGTCCACGGGACCTGTTGCCATTATGCAGTATCACCATGGCCTATGGACTGCACCAGGTGGCGCACCCATGTGATGTTTTGTGGTACGTCTCCCCCTGGCATTTGGTGTCTGTCTCTGTTGTTCCATGGCATCACTCAGGTGAAGGGCCTCTCTATCAGGTCGCGACACACACATTGGCCTGCCTGTGCCTGCGCTGCATCTGTCTGGTGGTGCCTCACATGTCTGTGTGCCCTGCCATTCCACTCCTGGTCCTCCTCATCTACATCCTCCAGCTGGTCCAGTGGTGGCATGCAGTACTGCACTGTGATGTTGTGAAGTATGCAGCAGATGATGAACATCTTGCAGGTTGTCTCTGGACTGTACTGTAATGCCTCCGACGATCTATCAATGCGCCTGAATCATGCCTTCAGGACCCCAAAGGTGCACTCTATGATGCACCTGGTCTGGCTGTGTGCCTCATTGTAGTGTGTCTGTGCTGCTGCTGTGCATGTGTGGTGCAGTGGTGTTATCAACCATAGCAGCTGTGGATATCCTCTGTCCCCTGTTGGAATAATGGTACATAGTCAGTCTATGTGGCCTATGGTCCTGTGTCTGCATGGTGTGCAGATGTTCAGGTCTGCAGTGCTCTGAGCTGTGTTCACTTACCTACTAGCCATCCTCTGGTGAGCTGGCCCCTCTGATAGCCCTCGTGTAGCCCACTGTTTCACAGGATATAGGCATCATGTGTGGAACCAGGGTACTGGGTGACCACATCCACTATGCGCCCATGACTGTCACACATCACCTGCATGTTCATGGAGTGGTGGCCCTTCTGATTCACATACACATCTCCATTGACCGATAGTGCATGTATGGCAACATGGGTGCAGTCTATTGCTCCCATGACATGTGGGAATTTGGCAATGGTGTAGAAGCCCTGTATCACTGCCTGCTGCTATTGTGCTTCCCAGGGGAAGGAGATGTACTGGTCCATAAGGGCCACCATGGCATTCAGGAACTGGTGCAGGCAGCTGGACGTGGCTGGCTGTGATATCCCACAGTGTCACCTGTTGGTGTCTGGAATGTCCCTGTTGCCAGGAAGCATAGTGCTGCAGTCACCTTCACCTCTACAGGGACTGGCTGCCCCCTGCAGGTGGCACTGCACAGGTCTGCGTGGAGGTCGTTACATATCCCATCTATGATGGCCTGGGGCAGTCATCATCATCATCATCATTTTATTGTTCATCCACAAACTTAAAACAAAATTACTGGACATTACAACAACACATACATATTATAAATTTTTTAAAACAATGAAGAAAAGTAAGTATATATAATAAGGTGCATTCAGGAAGTGCTTAAAAAAGTATAGTACCAGATAACAACCATAATAATATAAAACATTAGGTATTGTTTTTATATTGCAAACCCCTTTTTTTCCTCTTTTTCTTTTGCTGAATCACGGCCATGAAGAAGTTTTCAATCTTCACTGCTTCTTCATAAATCCTTGGATTTAGTAGAATAAATACCACATCATATAGGTTGTTTGCATAAATAGCAAGTGCCGGGACAAGCTGAGCTTTTCTGATTTTGTCATACAGGGGACAGTTTATTTTTATTGAATACAATTGGAATTACAAACTTTTGAGTCACAGACTCTTTTGCAAAGGCTCCACGTCGGTTACAGGGGGTGGAGGGTAAGCAAATACAGACATAGACGAAACGTAAACAGGCAGTATTTACAGAAACAGTACTGACAGAGCAGTCCAGGCTTAAACTTATTAAACAGTGAGGTATTAAGCAGCATTCTTGTAATCCCTTAACAGAGACTAGTAGGGGGCTGATCAGTTAATTATAATATGATGCAAATCCTCCTTAGACCCTTTCCTACATATACAATTTTCATTATCATCTATAACTTTCTTATCTATTCTGTTAAAATATACGTATTTGGATGTAATTAGGCCCATTCTCACCCAAGTGATGGCTCTATGTTGGTCTCTCAAAATTGGTAGAATTAAGTATTCTTCAAGGCTATGGAGTGTTTTGTTTTCTCTATAACAAGAATCACATTTTTGTTTTTTAATTTTTTTCTATATCTTGTGCCTTGGCAGTCCAGATGACTTTTTTCTTTATTATTTCTTTGAATTATGTAGAAATTTTAATGTTTCTGTTCACATCATTCCATAAATGTGCTAGTTTATAATTTTCCAGGGTCTTAACCAAATAGTTAACCACTTTGATTTAATCCCAATTTCAAGCCAATTCTTTTTCTTCTTTAAACATAGCATAGGAAGAATATTTTTCTCATTATTTATAACATTTCTTTAATAAAACAAAGTTTTACTTTACCAATTTCTGATCTGACCATTGCATTAGCTGTTTTCTCATGGTACTTGTAAGAGTACTTTGTAATAATATGATAGAGAGCTTTCCAGCAAGTTCTCAATGTTATCTTGAAAGCCCCATATGTTGGCCCCATATAACAAAATTGAGTTTAGCTTAGCCTCTCTCCTGCAATTAAAGAGCTAGTGTATTGGGAAGTGCATTTGCCAGTTAGATTTGCATGTAAAGATCAAATAAGCATCAATTGTTGTAGCAAAATACTGCTGGTTATTAAATGAAGTATTGAAATAATGTATTTTTCTTTTTTCCCATAGGGAGCGCTCGCCCAATCTGCTGATCACCATGTAGTGCGCGAGTGACCGGAAACATGTAGCGAGAGGATAGAAGCAATGAGTGAACAGCTGATGGTTGTGTGAAGTGAACGGTCAACTGCACGTTTTTTTTTGTGTCACAGTCCAGTCATTTTTACTTTAGTGCTGTAACCGATCTTGCTTTTCGGGGGTCTGACATCTAGTGTGGGTCTGTCAGTTTGAATGTTTTTTGTTTTCCTTTTTGAAGTACTGTGTAGAATGTGTTTGTGAGTCTCCATTCTGGCAAGTACTCTGAGCATGTGGGAAAGCCTGTGACAAGTTATCTTTCAGTCAGTGATAAGTGTTAAGCATCTGTAACTGTTGTTGTGTCTGATTTGTAGTTATTTTTATTGTATTTCTATTGTGACCCTCTCATTATTTATGTTGTGCTGTCTGGGGTCATTGTAAATATACCTAAGTGGTGCGTGGTGTTTGGCTGTAGTAATACTGCATCAAAGAAGATATCGCTAAATTTTTTCCCTACTGATGAGAAGTGCAAAGTTAAATGGGTTCCATTTGTAAACAGAACTCGGTGTAATTTTTCTGCTACAAAACACTCTGTGATTTGTAGTGCACATTTTTCTGAGGACGACTATGATAAAAGTTATGAATTGAAAGCTTAATTTGGTCTGCTATCCAGACTGGGGCAAGTTTCGGCAGTGTGGTGTGAATGACATGCAAGCTAATCAGCACCCCCTCACAAAAGTAATTGTTGCACCCAAACAAAGTTTTACATCCACATCTTTTGGGATCCTTGTTAGGGTGGAGTATAATGGAATGATTTATGAAATTGTCCGTATTTTGAATGTAGCAACAGTTTCTTACTGCGATCATAAACATTTGTTGTTGATCCTGAGTTCGGAGAAGGGTCTGCAAGCTGCTGTCTTGACAAGTTTGCACATGCAATACAACAAATATTTTTTTTTGCTTGCTTTTTTGCAACAGAGCTGTGCACATTTTTATATTACTTAGCTAAATGTGATAATAAGAGAGCAAGGCACATAATACTTGTTAAGGTACATGTCTGCAGAGTAGTGGAGAAAAAGGCGTTTCTTATTCCCGATGAGCAGATGCAGTTGTGATTTGAAATATTATTGTGTTCCTGTTGATCTGCATACAGTAGATACATAAAAGAAATTGGCAATATACTTTTTTTTATGTAGTGATTGATGTCATGCATCTGAGGTATGTGATGCACTTCAACATGTAGTGAAGTTGCACAGGGTCACTCATTTGCGAATGTTTTGTGAATGAATCCTATGACTTTCTCCCTGTTACTCCTCCCCCCCCCCACACACACACACACACACACACACACACACATATATACACATACTGACACATGGAGCCTGTCAAATTATCTAATATGTATGTGCTCTGATTGAAATATGATGTGGTAATTTTTTTTTTGTTTGAAACACTGCGGCGTTGAACTTCCGATTTTGCAAGCAAGTGTTCTGCATTTTAGGTTGCTATATGATTTGCAGTGTTTGCTGCCCTGAAGGTGTAATACACTTGGTGAAATGTTCTATGCTGCTCATCATATGTAAAGTATAGTTACAAGGAGTGTGTGGTGAAAAGTGATGTTATTGGCATAGTAGTTTGAATGCATAAGGTAGTTATTCACAACTGCATTCAGCTGTTTCACAGACATAGCTAAAAGTGAGAGAGAGAGAGAGTGCGTGTGAGTGTGTGTGCATGCGTGTGTGTGTGTGTGTGTGTGTCTGTGCATAGTAATGGAAATTGGCATTTTGTTTGCAAACTCATCTTGTTTGATTTCTAGCAGTACCACGAGGGAGTCGAACCTGCATTTGAATCCGATTGTACCGGGAATGCAGTCTGGGTCTAAAAAAAGCATCTGTCATCATGAGCGATCCCTTGTACTAAAATGTGATAAAGGCACAGAGTGTAATTTATGTGTGTGTAAGCTGCAGTACATCACATTTTGTGCTTGCTGTTTAGAAAGGCCTGTCTGGGAGAAATGTTGTTGGCAAGCTTTGCTGTTCTGAGTAAGTCAAGTGTGATTGACGGCTAATCCAAGAAGTACCCACTCATCAAAGTTATTGTTGCATTCATGTAATTTTGCAGAGCCATATGTTCTGTGCTGCTCATCTTGATTGAGCAGAAGTAAATGGTGCAGTAAAGGGAAAGTATTGGAAACGTAGGAAAACCGTGGAAAAATGAATTTGAAACACAGTCTCACCTGATTACCTGGAAATGTCTGCCAGTGGCTGTACTCTCATTTTTGTTTTCTCAGATAAGCAGATCACCTTTTCTTTTACTTATCTAGAAATTTTGTTGACTTGGTATGCTCACTGAGACTGGAAGTGCCTTTATTTGGGGGGGGGGGTACAGATGGCAGCCAGTTGATATTAAATCAGATGAGACTGGTGGTGTTTTTTGTAACTGAATAAGAAGTAGATCACTGCAGTGCCCTGTCACTGTTGTCAGGGAAAGGAAGGGGCCACGTACAGTAGCACACATGTTGCAGTATGTCAGCGATGGTGGCAACCCTGTCCTGGATGTGTTTTTAGTGAAACATGCATGTACCAGAGGCATGCAGAAAGCATGCTACATTTTGTCCTGGCAACCCTGTTCAATGATATTACTTCCCACACTATCTCTTTCTCAAAATGTGCGTCAGCATAGTATAGCATGCAACAGTAACTTCTCAGTCATGATGTGTGTTGTATCAGGTGAGGCTTTCTGCATGTATCTCTAGATCAGCATCCTACTGCAATGCTTGTGCTTCTGTGTTTGCACTTATTAGGCTGAGACCAGTTGTAACCAAGGCTTTCCATGTCTAGCTATGTAACTGCTCTGTTATTGTAATGTTGATATGCCTCTTTCATGATTTATCAATACTTCTTTTCTGTTACTGCTGTTTATGTATGTCTTCATTTATTTGAATATGATGTAATGGGCTGCCTTTTGCTTTTCTTCCTTATATATTTTTTTCCTGTTTTTATTTATTTCTAGGTGTGGGCCATTGTAGTGATCCAGTTTGTCTTTGCACTAAGGACACCAACACATCAAATCCTTATGCTTGCTTTAATAACTGAAAATGAAGCAAACAAAGTACTCATGTGGGTTTGTGTAGTGCTGCCTGGAGTGATGCAGGCTGACATGCAAGTATTGCGTCCCAACTTCATTTGTACAATGTGTTGACAGTGAAACATATAGATACTGTGGTCGTCTCTGTGTGGAGGGATGGTAGCATTGCACTACCACAGCAACATATGTTATCGTCCTGTAATAGTGGGAGCATAGGATTGTTTGGAATGGCTGTTTGGAATCCAAAAAGCCTTAAGTTACTGACTGTAACATTGTCAAAGTACAACAGAATCATCATGACTCATTAATTTGTGCTGGTTGAAATCTATGTAGTGGCATTGCTGGAACACTGGTTTTGGACATTCTGATTCTGAACCATTTCTGTGTTTGTTAAACAATTTCAATATGAAAGAGGCCAAGCTATGGAGTCCTAACAAAGAGAATGCACATATAGGGCATGGAGCAGAAATGAAACCAGGTGTACAGGGAACTGAGGAGATATGAGGGGGCAATGGAGCAAGGGCCAATGGCAGGTAGCATCACAGAAGAGCCAAGAAACCAGGCATTGATGCAGGGACATGAGCAGGTGGAGCGGAGTGGGAATAGGAAGTCTCAAGAGGATTGGGGAGGTGGAAGAGCAGCACAGAGGAGGTAAGGAACCAGACATTGTCTCTGGGAATTAGACAGGAAGTGGAAGATAGTGGGGGATAGGGGGTCTAAAGAAGCTTCATGGATGGGATCTGAAGGGTAAGGAGAGGGAAAATTTGGGAAAGGGTGGGAGAAATGCAGCTGCAACAGGTGCCCAGGAGGATGAAGTGGATAGGGTTTTACTAGTTGGGACTCCATTTGAAAAGGTGTTACATGGGGGAGAAGGGGAGACATAGGGGGTAAAATATGGGTGGAATGTCTGCCAGCCAAAGCCATGCATTGGATCATAGCACCCTTGTATACTCATCTGGTTTGACCGGATTTGTAAAAAGGAGTCTAGTTCCAGGGGTCATACCTCAAAAAGGATGTGGGGAGGCTAGAGTGAGTTCACAGGAGAGCAGTGAAGATAGTGATTTGGCTAACCCACCCATCATTTGCAGAAAGGTTGAGAGATTTGAGCATGAACTATCTGGAACAGAGGAGGGTAAGGAGGGACAGTATTGAGAACTGTAAGGGTATAAACTGGGTGGCAGTGGAAAGGATTTTCCAGGTGAAGTGAAATCAGAGGACGAGGTGGCATGGTTTGCAGGTGGAAGGAGGGGGTAATTCAAGTGTTACATGAGGATGTAGTATTTCACAGAGACGGTGGTTGATAAGTGGAATAAGCTCCCAGAGGTGGTGGTTGGAGAGGCAACAGTGGAAGGCTGCGAAAGGCATGGGTCCACCACAGGGGAGTGTTGAGGATGTGGGTACATGTCATAGCAGATAGATAAACAAAGGGGCAGACTATGTGGGCCTGTAGTTGCTTTTCTGGCATCATGTGTCTATGAATTAATGAAGGAATGAATTAGTTATGGTAATACATTTGGACCTCAGCATATGAAAAGAGGTTGGTTTAATTTTGAATATTGGAGTACTGTGAGTCTCACTGTCCTATGTATGTTTTGTGTTGAAATATTGGCTTCACACGTGTCTGTCTGAGTAACTCTGTTCTTGTCTATGTCTTATATGGCAGGAAACGTTTGAAGATTGGAGCAGTTCCAAGCATTCATCTTGATGACGACGGACCACTTTCAAAGAGGATATGGACAGTGGCAGCAAAACTGGAGAGAAAAAGGGTGCCTGCTTTTGAGTAACACATAGTACTTTTGTTGCCCATTTGCTATTGCATTGTAATAGAAAGTGTTCATCGCTATTGTGTGTAGTAGTTGTACTACATGTTAATAAAATTCCATCTACATACTGGTGGTGGTGGGTGGCTGGGGGCTTATTTCCTGGAACCAAGCAGTAGAATGAAATTGGTCTGAAAATCACTGTGGGGGTCTGGTGGAAAAACACAGTTGTCAGACCTAGCAGTAAGATGATATGCATATGGAGAGGGAGACACAGCATAAGGAATGAGGTACTAGTTCAAGTCCACAGTTACATGGTGAGGATATACCTGCAGTATGGGGTACATAGCTGGATGTTCTGAGAGCAAGAAAGACATGTGGCATGGACATGGTGTAGAGAGTGTTAAGTAAAATGGAGCATGGCAAAAGAAGGGACTCGTAGTGGGACATGTTGAAGGAGATTGCTTTGAATATTGTGGAGACAAGGAGGGAGAGATGCATCATGTAAGCAATAAGACATGAATGACTATTAGTACAGCTGAGATACCTGTATACCAACATGCCGAATGCACGCTACCCGTGGTGTTGTGTATAAGCGCACCTGTAGATGTGCAGGTATCTTAGTATGAACCACAGCCATTCATGGCTTATAACTTACTTAGTGCTCACACATATGTTTTACACATGTTAGTTATCTGTCTCTCTTGTCAGTCAGCACATTTTGTGATTGGTTACCACTGAATATGAGTATTCTAAGCTCCACAGTATTCCACTGCTTGATTGCTCCTCCTCTCTCAACATGTATGGACATGGAATGATAACATGGACTTCATGAATTCCACAGACTCTCTAGTGATACAAAGGTTACAAGAGTGTTCACACAGTGTTCTAAGTTGGGGTCTAATGGGTTGAAGGTATATGTCATTGTCATAGCAAATGGGTTTCAGGGGAAGGTCTGCATATTTTTGTGATGTTGCAGAGCTCAGAAGCAGTGTGGAAACCCAGGTGTTCGTGGGGTGGATGACATGGAAAAAATATATTGAAATTGCTGAAAGAGTATTCTGAAAAGTGCACACTGTGGGGGAAGCTGACTGCCATTGGGGTGGGGAAAATGCTGACAAACTGGATAATGAACTGGTTACAGGGGAGGGTGCAGCGGGTGGTAGTTGTGGGGGGAACACTCGACACCCAGAGTAATGACAAGCGGGGTATGGCAAGGTTCGGTGCTGGGCTTGGTGCTAGTTGTGCTCTTTATCTCAGATATAGCTCATGGTGTTGGGAGCAGGGGTTGTCTGTTTGCAGATGAAGCCAAAATTGGGGTGGTGGTGGATGAAGAGAATGGATGGAAGCAGTGCAGTGAGACATAACAAAACTACAGTCATGGGCTGAGAAGTGGCTGGAGAGCTAGACCCTCTTCTTATTAGGCCAGTAAAACAGTCCAAGATACATATCAATGTGGATTTGGTTTTGAAATTGACTGAAATATTGCCTGTCATTTCTTTTTGCTAGATGGTACATGAACTATTAATGGAAAAGAGAAACAGAGATCTTGAGGAACAGTGGTTAATGGCTTTGTCAACTGCAGAAGTTCTGCTGTAAGATTCTTTTTTTGTCAGTGTGGTTGAAGTACCGGATGAAGTAACCTGTAGTTCTGCAAGTGAACAAACATGTTCTTTTGCAGGAGTTCCTCATGCCATGGGCACACAAACAGATATAGATGACTTAGAAGACACTGCATGAGTGGGTGGTCAGTCAGTTGGTTATAATATGGATTTTCATTTGAATGTAAGACCTGAGGTAGCAATGCACGACCACAGTTATGTGAAAGCAGCAGAGACTGGTAATATGAAGAGTAAGAGCACACAGATAGTCAAGACAAGAATAAACAAAGGTTGGTGTAAATGGTAATTATCAAAAGGGTCTGATAAATGGAGCTTTCTGATTTGCTGCAAACATTCTAACAGTATGAGTATAAGATGAGGCTTACAGTTCCTGTATAAAAAATTTTAAAATTAAAGGGTGATGTTCAGTGACGTAGGTGTGTAGAACTACATAATATGAGTGATGGTTCAGTATCGGAATGCATCTGTTATCGAAATTATGTGTATTTGCTAATAGGTGAGTAACAGGAAATCAATGGTGATCTGACTGTGCTTGACAATGTAACTGGGTTACTGTAAGGCGGTCCAAATTCTTAAAGTGAAATTGTCATCTGCTTTTATAACAGTCTGTTTTTAATGCAAGATGTGTACACTGCATTGTACTTGTTATAGATTTTGCAATGAAGCTTTACAATATGTATTCATAACTCTGCTTAGGGAGTCAGACTATAAGAAACATGAGGTCTGTCAGCACTCAAGTCAAACTTAATATGCTCCCAAAGGGTTATGAGACCAGTGAAAGATATGAAGACAGTTTGGATGATGATGGTGATAGCAGTGAATGGCACAATGACCCAGATGACATGGACTATGACCCTGCTGTGGATCTGCAAACATCATCATGGTCTAGGTATGGTTAAAGGAAAGCAAGTTGGACAATGTGTATTTGATGCCAACTTACTATTTTGCTTTATGAAGTATTGTGAGGCTAACCACCTTTCTTTTTAAAAGTTCAACTTCCATAGATGGCTGGGAACAATTTTTTGCAGTAGCTGAGTCCTGTCTTTTGCAACTCTTCACCTTATGCATGTATTTCAGCATGCCAAATACAGTTGCAATCATAACCCAATTAGTAGGGACAATGGTAATTGTAAAGCATGCATGTAATGCTTGTGGGTACGTATGAGTTCGAGCCTCGCTGTATTCTTTTAGAGTATATGGGAGAAGTTTTCGTACAAAGTATTAGGGTTCCACGTATAGACATATTAGTTGGACACTAGTTCATTTAAGCAGTAAGCCATGAGGGGATATGGGCTATCGGGTGATTTACCACTTTTGGAGAGTTGTGCCCAAAAGGTGTAGCTGAGTCGGTAAATCCTCACCAGCCGTGGTAAACCTCCCGATGACTCACATACTTTGATTGGCTTGTTGCGGTTATACCAAGGTTCATGTTTTAAAGTCACTCACCAACATTGTGTATCCCTTTCTTCAAACTCACAAAAATTATTCCAGCAACTCCCTGTCCTGCTCCTTCCCAACTGAGTTGGTGACCTATGCACCACCCTCATCAGTGCAACAGATGTGTACAAAAAAAGTTTCACTATGTTTTCTTTGGAAGTATTGTAACAACATCATTGTAGCATCACATGCAACTGCATGTAGTATCATTTGTTCTATGCTTTTGGTACACAGCAACATAGTACAAGTAATGGTCTGAATTGCAAACATAATTTGCAGAAATATAAGGAAGCACACAGGGCCTGTCCTTTCTAATGCTGTTATAAATGACATTGCAGAGGGACTGGATGGAAAAGTATGCCTCATTGCAGATGATACAAAGATCTGCAACAGGGTTGATATGCAAGGAGGCTTGGAAAGGACGAGAAGGGACTTGTCAAGGCTGCAGGTGTGGTTAGAAATATGGCAGCTTGGATTCAATGCAAAGCAGTGCACAGTAGTGTATAGTGGAGTGTTGTCCTGTATAGAATTCCATCCCTTTCAATATGCTGTTCTACCACAGTTCAAAGGTCATGGAATGCTGTTCTACCCTAGTGTGGTAGAATAGCATTCTAGAACCTCTTGAGACTGCATGAATCAGTTTCATCTTGAAAGCAAAAGAACTCACAAAACACATTTTTCACACAGTACTAAACACCATGAAAAACACGGGGGCCCAGATATTCAAATTGCGCCAGGCTGTGGCGCAAGCCTGGGCACAGCGCGACTTGGCTGTACAGGGGAGTTGACTGGGCAATATTCAACGGAGCTGTGCTATGGCACAGCATCATTGAATATCACACCCTGGCCACCTGCAGTGTGCATGGCGCAGTGGCACTGCGCCAGCGCAAGTGGCCAGAGTGGAGCAGGGGGATGCGCTAGCACAAGTTCTGTTACGCTATGCGCAGCATCCATGATATTCAAAAGTGCACATGCAAATGGGGCCATAATGTATGCAAGGAGCAAATGGGGCCATTTGCATGTCATTATGGCTCCATTTGCATGCAGGTGCACCGATCCCCGGCGACTTGTGCCTGGTGCCCTGCCAGGTAGCAGCCGTTGGGGACCGACGCCCCCTGCACAGTGCAGCAATGTGCCCCACAGCCCGATCACAGGCTTCAGTAACTATAACTCACGTCTAATATCCCTGGTGGTCCACTCTGTTGCAGATCTTGGTGTCATCTGCAAACAGACAAGTCTTAACCTCTAGTCCATCTGCAATGTCACTAATGAAGATATTAAAGAGGACTGGCCCCAGGAATGATCCCTGAGGTACCCCACTTGTAACTTGCATCTCTTCTGACTGTATACCATTTACCACTGCTTGTTTTCTTCCCGTCAGCCAGTTTGCTACCCAGTTGACCAACTTCTGACCCACCCCAAGCCTACCCAGCTTATTTATCAATCTTCTATGTGAAACAGTGTCGAAAGCTTTGCTGAAGTCAAGGTAGGCAACATCAACTGCCCCCCCTTGGTCCACCACACTGGTTACCCAGTCAAAGTAATCTATGAGATTAGTTTGACAGGACCTTCCTTTTGTAAACCCATGCTGTCTTGGATCCTGTGCCCCTATGGATTCCAGGTGTTGCACTATCCTTTCCTTAAGGAGTGCCTCCATAATCTTGCCCACTACTGAGGTAAGACTGACTGGTCTGTAGTTCTCTGCCCCCTCCCTGCTACCACTCTTGTGGAGCAGGATCATGTGAGCCCTTCTCCAGTCTTCTGGGACCCATCCTGTGCTCAGAGACTCACTAAACAGTTCTGTTAATGGCTCTGCTAGTTCCACCCTTAGCTCCTTTAGTACCCTGAGATGTAAGCCATCAGGTCCCATTGCCTTGAGCTTAGCGAGCTGTTGTAGGACCCATTCTTTTGTGAAGGGAGTAGTGCTCATCTCCCACCCCCCTGTGTCCATGGTGCTGAGCCGTAGGCCCTGCCCTACCTTCTCTTCTGTAAATACTGAGCAAAAGTATCTATTTAGGATAGATGCTTTTACAGGGTCCTCCTCCTCCTCACATGCCCCCTTTTCTCCTTTGAGCTTAGCAATACCCCCTCTGGACGTGCTCCTTTCAGTAATGTATCTATAGAAAGTCTAGTCACCTTCTTTTACTGTTCGTGCTAGTGTTTCCTCAGTTTGGGACTTTGCCTGCCTTACTGCCTTCCCTGCTTCCCTTAGAGCAGTTTGGTATGCCTCCCTATCTTCATCCCGCTGTGTTCCCTTATATTTCCTGAAGGCCAGCCTTTTGGCTCTGACCTTTTATGCTACTGTATTTGAGAACCAAAGTGGTTTCCTTCTTCTTTTGCACTTCCTTTTCTGTCTAACACAATAGGATGTTGCTTCAAGTAACAGAATCACTCTGTCAGCATTGCATTATAATGAAAATGCTGGCCGCAGTCAGTATCATAATAAGAAAGGTGAAAAATCCTATGCGATTGTTTACCCAAAGTCCAAGCATGGACTTTATGCTGTACTCCAACAGTCCGCTTCTACAGTTTGTGTTGGGTAATAACTAGTTAATAGGACAAGTAATAACACACGTACTGATGTCAGCACATTTGTGATGTCACTATTTACTGTTGCTAAATGAAATAGAAACAGCATATGAAGTATGAAGCCTAGCTTATTTGTATTTTTTTTTTTTGTTGTATTTTAGTCTTTGGTAACCGGGTAAGGGCCACTATGCACAAGTGGCTGTTTTCAAAGGTGACCTGGCAGCACTGGGTTGTTAAGTGACATGCTCAGAGCCACAGAGTATACAAGAGGAGGTTTTGAGAATCAAACTCAGATCTGGACTGCTATGTTTCCCAAAATTATTCACACCTCATTTCTTTAATCTCTAAGATATACTGCTATGGAAACTGTGGCCTACTGTTGTACTTTTTAACATTATAGCATACAGGAAAGTAACATTCCTGATTCTCATACATTTCAGATTATGTAGACAAACTGTATGATGAGGTTTTCTGGTTGGTGCAGTCAAGAGAGGACTTTCAAGAGCGTATTACCCCTCCGTTATTTGGCAGCTATGAACACCCCAACAAACTAGAGGCCATTACTAACATGTACTCAAGATATGCCAACAAACAGGGTAGGTACCGATTCAAATCAAATTCCATATACAGTAACAGATCTTACATTCATTCAATTGATATCACACAGAAGTGGTACTGTATATGGCAAAGTAATGTGTTGGTATCCCATGAAGTGAGGACTATACAAACTTTTGTACCAACCTGCCATCACATCTGTCATACACTTACTGTCTTGATGAGTTGCAAGGTATGGTTCATTTACTGTTTCCACACATACTTGCCTTTTAGCATCATACTGGTGAGATACATATCACTCCAGCTTATCTCTGTATCTCAGAAATTGCAGAGATTTAGCATAACCTTCACTACTGTATATGCAAACAGTTCTGAATGTGCATGAAGCAGTAACTGATCATTGCCTGTACCATGCCTCTGATGTGTAGCAGCAACATCAGTCTCAAGCAATATAAGGTGTAGGATTAAACAATTGAATGTAACATGAAGTAAGGCCGAAATAATTTGAAGTATGTAGCAAGTTACACTTATGACACAAAGTGTGTTCTAGGTAATGCTCAGTGTTATTACAACAATGCAGAGTGCTGTAATTAGGATGCTCATCTTTGGCTACTCCATTACTGGACTAGTAATACTGAAAAATCTGCATATGGTACTGCTACTTTTCCATTGCTTTACACTTTTTGATTGTTTTTTCTGCTTTCAATCTAATGCATAGGTGGATATTTGAAACCAACAATACTGTCATCATCATTCTGTGGTGGGAGATAGTTGCGTACTTTATTCTCTACACAAGGTGGCATTGGCACTCTAATTCATTTCCCTAGAACACCCCAACACCATCAAACAAATCTCTGGTAGGCCACATGCCTGTATTTTTTGTGCAGTGGCCCATCATATGGATTGTCATACTGCCAAACATATTCACTCCATGCTAACTACAAACTCCATACATCTACACATATTGCATAAAATCCAGGGTGTTCTATTAATCAGATGCATGCAACTTCTGTTAGCATTGGCTTTATAACACTGACTTCTGTGCAGCAGTTACTTTCTGACCCTGAAGGCATTGGGAAACACTCCAGACATATGCACCTAGGGAAAATGAAAGAATTACAGAATTTACACAAGCATGCCTGACAATGCATCAGAAACAGAAGCATATGATAAAATCATAACTAACAAGGTCCCCCATTTCCTGCCTGGACTACTGGAGGCACCCTCCCCCTACACCTATCACAGCCCTGTTTAAAATGATCTTTAGTAGTAATGGTCAACAGCTCACTGAGCAGCGCATGCAAGTGCTCCACAATTCTCTCAGTGAGGTAGCACTTCCTTGTTTCCATCTCAACATCCCACCATCCTCCTTTATTGAGTGTCTCCTGGTGGGCCCTGACTACCTCAGCTGTAAGACCACCTCAAGTCTTATCCTATTCCTTCCATTGAGATACTTGAAGACCTCTATCATATCCCCTGTTCCTTCCCTCCTCCAACAAGTTCATATTGAGCTCCCCCGGTCGCACCTCATAGAGCCTGACCCATATCCTCATTACCATCCTGCTCACTGTCCTCTGCACCTTCTCTAATAATGCAATGTCCTTCTTTAAATAGGGACACCAAGACTCCTTCCCATCCATCACCTCCCACAGCCTCCTGTCACCCGCAAAAAGGAGCATCCCTCTCAGTACAACACTTCTGATGTTACTGATATAGGTATTAACATAGGAGTGGGCTCTGCAATGACCCCAGTGGAACCCCATTACTGACTAGACTGAATGATGAGACCTCCCCCACCCTCATGCTCTGTACATGGCCATTCAGCCACTATCCTATCCACCTGACCATCTCCACCCCTCCTTCTCCACCTTTCCCAGTAGGCCATTATGTCACAGTGAGTCAAATGCCCTGCTGAAGTCCAGAAAGGAGATCAGATACTTCACTATATGCATTATTGCAACCCATCATTGCCTGTAGGTAAAGCAGTGGCATGGCACTGTGAAAATAACTATTAGGTGTATTGATGTTTCAGATTTCCCTATTAAGATGGATCAGATGGATCTGTACAGTTGAAATAGCCTAGAAGTTAGAAAAAATCTAAGTACAACATAGCAACTGGAAATTCTTTGACACTTGCTGGAGACAGCATTGCCCTTCTCAGTGATGTTACTGGGAGGGATGAAAGTCTGAGTCACATGATGGGAAAACAGTAAATAACATTCATAACTTGCCATTCTACATTTCCTCTCCTTACAGACACAGCAGCCTCATTATAATTGCTGTCATTAGATGGTTCTTCTTCAGAGTCAGAAGCCAAAAGTTTGAACATATAAGGACGAATACCAAGAACACATTCTGGCTGATGTCTGTTTCAATTGCCATCAGGTGAAGAGTCTGAATACTCAGAAGAACAGTCTTCGTCTGAATTGCTTGACGACAACATTACAGTGCTGGATGCAGACATGACTGTTAAAACAATTTGAAATACATAAACTTAGACTGTATTTCAGTATCAGAGATAAACAAATTCATGAAGGATGACTTTCATTTTACTTTCTGTACATAGTTAATAACAAAGACTGTATGCCACATGTTTACAGAGATGGTGTTGTACAGAGGTACTGCTTCAGGAATTATATGCTTTTTTTGCTTGCGATATAACATTACACCCCAGAGTGTTGGATGGCCTAGGTCAGCTAACCCATTGACAAGGCACATCACTACATGACAAAGGACACTGAGTATTATCAGTGGATCTGTATGTTTCTTCCACAGTCATTTGTTTGTTGTTCTAAAAATTAATGAATTTATAATTAACAGTAAAAGACCAGTTAGGTGCATCTTCTTATTAAGCTGTCCCTGCTTAACTGTAATGCTCCCCACTTCCACAAAATATGTGTGACATTAAAATAAACAAATCAACTGCTACCCAACAACTCAGCTGTCATTGTTCGCTTTTAATTTTTTTCATTCTTTTCTTTCTTACTAGCTTCCTGGTTGGCACTACTCACTCTGCCATCCTCCTTTGTGGCCAGTCAGTGTCTAGCCAGTCACCCAGCTTCCTCTTCTGAGTGGCCATCACCTCTTCCCATGTGGATTACTCCCCACCAACCCCAGCTGGGTGGTGGGGAGCTCACCTCTCTCCCATTATGACTGGATAGGGTTTGGCAACACCATTCATAGGCTGGGGCACCTGTAAGATGGTCATTAAGCCACAACAACCAGGACACCTTTGTCCTCCTGGATCTCAATCCCTGTGAAGCACAGCACGCAATGATGTCAATGACATGTTCATGCACTCTCCTATCCATGCCACCTCTGACATCTGCCAAGCCCCAACTCTGCACATGTGGGACAGTGGCACCAACACCCAGCCTCTGTTTGGAATCATGTGCACAGCGACTGAAGGTCCCCTCCTCCAGAAAACTGGAGAGCAGTCCATTGGATGCCCAATCCATCTTCCCCCTACCAACTCACAATGACCCTGGCTCACTCCCAAACATGGGTCACCAGCATGGAACACAGTGTGGCGCCCAGCACCTCACACATCAGAATCACAGGGATGGCCAGCTGTAGATGATTTCTGATGTCTGTGACTTACTGTGGTAGTAGGCAACTCAGTAATGGGGTGCGTTTGTTCATCCACACATAGGCACATTTTGTCTTTTATAACATCCCAAATGCAATTGATCAAGGCTTTGAGCAATAGAGGCTACAGCACAGAGCCCTGTGAGACCCCACTGGTTTCCTCTCTGGTGCCGGATAGCTATCCTCCCACAACCACCCTCTGGGTTCTGTTACTTAGCCAGGTTTCCCACAAACTGACCATCTTTTTCTCAGCTCCAATATCCATCATCTACCTGATCAACCTTTTGTGGGGCACAAAGTCTAAGGCCTTGCTGACATCAAGATAGAGGATGTGTACCACTTTGCCCCTATCTACTGTCTGACAAACACACTCAAAGAAGTCAATCAATTTTGTTTGACATGATCTCCCACCCATAAACCCATGCTGCCTCTCATCTGGGAGAAAATGTTCATCTACGTAGCCCACCAACCTTTCCTTTACTACAGTCTCCATGAGCTTGCCCACAATGGAGGTCATATTAACTGGTATATACTTCTATAGATCAACTAATGTAAACCTTGATCTTGTGGGGTTGACTGAAAGTTTGTGCATTCTGGAGTAGGTTGACACATGAAGATAACTGTCTACATGCTATTCATAGAGAACAGGAAATGGGGGGGCCTCTACATGATGGAGGATATGAGAGCTTCAGATTTACATGGCAAGTCTGAATATGCTCAGGGTCAATGTGAGGAAGTTTTTTTTTTCACGGAGAGGGTGCTGGATACATGGAACGGCCTTCCTGAGGCCGTTGTGTGGTCTAAAACTGGGACAGAATTTCAAGAATGCATGGGACATACACAAGGCAATTATTCAGAGGGGTAGGAAGACATAGGCTGTTGGTTTACTAGGATCTGCAGCTTATCCTGTAGATAGGGAAATGGGCAGACCAGGTAGGCCAACCAAGCAGTCCTTATCTGCCATCGAAGTCTATGTGTGTATGTTTTTATGGGCAGAGAGGGACAGTGATAAAAAAGGGAGACTGAATGAATACTTCATCTCAGTATTCACAAAAGATTAGGAGAGGAAGGTACCTAATCCAGTCAATAGAGGCACTGAGTATAAGTGAGGATAATAACAAACCTTACACAGAAGACAGGACCCTGACAGAACTTCTAAAACTGATGGTGGACAAAGCACTGAGGCCTGATGGGATTCACCTCAAAATTAGAAAAAAAAGTAGGGTATCACTAGTGACACCAGTCACTAACCTTTCTAACACATCTTGAGAGGATAGTGTGGTATCTGAGGAATGGAGTAGAGAGCATGTGATTCCACTTCACAAGATTGGGAGCAATACAGATGCAGGAAACAACAGACCTGTCAATTCACTGCAGTGCTAGGGAAAATGATGGACACACTTTTGAGGTACAGCTAGAGGGGAGACATCCCAGGAACAATGTGCAGAAGCCTTTTTCCACAAAGACAGAAATGGATGCATGCAACAGCCCTCATAAGGAGGTTATGAGGTCAAAAACAGTGAGGGAATTCAATAATGCACCAGACAGACATACGACAATTACCATGGGAGTGGGAGGAAATAGGCAGTTGCTTTCCTAGGATCTGCAGCTTTATCAATATACAGGGAAATGGGCAGCCTAAATGGTACATGAGGTTCATATCTGCCATCAAAATATATGTTTCCATGTTTATATGGACAGATTCGATGGGTCTGGCAGTACTTTTCTGTTTTCACATTTCTATATTACTCTGTGTTAGGCTGGTGCAATGCACATAACAGGATTAGGAATTTATACTAATAAACTGGGTCTATATATCATAAGTAGTATTTCTGCACTTAGCTATTTTTAGGATGTGTCTGTCTCATGACTAACAACCACTCAGACTGTCTCTCAACCTTTTACCATTTTTCAATATCTCACATAGCTCCGCCAAGTTCTACACTGTCTGAATGTATCGATTGCTTACTGTTACTACATTTATGATTCCTTGCCACCCAAAAACAAAACAAATTAGCATACAAAGATGGACCTTTCTTTCATGAAACTACTACGCTACATGACAGACAGGACTTAAAAACAATAAACATGACAACTACCCAGTAAAGAGAGAGTACTGAGGTGTCTGCCAGAGCACTGGAAGCAAGTTTCTCTACTACATTACGAGGAAAACTTCATATCACTAAAAATGGGCCTATATAAAACATACTACACGCTAACAGACTAGAACTAAGTCACTATGAAAAACTGGACCCTAAAGCTCATACACAGCAAATATAAACTGCTTTCTTGAACAGTATAATATACACTACATGCAGGACAAAATTTCAGGGAAACAACAGAAATACCTTCACAGGTTTTGACCTTCCATTTGCCTAATTCCTACATGACGCAGTCATAGCAGCACTCCAACTGGATGACTCTCACACAATTCATATCAGTACATTATTTAAGGTTATGGCCTACTGAAAATAAATGCTCTAAAACCACTTAGGCAGACCATCTGTAAATGAAAATAATCCCACTATGACCAGATATTGCAATTATTAGTACATCTGCAAAGGAAAAAAGTAAAAAAAAAAGAGAAACAACAGATGAAACTCATGAAACACATTAGTGTTTCACACAACAACCAGACATATATGCATATAAAACAAGTCACAGTTTCACCATAACTGATCATGACTACAATATTCTTTAGTAGTTCTGACAGTTTATAAATGTTACGTGACACATTGCATTATGCAAACGCCAGGATGTGACATAAGTGTTTGTTATCCATGCCTTAGATGTGTGTCTATTGCATGCCTATGTGTAAAAACTCAATGCATACTATCAAAACCAATTTTCTGAATGCAATAAGGTTCTAATGAAGGCAATATTTTCACACGCACTTTTCCAAGACTCTGCAGCCTAATATACTTGCACTTGCAACTACCAAACTCCATGATGATTCACCTGTGGATATCACATTATAAATGACCTGATTTCAACAAGTGACAGACAACTGCAGCAGAAACATAGAAACATAGACTTTGATGACAGATAAGGACCACTTGGCCCACCCAGTCTGCTCATTTTCTTACCTATTGGATAAGCTGCAGATTCTAGTTAACCAACAGCCTACTTCCTGCAACCCCCCACTATAATTGCCTTATGTCTGTCCCATGCATGTTTGAATTCCCCCACTGTTTTAGACCCCACAACCTCTCCAGGAAGGCGGTTCCATACATCCACCACTCTCTCCGTGAAAAAGAATTTCCTCACATTACCCCTGAGCCGTTCCCCTCTAACTTTAAATTGTGCCCCCTTGTTCTTACACATCTCTTTTTCTGAAAGATGCTATCCTCCTGGACTTTGTTGATTCCCTTGAGGTACTTAAAAGTTTCTATCATGTCCCCCCGTCCCTCCTTTCATCAAGGGTATACATATTAAGCTCTCTCAGTCTCTCTCTTCATATGGTTTCTGATTTAGCCCCTGCACCATTTTAGTTGCCCTTCTTTGGACTGCTTCCATCCTGTCTATGTCCTTGCATAGATGAGGTCTCCAAAACTGCATGCAGTACTCCAGATGGGGTCTCACCAACTGTCTGTATAGAGGGATAACCACTTCCCTGTTTCTACTCTTGATGCCCCTCCCTATGCATCCCAGTATCCCCCTGGCTCTCCTTACTGACCTCTCACATTGCTCACCCGCCTTTAGGTCATCTGATATGACTACACCCAGATCCTTTTCCATTATTGTTGTCATTAGTACCTCCCCTGCTATTGTGTACTCTTCTCCTGGATTTTTATTTCCCAGGTGCATTACTTTGCACTTTTTTGCATTGAATCTAAGTTGCCATATGTCTGACCATTCCTCCAACCTTGCCAAGTCCCTTCTCTTCCTTTCTACCCCCCCTTGTGTATCAACTCTGTTACAGATCTTTGTGTCATCTGAAAAGAGGCATACCTTTCCTTCCAGACCCTCTGCAATGTCACCTATAAAGACGTTAAAGAGGACTGGGCCCAGTACTGAGCCCTGAGGTACTCCACTAGTAACCCTCCTTTCTTCAGAATGTGTTCCATTCACTATTACCTTCTGTGTCCTGTTGTGCAGCCAGTTTGCTACCCAGGCTACCACCCTGGGACCCACTCCCAGGCTGGCTAACTTGATTATTAATCTTTTGTGTGGGACTGTGTCAAATGCCTTGCTAAAGTCTAGGTAGTCCATATCCACAGCCCCTCCCTGGTCTATTACTTTGGTCACCCAGTCAAAGAAATCGATTAGATTCGTCTGACATGACCTTCCTGCTGTGAATCCATGCTGCTTTGGGTCCTGTGCCCCGCTGGCCTCTAGGTACTCAACAGTTCTTTCTTTCAGAAGTGATTCCATCATTTTCCCCACCACTGAGGTCAGACTAACAGGTCTGTAGTTTCCTGCTTCTGCCTTGCTCCCACTTTTGTGAAGGGGAATCACATCTGCCCTCCTCCAGTCCTTAGGTACCACCCCATCTTCTCATGATTTGTTAAAAAGTGTGGTTAGTGGTGTCACTAGGTCCTCCCTTAGCTCTTTTAGGATTCTAGGGTGAATCCCATCAGGCCCCATTGCTTTGTCCACCTTGAGTTTTAGGAGTTCTTTCAGTACTCTTTCTTCTGTAAATGGACTGGCATCAACCCCACTATCCAGAGTGCTTCCACTGTTTGGTTTAGGTAACTCCTCCTCTTCTTCTTTTGTGAATACTGAGCAAAAGTATTCATTCAGTATCTCTGCCTTTTCACTGTCTCCCTCTGCCCACCTCCCCTCTCCTTTATTAATCTTCACTATCCCTCCCTTAACCTTTCTATGCTCCCTAATGTACCTATAAAAGGTTTTATCCCCCTTCTTAACTGAGTTGGCTATCTTTTCCTTGGTTTGGGCATTTGCTTTTCTGCCTGCCTTCCCCACTTCTTTCTGCTTTAATTGATACAGTTCCCTGTCATGCTCCGTCTGTGATTCCTTATACTTTTTGAATGCAGCCTTTTTCTCCTTAACCTTCCCTGACGCCTCTTTCGAGAACCATAGTGTTTTTTTTATTTCACTTTGTTTTCTTTATTTGTTTCACACAAAGGCTTGTTGCCTCCATGATGGCAGTTTTGATTTTTCTCCATTGTTCTTCCATCCCTCCTTTCTGGCCATTTGCTAATGCATTCCTCAGGTATTCACCCATTATGCCAAAGTCAGCACTTCTAAAGTCCAGTATCCTTGTCTTTGTATGGCTTGTCTCCATGGTTGTGTTTATTGTGAAGCACACTGTGCAGTGGTCGCTTGTTCCCAGGTGTCTACTGACTTCTAAATTTGTGATCCTCTCTCCATTTGAGAGTACCAGGTCTAATATTGCTCCGCCACGAGTGGGTTCCACCACTAGCTGTCTAAGGCATGCCCCCTGTAGGGCATCGAGAATGATCCTGCTCTTGGATGTGGCTGCAGTCCATGTTGCCCAGTTAACATCTGGCATATTCAGGTCCCCCATCAACAGTATCTCCCCTTTTTCAGCCATTTTGAGAATGCCTCTATCATTTTCCTGTCCATTTCCTCCCCTTGAGGACGGGGTCTGTATACAACCCTGTGTGGATTGTGATGCCATTCCCTGTCTCCAAGGTGACCCAGAGTTCCTTTTGTCCTCCCCTTTACTTTTTAGTTCTGTAGCTTTGATCCTTCCTTATGTGAGATCTACTCCACCTCCTCTTTTACCCTCCCTGTCCCTTCTGTAGATTGTGTACCCTGGTATGTTGACATCCCAGTCATGGTTCTCCGTGTACCATGTTTCTGTGACTGCCACAATATCCAAGTGTTCCTCTTCCATCAGGGCTACTAGCTCTGGAAGCTTGTTTCCAAGACTACAGGCGTTGGTACTCATTGCCCTCCATTTAATGTTGGCTTTATCCTTTTTTACCCCATCCCTGCTCTTATTGCCCTTGTCCATTTTTCCATTTACCCCTGTCCTTCCCTCTGTCAAGCTCTGTACCTCAGTGTTTACCCTACTACCTGACATGTTTTGTGGGGGGAGGCTTGAACTTTCCTGTTTCCTATCAGCACCTCCCCCCTTGGCTAGTTTAAAAGCTTGCCAAGGAAGCCTTTAAACCTGTCATCTAGGAGTGTGTTTCCCTTTCTGGACAGATGCAGACCATTATGCCAGTATAGACCTTCATCTCTCCAGGTGGACCCCCAGTCCCCAATGAAGCCAAAGCCCTGTGCTCTGCACCAGTTTTGCAACCATTCATTAAACTGCATGGTGTGCAGTACCCTAGCCTCACACCTGCCATAGACTGGCAGCACCTCTGAGAAGGTTACCGTGCTTGCTACCTGTCTGAGACCCCTCCCAAACTCCACAGATTCATCCTGCACTGCACTGATCTCATGCCTAGCTAGGTCATTTGTCCCGAGGTGGACAATGATATCTGGTTTCCTCTCCTGTGATGCTGCTTCTGCAACCCTGAGGATTTACTTCCTGTCCCTCCAAGCCATGGCACCAGGAAGGCACCTCACTTCTCTCTCCTCTCCCTTCCCCAGGTCTACACCCCTAACAATTGAGTCCCCTATCAGAAGCTGTTTCTTTCCCCTGTGGTGTCCCTTGCCACTCTTTTGTGGGTCTCCCTTGTGCACAGAGACTGTCAGGGTTACAATGAAAAAGACATTTCGTGCACCAAACAAACATTAGAACATGACTGCTAATACATGTACATGTATTACACAGTGTCCATCACATACCAAGTGCTGCCAAAGGAATGTGGATTGGGTTATCTTATAAAAACAAAGCTCAGCTCCAACTCCATCACAACTACTACTATGGACTGCATTGCATCCACACTCTGCACTACTAGGTAAACCAGCTGTTACTGCTGTGACAGATCACACTTGCACATAACTCGCCAGACATTTGGGCAACAAAAATCATCGCACACTCATTGTCAAAAAAGGGACAAAATCCATTGACAAACTAATCCTTACTGTGACCTACACTCGCACAATGAAATGTTCAAGCATCAGAAATGTCATTGGCAGCATTTCCTTGTGTACTGATGTAGGTTGCCATGATACTTGATGACCATTAGCTACATTCTCTGACTCTATATGCCTGCAATGGGGTACAAATCACTAAACTATACCACCCCCAGTGAAAGTTCATTATGCCAAATGCATGTCTACATGACAGTGTGAACCCACTTTGCTGTCACCAGCAGCAACACAAACTTGCGAGAGACACCTCTTCGCTGTCACCATTGGCGGCACAGGTATGCGAAGCAGACCTCAAATATGCGACCCCCCCCACATTCCGTATTACTCGTACATTGCCACGACATCCTTCATCTAATTCTTCAGCACAACTCACATGGAAACACAACCAGGCAGCACAGTTGACTGCTCCCAGACAACACCCAACATTACCTCAGTAATCGGCCTCAACAATCAGCCAAGAAAATAAGATGACTTGTTTTTCTCCCCCACTGATTGACCTGTGACATAATAAAATTCTCACTACATGTGAGCTGAACACAACCTTTACCCACACACCTTTATATTGCTGTGCTGACTGACTATGATAGATCTCATCTCTTGTTTTCTTAGAAACTTTCCACCCTAAGAAGACAGACTACCTGCAAGAGAGTGGGGAAAAAAAACAACTCATGAGACTGTTTCATTCTCAGAGGCACCAACTATTACATCAGATCTTACATTTTACCTCACAAATGCTAACCTTATTCACATTTCCTGACACTGCTGCTCCATTCACTTCACATCAGCCTTCCTCTTGAAATGTAACTTCATCACGGCTCTTCACTCAGGGCGCGGCACACAGCGTGGTGCTGAAAACCATTAAAAAGCCATAAATAGAGAGGTATACAAATACATGTAACAACACTACCGCCAAACTTAGTATTTTGAAAGCCAGCCTAACAAGTACAATAGGGCACTCCAGAGCTCACAGCATATTAAAATCACCCCGATACACTAGCTTTTTAATGCAGGGGAGATCAACTTCTCTCCATATTGGTGGTTCAATTTTAATAAAGCTTTTGTGCATATTTTAGCCTTTATGCATTGAGCATTTAGATGTTTTGTCCAATTACCCTTCATTGTAATTTTTACTCCCTGATAATTATATTCCATTACAACCTCTATTAATTCCTTATAATAATACATTTTGCATTTTGAGATATCCATATTTTGTTTCCCTAAAATCATAACCTTTGTTTTATCCAGGTTGATCCTAAGTTCCAGTTCAGTACTTTTTTGGGCCAAGATATCTATCTTTTTTTGCAAACCTGACTTAGAAAGGGATAGTAATATAATGTCGTCAGCATATGCCAAAAAGCCCACATTCATTGAGTTTATATTTGGAGAATCAAATTTGTCCTCTACCTTATCTTCAAGCATGGCATTTATATATATATTGAATAATATAGGTGCCAAAAGGCAACCCTGCTTTACCCCTCTATAAGACAGGAAAGGTTCAGTGAGCTCCCCTGACTTTTCATATCTCACCATTGTTTTAGTGTTAGAGTACAGACCAGTAATTGGCAATAATAAAGATAATGGGAGATGTTTATCATGCAATGATTTCCATAATATATTTCTATTTACTAAATCAAATACATGTGCAAAATCAATTAATAACACATATATTTTCATCTTTCTTACGTTAACATATTTTTCTAATAGATGGTTTATGACAAAGATAATATCTATTGTAGAGAAACCTTCTCTAAACCTGGCTTGAAGTGGCGATAATATACTATGTTCTTCAATCCATAAAAGGAGCCTCTCCAAAATTAATCTAGAAAATATTTTGGATCATATGCATAATAAACTAATGGGTGTAAAGTTGATTGGATCATATACGGAACCTTTTTTATGTAGTGGAACAATAATATTAGTTGTCCAATCAGGAGGGGTGTAATTATATTTTAAGCATAAATTGAAAAAAAGAGTCAATACCGGGATCCAAAAATAGTTGTATTGTTTGTAGATCTCAGGTGGAATTAAATCAGGACCTGGTGCCTTATTATTTTTTAATTTACATAAAGCCGATTCTACCTCTTGTATTACTAATGATTAAAGAGCCATAATCATGATAGGTAGAACCCTCCATCAGTATAGCATTTCCATTTCCTTCTTTGTAATTAAATATTGTTCTGAAATGTTCTACCCAAACATCTTTCGGAACATGTATTGTAGGGGTAGAGTGATAATTATTGGTTCCTGATGAAACCAATTCCCAGAATGTTTTGGTGTCATTTGATTCTATCACCAACATCATTGTTTCCCATTGTTTTATTTTAGCTTTGCTTTTTTTTTCTCTTAATAGTTTGATATATAATTTCCTGGCTTTATTTAGAGTATGGCAGTTTTCTTTTGAGGGGTGTTTTTTGGTCCCTCTAATCAGAATGTTTAGCTCTTTTTTAGCTACAATACAGAACTTATCAAACCACATTTTTTTTATTTTCATATTGGTATTATTTTCTTTATATATTTTCCTGATTATCGCCTCATTTAGTTTAGCTAAAGAGTGATCCATTAGGAGCAAATCTTCTGTTGAATTCCTTGACAGTACATCATATTTCATATCCCATTGTGCAAACATCTCTTTTAACATTCCTTTTTTCACCTGTGAGTGGAGTAGGACCTTTTTCCCTAATAGACACCTGGCATTGTGGTTTAACTACTTTACCATATATTTCATTCTCCATCAATTTTAGCATCAGTTCTATGGAGGTATGGTCACTTTCAGGTCTCATCATTATTTTTAATGTTTGAAATGTGTCAAAATGTTCAGATAGACATAACACATAATCTATAACACTTTGTCCACAGTGGGAAAAAAAGGTCATGCTCCCCTCCAAAGCACCCTTCAATTGGCCATTTAAAACCATAAGTGGGACATTTTCTATCAGTTTTTTTTAACCTCACTCCATTTGAGTTTGTGATTTTATCCATACTATTCCTTTTATTTCACTCATCCAAATTTAGTTCTCCTTGAAAATAACTTAAATTATCATGTCTGGCAATTCTGACATTAAAATCTCCCACTATAATTATAATATATTCAGGGAATCTTTCTATTATATATTCCATATCTTCAGAAAATATATTCCACAGGTTTTCATTAACATTATTGGATGAAGCCGGTGGGCAATAAACATTAACAATGATAAATTGTTAACATCCCCATCTTAACCTTAAAATTATATAATTTGTTTTAATTTTAATCTGTATTATGAATGAAATATTCTTCCTAATTTTTATATATGAGGTTAAGCGACCAGAGAATCTCTCACGGGTTTATTTCTGGTTGCAGGTGAATGAAATGCAGCAAAGCCATTTAAATCAATATTTTCTTTAGACCAGGTTTCTTGGAATAATATAATATCAAACTCATTAACAAAATGTTTCCATTCTTTATCCATCATTTTACCAGATAATCTTGCTATGTTCCATGTCAGTAAATCAGCATTATGAAACTGATGATTATTACTTTCATTGGAGTTAAGGGATATAATAGTATCATCTTCCAGTCAATTTTATTTTTCATTTATACCCTGATATGACAAATTATTCAGGTCTGTCAATAACAGACCTGCTATGTCCAATTTTTATGCCTGTGTTTAAAGTTCTTTAATACTGTATTCTGAGTGACAATTAATGTTAATTTGAGTATTCAAACCATTTGAAAACATTCTCTCCACCCCTCTATATGTCTGTTTGTTATTTCTATGTTCATCAAGCTTGAAAATAGAGACATTATAAATGATAGTAAGATCACCTCATTTTCCCCTTGCATTCTGTTCAGACCAAAAAGTGATAAGGTATAGTTGCCTTCTCTACCATTCTCTACATGTTTTAAATTTTCATCATTTTTTGGGGGGGAGAAATCCCATTTCAGAGTCTCCAAAACTGTATCATATAGATCTTCTTTAATTTCTTTTAGAATAATTTGATTCTGACTAAATTGAGACTTACTTGTTTGCCCTAATACAGGTGCAGCAATTTCAAGACATAAAGAATTTAAGTTAAGTTGTTTGAACCAGATTTTTTTGCAGTTTCCATTTCTTTTAATTGAGTATAGTCTGGACGATCTTTAGCCAAAGTGTTTCTTGTCATGATTATTATGGCCTGAATTTCCAGATTTACTCCTAATTCTACTTTAAGTAGATATTTCATAAGATCCTTCAATGATTTCATTGTCTCATATTGTTTTTGGAAAATTCCTGTTAGTCTAATGACTGTTTCTTTCCCTTCTAATATAATGACATTCATCTCTTCTGTATCTATCTTTTCTTTATTTTTTTCTGCTCCTAAGATTTGTTCCTTATTTTTTTGTATTTTTTTCTCCATTCCCTCTTTGATCAAGCTTATCTTCCACTTTGTCTGAATGCCTTAATACTTTATTCTTTAACACTACTGTTGGTTCAATATACTGACAACTATTTCCCAACTCCAAACCTTCATTCTTTATTTTTTCCTCTTTTAGTTGTTCCTTTTTTTGTTAATGATCTTTTTCTTCTTCTTTTTTTTCCACTACCTCCTTTCATCATCCTATTCTGATTACAGGATTTCTTCCTTCTTTCCATTATGGGGGCATCTAGCACCTGTAGTATTGAGAAGGATACTCTACCCTTATTCAATTTGTTTTCAATATTACTTATTTTGTCTTCTATGCATTCCATTGTCTCCATTGACATATTAGTGAAATTATTAATTTTCCCTCTGATATCATTAAGGGCCTCCAACAAAACTATGTTTGCCATTATTGGATGAGCAAAGGCTTTAATAGTGTATTTTGACAATGTGTCAGGGCATTGTATAAAAAATTCAGGGTCCAAGTTAATGCATTCAACCTCCTTGTCAAGCTTTTGGAAAACAGTATTTGGGGATCCTACTAAAATAGAGGAATCTACAATATCTAATGATTCTTGCATAATAATATTTCCAGGAAGATCTAGTGGACTGAATGGATCTAACTTCGTCATTTCTTTCGAGTTCTCAATTATAATTATTTCATCTATCTTAGTTTCTCCCTGTGATAATTAATTTAGGGGATTCATTTTCTTTTGTATTGTTCCCTTTATTTTTTTGAGGTTTTTCCACCGGAGTTGATGTAGTTGTTTCCAAATTCCCCCTGTAGACACAACCTTTTCTTGGTCTGCTGTCTTTTGCCTTTTCTTTAAAGTCCTTTGCCATTTCTTTAAAGGCAGATGTAATAATTTTACCATTTCTTATATTCATCACTGTGGGGGATTTATTGTGTATATAATATACAAGGAACCCATATGGCAATCAAAAGGTTTTCATAAAAATTTTCACACAATCCACAATTCACAGGATCAAGTCCACTAATAAATCCATAGTCCATAGATTCACAATTTCAAACTTAGTTCCAGCATCCAGTGTCTTAACGCAGTGTCTCAAACTCAGCAATGGTCATACATAACATTCAATTCAAGAATTCAGAAATCATCTGTAGCAGTTGCTTCAGACAGAAGTGGTTCAGTAAAAAACATGGAAGCTGGACATGCTTTTTAATTTATAGTTCTCAGTCCCTCGATAAGACCTCTCAACAAGACCTTTGTATAGTTCTTGTATAGTTCTAGGGATTAAGTTATCCCTGAATGCACCCAATCTATGTCACAATGATTGTTTGTCTTTTCTTTCTTTGATAACTTAGGACTTCTGAATCCAATGAACAGTAGGGCTCTAGGTTGGTTGCTAAACAAAAAAAAAAGGACTATGTTACGATAGAGTACAATAGATAGAGTTCAACAAATTATTAACACCTAACAGTCACCAATAAACAATTATAATATACCATAGATATCAGTAAAACAACTATCAGTTTAACCTAAGCCAAAACTTAAATGTATCAACTGTATCAAATGTACCGTCTATAAAGTAAAAGAACTTGTAAAAGCCTGGGAATAAAAAAGCATGGAAATGCATAAACTGCTCTCACTGGAACCTTCAAACAAACCAATATAGTCAAAGAAAAAGACCATATAACATATTTTCTGTAGACCAAATTACAACAAAAACAGATCTACTTACTCTTTATGCTTATGTTCGAGGAACTAGTACTGGTATTAAAACCATATAATACCACAATTTTTTAATGAGTTGAAAATTCACTCAAGACTTGGGACTCAAAGCATGAGGCTCGCTATAGTCCACTTTAGCTGTTTATTCACAAAGTCTTGCCATGATGCAATAAAGAATTACCATAATATGATCAGTACCTCACATGGACTTATACGAGCCTTCCTATTTTTTAATAAAACTTTTTTGCTCAGAATGCAGATAGCGAGACAAAAGTCAAGGATAATATAAAAAAGGGGACTTGCCCCCACAGATTCTAGAGCATTGAAAATGAATTACGTGTCTCTAGTCTAGCTGTATTCCTGCCGATGTTCAAAACACGCCTGCCAGCTGGAGATCTAAAGAAAGCCAGCGCATGCACCTTTTCACCAAGTTCATACGGTCACGTGACAACTTTCAATGGAAACCTCACAAAAAAACAAAAAGCTACAAAATAAAGTAAAACCTTTTCTTTTTGACAAAGTCTTAAATAGCTAAAATACCTAAAAAATATCTAAAAATTGTAGTACTCATTGTGTTACTAACTGTAGCTAAGCAAAGTGAAACACAAATATACGATTACACACAGATAAAATTAGGTTAAATGGTAAAATGGTAAATTCACACAAACAAAGCAAAGCAGAACCATTTTTATCAAATATTTTAGAAGTTGTACTTCCCCTCTAGAAATAATCGAGGGAGACCTGCTGTAGCTCTGAATGACTCTAGGATCAGACTCAGGCAGGAATAATAAAAATATTTCTCCTCTTGCAAATGCCGGGACAGCACACTATTGTTGCATTGTGTTGAGGCTCATTCAGCAATCCTGCCGTACCCCCCCATGGTGTGCTCGCCTCCTTCCTCACTCCACTGTGGCTTTGCTAGTGGTCAAACTCCGCTGCTGTAAAGAGAAGAGGAGAGCAGGAGAGAGGGAACCAGAAACAAAACTGCTGCACAAGAAAGACTGGAAAGGCTGATCTTTAGTCAGGTATGGATCCAGGAAATTTACCTGGGCAATGCAAGCATATTTTTACTAAATTAAAAAAACAGCGTAGCTTAGCTCCTGCTTCTTTCACTCCTCCACAGTGAAAAAGCATGTAGCAGCTCCTCCCAGGAAGTCCGTCAGTCTATGGCTGCTCTGTCCAGGTCACAGTGTCCAGCATTGGACTGTCTTGGGTATGGAGTATTCCAATAGGACCTGGCCAATCTAAGCTGGCTTAGGTGTTCCTCAACATTTATCCTGAAGAATGTCTGTTTTATCAGAAAGGATCTACAGAAAACCTTGGTTCCTGCTGCTCTGCCACAATTTTTATTGACCATGCCATTTTTACCTGAATATGATGCTTAAAAAAAATGTCGGTAGCATGCGATACTCTGCTGCTCCATCAGGTACTGGTATGTCTTCCTCACCCAGTACAGCCATGGTGCATGGCATCTGGCAGGTCTGTACCATCCTGGTTGCTGCCTGTGCCTCTGGTGCTGGTCATTGTGTCACCTCCTGTGCCTGTCCCAGCGCTCCAGTAGTAGCACACCTGGCATAGCTACTGGTCCTTCCATTTTTTCTCTCTCCTCTCTCTCTGTTACAGTGCTGTGCTTCTGTGTCTCCTGTCTGGTTGCATGTGCTCCTTTATATACTGTGTTTGTTACACCTGCTCCCACCTGGTGTAAGTTACGCCCACTGGTCTTGGTGTCAGTTGTGGCACTACAGCTTCTAGTATCTCACCCTGGTGTATCGCTTCCCTTGTCTTGGTGTATGTTCAGTTGTGCATTGACGTACCTGTGGGTTTATCACAAGTGAGGCATAAGTCACAATTGGCTTACTGTGTTGCGTCATTGCTCATATCACAATGTAGAATTGCATTTCATGCATTTGCTGGATGTATTTGCAACTTACAATATTTCCGTTGGCACATCTGTGTTACGCTGTGGTGTATTCCTTCTAGAATTGGGCCCTATGTGTATAAAACATGTAAATGTTGAAAATACCATGGCACTAGGTGTTTTTGACAAAGGTAAAAAGTTACTAGGGGAGGCTAACTCTCAACAGATAAGTTAGATCAGAGATCAGTGAGTCAGTAGGTGCTAACTAAGTGTAGCGGAAAGACTTGCATAGTGTGTCAATACAAACTGATGTACTGAAGAAGGGATATGCCATTGCTGAAGGGCCTCTCCTGAATTTTGAATAACCATCACACAGAGATTGTGTGTTGAACTTGAAGTTCGGTGTCTGGTCCATCTGTTATCCCACAACCCCTCCACACTGTCATTCTAGCAGGTGACCACTAATGGTGATGCATAGGGGCTTCTGAACTGCAGGATTCTCCCAGCTGCCAATTACTATTGTAGATGTTTCTGTACAGTATGTCAATGATGTCTACTGGCACCAGACAGCAAGACCTCTCTCTGAATGCAAGAGGGACATGCAGACTGGTGAGATGTTCTTCCCCTGTCACACATCCAATGTCCCAGTTGCTCAGAGAAAACATGTTGGTCTGTTTGGCCAGTTTTCAGCTCAGTCTTGTCCTCTATTATATTGGCAAAGGCAGCTCTCCAACATTGAAAGCCCTAGGGTCAATTCATTTTTTAACACTCCACAGCAGGTTTGGACTGTACTGCCATGTCAGTGCAGTAGAGTAGGGCCAAAGACCTTCCCTTATATATCATGTATGACAGGGTTGAATAAGTCTCAGTCACATTTGTTATGCAGAAAGAGGTAAATGCAAGGATCTGCTCTATCCACTGTTTTCTGTCTTTTGTCTGTCTGGGTGTGCAACCAAACATTCTCGAGAGACCTAGGAACTGATCACTCAGATGTTCTCACGATTCTCTGCCTTTCACTATCTCTCTGCCTTCACTTTCTTTTTCTGTCTTTTCTCCCCTTGCATATATGTTGTTAAAACATGTGAATCTTTATGTGAAGCTGGGATCCCTTGATTTAAAATGTATATAATTATACTATTGAAATGATTTCAAAAAATCTATTTGAAATTGAGAGGTTTAACCTGAGATGCAGTTTAAGTGCCTATTAGGCTTGTTTGCAAACTCTTTTGCAGAGCTGTCAGCAAGAGGCCAGCTTGGGACACTGTTCTAGTTGCAAGCCTGCTCTGCAAAGAAACTGATAAGAACTCTGATACATTTTGTGAGGAACTGGATGTCTCCTTAATGAGCTCAGGATGAAGAAGTTAATTGTCAGGCAAAGACTTGTTATAAAAAGAGCAGCAATATTTTTGCTAGAGACGCTTCTTGGAAACTAGAAAGAAACCCTCAGATGAAGGACTTTTGTTTTTTCTGTAATGCCTTTGTATTTCACTACCCTGAACAATATTTTAAAATTGTTATTCTGTTGTTATTGATAATAATAAAACGCTATTTGCAAATTTTATAACTGCTCCTAGTTTTCTTATGCTTCCTGAACTGTGCCTCAATAACAGATGGTGTCAGGCTAAATGGGATTTACACCATGCAAACTCTAAGCCAAAAGTCTTGTGTGTGGGTACTGAAAATAGTACAAGGGAAACATTGCAGAAAGGCATGGATTCTGTAGCTACAAGTGCAGAAGTCATTACAAGAAGAATGGCAGCCAAACTGGCAGGACAAAAGTCCAAGCTGAGACTGTACAGCCAGAATGACTGATGGGGGAAAAAAAGAACAGGCAGGGACAGAAACTGAAAGCCTGATTGCCTTTTTCAAAGTGTGGACTATACAACAAAAAGAGAAGGAGAAAGAAAGAATAGAGGAGATGCAGCAGAGAAAAAAACAGATTTAACATGTAGAGGCACAGAGAAAAGAAGAAATGCAGCAACTTGAGAAGAAGAGGAGAGGAGAGGAGAGGAGCAGTGATAGGAGCAGCAAAGAAGGGAAGTGTTGCAGCAATGGCTGAATTCCTTGCAAGTTATCAATGCTGGAGAATCTGGCACAGGTCCAGCAGAGTAACAAGACACAAATAACTTAAAAGACATTAAACTTACAAAGTTGTGTCCCTTGGATGACATTGAAGCATACCTAACAACTTTTGAAAGGGTTGCCACAGCCTGCCAATGGCCAAAACAGCAATGACAATCAGACTGGTACCGTACCTAACAGGTAAAGTCCAACTTGCCTACAACAATATGGACACTGTACAGTCAGAAAACTATGATCATGTGAAAAAAGAAATCCTAAAACAATATGACATCTCAGGAGAGACCTACAGGCAAAGATTCCAGTCCCCAAAGTACCATTTAGTATACAATCCTAGAGAAACCTTCACCAGACTCAGAGAATTGCTTATTTAATGTCTCCAACCAGAGGACAAAACAGTCCCACAGATCATCAACACACTTGCAGTGGAGCAGTTCAGCATCCTTGCTACAGACATACAGCTTTGGGTAAAAGAATACTGACCAGAAAGTGGGGAAAAGGCAATTTTTTTGCTGAAGACTACCAGATGGCAAAACAGACACCACAACAGAGAGGTAACAGCTAAGCACTGGTAAGACCCTATTTTTCCTGATTTAACTCCAGGTTTGACAAGAACTCTAGTGGTGGTAACACATCTACAACCAATGACTTTGTTTGTCATAACTGTAATAAACCAGGCCATCTTGCAAGTACCTGCCATAATAAGGAGAATAACACTGGACCAGATTTGTCCTTAACAAATTGGGGCAAGTACTTAAAAGATGTCAAGGTGGGAGATAAGACTGTGAAAGGACTTATACATTCAGGCAGTAGACAGACCCTGGTGCATGTTGAAGTGCTGGGAAACTCTGTGCAAAGTGACCAGGTACTGGTTTCATCTGCATCCACGGGGACACACGATACTATCTCACCACCCAAGTGATTCTGAATATTAATGGGGTGTCATACTAAATGAAATTGGGGGTAGTACCTAAATTACCTGTACATGTGATTATTAGAAATTAATTTCTAGGATTTACTGAGTTAATCACAGAGGCAGTAAATCCTGATGATTCAGCAACTGTGATGACAAGAGCACAATGAAAAAAAATCTCAGATGGTGGGGACTCTTTTCCTTTCTCAGATTTTGATTTGAACTTGTTTGAGCACAGCTCTAAGATCCTAAAATCTAGGAAAGAAAGAGCATGCCTGAAGAAACAGTGGCAACAAAACACTGATGGATATAAGGGGTTAATATATGAAAATACTGAAACTAAACTGAGAAGTGATAGTGATTTTTTTCAGAGCAAACTAACAATGTTTCTCTCCAAAGTTACTTTAAGCAGCTGGGGGTGAAACAGAAACAGGGTTAACCAATGTTTAAAAATGTAATAGGCTACTGTACAGAGTTTGTGTTAATCATCAGACACAGGAACAGAGAGAACAACTGGTTATACCACAAAAATATAGACCTGAGTTGTTACAGATAGCACATGAAAGTCCTATGGCTGGTCACTCAAGGAGGGACTGCACCATTGCCGGATTGCTCTACAGATTTTACTGGCCTGGGATTCATGAATATGTTGCTAACAATAGCAGTTCTTGTGCTTAATGACACAAAGTAGCTCAAGTGACTAAAAAAGGCAAGGTTCCTGGTGCCCCTAACCTTGATAGATGTGCCTTTTGAGAGAATTTCAATGATGTGGTTGGCCCCTTATACAAAAGTAAAAAGGGTAAACAATTCATTTTGGTAGTATGTGACTATGCTACTCAATACCCAGAGGCAGTTTCAATGAGTACTGTCACAGCCCCACAAGTGACAGCAGAGCTTGACAAAAGTTTCAGCAGGGTGGGCATAAATAAAGAGATTATTATTTATCAGGGTAATAATGTTGGTGCTGCATTACTGAAGGAGCAGTACCAACTATTAGGTATCACTACCATAAGAAGCTCCCCATATCACCCTCAAACAGACTGTCACATTGAGCATTTTAATTAAACCTTAAAATGCATGTTAAAAAGGTTTGTGAGAGGGGAAGGGAAAGATTGGGACTAATACTTACCTTACATGCCTTTTTCTTACAGAGAAGTTCCTCAAGCATCAACAGGTTTTTCTCCATATGAAATGATGTATGGTAGACAACCTAGAGGGCCACTTGATGTAATAAAAGAAACATGGGAAGGTAACCCCACTCAGGAAAAAAAAAACACACTATTACATCTTGTATGTGTGCCCTGAGAAAGTAGCTGGCAAAATATTTTGAAATTGCCCATAGTAATCAGGAAGAAGCCCAAAACCAGAAGAAGGCATATTATGACCATGGATTAAAATAAATATTTTTTGAGGCAGGTGAAAAGGCCATGCTACTGTTACCCACTATAGAAAATAAACTGTTAATTAAGTGGCAGGGACCTTACAAAGTATTAGATGTGGTGGCACAGTTTACTATGAAACTGAGACACCTGATAGGAAAAATCCTACTAAGATATACCATGCTAACCTCGTGAAGAAATGGGTTGAAAAATCACCACATGCTACTTTGTTATTTTTTTCCAGAAACTTCTACAGAAGATATTGATATAGCTTATGACAGACTGGAACAAACTATAACTGCTGATGCAGTAAAGGTGAATATTTCCTTATCTTAAAAACAAACTGCAGAAATCTGTAACTTTTTTAAGACATTTAACAGTACTTTTGCCACAGTGCCAGGCTGAGCAAAAAGGGTCGAGCACATAACAGTGACAGGGAATGCTTGCCCTATCAGACAAAAATCATACAGATTATCAGAGTGGTTTAGAGCAGTCATGGTTAAGGAAATACAAAAAATGAAAGAACTGGATATCATAGAAGAGTTGAGAAGTGCTTGATCATCACTAGTGGTGACTGTAAATGAATAAAGAAGGGATTGCACGAATATGTCTTGATTGAAGGACACAATCAAGTGTCTGAATCTGACAATTATCCTGTGCCCAGGATAGATGATTTGGTGGACAGATTTGGAAGTGCCAAGTATATCAGTACCTCGATCTCATCAAGAGTTACTGGCAAATTCCCCTAGCTAAAGAATCCAGAGACAAAACTGCATTTGCCACTCCTATTGGATCCTATCAGTTCACCACCATGCCGTTTGGTTTACATGGAGCACCTGCTGCATTCCAGCAGTACATGGATGTAATTTTAGCTACTCACACTGGTTACTGTGCTGCTTACCTGGATGATGTCATGGTGTACAGTCCAGAGTGGAAAAAGCCACCTGGAACACCTACAAGCAGTTATCCAGTCTATCAACAAGGCAGATCTGACAAGTAATCCTACTAAATGTGCATTGGGCATACAGGAAAATCAGATATTTGGGCTATGCTTTGGGAAATGGAGAAGTTAAGCCAGAGATTTTTAAGACAGAAGCTATAGCCAAAAATCTTGTCCCTAAAACAAAGAAACGTCGGATCATTTTTTTGGGCTAGCCAGTTACTATCAGAGATTTGTTTCTAGATTTGCCCTGTTAGCTACTCCCATCACTGAACTCATGAAAAAACAGAACCTGACTAATGTGAAATGGTTCCCAGAGTATGATGAAAATTTTTAGGCCAATAAGGCTGAATTATACTCAGCCCTTGTTTTAAGAAGCCCAGACTTTGAGAAACAATTTTTGCTACAGACAG
Organism: Neoceratodus forsteri; assembly: GCA_016271365.2. Taxonomy (NCBI): domain Eukaryota; kingdom Metazoa; phylum Chordata; order Ceratodontiformes; family Ceratodontidae; genus Neoceratodus; species Neoceratodus forsteri. Next base: position 1,018,168,706 of record CM028132.1, on the reverse strand, counting down.
ATACATGAAAGGTAGGCCTAGGTGCAGTCTTGAGTCAGAGTATAGGTGGGAAGGAACATCCCATTCTATATATATCAGGATATTGCATGACACAGAAAAAAAAGTACTCCACCATTGAAAAGGAATGCCTTGCAGCAAAGTAGGCAATGGAGTCCCTTAAGTTCTTTTTGCTAGTAGCTGACTTTGTTCTCATAACTGATCATAGTCCCCTCTGTTGGCTTAACCAAATGAAGGATAAAAATACCAGAATCACAAGGTGGTACCTGGCACTACAGTAATTTAAATTTAAAGTGATGCACAAATCTGGGAAAGAGAATGTTAATGCTAATTTTCTGTCAAGATATGGATCAGGAAATGAGAACTCCGAAGGTTGAAAAAAATGTGTGAGTTTAAACTTCACTGTTTGCTGTACTAGTTATTTTGGACAAAGAGATACTGCATATGCGCAGAACTGTAAAGGTTAGAAAATAATGTTAGAAGAGAATTAAAAGAGAATTTTGGAAACCTGTTTTTTTTTTTTTAAATAGGTTCCCTCTTAAAGAGAGTTACTAAAGCCTTGGCACACACAACAAAGATAAATAGACTGTAATTAAAGCCAAATGCAATTTTATTGACTCCACCAGTGCCAAGACCCCAGCGCTCCAGCAGGGAGGCTTTAATTCCAGTCTACTTATCTTTGTTGTGTGTGCTGAGGCTTTTGAAACTATGTTTGAACTTGGTCTGTAACCCACCTCTGGCACGTACCCTGCTCCACTGTTCACAGTACTGCCTAGGATCTGGTCCCTTTTAAAGAGGGGAGTATGTGACAGGATTGAATAAGACCCTGTCCCTTTTGGTGTGCGGAAAGAGGTGAATGCAAGGATCTATTCTATCCTCTCCTTTTCTGTCTTTTGTCTGTCTGGTTACATAACCAAAGGTTCTCATGAGACATAGAAACTGATCACTCTGATGGTCTCGCAATTCTCCACCTCTCACTATCGCTCTGCTTGCACTAGCTGTTTCTGTCTTTCTCCCCTTGAATATCTGCAGTTATAAAACACATGTGAATCTTATGTGAAACTGGGATCCCTTGGTTTGAAATGCATATAGCTTTACTGTTGAAATGATTGCAAAAAGCTATTTGGAATTTAGCTGGTTAACCTTAGATGCAGTTTGAGTTCCTATCAGGCTTGTTTGCAAACTCTTTTGCAGAGCTGTCAGCAGGAGGCCAGCTTGGGACATTGTTCTATTTGCAAACTTGCTCTGCAATAAAACTAATAAGAACTCATACATTTTGTGAGGAACGGGATGTCTCCTCAATGAGCTCAAGATGAAGTTAATTGTCAGGCAAAGATTTGTTACAAAAAGAGCAGCAATATTTTTCCTAAAGAGTCTTCTTGGAAACTGAAAAAAAAACCTTAGATGAAGGACTTCTTTTCTCTGTTCGTACTGCCTTTGTATGTCATTATCCTGAACAATTATTTATTTTTTTATTTTTACTCTATTGTTATTGATACTAATAAAATGCTATTTGTGAATTATACAACTGCTCCTTGTTTTCTTATGCTTTCTGATCTATGCCTTGATGACACCATGCTGCTTTACTCAGTCATGTTCTTTATAGAAAATGTCTACATACAGTGGCAATATTTTTTATTCATTTTTTTTTATTTTAGTTTTTATTGACCGGTAAGTGCACTAGGCAGATTCTGCCTATTTTCAGGCATGACCCTGGGGAGGGGGATACAGATGAATGTCAACTGACCTTGAACCAGATTAAGCTGTTGGTGGTATTTTTAGTGAATGAGGGAAATTTGGCCAGGACACCAGGGAAACTTCCCCTACTTTTTTCCAGAAGTGCCATGGGATCATTAACATCCACCTGAACTACCACCAGGACAGGCAGATGGGACTTCAGTTTTAACATCTCATCTGAAAGATGGCACCTCAGGTGTGCAGCACCCTCCTCATGCTGCACTATAGTGTCAGTATTGGGATATTAACCCAAGTGCCTGGTGTGGGGATAGAACCCACAGCCTTCTGATCTCCCAGCCTCAGAGGCGAGTGTGCTACCTGCTGAGCCACTGACACTGCTATGCATGCAAAGGCAATACCAATAGTCCATCCAGTAAGCTACGCTCCTCAGAGGCATCAAATATCAATATAGATTGAAGACATCATTCCTTAATCATTCCACAACAGTGATGGTTCATTCATTGTTAGGAGATAATATCAATTCTAATCCTTTTCAATCCCTGACTACCCTAATATCATCCTTGTTTTCTGTGGGCCCCTTCTGGGTCTGTGTCTAGTAAGCTTGTCTCAGTAATCCATGTATGAGCATAGTTTTTCCCTTTTGATAAGCTCCTCATTCTTTGTACAGCTATCCCAACAATCCAAACATATGTGCACTTGTCCCAGTAAACCTGAGATTAGTGCTATGTGGGAAAAAAAACAACAACTCCACTGGCATAATTTGTGCAACAATCAGATTTTCACTTCCAGGAAATGCTGGAAATCATTTTGGCAACTTTAATGGAAATTCTGCCTTATAATGGTGGAATAAATTATGAACTGTGGATTAATATATTAAACTGCAAAATAAAATTCTGCTGAACTGATAGAGGTCAGTTCTGTGGACTTTCTTTTGGCTGTATAAATCATTAATCCACAAATCATACATTCATTCTGCAGTTCAGTGAGTTACTGAATTGCGGAATGAATATATGAATTGTGTATTGTCAGCCTTGTAGTAATTTAACATTTCCCTCCCTGGTGTCTAGTGGCACCCCCCCCAATCCAGCCCCACATTTATGTAATGTTTCCCTGGTGTCTTGTGGCCCTCACTGCCCAATTGCAGGCTCCTTATTAACTGAATATTGCCCTGTTGTCTAGTGGCAACCCCATCCTCTGATCTCCGGTCCTGTATTAAGTGAATGTATCCCTGGTGTCTAGTGGCACTCCCTCACCCTCTGATCTCCAGTCCCATATTAAACAAATGTTTCCCTGGTTTCTTGTGGCACCTCCCCATCCTCTGATCACTCACTGCTTTTTAACTCCCTGGTGTCTAGTGGTCCTTCCCACACTACCAACACAGTGCTGAGTACACCAACATGCCACCCCCATTTCCACAGTCTTTTGTGCCTTAGAGAGTCCATATGGTGACTGAAACAGCCCTCCTCTCACCACCACAGCCAGCTGCTGTATGCAATGACAGGGATCATGTGACTTGCTGCAGATCACATGATCCCTATCATTGCATATGGTGGCTGACCAAGGTGGTGAAAGGAGGGCTGTTTTGGACATTATATGGGCTCCACATGGCACCAAAGACTATGGAACAGGGGGGTGGAGGTGTGGGTGGTGTGGGAAGGGCTGCAAGATGCCAGGGAGTTAAAGAACAGTGAGGGATTGGAGGGTGTGGGGTGCCACTAGACAATAGGGAAACATTGATTTAATATAGGGTTGGTGATCATAGGGTGGTGGGTTCTGCTAGACACCAGGGAAACATTTAATTAGCACATGGCCTGCAATCAGAGGATGTGGGGTGCTGCTAGACACCATGGAAACATTCAATTATTTTAGGGCCAGCAATAAGAGTATGGGGGTACTTCTAGACACCAGTGAAGCTTTCAATAAATATGGGACTGACAATCAGAGTGTGGGGGTGCCATGAGACACCAGGGAAACATTCATTTAATATGGGGCCAGCAATCAGAGGATTATGGGTGCCATGAGACTCCAGGGAAATATTCATTTGATATGGGGACAGAGACTGGAGGGTGGGGGTGTCACTAGACACCAGGGAAACACTCAATTAATATGGGTCCAGTAATCAGAGGGTGTGGGGTGCCACTTGACACCAGTGAAATATTCAGTTAATAAGGGTCTAGCAATCAAAAGGTGGAGAGTACCACTGGACTCCAGGTAAAGTTTTTTTTTTTTTCTGTTTACCAGGGATGGTGCAGAACTGATCATTGAAGTGAGGAATAATTGCATGAATTATGGATTAATGTATTAGTTAAGCAGTTCATGTGTACTATTCTACTGTTCAGTGAGAAAATGTTGCAGAACAGAGAAAAAAATTCACCAAACACATTTATTTATTTAAATATTTGGTGAACAGGAAAGACACACTGAGCCAAGGCTCATCTCTATCTGATTTTGCCAAAGGTGGTTCATTGAAAGTTGTTAAATTTCACAAAAGTTCTGCTAAAGTGGAATTAGCAACTTTTGCCCACCTCTACCTGTGATGCTATCGTACATTATAAATGTAACCAATGTTAGCAGGGGGAGCCTACCTGCCACTTAATCAATTGTCACTTCTTTTTTTCAAAATCAAAAGAATTTCTTCCAAAATTGTTTTTTATCACTGTAATAAAATATGTATTTAAATTCACTTTGTGTCTGCATATTATTTTCTTTGTCTTTTTATAATTGTGAAAACACTGAAGGAGATTGGGGGAACAAAAGTTGTATTAAAAATGGTGCTATAAACTTGGGGTCTTATCAAGTAACTTCAAATTTGCCAAATGTTTTATTTCAATAGGCTTTTTATTTTGCATTGTGTATCACATTGCACTTTAGTTTTTCCTCTTATATACTTAGTATATGTACTAATGTTCACGTTTCATGAAAGCCACTCTATCTCAATATATCACCTTTATACAAAGTTCTTTTAGGTTGTAAAATGCTGCATACCCATAAGCAAATAATATGCCTTTGCTTCCTCCTGTGTTCTTTGCTTTCAGTGCTTGCCTAAAATAAATAAGTGGTGTTGGCTTTAAAGTTGGTGTTTTACAACCTAAAAGAACTTTGTATGAAGGTGATACTGTATATTCAGTTAGATTGGCTTTCATGAAACGTGAACATTGGTACATATACTAAGTATATAAGAGGAAAAAATAAAGTGTAATGTGATACATACAGCAAAATAAAAAAACTATTTAAATAAGATATTTGGCAAATTTGACATTACTTGATAAGACCCAAAGTTTATAGGACTATTTTTAATACAATTTTTGTCCCCACCCCCCAATCTCCTCAAGTTTTACAATGATAAAAAGACAAAGAAAATAATATGCAGACATAATGGGAATTTAAATACATATTTTTATTACAGTGATAAAAAACAATTTTGGAATGAGTTATTTTGATTTTGAAAAATAGAAGTGACAATTGATTTAGCAGCAAGTAGGTTCCCCTGCTGACATTGGCTAAATGTATGTTTTGCTGACATTAGGATATGAAATATTAAATGTTTTGTTGATTAAATTCACAGATCTAAGTTTCTGATAAAGAGAAAGGGAACATTGTTTAACTAGGAGTTGCACACTAAGCCTAAGCTTGTTTCCTGATTTGACCTGAGAGCACAAGGAAGTTAAATGACTTGCTCAGGATCACACAGTATGCAACTAGGTGGCTGTAGGATTCAACCCTAGGTCTCCAAATCTGCAGCTCAGAACCTTAACCCACTGCACTATATTGCCTCCAAGGGTTAGTCTTTAAATGTTAACCAAGACATTTTATGAAAGAGCTCATTTTACAAGTAATGTTGAGCAAGTTGTTAAACCAAGAAATAAAAGAAAGAAAAGAAGAAAATAATTAACAGAATATAAATAAAAAAAATACATTGAATTTTCTTCACAAAACTGTCTACAATGGAATTGTTTAAAAGTGATTGAGGTTCTCTTTTTCACACTGCACTTTGAAACTAACCATCCTATGGGTAACTCCCCCTAACTATTTAAATCTATAAGCAAAAGTTAAGAACCTTTAAGGGGAACCTGGTGTGGACTGTTGTATACATGGTTTATTTTGTTGTACATCCCATCCAATGAGCCTTCCAGTGCCAGGTTCTCAATAGGTCCTCAAAGTCCAATCATCTAAGCCAGGAAATCAGTGTTCACTGTGACTCTTCTTGGATGGAACTAAGTCTTGCTGTTCAGTTTCCACACATTAAGCCATTGCAAAGGCAGAATGGGGTGGTGATCCAAGTGCGTGTCATACTGTTCCTTGAAAATAAGGGTTAAATGAAAACCACTGTCTAAGACAGCTCAGGTATAGATTCCATCCACTCTGACCTGTATTTCTGATGAAGGTCCCACTGACTTACTGTAATTAAATCAAATGACAGTTTTTTGTCTGTTTTGACAACTGACCTAGCAATGGGCTTCTGTGAGTGTCTTGCATCCAGGGTTCCATTGTGCTCCTTTACTGAACTACACTGGCATTTACTCTGCAGTGCCAGCTGCCTGAGTTTCTCATTTACATTGCAAGGTCCACAGCACTGCAAAATTCTTATTGCTGATGTCCTTCCTTCCACATTAGTAGCATATATCCTTGTAATCCCATTTTCCTTGTTGCTTGGGCACTATCCTTAACTCTGTCCAATTTCGACTTACCTAGGAGGCAACATTCCTGTGAGTATATGCTGCTGCATTGAACTAAGTCCCTCCACTTGTAGGGTATCCATTCTTCTGCTGCTCAATTACCAATGGGACCCACTACCAGTCTGTGCCATAAGTTCCAAGGTTCTATGGCCTCCTAAAGCAGGACACATTCTGTCTTGAGACCAGTTGCTATACTTGCAGTAGTCTGAGTGGCACTCAAAAAAGTAACTGTTCTTTCTGTTACCCTCCCAAAATTAAAAAAAAAAAACAAATAAAACTCACCAACCAAATCACCATAAAGTTGTGAATTGCCCATACAGTCCCTTAATCAACAGTCCATCGAAATCTGGTCTGTGTACATTGGTCCCTCAAACATTTGTTCCACATAAATATGATCCATATCAGAAGTAGCCAAGCTTCCCTTTTGATATGCTGCGTGTATGTTTTCTTTTTGTATTCATACCAGAAATTCTTAGAGTTTTTCTCATTCCTCTTGTTTTAGGAGTGATAGCTGCATGAGAATCTTTCAAAGTTTCTCCACTCTTCTTTAGACATTTTTCAAGATAGAAATGTAGTTAGTGGTTGTAGCCTCGGTCTTCGAAGCCTCAGGGGCTTGAATAGTGCCCAATTTCAGTCCTCTTAAATATTCTTTCATCTATGCTTTCTTTTCAGCATCTTATCGCTTCAGGTCTTGTAACATCAAAATTGCCTGCTCAATCCATATGTCAAAATCTTCTCCCCAAGGGGGGGTAGATTTGAGTCACCAAGAAAGCTTAAGTCTCTGATAGTCTTTGCATTCTCTCAGGGGTCTTTGAATTTGATCCATCTGATGACCCACTACATCCAGTAGCCATAGGGTTAATATGCCATGAACATTAACAGCATGGTAAACAACCACACAGGCATATCACCAAAAACAGAGGTAACAGCAAAAAAGAGAGCACTACATTTCATGACCAAAAATACATAAATTGTATGTTTGTGGAGGTCTTTGCCCCCGCACCTCCTGTTAGGGGGGGTTGCACCACAACCCCCCTCCCCAGATTTTATTAACTAACTGTGGGTGGGATTAAACTTGGGAAAAGGGAGAAAACTCAGGGGAAGACAGCAATAACAACAACAAAAATTCCCTGAGACCAGGTGTGACCGGGTGACCGCTGTCATGGAAGGGTGCCCTGAGTCTGTTCTAGATTCCCCCCTCCCCCCCAAAGACTCACTAAAATGCTTAGGAAGCACAGAAACAAAAGGTAAAAGTGCAGGACAGGAACAGCAGTCCCCCTTGTGTTCTGTTCCCTGTGTTTGCTAGAAACTGCCCTTGGCAAAGGGACAAAATGAAAAGTAAAAGCTGATGGCTGCACTTTACAGCTGTAGGCAAATGTTGAGAACTGTTTTCTATAGCTCTAAATAAGAGCAGTTAATTAAGCAGCTTGTTGCTGCTTTATTTTAAAAATACACTATTCTGTGTGGTATATGGTTTTCATCTGCTCTAATGAAAGTTTAAAAAGAGCAAATACCTCAAACAATAATAACACAGTTACAATGACAGTAGGACTCTGGGGCCCCATTAAGATTATCTGTGGTGTTTAGCTAAACTCCTAGCAAGGCACACATTGCTTTAAGTAGAAGAAAATAAAATACATGTTTGGGCCTTGTTTACCAAAGGAAATTTACAAGATGCTTACCTGAGTTTAGTGCAGGAGGAGTGCTAGTTTGTAAGTCAAAAAGCACAAGAAAGCTAGATAAAGCTCTAAGGATAACTTTTATGAAACAGTCATTCTTTACCTGTGGGGAGCCCCTTTGCTGTATACGGTGCTGTTATAGGGCTGGCAGCCCACAGACTGTCTGATTTTTGTGGAACTCCCAGTTAGTGAGGTCACTGACAGAGGTGGAGCGAGGGGAAATTAAGTTCCTCATAGCTATAAAATTGTGTAGCCAGGCCAGAATGAATATTAGGTTAATGTTGCTAGGACTCCTATTAACCAAGGCTTGGAAATATCCCTTTTTCTTATGTTTAGGCCGGGATATGAGCCTCATAGAGATGTGTTTTTAGTTAAAAGACATAATGTGGGTGTTTCCCAAGGAAGTGATGTCACTAGGACACAGGATAAAATATTGCCACTAGAGGCTTTAATTTAGATAAGGCGTCAGTCTAGAACTGATTGTGAGAGGTGTAAGACCTTAAGTTTAGAAGGCTTGTGTCTACACCCTAGACAGCATAGATGTTATGGACTTAATGACAATTTTCTTATTTTCTGTTCTGAATAATTATCATTTTATGCTACAAATAATAAAATGATAAATGCCAGCCTGGCATTTTTTATGCATTGATTTTGATGTCTGCCTGCTAATTGTCTCCTGCTCAACAACCCCGCTACAGTTGGTGTCAGAAGTGGGATGTCCTGGCTGAGTGTCTGAAGGATACACGGGAGAGCTCAGTCAGGGGTACTTGAAATAGTACCTCAGGAGAGAGGCAGAAAAGTGCATGGCGCCAGTGGAGATGAGGATATGTGGAAATAGTGACCTGGGCGAGGCACCACGAAACCAGATGGCAGACCAGAGGAGGCTATTACAATGGATGAATGAACGCTGGATGGAGGCCGAGCGACGCTGGAGGGAGGCAGAGCGGAGATGCCAAGAGCTGGAGATCCAATTGAAGCAGGCCAGGAATGTTTCCAGGAGAGATGACCCTTTGATTATGGACATGGAGACAACCCAGATGGAACATACTAACATACTAACATACTAAAATGCCAGCAGAATAGGCCTAATGGTCTTTCGTGTCTGCTCATTTGGTCAGCCCCCAACCTGGGTGCTGACCTTGCTGTCCCCCTCGCCTTCTCTGGCTTCTCCCTTCCCATTTCCGGATATTCTTACTGCATTGGATTTTGCTTCCTGAACCCTTCCCCTGTACCTGTCCCACCCCCTCTTGAACCCCTCCACTGTCTCTGCCTCCACCAGCCCCCTAGGTAGTGCATTCCATGGCTCTACCACCCTCTCAGTGAAATAGCACCTCCTCATTCAGAATCTGAACTTCCTATCCTTCCTATTTTCCCAGGAATGTATTGGACTGAGGACAATGGAGTGGTAATGCTGGAGAAGTCCCCAGGTAAGACTGTTCTTGTGGACCTAGGGGTGAAGACTACAAGCAAAGCAAAACAGGCTTTAGGAGTTGAAGGGACTTTAAAATGCATTGGACTCTCTAATTCACAATGTAATGACTTACTTAGAGTAAATTGGGAAAAAAGAACAAAAGGAAGATCCTGAAGTATCTAGGTTAGGGGCTCATGTCTTAGTTCAGGATGGAAAACAGGTTAATAAGAAGATACAAAGGAATCTGTTGAGGTGGTATGAAATGAAGAATGGGGTGCGGACCAAACTGGTGGACACAAGGGTTGTGGTACCCATGAGTTTAAGAGAGAAGGTATTGAAGACTGTGGGAGGCAGCCAGTCGGGGAAAATATGTCATGGAGAGGTACTGGCCTCTATCACTCAATCATATTACTGGCCTGGCATGTATCGGCAGGTGGCCAACTATTTGAATGTTGGTGCTGATCATTGGCAGAGAAAGGTGCCAGAGCTATGGAAGGGTGAAACCACTGCCAGGGTTGAAGGCCAATATACATGGCACCCATGGAAGAGGTGGCGGTTTCGACACAGAGGCAGGTCAGGATGGGAACTATGTAAATCCTTGTCAGAGAAAGGATCTGGTACTAGTAAAATTGCTGTAGAATAACAGGGACTTCATAGGAAAAGTATACTTGTACATTTATGGAAAATTAATTCTTAATGATGTTAATGGAATGTACAATCTGCATTGGGTGATACTGATGTTAACAGAAATATATAATCTGGTACACAGCGGATTCTAGGTGTAATCAGTTTAAATTGCCCCAGGGTATGTTGTATTGTATAATGGTAGTACTGTGCAATCTGATTAAAGGGACCCTGCGGTGGAGCTTCTTGGTGAGGGTGGGCCAGAGCTCCACCATGCCCCTTGTTGGGATGGGTATGGGTATTGGACAACCAGTAGTTGGTTGCCCTCTTAGGTGGAGAGGAATGTGACCGGGTGACCGCTGTCATGGAAGGGTGCCCTGAGTCTGTTCTAGATTCCCCCCTCCCCCCCAAAGACTCACTAAAATGCTTAGGAAGCACAGAAACAAAAAGTAAAAGTGCAGGACAGGAACAGCAGTCCCCCTTGTGTTCTGTTCCCTGTGTTTGCTAGAAACTGCCCTTGGCAAAGGGACAAAATGAAAAGTAAAAGCTGATGGCTGCACTTTACAGCTGTAGGCAAATGTCGAGAACTGTTTTCCATAGCTCTAAATAAGAGCAGTTAATTAAGCAGCTTGTTGCTGCTTTATTTTAAAAATACACCATTCTGTGTGGTATATGGTTTTCATCTGCTCTAATGAAAGTTTAAAAAGAGCAGACAAATACCTCAAACAATAATAACACAGTTACAATGACAGTAGGACTCTGGGGCCCCATTACGATTATCTGTGGTGTTTAGCTAAACTCCTAGCAAGGTACACATTGCTTTAAGTAGAAGAAAATAAAATACATGTTTGGGCCTTGTTTACCAAAGGAAATTTACAAGATGCTTACCTGAGTTTAGTGCAGGAGGAGTGCTAGTTTGTAAGTCAGAAAGCACAAGAAAGCTAGATAAAGCTCTAAGGATAACTTTTATGAAACAGTCATTCTTTACCTGTGGGGGAGCCCCTTTGCTGTTTACGGTGCTGTTATAGGGCTGGCAGCCCACAGACTGTCTGATTTTTGTGGAACTCCCAGTTAGTGAGGTCACTGCCAGAGGTGGAGCGAGGGGAAATTAAGTTCCTCATAGCTATAAAATTGTGTAGCCAGGCCAGAATGAATATTAGGTTAATGTTGCTAGGACTCCTATTAACCAAGGCTTGGAAATATCCCTTTTTCTTATGTTTAGGCCGGGATATGAGCCTCATAGAGATGTGTTTTTAGTTAAAAGACATAATGTGGGTGTTTCCCAAGGAAGTGATGTCACTAGGACACAGGATAAAAGATTGCCACTAGAGGCTTTAATTTAGATAAGGCGTCAGTCTAGAACTGACTGTGAGAGGTGTAAGACCTTAAGTTTAGAAGGCTTGTGTCTACACCCTAGACAGCATTGATGTTATGGACTTAATGACAATTTTCTTATTTTCTGTTCTGAATAATTATCATTTTATGTTACAAATAATAAAATGATAAATGCCAGCCTGGCATTTTTTATGCATTGATTTTGATGTCTGCCTGCTAATTGTCTCCTGATCAACAACCCCGCTACACCAGGAATCAAACCTTAGTTCATTACCACGCCACCACCCTTCGCTGCCTGTGACTCTATCCACTAAGCCATGGCAACTGCTCAGCCAGCACTCTGCCAAACAGAGGCTTTCACCTCTTCCATAAAGGAAACATGACTACAGGGATAGTGGTACTTTACCTTTGTTATTCTGTCCCTGTAGCTATTGTGCCTTTTGCTGTTTTGATCATGCTGTTTATTTCATGTTATTCTTGCTTCAACATATTGACCTGGTACCCATCCGGTACTGTCTAAGAGTTTACCAAGTCTGATCTTGATGATGCCAGTAGTTCCTGCAGATCCTTCTTGGTTTTACCTTCCTGAATGTGCCAGTCCCTTACTTATTCCTTCCAGTTGTTTTCCAGGGCATGACTATCCTCTCTGTTTTTTCATGTTTTCACTGAAAAACAAGGTTGTTCTTGGACATTTATTGTCATCTCTACTCTGTCCCTGGTCTTTGCCTATGATAACTCTATCCATGATTTGTCTCTGATCCATGGATAAGATTGTCCATGGTTGATGAATATGCACAAATGCCAAGAAGAACACACAATCAAGAGAGGACAGCATGAAGAACTAAATCAACTTTACATCCTACCTTAGTTATTCATACCCCCTCTCTCTCTCCACCAGGACTGCCCTGAGTGGGCATCACTGCTATGACTGTGGCCCCAGCATTCCTACTAGCTGGCCACAGTCACCATCTCTGCCAGCCTGCCCTGAAGTCTTTTCAGGACTGCCCTGAACAGGCATCACTGCTACGACCGTTGTCTCGGTGTTCCGACCAGCCGGCCACTGTCACTATCTCTACCTTCCTGCTCATAAGTCTTTCCTGGACTGCTCTGAGTGGGCATCACTTCTGTGACTGTGGCCCTGGTGTTCCTACCAGTCAACCACAGTCACCATCTCTGCCCGCCTGCCCTGAAGTCTTTTCAGGACTTCCCTGAGTGGGTATCACTTCTATGACTGCGGCCCTGGCATTCTGACCAGCTGGCCACAGTCACCATCTCTGCCTGTCTGTCCTGAAGTCTTTCCTGGACTTCTCTGAGCTGGCATCACTGCTACAACTGTGGCCCCGGCATTCCTACCAGCCAGCCACATTCACCATCTCTGCCAACCTGCCCTTCCTTCAGCTGGGTACTCAGATCCTAAGCTGCACAATTTACTGGTGCACTCTGGCAGAGAATGGGCCTTCATTGGACACTAAAACCTTGTTTCTGCTGACTGATTCTCTCCTTCTATCTAGTTCTGCTTTCCACTGTAACTACTGCCTCTATTTTTTTTTAATTTGCATTCTCAGCCCAGTAGTTCAGTTAACAACTGTTGTAGTACAAATTATTCAATATCTTGAATTCTTAGCTCAGTCAGTAATTTTAGCAAATGTTAATTACTAAGAGCGTTTACAGCCCATTCATACTAAAGTCTGCCTGGAAAATCTCAGTTCATCCTGGCCTCACCTTTTCTACCTACTTTGCTGCCATTTTCTGTCTCTGGTGCCTTGCACCATATCTAACTACCTAGCTGCTGCTCCTGTCCTTGCCTCCTCTTGGCCCTATTTACCTTGGTATTCTACCTTGGACCTTGGTCCTTTCTTTAGGATTGGATATAACTAACCTCAAAGTAGAGCCGGTGTTTTGGTTGGAACATAGCACCATGGGATTCATGTTCAAAGCCCCCCCCCAGTTGGTCCTGCCCCTGTGGAGATGGTCTGGCACTGCCCATTAAGAGGAGTTTCCTCTAGGGGACTGTTGATGGTGCTGGACCTATTGAGTGTTGGGACAGCTTGTGCGGTAGGGACATAGGAAGTGGTGGCAGCATATAATAGGGCTGTCACAGCGGCCTTCGACTCCATCACACCCATTTGTGCCCACCCCATGTCTACTCGCTGGAAACCTTCTTGGTTTGATGAGGATCTCCAGGGTTTAAAGACTAAGGGATGGAGGTTTGAGAGGTGCTGGAGGAGATCTGACCTGCTGGAGGACAAATTGGCCCTGAAGTCGCATTATGCCAACTATCAGAGGGCAGTCACCCATAAGAAGGCTAATTATTTGTCTAAGGAGATTGCTGGGGAGAGGAACAGACTAGCTCAGCTTTTCTGCATGGTAAATGGGCTTCTACATTCTACCTGTCTCTATGTAGGGGGAGCAGGTTCTAGAACTAGGTGCTAGAAGCTGGCCATGTTCTTCGCCGACAAAGTGTCCTCTATCAGGGATGAGGTCTCCTTGAGTGCATCTCAAAGGGGATGCAGAGCCCAGCCTGAGTTATGTCGAAACACTCTTCCTGTCTTGGATGAGTCTGAGCTGGTCGGGGTGGAGGAGGTGATTGAGATAGTTTAGAAGCTGCAGCCAACACAATATGATCTAGACCCAGGTCCTACCCAACTTTTGGATGAATGTTTGGACCTAATTGGACCTCTGGTTGCTGAGGTCATCTGAAGTTCCTTGAGGAGTGGGGTCTTCCTATTAGCCTTGAAAAAGGCCTTGGTTAGACCCCTTTTGAAGAAACCCTCTTTGGACCAGACTGCCTCAGCAACTACAGGCAGGTCTCGAACCTCCCATTTTTATGGAAGGTTATTGAGAAGGTGGTGGCCATTGAGTTTGAGAGGCTACTTGCCTCTTCCTCCACCTATGAGCCTTTCCAGTTTTGGTATCATGCGGGGCATAGTATGGAGACTGCCCTGGTGAAAGTGCTTAATGATTTCCTGATGGAGAGGGATAGGAGAGTCCATACCATCTTAGTCCTCCTATACCTTTCTGTGGCATTTGACACCATGGACCATGAGGTGCTGCTCGACCACCTCCAGTTCTGGTGTGGTCTGTCCAGTAACATCATTAACTGGTTTTGGTCATACCTGACAGGCAGAGTGCAAAGGGTGATGATGGGGTTAGACTTTTCTAACCCAAAGCCTCTGTGCTGTGGGGTTCTGCAGGGATCAGTCTTGTTGCCCTTGTTGTTCACTGTGTACATGCTGCCATTGGGGGACATTATCAGGCAGTATGGGCTGGGATTTCACTGTTATGCATATGATACTCAGCTGTACTTGTCCTGTGCACCCGATACCCAAGTATGAGCCTCTATAGTTAACACCTGCCTTGAGGAGATCCAGTCTTGTATGACTCAAAACTGGCTTAAGCTTAATCCAGACAAGACAGAGGTACTAGCGGTGGATCCAAGTCATTGGGGCAGAGGATGGGGTGTGGGGTATCCCCTCAGCCTAGTGCTGGGGGACATTCCCCTTGCACCATTTAGACAGGTGAAGGATTTGGGCATCATCCTGGATGATGGCCTGATGCTTGATATGCAGGTGTCAGCCGTGGTCAAGAGTGGATTCTACCATCTGAGGAATATCACCCAAATCTTAGCCCTGATCCCTGCTGAGGACCTGACCACAATGGTCCTCGCTTTCATCACTTCTAGGCTGGACTATTGGAATTAACTATACAATGCTCTATACCTAGGGTTATCTGGAGGCAACCTCCGCAGGCTGCAGCTGCTGTAGAATGCGGCAAGGTTATTTTCAGGGGTGAGAAGGTGTCATCATATCACCCCAGTTCTCTGTGGACTGCACTGGCTGCTGGTCAGGTGGAGGATTGTCTTCAAGGTAGGATTCCTGACTTACAAGACCCTGCATGATCAGGGACCTGTCTATCTGCAAGATCTCCTTGTCCCCTACCATTTGCCCTGGGCACTCTGTTCTACTGGGGGCTTCTTAGAGTTCCCAGGGCAAGGTTTTGACATTCGGGGGACAAGGCATTCTCAGTGACCTCACCTACCCCGTGAAACTTATTTCTGGCTTATGTGAGGAAAACTTCCTCAGTAGAAACCTTTAAAAAGGGGTTCAAAACCTATCTGTGCCAGCAGGCTTTTACTGACTAACTGGTGGTCTGTTTTTGGATAGATATATGAATTTTAATGTTGCTCTCAGTTCCTCTGTCATGCATATATAGTTGTATATTACTGTATATTATTATACTGCTGTTTATATTGTTGTACAGCACCCAGAGTCCATGGAAATTGGCACTTTTATAAATTAAATATCTTATCTATCTATCTATCTATCTATCTATCTATCTATCTATCTATCTATCTATCTATCTATCTATCTACCTACTTTGCTGCCACTTTCTGTCTCTGGTGCCTTGCCCAATATCTAACTACCTAGCTGCTACTTCAGTCCTTGGCTCCTCTCAACACCGTCCCCCCTTTTTCACTTGTTTTCCAACCTGGTCTTAATGCTTGGAACACAAACAACCCCCTTCTTAACTTCTCCCCACCTCTTCTTGCTGATGTCCATTTTTATCATCTGCTTTAGCCACCCTTTGTCTCCCTCTATCTTTCCACCTTTCTATTGAAGCATTCTAGCTATCATTTGCACTCTTCATCTCTCTGCCTGCCACCCGATTTAGCCACTCCTTGTCCTTTGCTGGTCTTAACTAAGACTCTTACCATATCCTCTACCTCTCTTTCCTTCAGGATCTCCCTGAGTGGGCATCACTGCTACGACTGTGGCCACAGCATTCCTACCAGCTGGCCACAGTCACCATCTCTGCCCTCCTGCCCCAAAGTATTTCTGGATAGCTGCTTCAGCTGGGTGCTCAGATCTTAAGCTGCACAATAGACTGGTGCACTCTGCCAGAAGATGGCCCTTCATTGAACACTAAAACCTTGTCTCTGCTGACTGATTCTCTTCTTCTATCTAGTTCTGCTTTTAGCTATAACTACTGCCTCTATTTTTTTTTGAATTTGCATTCACAGCCCAGTAGTTCAGTTAGCATCTGTTGTAGTATGAAATATTTAATATCTTGAATTCTTAGCTCAATCATTAATTTTAGCAAATGTTATAGATTTAATTTACAGTTTGCTTTAGAGTGATTACAGCCTGTTTAAAGTTATGGTCTGCCAAGTAATTTAGAACTAAATTACTAATAATTGCTAGAGTGTTTATAGCCTGTTCATACTAAAGTCTGCCAGGAAAAACTCAGTTCCTCCTGGCCTCCCCTTATCTACCTACTTTGCTGCCATTTTCAATCTCTGGCGCCTTGTGCCATATCTAACTACTTAGCTGCTACTCCTGTCCATGGCTCCTCTAGTGTCCATTTTCCCATTAGCAAATTATACTGCACTGCCAATTGAGGGACACAATCTTTATCTAAAGCAATTCCTACCTGTTGTTCCTATAGATACCTCTCCTTTGCTCTGATTAAGCATCTGTTAAATAAATTCAATTACACCTAGCACCCCTCGCCTTGCTCCTCTCATCTTTTTTTTTTGTTCTTACACATATCATACCCTGCAACATGAAACTCCTCCTCTACTCTCTCCCTCTTTCTCTGCTCCTAGTACTTTCCCTAACCCCTCCAATTGGTCTCTACTCACAAATGCCAAATAACTCGCCTTCTACAACCTCCTATCTCCAATCGCCTACTTACATCCTCGCTATCATTCCTTCAATCCCCACAGTTTTAACTATGGTTGTATTCTCCTGCTATCCCACATGCTTCATTACTAACTGTCCCAACCTTCTTTGATGCACTTCATCTCCTGCTCCCCTACTCTCATGTGCACTACCATGCCAGTTTCACTGGTTGCTTGATATCTAACACTAAATGCCCAAATTTTACTTCCTTATCTTTGCTCTGCTCTTGCTGTCCTGTGGATTTGGCCTCCCCAACCCTGGTCCGTCTGCTTCTCATACACTAAATGGTCCATTATCTACCATGGTCCCTTCCATTGCTACCGCTGTCCTCCCAAAGGGTTTCAAGATCTTTCATCTAAATATACATAGTTTGTTGCAAAAAAATGACCTTCTACAAACCATGGTGGCCACTCTGAAACCAGACATATTGTTCAGTATACTGATTTGTGACCTGAGAATATGACTTCCGGGTCAAACTACACTTTAAAAAACAGCTCTCAGTGAGCAGGCAGCTGTAAAACTGAGAAAATGTTGTGTACTGCTCTCAGAGCAGATGCTAGCACTATTTTAAACTTGTATGAAACTTAGTCTTGTGTTTGCATGAGCATAATATTTGTTGGAGGCCTTGTTCTAAATCCAGGAACTTGTAAGAGAGTCGTGTAGTTCTTTTAGTGTCACTGAAGGACTACAGAATGCAACTAAAAATTGTGTTTCTTCTCTTAGGGCATAACAACAGCAATGTACTACACCAGTAGATGTATTTAGAACTGCACAAGCATTTTAAGGCTCAAAATATTATTTTTAAAACACACTATCCTCAAGTGGTTTCTAACCCGAGAATATGACTTCTAGGTCAAATTACACTTTAAAACATGGCTCTCAGTGAACAGGGCATGCCGAGCAGGGTGGGTGTGACCTCGCCCTGCAACGCATGAAGACACGTGCAAAGACATGCATGTCAGTGTGTGTTAAGCGTGTTAGGTGTGAAGGGTGTAAAATAGGATCCTCTAAGTAGTAAGTATATATCATACTACCTACATTGCATCCAATGCAATAAATACCTGACAGGTTTACCTGAGTATTTCTTACTTGTTACATTTACTCTGTACCAGATTTTAACCATGGATTTACTTGATTAAACAAACAATGGTGATATTGGAATACTGTGCCAATCATGCAAGATGTACATGTTTGTAACCGATAGACCATCAAATAACTTATTTACCTGTACTAAATGTATCAAGAATACAGAGATGTCACAGATGTTAGCCCAGTTTAGTCAAAGACTTGGTAAACTAGAAAGTAGCCAACTAGATATGGCCAAACGATTACAGGTTAGTTTATAGCTACAATCATCACCCCCCTCCCACAGCAGAATTAGCTCACATCACCACCTCCTTAAACTATAAAACACCATGTAAATCAACTCCCACTTCAATGACTAATATTACAACGAATAAACGAAGAGTTAGGGAGGATGCAGAATCTACTGATCTAGAAGATGCCTGGTCCTTGGTACAACATTTAAAACATCCCCCCCCCCAAAAAAAAAGAGGGGAAGAAAATCTGATCATTTTAAAACAGAAATTTCTAATATGTTTGACCCCCTAGCACTTGATGCAGCAAATAACCAAACACTGGGTTCTACTAGTGTTTATTTCAAAGGATGTAATAACACCTGACACAGACACTGCTCCAGTTCCCCATAAACCACATTCTAGTATAGATAAATGTCTCAAGGACACGATGGAATATGTACCATGAATACTACTAGATATAGATACTGCTCCAGTTCTTTATAAAACACATACTAGTACAGATAACTGTCAAAAGGAAATGATGGAAGATGTACCATTAATACTACCAGAAATTGCATCTGTAATACTGGAGAAATCTAGTGATATAATGGAAACAGATTCTTCCCAAAAACATAATACTGAAATCTTTGTTCTGGGTGACTCTGTTGTCAAAGGGATGGATCGAGCCATATGTGACATAGATAAAGCCCATCGAACTTTATCATACTGTAAGGGAGCTAAAATTGGTGACATCATCAAAATGTTAAATGACATAATCTGTAGTCGTGATGAAAATAAAACAGTAATTATACATGCTGGGGCCAATAACACCTTTTTCCAATCACCTCAACAGATTAAACAAGAATTTGTTAACCTTACCAATAAATTGGCAGAGTTAGGTTGTGTTTTTGCTTTTTCTGAGATCTTGCCAGTTCCTAGAGCAACATTTCAAAAAAAATGCACTCTAAAAGAAATAAATAACTGGCTAAGAAAATGGTGCCTTAGACAAAACATTAATTGTATAACACACTGGGAAGAGTTTGTTGGAAATAATGAAGTCTACAGTACCGATGGGTTACACTTAAACAAAAAAGGGTCACAAATCCTTAGTCAGCAGTTCAATAATTATATAAATACAGTTTTAAAGTAATTCATGGGGGGGAGTTGGAACTAACTATATCCATGCCATGTCCATCAATTACAAGGTACTTAAACAACAAGAACAATAAGAATTACGGATCTCATATTATTCCAACTACAAAATCAAGGAAAAAGAATAAAAAGAAAAAAAGACACAAACAGGATTCCGGGCCTCTGTCTAAATAACCACAAAATTACCAATAACCATAAAATAACAAAAAACATACCTGTCAAGATAGTATAAAAATACAAAATTGTTATTACTGAATGCACGCAGCTTAAGAAATAAAATGGATGAGTTAAGTTACATTCTTATAAGTAAAAAAATTGACATTTGCTGCATCACAGAAACATGGTTTGTAGACAAGGACTGGAATACAGACATTCCAGGCTTTTCAAAGTTATTAAAGAATAGACAAAATAACAAAGGTGGTGATCTACCACTATATGTATCTAATAAATATACATACCACGAGATATCCTCTGAAGACACCTCAGTTGAAATATTAAAGGCTCGGATCATGCTTGGCCAAGAAACTATAACAATTGGCTTATGTTACAGATCCCCAAGTTTAAAGCATGAGGGGAATCTAACCTTTCTACACCATCTAGAAAATATATCAGTAGATATGGATTTAATGTTAGTGGGAGACTTTAATTTCCCAAATATTAATTGGGAAACATTTAATACCAATGGCCCCCTTGAGAAAGAATTCTTAGAAACCATCTTCAAATTAGGCCTAGACCAACTGGTAAATAGCCCTGCAGGGAATAATAATATCCTGGACCTTATTTTTAATAATAATCCCAACCTATGTTCCTCCCCAGTTATACTGCCACCTTTAGGAAACAGTGATCACAATATGATGTTATGTGACGTTGCACAAATTGTTAACAGCAATAAAGGAATAAATAAATGTAAAAATTACTATAAAGCTGATTATTCTAGTATAAAACAGTACCTATCTGCTTGGAATGGGCAAAATGATCTAACAGATCGTGATATTGAATATGTATGGGAAAAAATTTAAGAAAAAATAGATTATTGCTTAGATACATGGATTCCAGACAGCGTTAAATACAATGGGCTGGATATTCAAACTGCTCCCAAGAAGTGCGCTCAGTAGGAGCAAGCACAAGTCACTTGTGCACATGTGCAATCGTCGCGATATTCAAACATGGAGCAAGGCCAATTGCGCAAGCAGCCAATGTCTGAGTATGGCACAAACTGTGCCATAGCACAGCCAGGAAGGGGAAGCTGACCAGAAATGATGCTCCATAGCGCAACAAGGCCAGCCCAGCTGAGCAGTCCAGAGGCGCTATAGGGCAAGCAAAGACACCCCCAGCAGCATAGCAATGGAACTGCACAACCAGGGAGGTAGGCAGGGGCACACTGCCCATGGTACAGAGGAGCACAGGGACACACTGCCGAACCAACAATGTACCCCACACCCCAAGCACAGCATAACTGGGGGAGGGATGGAGCAGCCACTGTGCCATGGGGACAAGCAAACAAAGCACATCCCGGTGTGCTACTGCAGCACACCTACTGTCAACCCGAGACTGGCACACAAAGGGGGAGGAGCACCCCAGTGCCCAGCGGCCCCCCCCGTGCACAGCACACCCAGCACTGTGACCCCAAGACATCACCCATGCACAATGACCAGCACTGCAGGAATCCCCAGGGCCCCCCCGGAACACTGCGACCTCGTGAACCACAGAACCACACAAGCCAAACCCACCATGACCACCCAGCAGTGGGTGGCAGCAGACAGCAATACTGAGTGGAAGCCTCACCCACACCAGAGACACCGCCCCACACACTCGCACACACATACCCATGACCATACCACACCTGACGCCATGCACACCACTGCAACTGAGCACCGATAGCCAGCTGCAAATCAGAGACACCACAGCATTCATATCAAAATATAAATGTAATTAAGAAGCATAACAAGAACAACAAACACAAACATATGTACAAGGCAGGGTTGGGGTATGGGTATGAGGCAGGGGTGGGTAAGGGGCAGGGGAGAACAACTGGGAGAGGGAAGGTGGGGTCCGCTGATGACTGGCTACTGCCTGGCAGCCTGCCCTCCTCCCGCCTGGCGCTGTGCCTGTGGCCTCCTCTGGCGCCACATGCCATGCTGCTGTAGGTCGAGGAGTAAGGCATGGGTATCCATTGCCACTTTTGTGAGCCTCTGCATGCCCTGCTCCAACAAGCACAGGATCTGGATACCTAGGACAAGGAAACAGAGTCAATGGCTGTGACTGTCCACATCCCTGAATCCCACCCATCACGCATGGTATACAGCCAAGTGCCCCGCTCCTGTGATGGACTGCACCCACCCACAGTGACCGTGCACAAGACAAGCCCAACCAGCCAGCAATGGCCATGTGTACCACTGCACACACACACTGCCTATGTCCAGCACAGCACAACCAAGGCTGCCCAGTGACGTGGCTACGTGGTGGGATGCTAGTGCCATAGCCATGTGCCTGGTGCATGCATGGACCACCAGTGATGCACACACACACACACACACATATGCAGTGCCACTGGACAGTGATGACTGTCACATGTTGCATGCATGGTAGTGTTGTCCATGTAAGGTGTCCGTGCCCCCTCAGCATGCAATAGCATCCATGATGCAATGACACTCACCCTTATCAAGCCACTGCAGCAGGTGCTGCTGCTGCAGCTGTGGCTGCTGCTGTTGCTGCTGCTGTGGCTGTGGCTGTTGCACACCTCCTCTGCCAGCCACCCTGGCACCGCCATCCCAGGCCTCAGCCTGTGCCCGCCTCCGCACCTCCACGCCTGTGGGAGACAAAGGAAGAGAAACACATCAGTGAGATCCCAAAGCAGACAGCCCCTTGCCCCATTGAGTGTGCCTGCCCACACAACCAGACCCAAACAGCACACACCTGCAAACACCCTCACAGCAAACCACAGCCCAACCCACCCCCATGTGCAGATTACATTACACAGTCACCCATGCAGACAATACTGGTGCATACACAGCACACCCACCTGGCCTGGGCACAATGCCCCTCCTGGCACATTACCTGAGGCGCGCAAGCAGAGCATGCTCCCTCCTCTGCAGGTCACTATAGCAGTGCCTGCACTGCTCCGGGGTCCTCCTCTGCCCAGTGGCCTGCTCCAGGGCAGCAGTGACCTGCTGCCACACATGGGAGCGTGGCACCTGCAGGGGCACTCCCTCAAACAGTGGGCCATAGTGAGGCTCCACCACAGCCACCAGGTTAGCTAATTCCAAAGCCCCCCATTGTGGTTCTGTCCTGCATGCCATTTTCAAAATGTACAGTGGCAATATGGCACTCCGCAGTGCGGCAACCCCATGTGGAAATGTTGTGCAATACAGCTCCATCACTGTGTATTGTACTGTTCGGACAGCGCCGTTGGTCCACATCGCTCTGTCACTGAACAGCGCGATAGAGCCGTACACATGGCAGACGTACAGCACCAGGGGGCAAAGGTCGGGCACAAGGTCATGGGTCAGTGGCGCAAGGCCATGCACAGCGCCATCGGATGTCCACACATCCTGGGCGATCGGACACCTGCGTGCCAGTGCCACAGTGGACTATTGCGCAGTACTGCCACAGCACCATATGGTGACCAGTGCTGTAGCGCCATTGGCACAATGGTGGATGTGGCCTGAATAGCTGATCGTGCACAGCATGTCATCAGCGTGGCAGACGCCTATGTAAGCTACCTGGGCATGTGCAATGCAGTGTACCACACAGTCACAGAAATGCGCCATTGGCTCAGCCGGCTCAACCGTATTGTGCAAAGCGCAACGGCGCGATATTCAGCTGACACATGCAAATAATCTGATCAGCCATTCAAAGG
Organism: Neoceratodus forsteri; assembly: GCA_016271365.2. Taxonomy (NCBI): domain Eukaryota; kingdom Metazoa; phylum Chordata; order Ceratodontiformes; family Ceratodontidae; genus Neoceratodus; species Neoceratodus forsteri. Next base: position 1,018,145,296 of record CM028132.1, on the reverse strand, counting down.
CGCAGTGGCGCGATTAGCATGTCATTAAAGTTGTGCCACTCCTAATTTGCATGCATTGCGCTATGAATACGCAACATTGGGCTGCGCTGGCCAGATTCGGTTACTGCAGGTGAGAGGTGAGTTGCATGCTGTGTGATGTTCTTGCCAATGGTCATGGGATAACACTGTAGACTGCACAGTGACAGGTGTCCACTTCCACCCATACAGACCGACATGACCGAGCAGAGCCAAGGTGAGGGTGAGGAGGGTGGGTGAAGGAGGAGGCCCAACTTCACCACAGTGGAGACAGAGGCCCTCTTCCAGGCCTACCTGCAAGAGGAGCCACTACTGAGTGGATGGCGGGGCACCCCTCAGGCCCGTGCAGCTGCATGGGAGGGGGTAGCTCTGGCAGTGAACCTTCACGGAAGCCACCAGCGCTCCATGCAGGAATGCAAAATGAAGATGGGGACAGACCACAGGAGGGTGAAGGAGAAGGTGGCAGCCCTCAGGGCGGCACATGCTGGCACAGGCGGGGGCCAGCCAGCGGTGGCGGAGCTGACTCCAGCTGAGGACTGACTGGCTGCATCAATGCAGCAGAGTGCTATTGAGGGCATACCAGGACGTGGATTCCAGACAGGTGGAAGCCCATCACTGCACGGTATGACATGGTGGTGGTGTTGAGGGGGGGAAGGTTGTTCACATGCACTCACATGTCCTCACTTTCTGTTACAGATCCTGTTCGTCTTCAGGGGACAGTGGTGGTGGGACCAGGCAGTGAGGAAGACCTGCTGGAGTTGGAGGAGGGTCCATCCACCTCTGTCGCCAGCCAGCATGCACTGCACCAGCATGCACACCTGGCTGCCACCTCTGTTGTCGGTGAGTCAGGTGTGGGGGGTGCACAGCCTGTGTCTCAGCAGTCTGGCATGCAAGCATGCCAGCACAACTGTGACTGTGGCTGTAGGGCGTACCTGACCATTGATGATGCAAGGACTGCAATGGGCAGTGACACGTGTGTGTCCCATGATGGACACACAGCAGGCCAGCACGTGCCTCTGGGCCTAGCTGGTTCCAACGTGTCTGCCAGCATGTCAGCACAGTCCCAGGCTGTGCCTGTCAGCACCAATGGGGCAGCACCGGTGGCTGTGCAGGTGTCTGGCACTGTTGCGTCCATCGGTGGCACATGCACACCGCCCTTTGATATGCCCATTCCTGGTACTGGTGAACAGCACCCACCCTCAAGGGGTGTTGAGCATCAGGACCTTCCATACCCTGCGGGACAGGATGCGTTGTGGCAGAGTACCCATTTGAAGAGCACACCCGCCTGCTGCGGGAATCAGTACAGCAGCAAAGGTGGGTTGCAACATCCTTGGAGGCACTGTGCATGGCTGTGGAGCAGCACAGCAGGGACAGTGCTCTGATCCTTGCAGAGATGGTCCAAATGCGGATGGATGTGACCGCTGCCATTGACAGGCAGACCCAGGCATTGGTTGCTATCGTGGCTGCATTGAGCACACAAGCAGGTGCCCTTGTACCACGCACCCCACACAGTACGCTCTCCACTCCCCATTCCCGGTGTCGTGCGACACCCAGCCTGTTGATGCCGGGTTCTGCTGTGGGCATCCCGAGCACCCCTGGTGCAGGTATGTTTGGCATGCTGCAGACCCCTGTGCGGACAAGGTCGAGATCGCGTACTGGGACCCCTGGTGGTCCATCGGTGCCACCCCATGTGGCCCCTGCTCAGCCTGCCAGTACTGTTGGGTCACGGCGGGGCCGCCATTGCATCTGCCGTGGCCGTGGCACAGTGCAACATGACTGACCTGTCTCCCAGTGCGGGCCCTGTCTGGTGCTGCCCTGTGTGCAATGTGCGTCATGGGGGGCAGTGCACTGGTGGGTGCCCTGCCCATCACGCAGACACACGGACCACCTGCACACCATCCCAACTGCTGTCCACAGGTGCTTGTGCATGATGATGCCTGCATTGTACTGTACACCAAGGTGCAAGGGTGCCCAGCATCTGACACACGTACTTGGACAGTACAGGTGGTGGGTGTGGTCTGTGGATCTGTGTGTTTGCCATGTCTGTTTCTGCTCTGCTGTGCACCTGCCCATGTACACTTTGTGCCTGTGTGTGTGTGTGTGTGTGTGTGTGTCCATATGACTGTTCACCCCTCCCTGATGGTGTGTTTGTGTGCCTAGACCCTTCCACTCCCCTTGCCGTCATGCACCCCTGGTGTGTTACTCTGTGTGCCTGTGGGTTGTGCCTGGACAGTGTTGGTTGCACATGGCCCCTTGACTTACCTGTGTCGTGCATAATGCTCCTCTGTATGGTGTCCCAGTGCAGCTGGGCCTGCCAGATCAGTCGGGGGTCCCGCTGTCCAAGGAGGGGCTGCTCATCACCATCATCACCAGCGCCGCTGGTGTCCCCATCGCTGTCCCCCTCCTCGACCTGAATGGCTATCCCATAGTCTTTGGCCATGTTGTGCAGGATACAACAGGCCAGGAATATCCCACAGGCCTTTGAGGGGCTGTACTGTAGGGCACCGCCGGAGGTGTCTAGGCATCGGAAGCGTGCCTTGAGCATCCCAAACACCCGCTCGATGCTGTTGCGTGAGGCGGTATGTGCCTCATTTTAGCATTGCTGCGATGGGGTCATCGGGCGCCAGTATGGTGTGAGCAGCCAGGGATGGAGTGGGTATCCGCTGTCACCTGTGTGGAGATGGTGGAGATAAGTATCATGTTCAGGTCCATATTGCCAATATCCCTGTGTGCCACTACCATACCACCTGTGGCATTCCCACCATTGCCCCACGTTTGCAATTCCTACATGCGTACTCACCCACTAGATGGCCTGTAGGGATGTCCCTACTCTCAAATCGATGGCACAGTGTGGACTGATACCATATGAAGGCATCATGTGCTCCACCAGGATGTGTGGCACAGACATTGATTATGCGCCCAGTGGCATCACACACCACCTGGCAGTTGACACTGGAATAGCCCTTCCTGTTCCTATATGCAGCCCCATCGGGGCCAGGTGGCATGCAAATGGCCACATGGGTGCAGTCTATGGCCCCTAGCATGCCAGGCATACGTGCTACCCTGTGGAACTCCTGCATGTTTGCTGTACGCTCTGCCGCAGTGCTGGGGAAATGGATGTGCTCCGCAGCATGTGGCAGCAGTGCGCTGAGGAATTGGGTGAGGATACGTGATGTGGCCAACTGTGTGATGCCTGTGGTGTCTCCTGTCAGCCTCTGGAAGGTGCCCGTGGTGAGCAGGCACATGCAGGCTGTCACCGTGGTCTCCACTGACAGAGCGTGACTCCGTCGTGTGGGTGCCTGCATCACATCACTGCACAGCTCACAGAGTCACCTCAGTATTGCCCTGTTCAGGTGGTACCGGCCCACAATCTCTACATCTGTGTACAGCTCAAAGCTGATGTGGGCACGGTACTGCCTGTTGGGGGCGTACCGCCGACGGGCACTTCCACGGCCACATCCCCCTGCAGCATGCATTCTCACCCCCCTCATTACAGCTTCCATGTGAAAGCTGGCACTGTCCATCTCCTGGCTTGTGACCCCCGGCTGATGTTGCTCTGTTACCCCACTGTCCTGACTGCTACCTCCACTGCACCGGGTACCCCCGCTGGCCTCTGCAGCCTATGGCCCACACAACTTCCCTTGCCTGCCCTGTTCTGGACTGTCACTGTCTGTCTCTCTCTGTCTGTCTCGCTTGGCATCCCTGTAGAGTTCTTGCACCTCTTACTTGAGCCTTTTTATTTTGGCTCATTTCCGCTGTGGCGCACCTTCCGGCTGTTCCGCTATTGCCCATTGTGCAAGCCTTTGAATATCGCATTGCGCTCTTTATGCATGGATCCACCCCCTTCAGTTGCGCATGCCTTCATTTGCATTGCACTGTTGCTCAGCCTGTTTTCAGTGGCACAACTGCCTCCTACTGAATATCACAGAATTGCGCAAATTCGGACTTGCGCATGCACAACCTTATTGCGCATGGCACAACCCTTTTGAATATCTGGCCCAATGTATGTACTAACCACAAAATACTTCTCTGGTGGATCAATGTCATAAAATGATTAATAAATAAAAAAAACAGGGCCTATAAAAAAATATTCCAAGACCAAAAAAGATTCTGATTGGTCTAAGTTTAAGTCCATGGCAAAACTAACTAAACACAAAATAAGAACGGCAAAACAAAAACTGGAAATTAATTTAGCTACAAATATTAAAGATAATAAAAAAAGTTTTAAAACTACATTGGCTCTCTAAAAAAAACATCTACAGGGATTGGCCCGTTAATATCGAACAACAAAACAATAATTAATGAACAGGAAATGGCATCTGAGATTAATCAAAATTTTACAAGTATTTTTAGTCCCAAAGAATTCTTTAATCTTAATTTGCAACCTCATGGATCACATGATGGCAGCCTAGGAAGAGCAGCGCTCTAGACCAGCTCCGTCTCCGATCAGCATTTAACGCTACTGTAGTGGAGTAAATTAAAATTCTTTGTTAGCTACTTGTGGGGGGAAAGATCCGAGTAACCTCTGAAGATTGCATAGCCTCCCAAAAATGGAAGCCTATATTAAAAAACAAATGGCGAAATGCACACCGCCTCCCTCTCCTGAGAAAGAGCAGGCCGCGAAGCGCCCACGCCAGGGCTCTACAAAATCTAGCTCGGGGTCGACTGCGCTAACAGAGGAAAGATTTTTGGAAATCTTTGCCCCGCTACAATCCTCGGTGGATGAGATCCATGCTGAAATGCACCTATTTAAAACAGCATTGGAAACACTTGAGAAGAGAGTGGGGAGACAACGAGATTAAGATCAGATCTCTAGAGGTTAGAACGGACAAGCATGACTTGGAAAGAGCCGCCCTCAGTAAAAGAATCAAGAAAATGGAAGAAAAGCTAGAAGATCTCGAGGGCAGGAGTAGGAGAAACAATCTTATCATCTTGGGAATCCCTGAGAAAGAAGAGGGGTTGGCGACTATTTTATTTGTTCAGAAGCTTTTTGAAAAAATAGTGGGCCAGCCACCAAATGGAAGCTACGTTATAGAGAGGGCCCACAGATCACTTCACCCTCCCCTTGCTCCCGGAGCCCGCCCCGCGTCAGTTAATTTGCAAACTGCTGAACTTCTTAGATAAGCAATACATTTTAAATAAAGTCAAATCTTTACAAGATGTCTCATGGGAGGGTAAAAAGATCAGAATTACCCATGATCTTCCACACTCAGTACGCCTTAAAAGGCAGAATCTGCACCCTATTGTGTCAAAGCTAGTCGCAGCAGGAGTGCCTTTTCGAGTCAGATACCCAGCTTTGCTCCAGATTAAGAGCAAGGATAAATGGCATTCCTATGACTCGGTGGAAGTGGCTCGAGAGGAGCTTAAAAGCATCATGCCGGAGCTCTTTAAATAAATGAATATGGGAGATTACTGGCACACTAGCTTGGGGCATGAAGTAGAGCTCGGTTTGGAAAAGGGCTGATAATTAAGATGTCCGATATCTTTGGTATCTTCTAATTTGGTGCGTATTTTATCATTGAGGAAGATGTGCTGAAGGAAGTATTCAAATACTTTTTGTAGTGTAGAAGCATCTAACTGGACTGATGCATGGAGCCACTTTGGAGTAATATTCCTAACAAGATTTCGAAGGTTTTATTTGGGAGCGGTGATAGGTCACTGATGACCCTTCTATTTTGAGTTGAAAATCGAGATGATTGTACTTAATTGTTAATAACCTGGATGGCGGCTTTCCCTGAAAGTGGAGACTAGTGATGTAAAGGAATTGTGGGACTCTTAATGCCAGTCTCCGATATGGCTTTCTGAGGTCGGAGGGCGGTGAGAGCCTGCTGCCTTGGAAATAGATGTGACTAACATCAAAGTCGCGAACCCTAATGACTATACTGCCTAAGCTATTTTATTATATTATATAGCTATAGAAAAATGCATATGGAATGTGGTTTTGGGGTTAGAGCTAAATCTGAATGGGTATTATAGATTTCACACAAAGGGACTGTTTCTCTTTGGCCTTGTCGTTGGAATTTGCATAGAAGCATACTTCTCCATCAGAGAGAGTGGTAAACCATGATACAGTTTGGGTTTAGTTAATCACCCAATACATGGAGACTTGGTATACTTTATAATCACAGGAAAAAGTCACATAATTGGTGGTATTTGGATCAGAGTTAATTTTGTATGGATAACATAGGTTATATATTAAGAGATTGTCTCTCTTTGATTTTATTAATGGAACTTGAATAGTGATGTATCTTCCCACCAGAGGGGGCTGTATATCATGGTACAGCTTTGATTTAGTTTATTAATTAGCACATAGAGACTCTTTAAAAATAGAGAAGCTGAATTTATGGGGAAATCAAATTGTTTCCACTATCAAGACGAGTAATGTTTTTTTTTTCTTTCTCACTTTATTGAATACTCCACTTGAGTTTCAGACTATAGAAATAAAGGGATGGCTGGATTGGGGCAGGGGCTGGTGGACGCCTGGGTTGATATGATCATCACAAGACACAGTGAGATGGTAGTGCAGTTTTTGGGACTGGGGGTAGTTGGGGGGTCAGGGGAGATAGGAGGGGGATTGGGGATAACAGCATTCACACGCTGTAATAGATTAGTAGGGGATAGATGGCCAACGGAGCATCACGCAGTGGGGGAAATCTATGATTGGACATCCTTTTTTGTGAAATCTAGGGAGTATGGCAGGTGTTATTAATTTGGTAAGTTGGAACATCAAGGGTGCTAGAGACAGATGTAAGAGGCAGATCATATTAAAGCATCTCTTAACTCTCAAAGCAGAGGTTGTATGCCTTCAGGAAATGCATCTTCCCAGAGAAGATGTTCAGCTATTCGTTAAACAATGGGTAGGCCAAGCCTTTGGAGCTGGCTTCTCCTCCAACAAGGCGGAGTAGCCATAATATTTCATAGAAGGATTCCTTCCAACTAGAAAGAAATATGGGATACACAGGGTCGCTATATTTTCCTGGTGGGAACTTTGGTTTCAGTAAAGGTAATTATCGGATCAGTATACGGTCCTAATATAGACTCTCACAATTTTTATGCAAATTCTTGAGACTTTGAAAGAGTTCACTTCCTCTACCTTATTGATAGGAGGATTGGAATATTACAACACAGTTGCACTCTGACCGGTCTGATGATAGGCGTGCAGGTTTTCTCTCGCCAGCGTGCATTAAGAGAGGTAATGGATAATTTAGGTTTGATAGATGTCTGGAGGTTGATGAATGGGACACGAGACAATACACCTTCTTCTCCAATCCATAGAACATGCTCCAGAATAGATTATTTCTTAATCAGTATGAATACTCTCCCCTCGATTTTAGAGGCCGGAATTGAAGCCAGAGTCATATCAGACCACTCCCCAGTTTATGTTAAATGGTTACCAGTGCATGGGATAGCCAGAGATTTTAGATGGAGGTTTAATAACCAGTTACTGCAGACGCTATACATTCAGGAACAGATAAAGAAGTTTATGATACAGTTTCTAGAGAGTAATTTAGACTCAGTCTCGAACATAGATATTGTATGGGCAGCCTTGAAATGTGGGCTTAGGGGGGAGTGCATACGGATATCGACAACAAGGGCTAGGAAATCCAAGATATATCTGGAAGAAATCATAAGGGCCATTAGAACAGCGGAGAATAATATCACAATGCACACGGATGATCTTGAGTGGATTAAGTTGCACCAGTTACAAGCTCAATATTCTGCAATGATGATGCAGAAAGCAGAGCTTGCTTTACATAGAACTAAGATAAAATATTTAGAGTCTGGAGAGAGGGCAGGTAAATTACTTGCACTTAGGTTACAACAATTAAAATCCAATCGTGCTATTGCGGCAATAAGGAATGAAGGCGAGGGTAGTGTGGTCAAGGATCCAAAAGAAATTGTAGTCGCTTTTAGAAATTATTTTCAACAAATTTACTCAGTCGATGCCAGTAACAAACCCACTTTAAAAGAAATTCATGAGTTCTTAAGCTCTGTTCCTCTAACCAAAGTATCGGGTGCTAGAGTAAACCAATTGGGGGCCCCAATACAAGAGGAAGAGGTGACAGTTGCAGTTTCTCAACTGGAGGGAGATAAATCCCCTGGGCCAGATGGGCTGACCACTAATTTTTTTAAAGCTTATGTGGACACAATTTGCCCAATTATAACTAAAGTGTATAATTTTTGGTTTACCGACGGTATCTCAGATTTGTCCTTTTTGGAGGCACTCATCACCCTTATTCTTAAGCCTGATCAAGATCCTATGCTGCTGGGCAGTTATCGCCCGATATCGCTTCTGAATGTTGACATCAAAATATTAGCTAAAATATTAGCAAATAGACTGAGTCCACTTATGAGTAGTATGATTAGTGATGAACAAGTGGGATTCATGAGTGGAAGGCTATCCAGTGATCATTTACGTAAGATTCACCACCTAATCATACATGCCCAAGGGGCGCAATACCCGGCGGCGCTATTGGCACTAGATGCCGAAAAGGCATTCGATCGAGTGTCTTGGGATTTTCTCTTCGCAGTGCTAGATAATCTAGGATTACCTAGTGATTTCCTAGAGTGGATACGAATTCTATATAGTACCCCCACGGCTCGTGTTTGGTGCAATGGCATCTTATCATCTTCCTTTTCCTTAAATTGCGGTACAAGACAGGGGTGCCCACTGTCCCCGCTCCTATTTAATTTATATCTTGAGCCCTTGATCTGTAGACTACAGTCCATGAAGGATCAAAGGAATTCAATTAGGAGTAACGGTATCTCGTTTCAGCATATGCTGATGATCTCTTGATACATTTAGAAGATCTGGACACTGGTATACCAGAGATATTAAGGGAAATATCTAAATTCTCTAGAGTATCTAACTACAAAATCAACCCTTCCAAAACGAAACTCTTCCCACTGAACAATAGATGTTATCCCAATATAGCGAAAGAATTAGGTCTGGTTTGGGAATCTAAAAAGTTGACATATCTTGGTGTCAAAATTATGAGAGGAATTAACTCAATGGTCAAGGAAAATTGTAGCAACCTCCTTAAGACAATTAAACAAGATCTAAATAGATGGAATTTTCTGCCCCTGTCACTATGGGCTAGAATTGAAACGACAAAAATGAATATATTGCCGAGGGTTATCTACCCCCTAAATATGTTGGGATGTTATTTGCCCAAGGCTTGGTTTATAAACCTGAGAAAGATGATCAGTACATATTTGTGGAAAGGGAAAGCCATCAGGAGAGCGTACCAGAAACTTACAGGTTCTAGAGAGAAAGAAGGACTTTCTCTTCCATCTTTCTACAAGTATTGCTAGCATCACACATAAGCAAGGTAGCCCATTGGTTTAAACCAAGTACATTTTCATCATTGCACCTTATACACCACTTTGGTTCTATATTGAAAGAGACCTAGTTGGAAAGCATAAGATAACGTTAAATACAGTGGCATATACTACCGTTAAACTTCTCCGAGAATGTTAAAAGACACCCTATTGGTTGGTCAGTAAGGGCTTTACAGCAGGCCCAAAACTCTTAAGGGTCAATTGGCAGTTCTCACTAGAACAGATGTTGGCCTAGAATATTCATTTTCTAATACAACAGACTCGATCTCACTTGGGTTCTGGAGAACTCTAGAGGGCCTCAAGCTCGGAGACTTGGCTCCTCAGGGTAAGTTAATGACATATGAGTAGGCAGGTACCAAGTTCTCGGAAATAAAGGGGCAATATTTCAAATTCAGGCAAGTATCGGAGTCAATTAGAGCTCATCTCAGTAAAATAAAAACAATGGAGACAGATAACAGAGTTGAACTAACAGATTTAATTAAGATAGCCGAGCAACCACATGCTGTTTCTGGAGTTTATAAGGCATTGCAACAGCTTGATGACAGCCTCCCAAACGGGGTCAGCTACTACTGGACATATAGGCTGGGAATAACAGAGGATAGAAACACATGGAAGTATATATGGTCTAGCACATATAGGAATATCAGACAGGACAGATACAGGCTTCAACAGTTCTACATTATACATAATATGTATTATACCCCCACAAAATTACATAGGATGGGTAAGGTAACACAATCTATATGTACCAGATGTGGGAAGGAAGGCAGTGATATATATCATATAATGTGGGACTGTTCTAAGATTCAGCCCTTTTGGAGGGCAATTTGTACCTCTTTATCACAACCATTAGGTCTTGATGCCTTTTTTTCACCTAAAATTTGTTTGCTGAACAATTTTTGTAGTGGAATGACCAAGCAGCAGAAAATGTATATGGCCTTAATATCAGCTGCTGCAAAGCTGTTATCTTGAGACACTGGACAGATATCTCAGCTCCGTCTATGGCGAATGGTACAAAGAAGTTACATTAGCGCCAGGTCAAATCACATATTGCCAAAATGAATAATAGGGCCAAGGTTACTATTCCCAATGGGGTCCTTTTGATGCAGCTCTGATAGCGTGGGGCTCTGGGAATCACCTATAAGAGGTATCCCCATGGCAGGGGACTAAATGGGTTTACAGCGTGTGAATGCTGTTATATGCAATAAATGGATGAGGGGTTGGGGGTTTTTGGAGTGGTGTTTTATAATTCTTTCATAGGCATACATGTGCTAATAGTATCTGCTGGTTATCGGTATACATAATGTATTTATGATTGTTTTGTAAACTCTTACCAGCTTAATGCCTGTTCTGGGTAAATGTAATGAATATGCCAATAAAATGAAATGAATACAAAAAAAAATTTGCAACCTTCAGTTGATTTAATTTCTTATTTTTATGAACAAGGTGATTTTGAGGCAATTAAGTTAATACAAAGTAATTCATCTCCAGGACCTGATGGTATACATCTAAAGTTCTTAAAAGAACTTTCAAAATAACTTACTGGTCCACTCACTTATTTGTTCAATATATCTGAGAATTGTGGTACTGTATTACAAAATTGATAGATAGCTAACATAACACCAATTTATAAGGGTAGTAATAAACAGATGACATCAAACTACTGACCTATCAGCCTAACATCTTTAATTAGCAAAATTATTGAACTTTTGATCCAAAACAAAATCTCTAACCATATTATCAATACTCGCTGTATAGATATGTCACAACATGGATTCACTCCAAGGATGTCATGTTTAACAAACTTAATTAATTTCTTCAAACCAGTCAGTGATGCCCTGGATAATAGGATTCCAGTGGATATTGTTTTTTTAGACTTCAAAAAGGCGTTCGTCACTGTATCCCATGAGATTTTAATTAAACAACTGCTTAAAATAAAAATGGATAATAATATAATCAAATGGATAGAATCTTGGCTATCCCAAAGACAACAAAGGGTAGTTATTCATGGATATGAGTCAGACTGGAGCCCAGTTACTAGTGGAGTTCCACAGAGATCTGTGCTGGGCCCTCTCTTATTTAACATTCTGATTTCCAGTATGCAAACCTCCAAGGAAGTCTGGATCAGCAAGTATGCTGATGAGTGTAAAATCGGATGTCTAGTTAATGATACAAAATCTGCCAATACTCTACAAGAAAATCTAAATAAATTAGCTACCTGGGCTGTTGAAAATAAAATGAAATTTAATGTTAAGAAATGTAAAGTAATGCTTATGGGTAATAATAACCAGGGATTTAACTATTCAATACAAAATGTTAACTTAGTGGAACCAACAGAAGAAAAAGATCTGGGTGTTATAAAATCTAATAATTTAAAATTTAATTCTCATACTAATATAACTGTTAAAAATGCCACATGATTCTTGGTAATATCCTGAGACACAATAAAAGTAGGAAATCATCTGTTATACTACCCTTATATTCCTGTCTTGTTCACTCACATTTAGATTATTGTTCTTCTTTTTGTTCTCCAACCTCCATAGGCTATCTAGGGGTGGTAGAACGGGTCCAGTGCAGAACCACTAAAATAATAGACAGTGTATCATATATGGAATATGGGTCCAGACTCAGAAAACTACAATTATGCTCTTTGGAGTACAGAGTACTGAGAGGAGACCTAATATATGCTTTTAATGCCTATCAAGATGAATTTTTGTTAAACACAATTGGATTAGAAAAAATTCCAACATCTAATCAGACAAGATCACATAAATTTAAACTTAAATCATTGATATGTAAAACAAATAAACGAGCCACGTTCTTCACTCAGAGAATCCCTCCGACCTGGAATTCACTTTCTGATGATATTGTCAATGGCAATAATCTTCAGCAATTCAAAAAAAGACTTGACACATATATCGGTGATAGAAAATTTTCTTTCCACCACTGAAAAGTGGAGGAGAGTTCACTTATGGGCTTCTGCCTTCTGAAATTGTAAACATCTATGAATCTATGAATCATGCAAACTTGGCTAAAGAGCATGATCCTGGATCTCTCAGTCTCTATTTCTGGCTAATCCCTCTTGAGGCAAGATTGAGCAGGTAGATGTGGTGGTGTTGCCATGTATGTTCTTACCTCCATCCAATATTCTGTTATTTATTCATCCATCCACTAGCCCAGTGTCCCACAATGCACTGGCTATTCACTTAACTCTGCCCTTCACCCTCCCCATCTTTATAACTGGCATTTACTGTCACCCAAATGTCCAGCCCTCTATTGCTCTCAAACTCATAACCTCCATCACAGCCCTTTTTCACTCTGGTGAACTATACATCTTAGGAGACCTTAACTTAAACTGTCTCCCAAGACATCCAAAATATGTAATAATCTTGGAGCCCTGAGCCTCTCGCAATTGATCTTGGAACCCACATGCCCTAACCACAAGAAACAAAACCACTCCCTGATCAACTGGGCTCTTACCACCCACCCCCACCGAGTAATTAGCTCTGGCATCCTCCCAGATGCTCTCAGTGTCCACAACCCAATATTTATTGCCAGGAAACTCCACAGACCAAAATCTCTGCATAAGACCTTGCAATCTTGCTCCTTGAAATCCCTAGACCTTGATCCTCTCTTGCACAGCCTATCTCTCTCGGACTGGTCTCCCTTAGTCTTCTCCCTCTCAGTTTATAAGGCTGTAGCCTACTTCAAAGAAATATTTCTTGCAAATTGGGATGCCTTTGCCTTTCTCCAATAAACCAGGGTTAGGGGTAACCACCTACCATGGATTACTGAAGAACTCTTAGACTTTTCTTAGGGCCAGAGATCATGCCTGGAAGTGCCACAAATGCACCCAACTTCCTAGTGACCTCACTGACTACCATAAGCTCTGAAATACCTGTACCAGGGCAATAAAGCTAGCCAAGTCTGATCATGTCAGAAATGCTTTCCTCGCTAACATAAATTCCTCTTCTAAGTTCTGGAAGGTGGCTCATGCCCTCTTTACCCCTCAGTCATTCTCCCATTCCCCAGTGCTAAAGATAAATGGCAATCTTTTAGCCAACTCCAATGCTGTAGCTATGGAATTTAACTCTTATTATACCTCCTATGCAACCGAACTGCTGAAGTCCCTCCCTAATTACCCCTCCCCCTTAAATGTCATGGCTGCCCATCTATCCCCCCAAAAAATGCTCCACATTCTATTTCCCCACAACAATCCTTCTCATTATCTTCTATCACCCCCAGAGATACTCTAAATGCCCTCCTCACCATCAACCCTTCAAAATGATCTTCCACAGATGACCTTGACCCTAAACTCCTCTCTCTCTCTCTCTCTCTCCCTCAGCCTCAGCCATTGCCTACCCCCTCTTCTTAATCTTTAATCTCTCCTTCTCAACCTCCAATGTCCATTCCACATGGAAGCATGCAGTGGTCCTCCCCCTACCTAAAGGTGGAGACCTCTCATCCCCTGGCAACTATCACCCCATCTCACTACTCTACCCTAGCCAAACTACAAGAACATCTAGCCCTTTCTCAACTCACCTCCTTTCTATCTGATACCTCCTTCTTCACCCCATTCCAATCTGGTTTCAGGAAAAAACTCTCTACCACCACCTTTCTACTTCAGCTCACTGACTCCATCCTCTCCGGGATGGACAGTGGCCAAATCACCTCAGCCATATTTGTTGACCTTGGCAAGGCTTTTAACACTGTTTCCCACTCCCTTCTGCTTGGTTCCCTCTCATTTGCTGGTCTAACCCCTTCTGCCACTAACTGGTTTAAGGCCTACCTTACTGGTCGGACCCAATCTGTTAAGATCGCAGATGCCATCTCACCACCCCTCCCGATATAATCTGGCATCCCTCAGGAATCCATGTTTGGTCCTCTTTTATTCTTCATCTTCCTTAATGATCTGCCATCTGTCTGCTCCCCCTTCTTCACCATACACATGTACACTGATGATACTGTTATGTATGCATCTGGCTCATGCCCAGCTGGGGTTACATCCAGCTTGCAGCACGACTTCAACAAGGTCCAACTCTGGTTTGTGAACCATCAATTATTCCTCAATGCCAAGAAGACAGTCTCCATGACCTTTGGCACAAGGCACAGACTCTCCAGGCTTCCTTTTCTGCCCACTTTCCACACTCTTGATGGGACTTTACATGAGGACACCTCGTTCTTCAGATAACTTGGGGTTTGGTCAGATCAACACCTCAACTTCTCAGGACACATTGACGCCATCCAGAAAAAATTGCACCCCAAGATCGGTGTCTTGTTCAGAAACCACAGTTGAATCCTTCCTGTGGCTAGGCGTGAGCTTGTACAGAAGATGATCTTCCCCATTTTTGACTACTGCAATGTAGTCTATGGTGCCACTCCTAGGTCCTACCTGACCACATTTGACACTCTCTTCAACTCTTTCTGCCGCTTTGCCCTTGATGCTACCTCATTCACCCACCACTGTGACCTTTATCGAGCCCTTTCCTTCCCCTACCTTACAAATAGACACCTCTCACACTGCACTAAATTTACTGCTAACCACTGGCTGGGTGAAATCCCTTTCTACATCTTCCCCTCATTTATAACACCCCCTCCTCCTTCCCTCAAATCTACTGACACTCATACACTAACTGTCACCTGCCGCTCCACCATCTACAGCCAGTCTGGGTACTCTCACTGTTTCCCTAAAATATGGAACTCTCTACCTCCCCAAATCTGACACTCCTCCTCTCTCTATTCCATCAACACTGCCCTCTCCAACTATCTTGCATCTAACTGTTCCTATTATGATCCACCTTAATTTCCTTCGTCTTGCTCCTTACAGTTCATCCCACTTCAAAATATACTCAATGCCTCTATCAACTCTGCTGACCCTAGTCCCTCCTATGTGCTAGTTATCTTACATTTCTCCCTTCCCCTACTCTCTCCCCCTTTTTCCCTAGCCTTCACAATCCCCTTGCAGAGTTCTCAGCATCCAGTAGGGGTCCTATAGTGCCTAGGCATGCCACCTTTTCTTCCCCATCTACCTATCCTTGGCCTGCCATGTCCCCTTGCAGGGTCCCCAGCATCCTGGTGGGTTCCTTGGATCAGGCTTATCCCCTCCCAGGTGTTATTTCTCATTCCCTCCCTCTGACTATCCCTCTATAATTACAATGCCTAACCATAGGAGGGTTTACTGTCACCTGAACTTCCCTTCCTCCTTGCAGGGTTCAGCAAATCCAGAAGGGTTCTCTTTTCAGTTAGGCCTTATTTCCCCTTCTAGGTGTTAATCACACTTACTCCCTCTCGCTCTCTCTCTCTCTCTCCCCCCCTCTCTAATCCCTACCCCAGTCCCCTTGCAGGGTTTCCCACATACAGAAGGGGTCTTTTCAGGACACGACTCTGCACTATCTGACATCTCATCCACTCTCTCTCTCTCTCTCTCTTTCACCCCTCATTTCACGATAGCACTTGTTCACTTATTACCATTGCACTTATTAATTGTTCTCACAAATTACATATGTATGCAACACTGTTTGTAGCAACTGCCTTAATTAATTGTATGCTATGTTGATATTTGTAACTTGAATGTAAAATGTCTCACCCTATTGTACCCCTAGCCCCCCAGGTTGCACCCAAAGACTTGCAACCTGTTGCTCAGTGTGCCTTCCTGGTGAAACATTTCAATAAATAAATAAAACTTTCAATTTGGCAAATGAAAAAAAAAAAGATGCTGATAAAACAACATTTTAAACTACAGTATTTCAGATTACAGCCATGATTGACCATTATCTAAATATTGATTGAGTATCCATGCTTCATGATGATTTTTATGTTTTAGTTTTTAATTATAATACTAATCAAATTCATTTCCTTTGTGTCCTCTTTAAGGTTATATTATGGGTGGTGTCCTGGTTAAAATGTACTTATTGTTTTCATCACATTAATAGTTCTATCATTTTAACTACTTATGGTATAGATTCAACAGTAAAGCTGTATAAAATATTCTGGTTGTCAGTTTAGCCTCATTTTGAGATCATTCCACTTACTGTAAACCCTTACTAGGGGTCAGGATAATTTTTAGGGGTGTATGTGTGTGTGTGTGTATGTATGTATCTAGCTATCTATCTCTCTGTCTGCTTGTCTGTCTATACGTCTGTCTGTCTGTTTGTCTGTCTATCTAGCTATCTATCTATCTATCTCTCTATCAATCTATCTATTTAAAAAGTTTTATTAGAATATATTGAGTTGATAATGACTCTTTTCAACATGTACCCTGGGATAGAGGGTAGGAGAGAGTAGACAATGTAACAAGGCAAATTAAGTATAGCAAGCATTTGTCAATGCTGAATGTTGTCTTGCTGGCATTGACATTGGTAGTGCAGGAGTTAAAGAGATGCATAATAGGAATGGCAGTGAAGTACTGAACTGACGCCAATCCCATTCCAACCATGCAGAGACTGGCAGGCATTGGGAAGTGCCTTTGGGTCATCAGCCATAACATTCATGCCATTTCACCTCACCTACCTTGCAGACACTGACAAGTGTTGCGGTGTGCCTTGGGGTCTTCAGGTCTTTTGAGCACCCCATTCCATAAGGAAATACACTGAGATGGGTGCAGTATAGGAGAAGGGGGTGAACATTGGGGCAGAAGAGTCTAAGGCACAGCTTGATGCTTGTCAGTGGCTGCAGGGTGGGGGTGGGGGGTGGAATGGCATGAGCATTACAGCCAACAATCCCAAGTCACACCCATGAAGCCTGTTAGTCTCTACAGGGTAGGGTGTTACGGTTGGAAACCCTAATGCCCCAGGCATTTGTGGTATTTTCACTCCAAATTTTCAACATGGGCTTTTGTGACCCTACCTCATTAACAGTGGCACTATCAATTCATTAGCCAAAAGGTGATTTTGCACAGTGACTGCGCCATTTGGCACCACAGGTGCGAAAACATATTTTGGGGAGGATATGAAAAATGACAGCTGTACTGTTCATGAGGAAGTATAAAGAATGGCAATGTTGAAAACCTGGAGTGAAAATATGAAAAGTTGGTGAAATCATGAGCATGCATAGGAACTGTGCAACACACACCCATAAATGCAATTATTTTGGGGATTTTTTTAACCAAATTTTCAACATAGGCATTTTGGGACCTCTGCTCATGAACATTGGCACTGTGATTTTGCTAAGTTGTCCCAAAAGTTAATTTCCCTCAGTGACCACGCCATTGGGCACCGGATGTGAGAAAACACATTTTGGGCAGGATGTGAAAAATTGCAGCTGTACTGTTCATTAGGAGGTGTGAACAATTGGCAATGTTGAAAATCTGGAGTGAAAATATTAAACATTTTCAAAGTTATGAGTGTGTGTGGAAACTGTGAAATGCACGCTCGTAACACAATAATTTTTTTGAATATTTTCACCAAATTTGTAACATAGGCTTTTTGGGACTCCACCTCATGAACATTGCACTGTGATTTTGTTAATTGGTCCCAAAAGGTGATTCCACACAGTGACCTTGAAATGATCTTTTGGGACCGAATAATGAGATGACAGTGCATGTGTTTATGAGGTGGGGTCCCAAGAACCCCATATTGAAAATTTGGCACCAAATTCAAAAAAAAGGCTGAGATATCCACCTAAATTGAATCCCCACCCCAATTGATGCCATTATATGGCTAACCGGCATTTCTTCACTTTGTAGTTCAGCTTTGAAGAGTTCCAACGTGTTCCCACTCCACCGAAGATCGCAGCACCCGGAGGTAAGTATGGGGTGAGGGTGTGTGGGGAGGTGGGGTGCACAGATGGTTGGTACCAGTTGGGGAGGGGGCACCACAGACACTGAGGGACAGTTTTCTGTTTCTCAGGTACAGAAAAAAAACAACATTGTGGACAGTTTTCTTTCTTTATAGGTGAAATAAAATAAATGTTGGGCACACTGTGGTGGTCTCCCAGTGTGCCCCATGACTTTTGGAAGGATGTTAGCCACACTGGGGTGGACTCCTAGTGTGCCACACAATGGGCATGAGGGGAGGAACATGTCAACACTGTCAGCTTTCTGTGAGCAGCAGCACACTGGGGTGGGCTCCCAGTGTACCACACAATGTGGAGGGTGTGGGCTCCCAGTGTACTACACAATGTGGGGGGGTTGGGGACATGCCAACACTGGGATCGCACCCCAATGCTGGCTTTGTTTGAGGATTGGAGCTGCCGCCATGTTTCTCCAACTTTATTGAATTGTTTCACCAGGAAAGGCATGTACAGGAGGCATGTCATCTCTGCCGCTGCATGACAAGCTTGCCTCTGATTGCATGGCACATTTCTTTCAAGTTGGTGGCATTTTACATAATTCTTGCATCAGCGCTAGCATGCTGACTAATTGGGAAATGAGGGATGCACCTACTAAAGCTTGCCCTGCATTCAACAGCACTGATACACCTCTGCATTTCTGCTACTACCACAAGATGTTGCTTGCACACGTGCAAGACAACATAATAAATTAGCAATAGTGCAGAAGACAAATGGTGCCAGGTGCAAAGTAATAAAGTACAATACAGCAAGGTGTATTAGGTTAAATACATTTTGTGAATGTTGAAAAGCAATACAAGTACATAGTAGGAAAAATACAGTTAACTGGGGATGGAGGGTATAGGAGGTGATACACTGGTGCAAAAGCTGTAATGGAGAGTCATGATAGGATAGTGGAGGACAGCAGTAAATGACACAGGGTCAAGAACAATTTACAGCAGTGAGTTGCGAAAATATGGAGGAGAGACTTGAGGGAGTAGTAGGAAAAAGCAAAGCAGATTGTAAGTAGAAGAAAGAAACAGAGTTTAGAAAAGTGAAAGGAGGCAGCTTTCATTACAGGTATCAACCCTAAGTGTGCAGATTAGATTGAAATATACTGTATGACTTTCTTGATTTATTTTATTTCTAGTTAACCTGTTCATATATGTTCATGTAATTTCTTATTTCAGCTAATCAAAATGCATCTAAGGCCTTGTCAGGATCATGCAGTAAGTTGATAACAGCACCACTCACCTCTTCTCATGAACATAAACACTCATGAAAAGTTTGCTATGTGTCAAATTCATGCCCTTATTCACTGCAAATATAACTGTGCAAAACTATATAAATTAAGATGAAAATGTCACTGTAGATTTCAACCTGATGTTTTGCCAATAGTACTCTGTCAGAGGTATGTACCACTGGTTTTGAGGCCCCCACTTATATGGTCTATTGAGTTCATTACCCCAGCTACAAGCGCAGGCATAGTGGCAAGAGGTGCATTCTAAAATCATTAAAAGCAACTTAAAAACAAGAACTGTGCAACATAATTAGTTTTACTTTCTATATGAACTGAGGGTCTATTTGAACCTCATGGCACAAAATTAGTTGCAAGCCAACTCTAAATGTAAAGGGAACATATTTCAGTATAAAGCAAATTGCTCCTATTAATATGTTAACAATATTGCACCCATAACATACAGTACAAATGAAAGGAAAGACTGTGATAGAAAGTATATGTACAGTATGTATGTGGGGTAGGAGAAAAATGACAGAAAGGAAAAATAAAGTGAAAGGAAAATAAAAAAGAAATACAGATATTGTATATGGGAACCCACAATTGTGGCTGCATGAAAGGACCATTGAACCACTATATGCATATAACAATCATAATGTTAGAAACTGGACATACTGTACCAAATAATGAACCACTTGACAAGGGAGAATAATTATCAAAAGGAGTATCTATTTTAATAAGCATTGGTCAATGCCAATGATGTTGGACTGCTTGAGGTGAGTGTTCTGAATCAGTGCCAAATGCAGGTCCTGTATGGATGCTCCCCTCATTCAGGGGGACTGGATCTTCATCGAGCACAGATGCTTCCCTCACCTGAGTGGGGTGGGTTGGGCCAGAATGCTATTGAGTATGGGTCCTATTGCTGCTCCTGCAGAAGGAGTAGGATGTGTTGCCTTAGTGGGAAGGCAGCTGATTGGATCATGCTGCAGTCAATAGACTGTCATATCTAAATTGTCTTGCCATTTTTAGGGTTCAGAAAACTCTCTATTACTGTGGGTAAATCTTAAAGTTGCAACACTTGGGAAAACCTATTGGCGGTGACTGGGATGATAAATTATTTTGCTTGCCAGGTTTTATAGGCAGCATGTAAGTGGGACAGGGGGGAAGGCAAAATGCTCAGTGAGTTATTACAATAGCAGCAAATTAAATTTAAACTAAGGGAGGGTGCCAGCAAGGGGCTCAGTACCCAGGGGTTCCAGGAGGAAGAGGGCTGATAGACCATCTGATCAATAGACTAGGAGAGTCAGCATAGAGAATGGGTACGAGGAGTGGAAAGAGGGAGTTTGGGGAAGGGAAGGCAATATTAAAGAGTAAAGGGGAAAGTGGGAGGGGTTGGCAGGGCAAGCAGGGGAAGATGAGGTAACATGACTAAAGAAGTGGAGAGGGAAACAGGAATAGTGGAGGACATGGTCCATCAATGGTTATGGCAGAAGTCATGGAAACAAAATGGATGACCTACAGAGCCACGATGACAAATGGAAGGGTGGATCTGGCTGCAGTCGCTGTGACCTGGAAAACCTCAAACATGTTTGGCATCTCTCCATTCCAGGGTGTACCTTCTATAGAAGGGACAGGGAGAAAGGTAAAATATCTTGTGCTGTATGTTAAGAAAGGCATTAAATCCACAAGGGAAGACATGAGAGCAGTAAGCTTAGGAGCACTATGGGTTCAGATTCATAAGCAGGCTGGAAGGAAGATAAGACTAGCAGTGGTGTATCATCCATCTAACCAAGATGAAATTAGAAACAGAGAGCTGTGTGATATCAATCAATCAATCAATCAAATTCTTTATTTAACCAGGCGATCACTGTTGAGCAAGCTCATTTTCGAGGTGGACCTGGGTTTGTTAACAAGGAACAACAGACAATATACATGGGATGCAACACACAAGAAAATAGTAATAATACAAATAAAGTGAGATACAATAATACAGTATATACAAAATATCAGTAGGTAGCATTGACAGTAGTATATGTTTGGAACAGAAGATACAGCTAGTTTTGGGTAGGACATAATTTTTCATAAAAGTAAAGAAATATACATATCAGGTGCACAGAATACAAATAAAACCTAATATAAAAAGGTATATAATGATACGGTATGGAGAATTTAGAGCTGGAACCGGAGTCAAAGGAATGTGGAAGGTACAGATATGGGGATAGAAAAAGGGGAGAGGGAAGAGTCGATTATAGATGTGATCAGTCTTTTAACAGTAGTGATTAGAGTGTGCTTGGACTTACAGGAGTCACTATTTAGGGAAGACAGGCACAGGACTCCTTATTACGATGTAGATATAGAGATTTAAAAGCTGCTAGGCTGATGGGGTGAGTTAATTTCAAAGTCTTTTGCAGCTTGTTCCACAGTTAAGGGAGCACAAAGCTGATGGCTGCTCTGCCAATGCGAGATTTTGCTTTGTAAACATAAAGGTAGATATATGAGGTGCTTCTCAGGGCATACTTCCCCAGAGTGCACAAAGGTAAACAGACAGAGATGTACTGGGGCAGTTTATTTGAGATAGCTTTGTATGTCCAAACCACAGCATTTTTTTGCTCTCTGTAAGCAAGGAATGACCATTTCACTGCCATGTACAATGCACAGTGCTGGGTTGAGTATGGAAGACCCGTGATAAATCTTATAGCTCTGTGATAAAGCGGATCGAGTTTGGCTAGGGTACCTGCAGGTCTCTGACTATATAGAAAGTCTGCATAATCCAATAGGGAATGAAAGGTAGTTTGAACTAGTTTCAGTTTAGTGTCTCTTGTGAGGAGATTATTAATCCTAAAGCACAGACCAAGTCTTTGTCTAAGTTTCTTTGCCAGTTCTTTTAAGTGATCTGTGAAAGTAAGTCTATGGTCTAACCAGACCCCCAGGTACTTGAACTTTGGTACGTAGTCCAACTGCTCACCTAGAATGGTAGTGATCTGCGGGAGTGTCCCAGCAATTGCAGGATTTATTGCATTTTGAAGGGGCGAAAGGAACATTGCTTTGTTTTTTGCATTTAAGAGCAGTTTCTGGTTTATAAGCTAATGGTGCAGCAGATTAAATTCATTTTGAAGGGCTTTACAGGCCACTTCAGGTGTGGGGCTACTAGCATAGAGTAACGTATCATCCGCGAATAGGTGTATTTGTGCTTCTTTGACAGGGGCATCTACGTTGTTAATATAAATGATAAGAGCAAGGGACCAAGAATGGAACCTTGGGGCTTTGGTGGAGAAACTTCCCCTTCTGCCTTTACTTGTTGAAGTCGTCTGAGAGGTAGTTGGAGAACCATTTAAGGGATAGGGAATCCAAACCAATGTTCTGGAGGGACGACAGAAGAAGTCTGTGATCAACAGTATCGAACGACTTGCTTAGGTCCAAGAAAACTGCGCAGACAAAGTTTTTTTTGTCTAATTTAAGCTGCCAGTAGTTCGTCACTTTGGCTAGAGCAGAGATTGTACTGTGCTGTGCTCTAAAACTGGATTGTAACGGGTTGAGCAATTTTTCTGATTCCACATACTTCCGAAGCTGGGAGTTCACTATTTTCTCCAGCATCTTTGACAGGATTGGAAGTAGGGAGATTGGCCTGTAGTTATTGAGGTCACTAGGATCTCCTGACTTAAACAAAGGGACCACAAGTGCATTTTCCTGGTATGTAGGTCACCCTGGGACAAAGATAAGTTGAAGAGATGAGTAGTGGGACTGTGAGGACAGATAGCTGACCTTTAGAAGTATGGGTCAATGAGGTCGGCCCAGCACTTTCCTAGTGTCCAGCTGAAGGAGAAGATCTTCAGCTTCTTTCAGGAGGTAGGCTGCAGAGTGAAGGATGGACTGGGATGGGTTTTCTTGTGTATCCAATCTAAGTTGTTGGTGGAGGATATTCGCGGGAGAGGAGTCAAAGGCTAGCCCTGCAGTGGCAAAATGATTATTGAGAGCATCGAGGATAGATGGTCTGTCAGAGATGACAGTATTGTTGATCAATAATTTAGTAGGTAGGGTATTTACAGTGGTGTGACCTTCAATGCCTTTGACAGTATTTCAGAATTTGGAGGCATTTCTTGAGGAGCTTTCTAGCTGAGAGCAGTAGAAATTAGCTTTGGCTTCTCTGACCATTTTGGTGCAGAGGTTCCTCGCCCTCCAGAAAGAATTCCAGTAATGTATTAAATTAGTTTTCCTAGCAGTTCTCCAGAGTACATCCCTACTCCACAAAGCATCATTCAGGTCTTCTGTAAACCACCGACAGGATTTGTTTCTGGCACAAACTTTTACTATGGGAGCATACTTGTTGAGAGCCACAGCACAATTTCTGAGAAAATATCATAAGCGGTAGTCAGGGACTTGGCTAGATAGAAGTCCTGCCATCGCATGGAGTCGCTTAGGTCAGATATATACCCGTGGAGATCAAAGTTGCGTATGCACCTTTTAAAGGAGAATTTTGGTACAGTTGTGGATTTAAGACTGGCTCTTACACACGCGATGAAGCAATGGTCGCTAATATCAGAGAAAAAGATGCCAGCATGGGAGAATAAATGGAGTTTGTTAACTAAAATGATATCCAAGAGAGTACTGTTATTAGGGTTGAGCTTGTTAGGATGAGTAGATTAGTTTATTAGCTGTGACAACCCAAGGGAATCACAGAACATTTTAAGTGGGGTGGATGCACTGGAGATCCAGTCTAAGTTAAAGTCCCCTAGTATGATACACTCTGAAGATGCTGAACCCAGGATGTTTTCGAGATGTTTTAACAACTGTAGTCCAGCTGATGTAGGTCTGTTGCATCCTTTTATACATAATGAGACACCGGTGGCAATTTCAATCTTTAATGACAAGCTTTTGAATTATTTTGGGACAGAGGTTGAGTCAATTATGCAGGCAGAGAATTTATCCTTGATGTAAACAGCTACCCCACCACCTCTGGTTTGCCTGTTGGATATGAACAAAGAGTAAGCGGGGATGTTAACTTCATTGTTACTGGTCACCGGTCGGAGCCAGGACTCTGTAATCACCAGAACATCTGGAGCAGTATGACATACCCAGGCCTGAACAGAAGTGATTTTTTTTAATAGGCTACATACATTAACATGCAAGAATGTTAAGCCCTTTGAGGCTTTGTAGCTCTGCTAGGGATTCCATGGGTGCCAGAGGGCCTGGATTAAGCTCAACATTTCCTGAGCATAGTAAAATCAGGAACATGAGTTTCCTGCAGAGTCCTAGGAGAAGTGTGGGTGGCTGGGTCTTCTTTCGGTTATGTGATTTGTCTGCGGCAGTATAGAGAGTTCTGAGGCTAGTTCCCAGTTTTTCTGATGCTGCATACGATAATACCCTGACCGAGAGAGTCAATGGGAGTAGGGGGGAGTATGTAGAAGGTGGTGTAGACCTGTGGGCAGGCTCTAGGAGAGTTCCTGTATGTCGGTGCAGGTGAAGGACCAGCAGTGGGGCTAGAGGAAGTTAGAGCACATACAAGTTCTTCTACTTGATAGGAAAAGTCCCGGTCGGACAATGTAAAAAGAGAGCCATTCTCCACTCTAGGAGTAATTTTTTGATTCACGTTCGGGTCCAATACATGTAAGATGAGCAGAGACAAGCATAGAAGTAGGTAATATGCCCTCATTATGAGACTATCACCCAATGGGCACTACAAGTGCAGGCAAGAGAAGGGATTCTCAATGGAGGAGAATTTCTTAATCCCTGCAGAATACTACTATAGGCAATGGAGTCTGAAGCAGTAATCCTTAAGTACAGCTCCTAGTCAGGCTAATAAGAAAAGAGAAAACAGAGTTAAAAATCTACGTTTCGACCTTAGGTCTTCTTCAGGAAATATCTAAAAGAGAAAAAAAACAAGTTTGTGTAGACTAGAGGAGAGGTAAAATGAGAGAGATATATATGTGGAAAAAGAAGAAGGGGAGGCAAAGGGAGAAGAAGTGATAAATGATAAGATTAAGAGAGAATCTGTGAAACAAAAAGGTGATGATGGGAAAGATAAATCATAATGGGAGAGAAAGAGCTGGGGAAGATCCCAGGTAGAGACTGATTAACAGGGCCTTGTAAGAAGGCTGAAAGGTGACAAATGTGTGAGAAGGAGACAGAAATGGAGACATATGGTGAAAATGAAAAATAAACCAGTACAAAAACAAATTGACTTTAGGAAAAAAGGGAGGCTGAAAGATGTTAGTGGAAAATAAGTCTATCATTTAAACCAGAGGGCTGCTGGGAGCCAAGGCGGATGATCAGCTTAGCTTCCATGTTTTTCTATGGTTAGGATCCGGAAGCCCTGCTGAAGGACACAAACAGAAAGGTCATTGACATTGTGGTCCCTGGAGATAAGAGTGGGACACAATGGGTTTAGATTTCACCATTCCTGACCGCTCTGTAATGTTCCTGAAGCGGTCAAGCAAGGCGCCTACCAGTTTCTCCGATGTAAATAGCTGAACACCTCCTGCAAAGAATACAGTACACTACATTAGTGGGTGCATGAGAACTCCTTGGTGATGTAAAAACACCTGTAGGCCCCGGATCTCAGTTACACTGGAAATAAATTTGCAGGTGTAGCAGCGAGCCCTGTTGCAAGGTTTGGTACCTGGGGAGGAACTGTTAGGAGTGGGTATGCTGCTTTTACCAGGAGATTGTGCAGGTTAGGTGGCGGTGAGGAGGCAATGGGTGGTTCTGTAAAGGAAGCACCAATGTTAGGGTCAGTTTGCAAAATGGGAAAGTTACTAGTGATGATCCTGTGAAGAGAAGGTGTGCTCTGATGGAAAGGAAGAACTAGTGGAATTACATCATTGTTCTTGTGTGACAGTATCCCTCCTGCGGGGTCCAGGTTACAGGGCATGTTACTAACCGGGAGAATTGCTCTGTCCACTGTGCTTTTAGGGTATCCCTGTTGATAAAAACTATGCATTATTTGGGTCTGCTCAGCAAAATCATCCTCTTCACTGCATAACCTGCGAAGTCTAAGAAACTGTGAATAAGGCAGGCCATTCTTGACATGTTTAGGATGGAAGGAGCTATGGAGGAGGAAACTATGAGAGTCAGTGGGTTTGTAATGAGACTGATGTCTTCAGACCAGTGTTCTGGACTGAGAGCTGGATATCCAGGAAAGGCAGTGTAGAAGAGGATACTTCAACCATGTACTGAAGGGAAGGATGAGCCGTGGTGAACTTGTCAAGGAAGACTTGGAGAGTCTCCTGGAGCAGGAGGTGGCCCCACACAGTCATCAATGTAGCGTTTGTAGAGTTCAGGCACAGTCCTGTGAATGAGAGAAAAACATTCCTCCACCCAACCCACAAACAGATTAGCAAAGCTGGGACCCATCTTGGTACCCATGGCACTCCACTGACCTGCTGAAAAACTGTTATCAAAGAAAAAGCATTGAGTGTTAGAACCAGTTCTGCCAGGTGAGTTAGTGTGTGTGGGTGGCTGCTGGACTTCCCGCTTGTTCAAGAAATGCTGCAAAGCTGTCAGACCATCATCATGGGGGATCACTGTGTAAAGAAATTTGATGTCCATGGTGAAGATGAGCTGATGAGAGCCACTGAATCTGAACCTGTCAAATAACTGGAGAGCATGGTTAGTGTCTTTAACATAGGAGGGCAGGGACTCAACAAGGGGTCTCATGAGGCCATCCAAAAATGCAGAGATGTGGGATGTGGGGCAGGAGCAGGCAGACACTATGGGATGACCCGGGTTACCTGTTTTGTGGATTTCGGGAAGAAGATAAAACCTAGATGTCTGGGGATGCTGGACTATGAGTCTCTTAGCAGAAGCAGGGAGCTCATTGTTTTCAATAGCAGAGGTGTTGGTGGTGGTGACCTCCGTCTGATAGTCAGCAGTGGGGTCCTGTGGAAGAGAAGAATAAAACCTGGTGTCAGAGAGTTGCTGTGTGGCTTCCGTGATGTATAGCTCCTTTTGCCAGACCACAACAGCACCTCCCTTATCAGATGGTTTAATAACAATGTCATTCCTACATTGTAGAGATCTGAGGGCTGCAAGCTCACCAGGTGTCAGGTTGGAATGGTTGTGCCTGCAATGAAGATTAAAGTTAGTGGTGTTTTCCATGCATTGGTTAACAAAATAATCAACAGCAGCAAAACGTCCTGGAGGGGTGTCCATGCACCGCTGGGGATTGATGTCATTGATAGTTCTGGTGATACTGTCATCATCTGTGGGAAGAGGTCATATTAGAAAATGAGCTGCAAGGCGTACTCTACGATAGAAGCACTGCAGATCAACTTGAACCTGGGTGCATCAAGATATCTGGGTGTGGGCACAAAGAGAGACCTTGCTAAGGTGAGTGCTCATCTTGTGTCAGGGGAAGGTCTGGAGGAATACAAATACCAAATTGTTAGGTTGTGTCTGACTCGAGGGGCTCGTGCTGGTTGTTGATCTGCTGGGTGAGAGACTGGAGTTTGCAGCTTTGGTATCCTTGAGAAACTGAAGAGGTGGAGTTAAGGTTTTGGATGCAGTGCTTAATAAAAGGAAGGTTATGTGGAGCCGTTCTGCAGGAAATCCTTTTGCCTTTGAATGGTTTGTCCACAGAGATCAGCTGTGTTTTGATGGAGAGAATGGTGTGCGATAAGTTTCCTAGAAAGTTTTCAAAAGCTTGTTAGTAGAGGAAACATGTGTCTCAGATCCAAATGAACAAGGATGAAATTTCAAACGAAACCTTGGAATAATATCAGGTGGCGGCATTTGGAAAGAAACTGTAAGTGACTGCAGAGTTTGTCTTAGAGCAAATGGCGAAAATAATTCAAGAAGGCTTAGAAATATGAGAAGGGAATGCAGACATAGAAGAAATGAAGGAGCATCATGAAGAATTCAGAAGAGATTTCAGATTAGGCATAGTGGGTCGCAGCAAATGTAGCATACAAATTGTAAAAAAACAAAGACAAGGCGCTGCGTCAGTATGTGGTCCAAAAGCAAAACAAAATGGTTATGCACGCTGAAAATAGAAAATAGAGTTAAAAATCTACGTTTCGACCTTAGGTCTTCTTCAGAAAATATCTAAAAGAGAAAAAAAACAAGTTAGTGTAGAGGAGAGGTAAAATGAGAGAGAGATATATATGTGGAGAAAGAAGAAGGGAGGCAAAGGAGAAGAGTGATAAATGATAAGATTAGAGAATCTGTGAAACAAAAGGTGATGATGGGAAGATAAAACATAATGGAGAGAAAGAGCTGGGAAGATCCCAGGTAGAGACTGATTAACAGGGCCTTGTAAGAAGGCTGAAAGGTGACAAATGTGTGAGAAGGAGACAGAAATGGAGACATATGGTGAAAATGAAAAATAAACCAGTACAAAACAAATTGACTTTAGGGAAAAAGGAGGCTGAAAGATGTTAGTGGAAAATAAGTCTATCATTTAAACCAGAGGGCTGCTGAGGCAAAGGCGGATGATCAGCTTGGCTTCCATGTTTTTCTATGGATTAGGATCCCAGGCCTGCTGAAGGACACAAACAGAAAGGTCATTGACATTGTGGTCCCTGGAGATAAGTGGGACACAATGGGTTTAGCAATTTCACCATTCCTGACCACTGTAATGTTCCTGAAATGGTCAGCAAGACGCCTACCAGTTTCTCCGATGTAAATAGCTGAACACCTCCTGCAAAGAATACAGTACACTACATTAGTGGAGGTGCATGAGAACTCCTTGGTGATGTGAAAAACACCTGTAGGCCCCCGAATCTCAGTTACACTGGAAATAAATTTGCAGGTGTAGCAGCGAGCCCTGTTGCAAGGTTTGGTACCTGGGGGGGAGGAACTGTTAGGAGTGGGTATGCTGCTTTTTAACAGGAGATTGCGCAGGTTAGGTGGCCGGCGGTAGGAGGCAATAGGTAGGAGGCAATAGTTGATCTGCAGTGCTTCTATCGTGAAATGCATGCAGCTCATTTTCTAATATGACTCCTCTTCCCAGATGATGACAGTATCACCAGAACTATCAATGACATCAATCCCCAGCGAAGTGCATGGACACCCTCCAGGACGTTTGCTGCTGTTGATTATTTTGTTAACCAATGCATGGAAAACACCACTAACTTTAATCTTCATTGAGGCACAACCATTCCAACCTGACACCTGGTGAGCTTGCAGCCCTCAGATCTCTACAATGTAGGAATGACATTGTTTTTAAACCATCTGATAAGGGAGGTGCTGTTGTGGTCTGGCAAAAGGAGCTATACATCACGGAAGCCACAGCAACTCTCTGACACCAGGTTTTATTCTTCTCTTCCACAGGACCCCACTGCTGACTATCAGACGGAGGTCACCACCACCATCACCTCTGCTATTGAAAACAATGAGCTCCCTGCTTCTGCTAAGAGACTCATAGTCCAGCATCCCCAGACATCTAGGTTTTATCTTCTTCCCAAAATCCACAAAACAGGTAACCTGGTCGTCCCATAGTGTCTGCCTACTCCTGCCCCACATCCCACATCTCCAGCAATTTGGATGGCCTCATGAGACCCCTTGTTGAGTCCCTGCCCTCCTATATTAAAGACACTAACCATGCTCTCAGTTATTTGACAGGTTCAGATTCAGTGGCTCTCATCAGCTCATCTTCACCATGGACATCAAATCTCTTTACACAGTGATCCCCCATGATGATGGTCTGACAGCTTTGCAGCATTTCTTGAACAAGCGGGAAGTCCAGCAGCTACCCACACACACACTAACTCGCCTGGCAGAACTGGTTCTAACACTCAATGCTTTTTCTTTTGATAACAGTTTTTTTCAGCAGGTCAGTGGAGTTGCCATGGGTACCAAGATGGGTCCCAGCTTTGCTAATCTGTTTGTGGGTTGGGTGGAGGAATGTTTTTTTCTCTCATTCACAGGGACTGTGCCTGAACTCTACAAACGCTACATTGATGACTGTGTGGGGGCCACCTCCTGCTCCAGGGAGACCCTCCAAGTCTTCCTTGACAAGTTCACCACGGCTCATCCTTCCCTTCAGTACACGGTTGAAGTATCCTCCTCTACACTGCCTTTCCTGGATATCCAGCTCTCAGTCCAGAACACTGGTCTGAAGACATCAGTCTATTACAAACCCACTGACTCTCATAGTTTCCTCCTCCATAGCTCCTTCCATCCTAAACATGTCAAGAATGGCCTGCCTTATTCACAGTTTCTTAGACTTCAGGTTATGCAGTGAAGAGGATGATTTTGCTGAGCAGACCCAAATAATGCATAGTTTTTATCAACAGGGGATACCCTAAAGCACAGTGGACAGAGCACTCTCCGGGTTAGTAACATGCCCGTAACCTGACCTCGTAGGAGGGATACTGTCACACAAGAACAACGTATGAATTCCACTAGTTCTTCCTTTCCATCAGAGCACACCTTCTCTTCACAGGATCATCACTAGTAACTTTCCCATTTTGCAAACTGACCTAACATTGGAGCTTCCTTTACAGAACCACCTATTGCCTCCTACATGACCACCTAACCTGCGCAATCTCCTGGTAAAAGCAGCATACCCACTCCTAACAGTTCCTCCTCCAGGTACCAAACCTTGCAACAGGGCTCGCCACACACCTGCAAATTTATTTCCAGTGTAACTGAGATTGAGGGCCTACAGGTGTTTTTCACATCACCAAGGAGTTCTCATGCACCTCCACTAATGTAGTGTACTGTATTCTTTGCAGGAGGTGTTCAGCTATTTACATCGGAGAAACTGGTAGGCGTCTTGCTGACCGTTTCAGGGAACATTACAGAGCGGTCAGGAATGGTGAAACTGCTAAACCCATTGTGTCCCACTTTACCTCCAGGGACCACAATGTCAATGACCTTTCTGTTTGTGTCCTTCAGCAGGGCTTCCGGGATCCTAACTATAGAAAAAACATGGAAGCCAAGCTGATCATCCGCCTTGGCTCCCAGCAGCCCTCTGGTTTAAATGATAGACTTATTTTCCACTAACATCTTTCAGCCTCCCCTTTTTTTCCCTAAAGTCAATTTGTTTTTGTACTGGTTTATTTTTCATTTTCACCATATGTCTCCATTTCTGTCTCCTTCTCACACATTTGTCACCTTTCAGCCTTCTTACAAGGCCCTGTTAATCAGTCTCTACCTGGGATCTTCCAGCTCTTTCTCTCCCATTATGTTTTATCTTTCCCATCATCACCTTTTTGTTTCACAGATTCTCTCTTAATCTTATCATTTATCACTTCTTCTGCCTTGCCTCCCCCTTCTTCTTTCTCCACATATGTATCTCTCTCATTTTACCTCTCCTCTACACTAACTTGTTTTTTTTCTCTTTTAGATATTTCCTGAAGAAGACCTAAGGTCGAAACGTAGATTTTTAACTCTATTTTCTATTTTCAGCATGCATAACCATTTTGTTTTGCTTTTAGACCACATGCTGACGCAGCGCCTTGTCTTTGTTTTTTTAATAAGAAAAGAGTTCACCTGTCTATAGAGTAGTACTAGGGACACAGAGGCTTTGAAGCAAATTTCTTAGCTACTACTCTGGAGCAGACTAAGTACTAGAGAGAGATCACCTGACTTAAATCAATTGAATTAGCAAGACAGGATATGCTAGTCAGCAATAAGCAAACCTAAAGTACCAAAATGGTATGCCTCAGCAAGACAGAATGAGATAAAGCTGCTAGAAGGCTTTGTTGCAAAAAGGGGACAGGAGGAATTGCAGTTGTTGACAGTAAGTAACCAATAAATTGAAACATCAGATAGAAGTGGGCGGAGACTGTGTGCATTTAAAGGAGGCCTGGGAGGGAGGTGGGGGTGGGGGTGGGACAAAAATCAAGGGAAGTTTGCAGAGCTAGCACTGAATCAGTGCACATACAGTGGAAGAAACTGCAGTGTGGGGGAATGGTAAGTTACTTTAAACAGGCCGAACAGAACAGGCTAAATTAAAATATATAAATTAGAAGCCGAGTACAGGGATGTAGGCTTACATTAAGCCACACGTCTCGGGTGCTCCTGTCTCAGGTGAGTGAGACCAACCAATCAGGGAGCTCTACACAGCTGTGGAGCCAATAGCGCTCCCCTGAGAAGGCACTGAAATTGAAAAATGCAAATTGAAGTGATGATCCAGTTCAGCGTTCAAACAGCCCAAAGAAATTGTGGCAATTTTTCAAGCGTCGTACCTTATCTATCTCTTTGGGGGGGGTGGGTGGATCAGGCTCCTTGCACCATAGAGGTGCTATGGCTGGATCGTGACCTCTGCCCATGTGGGCAAGTGGCACCTGTAAGGAAGGAGACAGCAGATTAAATAGGAGCAGATGGGAGGTGTCTAAACAGAGACACACAAAGAGAGCTGAGTACCAACTTGAAAGACAAGTCAGGGGGCGGTCTCAGACAGAGGCAAGGTACCAGCTAACTCGGGAATCCAAAACAAGCACAAAAGAACAGACTGATGGGGGAGGGCAGGGTGGACAGAACAGAGACAGAGGAGGACAGGGGGACAAAGGAAGATGATTAAGAATGAAAGTCAAGGGCAGGAGCCTTAGGCTCAAGACAGAGGCTACACAGATTTTACAATTCACTAAATTTTCTAACTAAGTCCATAGCAGTAAGCATGCAAACCCAGTACAGTCTTAAATGAGATTAAAAAAAATATATTAACAAAGCCAATAAAACTTTTTTACAAACTCAGTTCAAGGCAGTGTACAGAGTGAAAGCTTAATTGGGGAAAAATCAAGGGGAAGTTTGCAGAGCTAGCACTGAATCAGTGCACATACAGTTGGAGAGAAACTGCAGCGGGGGGGAATGGTAAGTTACTTTACTAGAGATGCAGTGAATTTAAAATTCATTGGCGAAGTGCACGCGAAGTGGGCACTTCATGTTGCCACTCCGCTACGTGGAGTAGGCAATGCAAAGTGCTCACTTCGCCTTGTTATTACCACTTCACGTTGGGCTGAATGACAATGCAAAGTAAGGCAAAGTCATTGTTTTTAATGGACTTCGCGTTCCTCATTAGGATTCTAAGTGATTCACTTGGTGTTTCAGATTTGGCAGTCCCCTCACACACATCTCATGGCTTACAGTACTGTAATCATGTGTTCTTTAGCTAGGCAGGAAGAAAGTGAGTCATACAGGCAGACACTTTTACTTTCTCCTGTGCAGACGGAGAGAGAGTAGTGTGTTTTGTGACTGCTGATACTTTTAGATCAGAGCGAGGAGATTTAAACTTTGATTTAGACCCAACAGCTTTTTTTTGTCTTTTCTGTACTCTTTTTTACTTAATTTGTTCTTTCTGTAAATTTTATTTTTCTTACCTTTATAAGTAGTTAGTTGTTTGTCTGTGACTGTGTGTGTGTTGTGTGACAGTGTGCGTAGTGATTGCTCGGACTGATGGAGCTCAGTAGGAGAGATGGACCAGGGTGAGGGAATATCAGGGACGGGGCAGCTCTGGGAGAGCATGGCAGTGGTCAGCATCGTACCGTGTGCATGTGTGGAGGGCATGGGTGTCCATTCCTGTTGGACCACTTAAAACTTGTGAGTGCCCCCAAAGCAGGACCAGTACCGCTTCATGTCCTGACTCTGAGGCAGCTGAACCACCACCAAGTCCAGCACCAGGTCCTCTAGAGCAGGATGTGCCTGTTCCCCCAGGCTCAGGTGTGGATCCCATCCCTGTTCAGCACTGTAACCAGCAGGCTTACAATACATCCAAGTAACTATTCAAAAAAATGTATGTTGTGATTCATGACATGATCGTAAATCATGATATGTGGCTGCATTTGTGACTGTAATGATGAAGAACTGTGAATGCCTATGGCTGTACTTCCCTAGGCCCCGATGAGCTGTAGCTTAAAACTCCCAGACTTAAAAACACGTATCAATGAGTACAATGGTGGGGTGATGAAGCCTGGAGAGATACTACAAAACAGGCTTACAATACATCCAAGTAGCTAGAAAAAAATTAATGTTGTGATTCGTAATGTGAATGATCGTGAATCGTGATTTGTGACTACATTTGTGACCATGATGATGAAGAAACGTGAATGCGTACCGCCTATGGCTGTACTTCCCTGATGAGCTGTAGCTTAAAACTCCCAGACTTAAAAACATGTATCAATGAGTACAATGGTGGGGTGGTAAAGCCTGGAGAGATACTACAAGACAGGCCTACAATACATCCAAGTAACTAGAAAAAAAATTTATGTGATTCAGAACGTGAATGATTGTGAATCGTGATTTGTGACTGCATTTGTGACTGTGATGATGAAGAATGTGATTTGTATCACGAGTGACTCATGATGATGGTCCTGACTTAAAAACGCATTTTAATAAGTACAATGTTCATGCAGAATTAAGCACCACACCTGTCCAGTACTCTGAAGGGAAGCCAAAGAAACAACTGTGACTTAAGTTACAGATGGAATTGGGCCCTAAAAGAGGCATAAATGCTGAGACAGATTAAGATTAGCTGTGCACTGAAGAGATGCAGACACAAAGGCACAACACCTAACCAGTGCTCACCATCAGAAATTCAAATCTGGAAAAGAATACCTTTACCAGTTTGGCGGGCCGTGCGGAGGGGGCAGTGTACTGCACTGCTGCAGTAACAGTCAGTAGTACTAGTACCAGTAAAGATACCACAAAGAAGTACAAAAATCACACAGCTGCAGTGGATAGCAGCTTCACATTGCTGAAATTATTATGTGGCACAATAAAAGGTGTCTGATTTGATGACATGCGTCCCACACATACTCACACACACTAAGTAATGCATAGCAAATTGAAAACTTCAGTAGTATAACCGCATATTTTAAACAAACTAAAACTATGCACTTCAGCACCACAACAATCAGCAAAAAAATGGCAAGAAATATTGAAAATATTACTGTGTGTACATTAACACAGTTAAACAAGAAAAATATCACCAAAACAGAAAGCACTGTCTTTTTCTCCAAGTTAATCTACCTACACCACAGATACACCCTCCCCAAAGCACACTCTCAGTACACAGACTGAATGTTGTACATTAACATTCAAAATCCATACACAAACAATAAGCAGTCGATGATATGCGCACAGGAGGGTTTCCTATAATCGATGAACTAAAGTTTCAGCTAAAAAATGACTCAAAAGGTTTTTAACAGCTTTTTGAAGGTTTGAATTTTAGAGAGCTCTAAGAGCAGATTGTCTCCTACAGCTTCCTACACACACTACCCAAAACTGAGGCTGTGCAGAACAATCTAGAGCCCATGTGACCTGAAATCCCATGAAACACTGCAAAATTCACCTTTGGAGCTTAAAAACAAGGCAAAGTACATTGTTTTCAATGTATACTTAAGGAATGTGGAGTAGTTGTTTGGGAAGGCTGAAGTAATCTCGAAGTCATTGTTTTCAATGGACTTCTCGTTACCCATTTTTAATGCAAAATACTCCGCTTCACGTTATGGAGCACTCCGCGAATTCACCTTCACTCTGCTGATCACTTCACGGAGCGAATTGGGGCCACTTTTCCCACCACTATACTTTACAGAGGCCAAGCAGAACAGGCTAAATTAAAATATATAAATTAGAAGCTGAGTACAGGGATGCAGGCTTACATTAAGCCACACGCCTCGGGTGCTGTTGTCTCAGGTGAGTGAGACCAGCCAATCAGGGAGATCTACACAGGTGTGGAGCCAATAGCGCTACCCTGAGAAGGCACTGAAATTGAAAACAGCAAATTGCAAGTGATGATCCGATTCAGCATTCACACAGCCCAGAGAAATCGTGGCAATTTTTCGAGCATAGTACCTATCTAACTCTTTGGGGGGTGGGTGGATCAGGCTTCTTGCACCATAGAGGTGCTATGGCTGGATCATGACCACTGCCCGTGGAGGCAAGTGGCACCTTATCTATCTCTTGGCCGGTGGGTGGATCAGGCTCCTTGCACCGTAGAGGTGCTATGACTGGATCGTGACCGCTGCCTGTGGTGGCAAGTGGGGGCAAGTGGCTTGATCAGGAAGGCAGCAAAGATGGGAGAGGTAGTGATAATTGGTAATTCAACTTAGCCAATATCGATTGGAGTGTCACAGGTACCAACTATAATAGGAGTGAGTTGTTTCAGGACACTGTTCAGAATAAGTTCCTAGTTCAAGAAGTGATAGAGCCAACTAGAAAATGAGACACAAGAGATATAGTATTGACAAATGGGGAGAATGTTAGGGACATCACTGCAGAAGAACCCCTGGAAGGCAGTGATCATGGGTCATTGTGATTCTACATTGATATGAGCAAGGAGATCCTAAGATAAAAATGTGTTCTGGACATTAAGATTATTGATTTCATGAAAATGGGTGTTATACTAAAGGAGTGCATAGCTAGTCTTAGTAAAGTTATAGACATAGACCAAAGGGAACCGTGATTATGGAAGAAATTATGGCAGCTTTTGAAACCAGCCCTATGCAGAAGGGTCACTAAAATTTATTAGGCAGGTGGGCAAGGCAGTGAAGGAGAAGAGGGCCTCTTAAGAAAGTACAAGAAGTCCCAAGGGGGGAAGCCTGCTTGTTGAGGCAAAAGATGCTAATAAGATTGTTAGGCAGGCCTAGACAATGAATGAATTTTAAACTGTGAAAAGGGTCAAGGAAGGGGACAGTGTCTTCTTCAGCTACATTAAAGAAAAAAGGACTATAAAGGAGGGCATTGTTAAACTAAAAAGGTGAACTAGGTAGATGGTAGACAGGAAAGAAAAGACAGAGGTATTGAATAGATACTTCTGCTCTGTTTTTATGATGGAGAAAGATATGCTATTGCCACTGGGGAAGATTGGAACAGGGAGAGGAGGGAGAGGAGGGAGAGCGAAGATGACAGAGGAGTGGATCACAGAGTACAGAGTCCTGAAGGGGATCAAGATCCTTTAGGTGGACAAATGCAGGGGGCTGGTGACATGCAGCTCAGGGAGCTGAGCAAATTGCTAGCAGAACTTGAAAGCCCACTGATGGTGTTGTTTAACAGTTCATTAGATATGGATGTGGTGTGACAGAAATGGTGAACCACATATGTATTGCTTCAGCATAAAACTGGGCCTAGGCATGACCCTAGGAACTATGGGCCTGTAAAGTTGTCCTCTGTAGTTGGCATACTGATGGAAACCATCCTGACAGAGTGGCTAATTGAGTTCCTTTTTTAAAAAAAAATCAGGTTTATTGAACGACAATGAATACATTACAGCTGGTACATTTATCCAACTGTACTGCAGATTTAGAATCCCACAATACTGTTCAAAGAAACCATGCTGATACATGCATCAGATATAGAGCAAGAAAAGACATTTGATGGCATTAATAAATAATACATATCCCCAGCATTAGTCTGCAAGCCAGGTCATGGTAATCTCTAGTATGTTTGGGCAACTAATGTCCTTCATGTTTTGGAACCCTACGGGGAAATGTTTGGTTCCCTCTCACTTAAACACATGACCATTTTCACCATTTGCATGTGAAACTTCTGATTCACTGGTTGATCTGAAAAGTCTGTTGTTCCATTTTATTGATCTTATTTACTATAGCTATCCAATTTTGTAAAGCTGTGGGGCACGAGGAGAGTCTTTAATGGGTTATAGCCATTTGGGCCTACTCACCTGCAGCACATGCCATAAGTACAGTATATTGTATCCTTCCATTATAAGCAATAGATATGATCCCTAAGATGGCCTATGCTATAGTCATCTGAGCATCCAGCATAAAAATATCAGTAAGAGCCCTTCCTACTTCCCCCAGAAAACCATCAGCTTCAGGCAAGACAAATAAATATGAGAATGGTATGCTCTACTTTCTGTGCAGAGACTCTAGCATCCTGGTGCCATACCAGTGCCCACTTTTTATGTATAACTGGAGTGCAGAAAGATAGTGTTTTGGTTTTCTAGCTATATTCATGCCATACGGGTGAGTAGGTTGTGTTTAAATAATTCTGGAAAGCATTTGACCATTCTTGATCAAACAGGACTAAGTCATTCTCTTGCTCCCATGCGTGTCTTATCTTAGTAGCCTGGTCAGTAATTAGATCTCCAAATGGATTAATGCTGAGTTTTGCCCAGTGGAGATTGTTCCACCCACAATATTCTGTATTACATATGTCTGGTGCCCAGTGTGTGGGGGTATTAACAGTTGTCTATGTTGCATCTAAATGTACACCCACACTTGAGGGTCATGAAAAAAGTCAAAGTTATTCAAGCCAGAAGATAACTTAAGAGTTAAAATTCACCACCAATCCTTGAGATTGAATTTGAATTGGGGAGCTGAGTCCTTTCAGAGTCCACCTCCAGTAGCCTGGATTCAAGGTCAATGGTGGGAAGAACGAATCCCATGACAACCAACGAAATGGCCTCAGATAAAGACTCCATTTCAGTCTATTCCATGCTCTACAGCCCACTGGTAAGGTATTTCTAACTGCCAGTACAGGTATGTTCTGGTTTCCCCACCTAAATCTACCATCCATTTTCCCTTCTTCTATTTGCCTCAGTCCATATCCAGGTGGCTTTATAAGTTGGTACAGACCTTGGGAGTATAATACAAACATGTGCTGCATAGTAATAGAATTCTATGTTGGGGACTGCCCTTCCCCTTACATACTTCCACTGCTGCATCAGTTTATACCTTATCTGAGGCCTTTTACTAGCCCAAATACAACTGGAAAGGACTTCTGCAAATCTAAGAATTTCTTCCAGGAATAAACACCAAAATATACTGGAAAAGTTATTACTAACAATAAAAAACTTTCATGACAAGGGAACCAGCTCTGTGGTATAGTGGGAAATTTATCATGGGCCATCTCTTGAAGTCCTCCTGCACTTTATGCATTAGCAGGTGAAAACTTGACATCATAATGTTTAGTCAGATCTTTTTTTCACTTGGACACCTAAGTACTTAGTACAGGTAGCATACCATTTTAACAGGAAAAATCTGCTGTGAGGGAGTGTAGAGGAAAGTTTTTTTTTTTTCCTTATTCACGACATAACCTGTGTGGGACTCAAATAACTTAGGCCCACCCCAGACTTCCCTTACTGATTCTTTGTGGTTTGCCATATGGAGACATATCAGCATACAGTGCAATTTACTGGGACTAGATCCTCACTTCAGTGCACTGAATCTTGAGATTTAAGGAGATCCACTGGACCAATGGCTCTATACAACAAAGAAACAATAAAGATGAGAGGGGAAGCCCTGTTGCATGCTCCAGTGTAAGTTAAATTTAGCTGACATACATTTCATATGCGTATATGCCTGCTGTGAAAAATAAAGTGATTTATCTTCTATAATAAATTGGTCAGGGAATTCAAGCTGTTCAAGGACCATGAATAAAGAATTCTATATCACTTTATTAAACTTTCTTTCACTATCGAGGCTCATTTGGCAGGCTCTAGTATGATGCTTTTTGATAATGTCAATGACATGGATAGTTTGGTGTACACTAACTGGGGCCTGTCTACTTATTACAAAGCCCTTCAGATTTAAGTCAATAATACTAAGTAAGATGATGTTCAAGTAATTGGTTATGATGGCTGTGAGTAACTTGTAGTACATGTCATGTAAGAAAATGTGAGGATAACAACTACAAAACTTTAGGTCCTTCCTTTCCTTCAGAATTACCAAAATGGTGGCAAGGCCCACTCCCCCCAACTGCATTAAAAATCCTGCAGAGGAGCGCAGTGATCTCCTCCCAGAAGCGCTTATGAAACTTCAATCCAAACCCATCTATATCAGGGCATTTATGATGGTGTTTTTTTGGTTTTGTTGTTTTTAATGGTATGCCCCCTGTAAGGTGACACTATTACAGCAAAAACGTCGATGCCAACAACATTAATGTTTTCGCTGTAATAGTGTGTCCGAGACCCTGGCACTCTCTCTCCCTCAGTCCTGCACCCCCTCCCCAATCCAACTCCGACTTGCAGCTAGAATCCTATAGATCAGGGTGTGTGGGGGGCAGAGCCCCCCACATGGTGGGTTCAGGAGGGGCAAAGCCCCCTGATGAAAAAACAGCCAGGGTCTCCAGTCAGATTTATGTTGACCGCAAGTTGTGGTCTACATAAATCCACTGCTGTGATGGCAGTTGACAACTTAGTTGTCGAACCAGTATAGTAGAGCCATTCTTAATGGCCTCCTGTATCTCTAAAGATGTTAGTGAAGCAGATAATCTGGAGCTGTGTTTCTGTGTTGGCTTAGGAAGACCAAGATAATTTAAGAAAGCTTTCTGACTATGTTCTGAGGTTTCCTTATGTGGACTGTAGGGTATGTTAATGGACAAATGCATCCGCAATCCACAATCTGGTCCTCTGTCATTACAAAGTGTCCTTACTAGGGTGATGAATCGTAGTGATGCAGTCTTTGATTAAGAAAGTGGAGTGCCTTCTCCATCTCCCCTCTCTGAATGTACTGTATTTTTCGCTGACCGACTTAAGCTCCACGTATCTATTCAGTGCCTATTTTTCATTTTGCTCTCTTTCAGGTCCTTCAACTCTTTTAACAAGGTCTCAAGTTTTTTTTTATGTTCCCTATTACAGTATACTGCCACTGGGATGGTTTTCCCCTGAGCACTGTTTCAGCTGTGTCCCATAATATCTGCAGAGCAATATTTGTCCTATCATTTTCTCTCAGTACTCTATTGAGTTCCCAATTCAGATTTTCATCTTAGGTTTGATCTCAGAGCAGACATACATGTAGTCTGTACAGTGTTTTCTTTTTCCCAATATTTAGGTTTACTATTAAGAATACTGATTGATGATCAGTGAGTGTGGAGGTACCCACCTACATAGACTTAAAATGGGTCATCTCCCTTCTCAGTGAAACAATCATATGTCAAATTTGGAATATATCTTAAAAGGTGGTGCATAACAGATATAGTTCTGAGCTTGGGGATACTTGATGCTCCATATGTCCCCAACACTCAAACCTTTCATTAGCCTAAGCAACTGACATGTTCAGGCCAGGGATCTATGACATATCCATTGTTCTATTAAAAATCAAATTCAAATCCCACTCCCAGTATGGGTGGTCCTGTTGTTTTTTTCCCTGGCATAGAAGTCATAAGGGGAACCTGGAAGAGCATAACAGTTTGCCAGCATCACAGGCATGTTCTAAAACATCCCTGCTACAATAAGATATCTACCACCTACATCTGTAATCATCTCACTCTCTGCAAAGGGTAACAAATTTGACAACAAAATTATCACTCGTCTTTTTCATCCATTCTCCAAAGATAAGTGATATCTCCTTGAGAACCCCCATTTCTGGAAGTTTTGGGCCTTCATTGGATTCAAGTGTGTATCCTGGGTAAAGGTGACTTCTGCTTTTTCCCTTTCCAATGCTTTATTGAATTATTAATGTCATTAATTCTTAAGATTGTTACTTTAAATAGATTATAACCAAAATTTGTTCTGATTTCAACTTGTAGGATTCTGAGAACCTGCAGATCCTGAACCAAAGGACGGAGCAATTGAACAATAGCACTCGTATCCTGAACTTCAAACCAACAGAAATATAACAAAACAGAACAGGGCTGGCAGTATAGCCTAGAGATTAGAGTAATGAGCTGTGAACAAGCTTGGTACACTAGCAGACCAGGGTATGATTACAGCATCCTACACTTACATACTGTGTGACTCTGAGTAACTCACTTAACCTCCCAAGTGCTCCTGGATCAAGGCTGGAAACAGGCACTTGTGCTAAGGGGCTGTACCTGCGTACCAAATAAGAACAGTAATTAACATTTGTTATGGCACTGATCACTGCCTGGAAGTGCCTTTTGTTTGGCAACCACCTAGCTGTTAGTGAATTACAATATTGGCACTGTTGGCATTCTACAACCCCGGGACTTGACCACTTCTCACTCCCCTGTCCTTCTTAGGCTATGCAGGAGCATTACGCTCCTCAAAGACAAAAGGTATCCTAACTTGTAGCATGTTAGGCATCCAGCACCCTTGACCCCAGTACAAGGAGGATATTTTCGGTAGTGCTTTGTG
This sequence comes from Neoceratodus forsteri, assembly GCA_016271365.2. Lineage (NCBI taxonomy): Eukaryota > Metazoa > Chordata > Ceratodontiformes > Ceratodontidae > Neoceratodus > Neoceratodus forsteri. The sequence goes on along the minus strand of CM028132.1, from coordinate 1,018,103,000 downwards.
GAATATGGAATTCTGCTGCCAAAATAAGTGCAGAATGACAATTATGCTGGTGGAATTTCCACCTGAATTTCACTGGTTCTTCTGCGGAATTCCACCTGCTGCGATTTGTAGAATAATATTCCATGGAACAGCATTTTTTCCATGGAAAATCATTCCGCAACCACTTCCACAAAAAATATTGAGATCTGCCAAAGTTTGTGGAAAAACTCATTCAGTATTTTTCTGTTGTGGGATCCCACCATTCCATTTCTGGCAAAATTTGGCAGAATTTCAGCTGAATTTCACAAATTCTGTAAAATTCAGCTCCACCAGAATTAGAAAATTTCACACAGCAGTAACAACAGGAAAAGCAGGATAAAAATAAATACTTTAACTCCTACTAGTGACACCATTTGTCACCCCAATATAAAGCAATAGATAACCATAATTCCCTCCTATGAGATCTTAACAGGTACAGTGGAGCCCACTTCTAAGGACATCAGTTATAAGAACATTCCATTTATAAGAACATTTTTGGGATGTCCTGATTTTTGCCCATTATTTTCAATGGCAGTAAAGCCTGTTTATAAGAACAGTCAGCCAGTTGATAAGTTTTTTCCAGAGGTAATGGAAGAGCATCATATTCACCTCTGAGTATGCTAAGCGTGGGCTGAATCATCATCTGGTTTCCTCTTTAACAGTACTTATATAGTGAATGGATGTGAGAAAGATGCCCAAAGAAGGCAACAAATGTTCCTTCATAGTTCAGGCAAGACACTGAATGAATTTTAAAACAATATTCTAATTGTTTGAGTAAGAGCTCTTTTAAAAAGCTATATTATACTACTTTTTTTAACAAGTTCTCTAAAAACTAGTTTGAGCCCAGTTTCATCATGTAGGTTTTACATGGATGTTCACTGTTTTCAATGGAGCCCTGTTATAAGAACATCTCAGATATAAGAACATTTTGCTTGGCATTTAAGGTGTGCTTATAATAGGGCTCCACTTTATTCATATGCTGAAAGTTATCACCCCAAGCTTGCCATAAGAGATCAGGTGATGCAATGATTCTTCCATTTAAGATGAACTCCCATTCTTCTTTTTTTTTTGTAATTGAAATTTTTATTACTCTTTCAACAACCACTATTACAAACACACAGTTATATTGGTGTTACACAGAAAGCATGAAATCTTGATTCTAGCATAAAGACTTTGGGCATTGCGCTTTCAATGGGAATAACAACAATCTACAATGAATACCCCAAGACCCATAACCCCTCCCACCCCCTACTGTGACATATAGAGGTCAGGTACAGATTAACAATAGATAAAAGGTGCTTGCTTGAAGATCCAAAACTTCTTAGTTTGACGGACTCCAGGTCAACAGAAAATGCTCAAATGAATCCCATAAAGATACAAAGTACTCTTGTTTACCCCGTATACCTGCTATGTGTTTTTCAAGTTGTATAGCCAAAGCACATTCCCTGTGCCACTCCACCAATGTTGGGACCTTGTCTGATGCCCAATATCTAAGGATTAACAACTTCGTTACAGCTGAAACCAAAGAGACACGTGCTCTCCAAGCTTTGGGAGTGGTCACAGGGAAAGCACCAAGCAAACAAATCTCGGGGGTATCCATTCTGAGTGAGCCAAGGATAGGGCCAAGCAGGGTACCCACAGTTCTCTAAAGACTTCGAATCTCAGGGCACAACCATAATAAGTGGTATAAGGTTCCATCTTCCTTTTACACTTCCACAAAGAGGTGAACTAAGCACACCCTTCTAAATAAATGGGTAGGAGTCAAGTATAAGTGATGCATAATGTTGAAATGTATCAATATTAGCCTGTCTTGCTTAATATACCTATCGCTGTGCTCCAAAGTGCTATCAGACTTTCGAGGAGGCACTTATATTCAAGACCTCCACCCAATAATAACATATTCGGAAGGAGTCTGTGATCCCATTCTTGGAGAAGTCTCGAACCTTGGCCACTGCGCGGTGGTTGCTTCACTGTCTTTAAGAGAGAGTATGGACATTTACACTTCCTTATCAGCCAAGAAAGCCAGGAGAAGACCTGGGTTAAAGCCTTACTAAGCTGTAGCCATTTATAAAAATCCAAACCGTGAGGCCTCAAGTTTTTTTCAGGACCTCAAATGCATAATGCCTATCCTGATCCCAAAAATCAGCTAGTCAATTTGCTTATCTGAGGCCAAAAAGCTACAGATATAGAAGAGCCACCAATTTTAATTTGTGGATTATCTACAATTGGTTGGGAGCCACATAACCACCAGTGGGCACCAAAATAATGTGTAACTGGTGATAGGTCCTGAAAGACCATCCCATAGGGTTATTTTTGAGAGACTTGGGTAGACTAGCCAAAGGGACAAACAACAATGCATATAAAGAACATTTAGCCCTCTCGCCAGACCCTGTTCAATATCCAACCAGAGAGGGTGTATAAGTTGCTCTAGTCTGATCCCAATTCCAAAGGCCAATTTACTGACATGTTGGGCCAGGTAATACATAAAGAGGAAGGCGGCTAAACCACCTTTAAGTTTGGGAGCCGTAAGTTTAAAATATGATCGATGGGTTGTTTGCTTTGCCACAAAAGAATTGAATATCTTCTGTAGCTTAATAAACCAATTCTTTGGCAGGTAGACTCCTAGCATGTCTAAAGGATAAAGAATCTTGGAAGAGCCATCATCTTTATAAGATTCAACCTGCCCCATAAGGATAAGGAAACTGTGCCCCATCTCTAAGATCTTCCGAGATCTCTTGCACTATGGTGCCTAGATTATCTCTGAGCATTTGAGTGAAATTTGCATTGATGTTTATACCTAAGTATGTAATGGATTTGGTTTCCCATGCAACACCTAAGTCCTGCAAGTCTGCTCTCCTCATGAGGTGATTTAAAGGAAAAACTTTGGTTTTAGCGCAGTTCAATTTATATGAAGATACTCTGGAGAAACTATTAATCTCTTTTAGTATAGGTGGAATTGAAATCCCTGGGTTTTCTATGTGTAATAGCACGTCATCTGCGTATGCCGAACATACATAACTAGATTCCCCTATTTGTATGCCTTTGATAGAAGAATTCTTCATAAGCCTATGCAGCAGTGGAACTCCCATTCTTCTTGGTGTAGTATAGAATATCTGGCCGGAGGAGGCTGCCAAACCCCCAACTTGCAGATCCCTGACAGGCCCACTTCCCTCCAGCTAAATTATTTGCCAGGGCTAAGCTCCACCTACTTCAAATGTACTTGGCCTAGTCATCCTAATGTAGCCAAACTTCAGGGAGGAAGAACAAAAGTTGTACTTTGGGTTATGTAAAGCATTATGGGGCAGAAATGATTAGACCAACTGTGTCAGAAAGACAGTTTCACCTTCCAGATTATTGATGCACAACATCAGATGAGGTCTCAAAAACAAACTAAAAGCAAAGTTTAAAGTAATGGTGGTAGAAAAAAACAACTAGAGGTGGTAGAGGAGTGAGATACTGTGAGGGTTTGTCTCTGTGTCTTTAATTCTGGGCTCATGAAGTCTCTGCATGCTGTTCTAGCCACACTGTGACTGGGTTCTAGGTCTCCAGATATGGGTGCAGATGTGTGCAAATGTCCACCGTCAGCACTGAGGCCAGACCCTGTTTGAAATTTGGCATCCACCCTGATCAGCCACTCACAACCTCTGACACTGAGCAAAGCAAATATTTATCCTGATGATCTTTTTTTTATTTGGTGGGGCAGCTACAGCTGAAGCTTCTGCAGGTATGGCAGTGCTTAAAGGAAGCAGGCATAGATTTTCATGCCTGTGTTCATTTCCACCCTCAGCCTCACACAAAACAAAAGTTAAGCCTTGATGTGTTTGGCTATGATTGTTTCACAATTTCCCATATGGCCCTCAATTTATCCTGGACCATGTCTGTGAAATCATTATCAGTGGTAATGCATTTATCATGATAACAGGTTTTTGTGTTTCCTGGTATGTTTCAGAATTTCCTCCTTGCTTTGATGCAAGATAGGTTTAGTTAGGATTGAATAGGGATGGGCTCCAAGACTGGTGGGATGGGGATAGAAGGCTCAATGTGTGATGTCCATTAGCAAGCAAAAATCATCTAGGAAATGCAGGGTATCCTTTAAGAGCATCTGCACAAACGGCATAATTGATCTTGCTTCCTTCTTCACTCCTTCCAAGATACCAACCAGTAGATGTGGATGTTTTTGCTGCTGGCTGCACTTCTCCAAATCATTTAATTAAAGTATGTATTCTCATTCTCGAGCAAGGAGAAAAAGCACCAGCCATTTGTGTCTGTCATAGGCTGCAGTGAGATCTGGCACTCCATTCTCAACCTGCTCAGTTCTCTTTTTTGTTTTGTTAATCTCCTTTTTTGTTGAGATAAGTGGAACAGTAACCACTGTGTGTTTTGTAGAAGCCACCAAGTTGAAAATATTGTCTGTTTCAGCTCTCATTGTTTGTTCCTCCTCATCTGTGGATGCCATGGCCTTCTGAGCTGTAATGTGATGGGGGCCCAGCAGTTGAAATTTCGCAGCCATCAGTAACCTCTTTAGTCTATATAGGGGTTGCTGTATTCTTTGTTTTAAAGCAGCAGTACTAGGTAACAAAATTTTAATAATTCAATTGGCAGGACAAACCAAAACATCATGGTATCTGATTTTCTTTTTGCTGTATTTCATTCCAGAGACAAGAAAGAGGATTTTGAAACTTGTAAATGTTTTTGCTTTTTTACCAGGTTCACCATCATGGAAGTAAGTAGATCAGGATAGTGCTGTTCTGTTGGCCATCAGTATAATTTGCTGGCAACACCCTAACATATCTACATTATGAATACACAGGGCTAGATACTTAAAAGTACACCTGGCAATGGCACAAGTGGTTGCTCTGTGCAACTGAGTTGTGCTGGAGCAACAAAGGGATATATTCAAAAGAGATGTGCCATGGCGCTTCTCAGCTGAATATATCGAAAAATGCCTGTGGCACAAACACAATGCACCAGTGCATCCCCCAGATAGGTCTGAATACCAGGAATGGGAAATGCACCAGTGCATCAGAGACACGCTGGGCACAAATTCCTGATATTAAAACTCATATATGCAAATTGTGCCATAATGCATGCAAGATGTAAATGGAGTCATTTGCATGTCATTATGGCCCCCCTTTTGTATGAGTTGTTCAGGACTGACCAGCGAAATGCCCCTGGAGCCCTGCACAGTAGGCAGTCCCTGTCACAGATACTGAAGTAGTAACCCCTCCCCATCCATAACCCCAATTCCAGTAGAAAATAAAGATTTATTACCTTGGTAGTCCAGTGAGAACCTTCCCTGCCCATAACCCCGATTACCCAAAACCCGCATCCCCACATCCTTGGTAGTTGAGTGGCATGGACTTGGGAGTGGAATGACTTCATTCACTAAGTCATGAATGACTAGTACAGCACACGCTGCAAACCCATTGGTCGTCAGTGCAGACCAATGAGCTTGCAGCACGTACTGTAAGCTGTCATTTGGCAGGCAGCCATGGAAGTGTGCAAGTGGATCTGCTGCCCACTGATGACATGAGAGGGTGCAGTGGGATGGGGTCCTGTGTGGGTGGTGGGCTGAAAGGACCACTTGACTACCAAGGATGTGGGGATGCGTGTTTTGGATGATTGGGGTTAAGGACATGGAGGGGGATCCCACTGGACTACCAGGGCAATAACTCTTTATTTCCTATAGGGATTGGGGTTACAAGCAGGGAGGGGGGTCCCACTAGACTACCAGGGTACTAACTCTTATTTTCTATGGGGATCATGGTTATGGGCTTGAAGGGGGGTCCCACTGGACTAGCAGGGTAATATATATTTCTATCACGGTACGGGATGAGGAGGGGGTATCACTAAACTACCAGGGAATAATGTGGGTGCTTGTGTATGGTGTTCTGGGGGGTAGCCACCCACAGCTGGTGGCTGCTGTATTGCACCTTGCGCTATAGCAGCATGCCTGTGGGTGGCTGCCACTTGAGCATGATTGTTCCATGCTCAGGTTTATGCCATGTGTGCAGCAGTTGCACCGCATATCTTGACTGGATATCAAGATGTGCCACATATGCATGGGCACACCCCTGAGGATGTGATGCATACATTATCTTTGCACCATGGAGCATTGGGAATTGGGCAACACAATTTCACCTTTTGAATATAGCCCTGGGGCACATTTCTGGGGTTGCACTGGTGCATCTCAGTTGTGCCAGGAGCAAGTCCTTTGAACATCTAGGCCACTGTGTGCAGTTAATGTGTGACCTCTAGGGAGGAGATTTTTAAAAGATGCTGGGGGCTACCATATTTATTGTAGATCCATGCCAATGACAACATATGTAATTAAACACTCTCTTAAAATAGCTGCATGAATTTAAAATGCCCCAATGAAAAATCTAATATTATTAGGAATACATTACAGCTAAAAAAAAATAGGAAGACTTTTTTGACTGACTGACAAGCACTGCTGCTTTAAGTAGGGCAGTATGGGAGAACATAGCATGGAGCAGATTGAAACTGATACCCACTGCTTCAGTAGCATGGTTATGCTTCCAGGAAGAGTTCCTGAAGATCTGTAACTTTCATTTTCCAGCACATAAAAGGAGAGTGAAAGCTAGTAAATCAAGGTGGTATAATGTTACACTTCACAAATTAAAAATAGACAGAGATAGAAAATGGCATAGAGCTAAATTAACTGGTACAAATGGGGACTGGAATATCTACAGAGACAGGACCGAAATAAATATACAAATCAGATTAGACAAACAAAACAAACCTTTTTTAGATCTGAAATGGACAGTCAAGTAAATCAAAATCCCAGACTTTTTTTGGAAGAAAGTAGCAGACCTCATGGGCAATGCAAAAAAAGGGCAAGTAAAAAGGGTAGAATTAAATGACCACCTGGTCCCCTTAAATAATAATGTAGTAAATACATTTAATAATTTTTTTCCGACATAGGCACAAATATGTTCCAGACAGACTTTCCTGATCACCAAAAGCAGGATATGCAAAAATCTCATAAGTGAAATAGATTAACCCACTTTAATTTAAAAAAATATAAAAGTACAGGAGGTGATGGATGCTGTTCTGAAACTGGATACCAAAAAGGCTACAGGATTAGACAATATACACACTAAAATGTGAAAGTATGCAGATTTGCATTGCACCCCCCCCCCTTAACTTATATATTTTATCTCTCCTTGGCAAATGGTGAGTTTCCAGAGGGATAGAAGCTATCTAAGGTGATACCAATTTTTAAGGGTGAACATACGAACATAGAAATTTGCCAGCAGATAAAGGCCTAGAGGTCTATCAAGTCTGCTTGAATGTGCAGCTAGCACAGCTAGGGTGGTGTAAGATATTATATTAATAACTATCACCCTATCTCTGTTTTATCGATAGTTGCAAAGATTTTTGAGAGCTTTGTTGCCCCTCAATTACAGAAATTTTTAGAATCAAATAAACTAATGAATACCTACCAATCGGGATTTAGAGCAATTCATAGCACTAATATAGCTTTGATGAAGGTGGTGGGGGATGTACAGCAGAGTCTGGACAGGAGAATGTCCATGGGTGCATTGCTTGTAGATCTATCGAAAGCTTTTGACACCTTGCACCATGGCATTCTCCTGTCCAGACTCTGCAAAATGGGGGTGAGGGAAGGGGAACTAGAATGATTTAAAACATACCTGACTTGTAGAAAACAGGTAGTAGAGATAGGACCATATAGATCTATGCCAGCACGGATTGGAACAGGGGTCCCCCAGGGATCAATATTGGGCCCTCTGTTTTTTAATATTTATATTAATGATTTAACATTTAAAGTCCTACAATACAATACCATATCTATGTAGATGATACAGTTATTTATACAGAAGGGAGAGAAGTATTTGATATTCAAAATAACCTTCAAGAGGCCTTTTATTGCATGCGGAGCTTTTTTGGGGAACATAAATTATGTTTAAATACCAAAATAAAACTCAGTCTATTTTGTTCTCCCGGACTAATCATACAGAGGGCCCTCTAGTAATCCAGTCTCTACAGGGCATACAAATTCAACAAGTAGATAACTACAAATATTTAGGTATCATCTTGGATGAGAAACTCAATTGGGTACCTCACCTGGAAACTCTACTTCATAACTTAGGAAAGAAGTTGGGCATGATCTATAGGATTAAACACTTTATGTCACAGGAAACAAGGCTAAGGGTAGTAAATATGATGCTATTGCCAGTGTTGGATTATGGGGATATTATTTATGCTGGGGCTTCAAAGATGGGACTTAATAAATTAGATATAATATATAATAAGCTGGCCCATCTCATACTAGACACCCCAAGGAGGAGTCATCATTGTCAGATGTATAAATCCTCAAATTGGATGAGGCTCACTGACAGGAAAGATTGGCAGACCTTAATTTACATGTGCAAGGTACAACAAGGAAAATTACCAGGTTACATTTTGGAAAACTTTGAAATTAGGAAACCCACAGAAAAATTTAAGATCTGCACTGGGATTGAAATACGAAGTTGAACATTGTAATCTAAAAGTAGGAGAATCATCATTGCAGTGCAGGGGAACGCTGCTCTGGAATACTATACCAATTCATCTTAGACTGGCAAACTAAACTCTATACCCACGTTTAATTAAAAGATGGTTTCGTGAAAAATCAATGAAACCACAGCAATGTTGCAATGTGTTTTAAACTTGGTCACAGCAATTAATATTTTATTGTTGTTATATTACTATATATATATATATATATATATATATATATTGGTAATTTATGACTTTGTAATACTGTCAATGTCAATGTCACATGTTGTTTGTATTTGTATATTGTGTAACATTTTTAAAATCTTGTTTTATGAAATATTGACTACAAATGTGTACATGGGATCTCTTTAGAAATGAGCTTCTGCTCAATGGAGCATTGTTACAGCTATCCTGTTCATAACAACTTTGTGAAAAATATTTTATGAATGATGGGTGCTTTTTGCAGATAAAACCATTTATTTTCAGGCTGGACATATGAAGATATTCTCTGAGTGCTAAGTGAGCTCTCAAATTGAGCTGCCATAACTAGGATGATGTCACCAGAAGTCCACAGCTGATTGAGTTTTTTGAGGTAAATTCGTTCCATGGTGAGAGATAGCATGGGTTTATGACAAGGAGGCCATGCCAGATCTACTTGATCAGCTTTTTTCACTGGGTGGCAAAGCACAAGAAAGGGGGCTGACAGTAGTAATATGGTATTTAGACTTTAGCAAAGTCTTCAACTCAGTTATCTATAAGAGTTTGATATAAAAAGTTGGAGAAATTAAGGGTGGGACACAAACTGAAAATGAATGTGGTGAATTGGCTCAGTGAAAGGACTCAAAGGGTGCTGGTGGTGTGAGGGAACTCTCAAGGGTGAGGGAGGTGACCAGTGGGATTCTACAGGAGTCAGTGCTGAGACCATTGTTGTTTAATGTGTTCATTAACAACATAGGGGAAGGCATTCAAGGCACAATGTGTCTATCTGTGAATGATATTAAGCTCTGTGGACGGGTGGACATGGAGTAAGGGATCTGGGACCCAAGGGAAAACCTTTTGAAGTTAAAGTCATGTGCTGGTGTTTGGCAACCCTACCAGGTCAATATGTAGTATGCTTAATAGCGTATGACAAAATTCTGTAACTGCAACAGTGCAGAACAACTGAAGGAGAGGGTGCAATACCACAAATGGGTCTGTGTGGGGGGTACTGCACCATGTCGCTGTCTCAGGCAGAGGAAAAGACCTTGGTTGGGATGGGGTTCTACTGAGTAGCTGCTGTGGCTCCATGCAGTGAGCCACTGGCAGCAAGGAAACGAAACAATTTGGTTGGGACCGGGTTTGATTCCCGGTCCCAGACGCATGGAAATTTTCTTCTTTTTTTGCACCTTGTATGATATTTGTGTTAACCCCCCTCCTGGAGTTAGTTATATTAGTTGGAGGGGGTTCAAGGGGTGCAGTATCCTAAAGGCGGGGTGCAGTGGGCAGAGCCCCCTAAAAAAAAAGGCTTGTGCTGCATGGTATATATCGCGCTGTTTTGGCAGTGTGATGTATGCATGTGGCATAATGACTTGCAACATTATGACCCCGTGCCTTTGGCAACTGGGGTTGAATGCAGAAAAGTGCAAAGTCATCCATATTAGCTGCACGAACCCAAGAATCAAATGTAGACTTGCGGGGGGTAAAGGTCACAGTATTAGAGGAGGAAGAGGATCTGGGGATGGCTATAACTAGCAACCTGAAGCCATCCATGCAATTCAAAAAGAAAGCAGCCATGACAAACAGGATGCTAGGGTACATAGTTTGGAGGTTCACCAGCAGAAAAAAAGGAGGTGATCCTGCTGCTATACAGATCCAGAGCTCATCCACACCTGGAGTACTGTATGCAGTACTGGAGTGCATACATAAAAAAGGACATACACCAGCTTGGGGAAGTGCAGAGAAGGGCTACAAAGAAGATTCAGGGTCAGCCCAATAGCCCATATCAGAAAAGGTTGTGGTACCTTATTATGTACTCACTGGAGGAGAAAATTGAGAAGGTGGTATGATAGAAACCTTCAGGTTCCTTAATGGTGTAAACAAGGTGGATCTCAGGAATTTCTTTAGACTGAGTGAAAAAAGAACATAAGAGGGCACTGTTACAAACTAACAGAGGGTTAAGAAGGAAGTCGGGAGAAACATCCTTACAGAGAGGGTAGTGAAAGGGTAGAATGAGATCCCAATATAGGCTGTCAATCAGAAGATTATTGGTGGCTTCAAGAGGGGTATGACAGTGTAAAGAGGAAGATAAGAATAAAGAGGGAAGGGCCCAATGTAAACACAAGCATATAGATCTCTGCATCATAAAGACTTGATAGATCTTGTGTCCTTCTGTTGGCAATTTCATATGTTTGTATGTATTGATAATTTTGGTAGTCAGTTGTTGTGTTTTAATGGTTAGAAATGTCTAGTGAGTTCATCCCTGAAGTTCTTTGCCTGTGAACAGTCTATGAAATTCTAGCGGGGGGCATGGTTTCTCAAATAATCTGTACTCAATGATAAGTTTGAAACAGTCTCCTTTTTGAAATGAATGCTCCTTTTCATAACTGATGCCAGATATTCAAAAGATAGCATGGGTACTAGGGGAGTTTGCCCATGCTAACCAGGTTTTCCGCCCATTTTTTGGGTGGGGTCTATATTCAGAGACCCTAGTAGTACCCACTACAGCCCTAAGCACCTGATCCCTAACATAGTGATACACCTATGCAAATGAGGGAGTCTTCCCTGCATATGGGAGGAACAGCTGTTTAAGGTTTGCATCAGTAGTAAATGGCACCCAAAAGAATTGTATTTACCACCTCTTAAAACCAAGTCATAACAGGGCATGAAGCCTTGGTGGTAGGATGGCTGTACTTCAGCAGCCCACAGCTGTCCACCCATTACATGAGGGGCAGACTTTTTCCTGGCAGTAGTGACACCCCCACCCTCTGACCACAGGTCATAGTGCTGACAGTGTCTAACTTGGTGTCTACAGGCACCCCCATCACCCATGTCATAACTGTGGAGGTTGTCTCTGGTATCCAGTGACACCCCCACCCACATGTCACCCAGCCCAATACATTCTGTTTATGGCTTGGTGTCAAGCGGACCCCCCACATAACAAACTCTAGTCCTGGTATGTCTTAGGTATGCCCTGGTGGTTGGTGGAACCCATCCACCCTCCCATCCCATATAATGCTCTGGACCCTGGTGTCCAATGACACCCCAAAATCTAGGGCCATGTAACCTAGCCTATTCTTGGTGTCCAGTGGTACCCCTGCCCCCCACTATTGGTCACTACATGGGATGATGAACATTGATGGTTCAGGTGCCCCTCATCTACCTCACTCGCTCCTAGCACACCACCCATCCAACCCCCTTACCAGTGTTTCCAGGGCCACATGGTGCATCTGATTTGATAATTGGCACAGCCCTCCTCATACTGCACCCACACTCACTATCACTACATATTGGTGCTGGCAAAGAAGGTTACAGTAGGGCTGTGCTGGTCTTCATATGGAACGCACCATGCGGCCTGGCAGTACTGATAAGGGGGGGTTGACTGGGTGAGGTACTAGGTGTGGGTAGGGTGTGTGGAGAGCCACTTAACTGCCAATGTTCACTAGTCTGTGTGCCAGCCAGCAGTCAGGGGGTACCACTGGACAAAAGAACAGGCTAGGTTTCATGGTCCAGGAGATGGGGGCTGCCAGTGGACACTAGGGATCTGGAGCACTATATGGGACTGGAGGTTAGGTGGGTTCCGTTAACCACCAGTGCAGTTTTGACATCACCAGGATGGGAGCTAGGCAGGAGGGTGTCCACTAGCCACCAGGGCATACCTAAGACATACCAGGACTAGTGATCAGAAGGTGGGGGGGTCTACTAGACACCAAGGTCAACCTACATGGTTGCAGGACAGGTGATCAGCAGGAGTGGGGTGCCACTAGAATCCAGGTTATTCAGTGTGTGACCCGGATCGGGGATCGGAGGGGGGTGCAACTGGACACCAGGACATCATGGAGTGCAACTGGAATGGGTGTTTCAGAGGGCTGGGAGGGTGCAACTAGACACCATGGACTCTGTGAAATGTGCCAGGGTGAGGGATTGTGGGGTGGAGGATGCTGCTAGCCATCAGGGATGATATCAGGACAGGCACACCTTAGCTGCTGCTTCCAGTGCAAATTAGCCTATAATGGGCTTGCACATGGCCCCTTGCCATCTTGCATGCCCAGTTGTCTAATTTTCATTTTGGCACTGAATATAGTACCATGGCTTCCAGTGCTATCCGGTTCCAGGTCAATGTTGGAGCAGCAGAGTGTGCCTTAGCACTGCACTGGCATGGGCTGATAGTAAGTTGGAAGGTGCCAGTGTGCTGTTCAACTGAATATAGAACCTCTGTGTTGGGTGCAAGTGCAACTCAAACCTTTGTATCCTGCTTTTGTGCTTTTTCCATATCCAATCCCTGATGTTTTCCTTGTCATGTTGTTCATTATATAGTATGTCCAGTTTGTAACATTATGCTTATTGTATGCTTACAGTGGTTGAATGTTCCTTTGGTGCAGTAAGTTTTGGCATCCCACGTATAAGTATTTCTTCCCCCATTTCCCTTTCTCAGATTTTCTCTACCTATTTGTCAACATCCCTGTAAACCATGAAAATGGTGCTTCCAAACTAAATAAAACCCCTACCAAAGTTTATAATATGGAATTTAGCTACAGTCTTAAAGATCATTAACAATTTCAATACATTTTCATCATACATTCCAAAATAATATTTAGTTTCATCATTGCTTTCATCTTACATGCTGCAATGTCCAGCATCCAGTATGAGACAAAGAGTACCATAGGGAGAGTTCAATAGTTTGGAAGCACCATTTTGCACATTTTACACTAGCACTTTGAATGTAATTATGGACGTTACATGATGAGTTAAAATGATATTTAAATCCTAGATTAATGAGGGGCTTGTAACCTCTGATGAAGTAGCAGGGACATTTTGTGAGGTCAGGTACAGCAGCCATTATTTGTAGCTTACTAAGCTTTGCATTCCAGCACTCCAAGAAAATAAAAAGTTGAGGCACTATTGAAATTGGAGTCAAGTCTTTGATTGCTTGAGGAGGAGGTGAGTGCTCTGCCATAAAGCCTTATTGCTCTCCTTGTGTCCCATCCTATATTCAGTGCTTGAATTTTTTGCACCTATGTCCATTACCCTGCATTTTTGGCATTAATTTTTAATATTTTGGGTCTAGCTTCCTACTCCCCCCACAAAATAGGAGAAACTAATTTTCTCAAAGGCAAGCTGCCCTTTAGAGATATACCGATATTGCCAAGTACTGTATGTATTTACATTTGTTTCTGTTTTTATTTAAATTGACAGCCATACCACATAAGTCATGTTAGCCCTAATGGGAGGTTGCTGTCCCATGGGGGATGCCAGCTGTCAATTTTGCACTCTAATGAGTGTATAGCAGTCCAGGGATGACATCAGCAATTCTGGACTAACGTCTTCATGCTGGAGATGGGGGCAGGCTTGAAAAGACATGAGGGAAGAAGATGCAATCAGACCAGCACTGAATGGTGGTGTCTTGATTGAGCTCAGATAATTGAGTGTTGCTCCACTGATGTTGGGAAACTTGAACTATATGAGAACATCCAAATGCATTTTGAACCTGGTTTGTGCAGAGCAATTGCTTAATATACTGCTGCGCAGTGAAATGTTCTTTTGAAATGTAGGGACAAGCAAGACAATAATGGTGCTAGTTTCCATAATACCTGATGCATATAGTTATGAAATGTAGGTTTTATTCACACAACCACTTTCTCCTGAGAAAGTTGACAGCAGACACCAGCAAAATGCTGGGTATTTGAAGTTGTTGCATCTATTTATAAACTACATGTAATTTTCCTGAATAAATCTTTCATTGAATATTCACTGGCAGAGTCATCCATCATTTCTGCTTTTTTTTTTATTTACACTTTTCTCTGCCTCTGTGGAGCTGACAGGTGACTTCGGCCCTCCCTTGGAGGGACTCATCCTCTGACCCTGATCATCCCCCCCTCTCAGCCATACCCCCATAGTTCCCCTGCAGACTACCTCCCAGCTAGGGTGTGGAGCACCGTCTTACTGCCCCCAGAGCTAAATTCAGAAGTCAGGTGTGACCTGTTGGGGGGGAACACATCGGGACTTTAGGGACACTGTCAGTTTCTGTTTTTTTCACTTTGCTTTCTCCCTGGTCCCATGAATGTGCAATGGGCGGAGCACCTGGGCTCCATCTCTGCAGAGGCAGCCTTACGCCCTGGACATGGTCCATCCCCATTCTGGCGGTGTGCCTGTGCTAACATCCAGCCACCGCTGGGTATCAGGCAACAGTGCACCATGCTGGTCCCCATTCCCGAGGAAGGAGAGCTGTCTGTGGGTGCTCAATCCTTCCTCACCCTTGCTGACCCCTGAGCAACCTGGCTTTGCTCCCAAACTCAGGTCGCCAAAGTGGCGCTAGGTGTGGTGTCCAGCACCTCAATCCTCAGTGACATTGGGCCAGCTTCATTTTTGCTTTTTGAATCGATTGTCTAATGTTGACACATCTAGGTGGACAAATTAACTATTGATTGGTTAAGAGTCTGCCCTGAGTATGCCTCCTTTTTTTTATACACTTTTTTTATCTCCCACTGCTGGCGGGGCTCAGTGGCGGTAGTACTGACCATTCGTGATCTGTGCCCCCTCTAGCTTGTGAGGGATCATGATGCAAGCAGTGAGGGCTTGATTATTTTGTATTTTTTCCAGTTGCCTTGGTCCCCAAAACCCCACCCTGGAGGACTCTAGCATGAAGGGTGAAAGTCCAGGCTGTAGACATGCTTGCACATGTGTCAAACAAATGCCTAATGGCATCCTTCCCTCCCCACACCATGAGTCCCATGCTACCACCCATGCATCCACAGGTGGCAGTAATGGGGTAGTGTGACAGCCTTCTCCCTCAGAGGAAGAGAGTGTCCTATGGGATGCTCAACCTCCTCCCCCTGGCTGGCCCCCGACTACCCAGGTTCATGCCCAAACCAAGGCAGCTGGTGTCATGGGGAGGTAGTGCTACCACCACACTGGTGAGCCAGCAGTACTCCTCCCTTTTGTGATTAATTTTTAACTGCCATACCTTTGACCACTTAATCAGTCATACAATCAATCAATCAATCAATCAATCAAGCAATCAAATAATCAACCAATATAAATCATGGGGGTGATTACATGAAATCTTCCCATATTAATACACCATGCCCCAGATCCAAGATGTACTGCACTGCCTCAGTTGGTGTGGTTGGCTCTCTGGGGTGGACTTCATAAGTGGCAATTACCAAATCACCATTTCCACAGTTAAGCATAAGAAGGGTGCTTTCATCTGCCATTTGGAATTCTCTTAGTTCCTGTGTATGCTACAACTCAGCTCTGGTTCACTGGCCAAGTTTCAATGCCTCAAGGACTAAGCTGTGGGAGACATGAATCTATTGGACTGCATGGTATACTTTGATGTCATGATCATGAGAAGTATGAAAGTCAACTGTTCAATGTGCTGGATTGATGGGAAGAATTTGGACTTAAGTTGTCAAGCTGGACAAGTGCTGTTTTTTTAAACATGTGTGAGTGTACATGAGGTGCATCATGTCCACAAATAGAATCCAGATAAACCCAAGAAAAGTAAGGTCACTAATAGCTTAGCCTGGCCAAGGAATTGCAAAGACCTTTAACGCGTCTTGGGTTTCTTCAGTCAGTTCAGTCACTTCATTAATGACTATATCAATGTTGTGAGACCCCTTGTAAACTTCAAATGATCAGCTGGTAGCAGGAGAAGAGATATTTCTGCTGTGTCACCTACTCATCTGGAGCTCATTCTCCACACCTCCATTCCTCCAGAGGCCCACTGGTTCCAGGAGTAGAAAGTGGAGGAAATGGAGAAGGGAGGCAGGCATAACCACAAGGAGGTGAACCAGCCACCACCGTCCAGAGAGCAAATACATTTTTATCCCGAAGGAGACTAAGGTACCTGACTCTACGGGGGGAACTCTGAGTCAATCAGTTGTAACGGGCAGACTTAATGACACCAGGGGGACAAGCAGGAGGAAGTCAGCCACAAGAGTTTTAGTAGCTGGAGACTCAATAATCAGGGGGTTAAGAGGGTGGTGGGAGAGGAGTTGGATGGGAGGGGGTTAATCAGTTGCCTTCTGGTGCATTAGCCATCCAGGATATAGACAGGAAAGGGAGGATGGGGGAGAGGGTAGGGGGAGCTGCGCATGCTGATACATTTGGGTATCAATGATCTAGGGAACCAACCTCTGAAGATGCTCATGCAGAACATTCGCAGACTGGGGGACACAGTGAAGAAACAGTTGGCCTGCCTGGCCTTTTCCAAGGTCCTCCATGTGTAGAGTGGGGGGGATAGAAATTGGAGGGATGAGATCAAGGAGTTTAATAGGTGGTTAAATGAATGGTGTCAGGAAATGGGATACCAGTCTGTGTAGCACTGGTGATCTTCTGAGACAAGAGGCTCTTAAATAGTGGCAGTAGTTACCTGTCAAAAGAATGGGCCAGTGTACTTGGGCAGATGTTCCACATCTTACTGTAGGAAGAATTTACCATATAATCAGGGATGCACAACTCGGGGCCACAGATAAATGTCATAATGGATAGGAACAGAAATTACAATTGGCTATCCTTTCAGATAACTGAAAATGATGACTCAGAAATGCTCATGTGGTGCATACTGAGATGCAAGGGGCCACTTAATAAAAACAAAAATCCTTTATAGATGGTATCATACTCCTGACATTCTATGCTGCAGAGGTCTACTACCCTTCTACAACTGCTGGAGGTGTCATGCACCTAACACCAATATACTGCATGTACTATAGCAGTGTCCACATCTTTAACCTTTGGATGGGCATCATGGGAGACTGTTCAAGAATCCTGGACCTCCAGATCAGTCTGCCTTGATCATCTTAGAGGACACCTCACTGCTACTGAGAGGCTCAAACCACAGTCCTGTTGTTGAGTTCACCGGGGAGTGTGCATCTCTGTTTTGAGTTTCGGTGATGTACACTCACTGTAATAGTGATTGCTGTTTTGTAATTGCTGTTATGACATGGAACTAACTGGTGCAGATGAGCTGCCTTGCCACTCCCCAGGCACTTTGACTTACTTAGAGTCTTCCTCCTGGGGCATAGCTGAAAGAGGAACAGTGTCAGCATAAAAATATAATTTTATGAATATTCATAAAACATGCAGTGCATTCATTAAAACTTCAAACATTAATACATCAATTAATATGAGTAAGACTTTTAGCACATGTGTCAGTAAGGTAACCTTGATTGCAAAGCATTTTTCATTCTATAACCTATGATACAGTATTTCTTGATATCTGCCTAAATATTGGAGCTAGCAATTACCATAATTTCATATGTATTACCTCACATCACTTTTACTGCTTGCCTAATAAATTAGCATCAGTAAGTATAGTTGTATTCCTACCAAACTCATCAGTTCCATTTTTCTGAGCCAAATAAAATTTCAGTGGGTTGGAAGCTTTTAAAAACAAGGAGGAGTGCTTGGGGACTGCCTGTGAATGTTCAAAAAGATTTGTGAAACTTATCATTAAGGAGGATGAGACTAGGCATGGCAAACTGTTCACAGTAATACAGGGAAGCAAAGGAAGAGATATTGAAATGTAAAAGTAATACAGAGTTTAAAGACCTTTAGGCTGCATTACAAAAAGAAAAACCTTGCTAAACATGAAAGAAAAACTAATATAATGGAAGCCAAGCAAGCGTCAAAGAGACCAAGAAGATTATGACACAAGGACAAATATTAAGCTGGGGAAAGAAAAGGTCAAAGAGCAGCAGAAGACTGAGAGTAAGGTTTAGTAATAGAAGGAGCAGAGATAAAAGTAAACAGAGACAAAACAACTCTGAGAGTGAAAACAATAGCCAGAACCCTCTTCAGATGAAAAATGAGGGAATATTTTTTAGACAAAACAATGGATCCAAAGAGAGACACAGGAGGAAAACAAGGAAGGTGTTTTGGAAGAGGTTGTAGACTGAGCAAGTCGAAGCACTGGGGCAAGTGATAAGTGAGCTTGTCTGTACCACTTCTATTTTATGAGCACTAGAATGCAATTGACAAGTGGGGAATAAACTACTGCAATTCTTGACTCATCTCCTGTGAGTGATATTTTTTGTTTTCCCATTGCAAGTGCCATAGTACCCTGGATCTGCTGTTTGTGTGTGAGACAGGCAAACCCATCCATGTGCTCTGACCTTATGCTGTGCTTATTGTGGCCCTACAGCCTATGTGACTGGATCTTGTCAGACCTACCTGATATTTTTCCTTGATTGGGTGACAAGGGTATTGGATAGGAGCCATGCCCTGGATTTACTGTATTGCAACTTGAGCAAGGCTTTTGACTCAATGCCTCACAGAATAATGCTGAAGAAGATGGAGGATCTGAGTGCCGCTAGGGACACAATAACACAAGTAGGAAATTGGTTGATGGAGAGGCAGCAAAGAGTTGTGATTAATGAAGTTAAACCAGAAGAGAAGGAAGCCATGAGTAGGATGCCACAGGGATCTGTCTTGGGTCTGTCCACTTTAATGTGTTCATCAGCAATATTAGAGAAGGAAGCCGGGGCACATTGTGTTTCTTTCCAGATGACACTAAGCTTCATTGGAGGGTACAGTAGATAGTGATGAGGGAATTAGAGAGATGCAGAGTGACCTGCAAGGACTAGATGGGTGGTCTGTGGTTTGGCAATTGAAATTCAACACCAAAAAGTGCAAGGTGATGTTCATAGGCAACAAGAACTCCAGGAGAGAGTACTGGATAGGAGTGGTAAAGGTGAGCACTACGGCTGAGGACATGGACCTAGGGGTCATCTTCAGTGACTTCCTGAAGCAATTAAGACAGTGCAACAAGACCTACAGTAAGGCAAATAGGATGCTAGGATGTATTGGAAGGGGTATTGACAGTAAAAGAAAAGAGGCACTACTACCACTTTATAGGTCATTTGCGAGGCCTCATCTGGAGTACTGTGCCCAGTTCTGGAGTTCTTATTTCAGGAAAGTTAAGGACAGGTTAGAAATGGTGTGACTAAGGGTCACAAGGATTATTCAGGGCCAGCAAGACGGATCTTATACGTATCAACTCAAGGCACTGAGCATGTACTCACTGGAGACCAGCCAACAGAGGGGTGATATGATAGAGACCTTCAGTTTCATGAAAAGAATAAACAAGGTTAACTGTGAGGAACTACTTAGCATGAGTAACAGTTGAAGGACATGGGGGCATGAGTGGCAATTTAAAGGATGGAAGTACAAGAGGGAAATTAGAAAGTCTTCTTTTACAGAAAGAGTGGCAGAACCATAGAACTGTCTACAGCTGAGTGCCCAAACCATAATTGGTTTCAAGCACAGCTGGAACAGAGTGAAGGGTATAGTGGTTACATAGACCAGTATTAGTAGGGAGGGGAACAAGGGGGGAGGTGTACAGTGAGAGCTAGTACCCTGTATGGACAATAAGCTCCAGCATTTGATAGGTAACTAAGGCCAGAATGGATGGATCATTGGTCTTTTTCTGCATGTTGTCTGTGTTTCTATGACACAAGGATATTCACCCACCCACAATACCTGGAAGATGATCCCTGAGGAAGGGAAATACTTCCAAGCCTAGCTCTAAGATCTATGAGCCTTTCAGGCCCAGATGGGATGTTGCCTGTGATGGAGCAATCCATTAAATCATTTGTCAACATTATCATGTCACACAGTCACCAGGACTGTACATGAGTTTGCAGACCCAGCAAAACCCTACATTCTGTATACAAATGCCAGCCCTAGTGGGCTGGGTGTAATCATCTATTAATAGTCACCTAAAGGCTTAAGGCCTGTCTGCTTTGCCAGCAGAAATTGTTCACCAGCCTAATAAAATCATCCTGTCCACAAGCTGGAGTTTCTGGCCCTAAAGTGAGTTACTGAGGACAAATTCTACAATTAGCCGTATAACACCCAAATCACCATGAAGATGGACAACAACCCTATGACTTATTCATAGACTACAGCCAAGTTGGATGCTGCTGGATAAAGCTGGCTATTGGTCCTATCTACCTTTGACTACTCTGTGGAGAACCATACAGGCATCATTCATGTTGATGTGGATACCTTGCCACAGCATCTATTGGACAGTGACATTGTTAGGACAGTGTGGGTCAGGATGCTGGAGTCCACTTTCAAAGCCCTGTGCAAACGGTATGCCACTGGTAAACAACCCTCTCTCACCCATGCAAATGACTTGGTGAATAGCTTGGGGTCCTGAAATGCCTGCTCACATGCAGCCTACTGTAGCTTTATAATGCTGCAAAGAACATTCCACCCTACATGAGCTGACTTGACCTGCAGGGTGAAAATATACAGGATCCTGGATTGAAGGGTCTCATACAAGAACTCCAATGGGGAGGAGAAGCTTCATTGATTGTGCTGAGAAATGGAGGCACCCAGTTACTACTGAAAGAGTGGGGAAATTCCAATTAAAGTGCAATTTGCTTTAACTTAACAGCCAAGGCCAACATAGTATTCTTATGCAACAATTGTTGTTGCTGATAAAGTTCCAATGAAGGGTAATTACATTTCTCATGATGCAATGGTACATTTATGAGCAGTGTAGACTCTGTATTTGGCCCGTTCATGATTCTCTTGGCTCCGAATTGAAAGTGCAATCAAGGACTCTTGCAAATGATGCAGTCACTGTGTTCTGTTGAAGACATTGCCCAATAGGGCCACGTTTCTTGACAACAATGAAACCAGTGCACCTATGGATTAGGTCTATATCTATGTTTTGAGTCTGGAGCCTGACTGCAAGAACATTGCATACATCCTGGTAGTCATGGACCATTTCTCCCACTATGCACAGGCCTGCCAAATGAGGAATCAAAAGGCCACCGCTATTGTCCAAATATTATGGACAAGCTCACCATTCACTGCAATGATTATAAACTAGTCTACTCACATTAGGGCCAGGAATTTGAGAGTTGACTGATCAGAGAAATGCTGTTGCTGCAGGGAACCAGAGGTCCTGAACAACTCCATATCACCCCCAAGGTGATCCCCAGCCTGAACATTTTGGTCAGCACTTGTTTAACATGTTGGATACATTCAAACTCAAAGAACAGCTAAATGGAGCTAGTAGGTCAATGCACTGGTACATGCATACATCTGCACCAAAAATGATGCCACAGGATTCTGCTCATAATACTTAATGTTAAGCAATCATTCAGTGATTTTATTTTGTAACGTGTCATTCATGCAAGAATCTCTAACTGTTATACAAACAATCAACACTACATAATAAACCAACAGGATACAAAAACAGAATAGACAAACATATTTATTTTTAGAGATGGAAAGATCTGGCATAAAGCATTAGCTTCTTAACTGATTAGCCTATTTAAACAAGTATGTCTTAAGATGAACTCTGAAGACAGGCAGAGCAGGAAGAATTCATACTTCTTCCAGTAATGACTTCTGATGAAGTGATCTATAGATGGAAATAGTCTGAACACCAAGGGTTTTTAGTTTAAAGTAGAGGACTAGAAGCATATTTTTTTATTCTTTGGTAACTGGATAAGACTTACCAGGCAGAATGCCTGTCTTCAGGGTGACCCAGGAGCACTGGGGAGTTTAGGTGATTTGTTCAGGGTCACAGAGCATGCAAATGGAGGTTGTGGGAATCAAATCCAGGTCTGCTGGATATGCTAAGCTCATTCACAGCTTGTTCCTCTAACCTCTAGGCTTTTTAAAATCTGAGTAGTTTGTTTGCATGATAATGGGATCAATGACTCAGAGATGCAACTTGAGGCAAGGCCATACAGAGCCTTATGAATAAGGGAGAGAATTCTGAAATTGATGTATTGTATTGTTAGCCAGTGTAATGCAAGCAAAACTGCTGTACTATGATCCTGGGCTCTGATTCTTGTGAGCACGTAAGCTCTAGCAGTTTTATTATATATATATTTTTTTTATTTTATCTTTTGTTAACCAGGTGGGGTACACTAGGCATACCTGTGACTATTTTCAGGTAAGACCCGGGATAAATATCATACAGTATGCAGGAGACAACAGAGCAAACAACCGTACAAGTGAACTGTGGCAATCAAAAGAACAAGCAATAGGGAGACATTGACAAGAATAAGTAATTACACAGGTAAGGGCAAAACATTAATTATATTAATAAAACAAACAAAAAAAATTTGAAGGTGTTATATTTTTTCCAAGGTAATTTTAAGGAAGAGAAATCAAAAGAGAGCTGCACTAGTCCAGTCTTCTAGTAATGCACATGTATTTTGACATACATTAAGGAAATGTCAGGTTGTTGAACAGTTTTCAAATATTTCTGAGAAGGAAGCAGGCATTCTTTAAAATGTTTTTGTATGCTGGTTAAAAGAAAAATCAGCCTCCAGTAGAACACCTCGATTTTTTACTACAGATTTTAGTTTAATAGTTGCTGAATAATCAATAAATGCCAACAAACTTCTTGAGGGTTGATGAGCAATCAAAAATTATGAAGTTCATTTTTGCTGAGTTTAGTTGCAGAAAGATACTTTGATTCAGCTTTGTTTATACATCAAGCATGCATAGGATGAGTGAGAGTCTTGCTTAAACTTTACTGGGATGACACTGTAATTTAATTTATGTGTCATCAGTCAGAGGTGATATGAAACACCATGAGTTGATAAGATTAACCCGAAAGGCAGCATACAGATGTTAAAAACATAGGGCCCACCACTAAACCCCAAGTAGCTCATTTGGTCAGCTGCAAAAAGGTTGAACAAAATATATCCATAGAGACAAAATAGCACCTATCTGACCAATTGCAAGTAAACTAGTCTAGGGTTTTGCTAAAAAATGCTAATCATCATTTCCAGTCTGTCAATGAGGATTTTATGATTGACTATATCAAGTGCTGGGCTCAGATCCAGCAGTAGAAGGCTGCTTGTTTATCACTGTCAGTCGATAGTAGAAGGTCATTTGTAACCAAATCAAAACAGTATATCTGCTGCAACCAGCATGGAAGCCTGAATGGAAGTTGTTGTAGAGGCCATGCAGATTCAGATGTGAGATAAGTTGTGATGCCACAGATCTTTCAAGAACATCTGCAATGAAAGGAAGCTGGGAAATTGACCTGAAATTGCTAGGGTTTTCAGGATCAAGATTGAATTTTTTGAGAGTAGGAAAGATAACTGCAATCTTAAGATCCTAATGAATGCCACCTTTAACCAGGAATAAATATATGATCTTTGTCATTATAGTAATAATAGCATCAGTATGGGGTATAATAACTTTCTCAGAAATGGGTCTAATAGGCATTATTGGATTTATAATATTTAGGATTGTGTAAACTTTAGGGTGTGTGAGTTGTTGAAAGTTTAATAAACCTAGAAGTCTAGGATGAGTAATGTTTTACATGCTTGGTTTCAAGTTTTTTTTAATTTTTTGGTGGGTCACCTGCTATTAGTTTGTTAATCATCTGAATTTTATTCTTAAAAAAAAGGCACAGGAAAGTTCAGAGAAGTTGTCAAGATGGGAAACTTTGTTTCTGGGATTTAGTAGCAAGATAACTACCTTGTGGAGCTGAGTTGGGATTCATTTTCTTCAAGGATCAGACTAGTGTAGCAGGATGCCCTTATGCTTTTCAGTGTATTACCATATTAAAATTTGTAATCAATACACTGTTGATTATGAATTCTAAGTGAGGTAGGCTTCCATTTTTTTCTCTAGCTTCCTCAGCTAGGTCTTCATCTTTCTTAGATCATCATAACAATGTCAAAAAGACTAGACTGCCAATCAGCTTGTGTTTTGGAGTTTCAGTAGGAGATTGGCCTGAGACTTTGTTGCAATATGTGCATTGGTTCAAGGATCAACTGGGCAGTGCCTATCATTTGGCCTCTGAGATGGCTGGGAAACACAATATGGCCAACAAGATCCAGTATGACAGAAAGGTTAAAGCCAATGATCTCCAACCAGAAGACTGGGTCTTGGTGTGGGATGCAGCACTGCCTGGAAAAGAAATAAGCTGATCAGATTGACGAAACCCCCAAGTCATCATGAATCAAATCCAAAATGTACCAGTTTACCTGTACACCCCAAAATGTATTCTTGGCAGAAGCAAAAGGATGCAAAAAACTCATCAGTTGCAAATTGGGCAAACAGACATTCCTGTGTACGCTATGGTTCCCAAACCACCTACAAAGGCCAAGACCTGGGAGCAAGGCCACCAAAGACAAAATACCACTAAACAACCCATCTCTGAGAAAACAGATTGTACGTATTTAGACAGGGATGCTCATATGACCAGGTACTACTCCTTTAAGAACATTCCCAGTCTGGACATATCCAAGATGGCACTTGAGAAGGGATAAGCAGAACCATGCTGTGAATACCTCCTGGTATGCAGAAGCATACCTCGCTGCACCTTGGTTAAACAAAACCTTTTTATCTGTTCTAATGCTACACCTTAGATGGGAAAGAGACTTTAGTAGCTAAAACAGCTTGGAAGATCTTTCTTGCAAATGGAATAAGAATGACTACATGAAAGAACATTCATACAAACATATGAACATATGAAATTGCCAGCAGATAAAGGCCTTATGGTCTAGCAAGTCTGCTCAATTTGTGCAGCTAACAGCCCTTATACTGCAGCTGCCCCTCCCTCTCTCTATTGACCCTCCCCCTTACCCTGTCCCATCCCTTTTGAAGCAGCCCAGTGTTCTACAGGATACCACTTCATTTGGCAATGCATTCCTCCCAGACACCACCTTCTCTGTAAAAAAGTGACTCCTCATTTCCCTCCTGAACTTCCCCCTTCCAGTCTCAGATCATGCCCTTGAGTGTCCCTCCCCCTCCTTAATCTTAAAATCCCTTCTGTGCCCGACTTTTTTGTTCATTTCATGTACTTGAAGGTTTCAATCATGTCCCTCCATCCCTCCCTTCCTCCAGGGAGCACATGTTCAACTCCCTCAGCCTGTTCTCGTAGGGTAAATGCCCTAGACCCTGAATCATTTTTGTTGCCCTGCACTGCACCACCTCCAGTAACCTAATGTCCTTCTTCAGTTACGGTCACCAGAACTGCATGCAGTACTCTGGGTGTGGTCTAACTAGTGACCTAGAAAATGGCATGATAACTTCCCCCCCTTCTGGAGGATATGCCTCTGGCAATACAACACAGCATCCTGTTGGCCTTTGCAGCTGCCTTTCTACACCGTGTTGAGTTGTTCATTGCTCCTGTTATGATCCCCCCCAGATCCTGCTCCTCCTCCATCTTGACTAGTTGAATCCCCCCAAACTGGTAGCTCCTCCTTGGGTTTTTTGCTCTGAAATGTAGCACCTTACATTTCTTAGCATTGAACCCCAGCTGCCAAGTGTCCAACCAGGACTCCAATTTTGCCAGATCATCTTGCAACCCCTGGCATCCTTCTAAGTCATCCACTACTCCTGCCATCTTGGTATCATCAGCAAACAGACTGATCTTGCTCTTGATGCCCATTGAGATGTCTGCTATGAAGATCCCAAACAACAGTGATCCCAGTACAGAGCCCTGTGGCACCCTGCTTTTCACCACCCTGGGAGATGAGAGCTCCCCTCCTGCCACTACCCTCTGTTGTCTCCATTGTAGCCAGTTCACTACCCATCCCACCATCTTCGCCTCTGCCCCATGCCTTCCAGCTTATTTCCTAGCCTCCCATGTGGCACAGACTCAAAGGCCTTAGTGAAGTCTAGGTACAGGACATCCACTGCATGGCCCTTGTCTAAGTGCCTGGTTACCTAGTCATAGTACTCCACCAGGTTGGTCTGACAGGATCTGTCTGAGACAAACCCATGCTGTCTGCTATCCTGCAGCACATTAGTCTCTAGGAGGGAAACCAGCCTCTCTTTCAGGATTGTCTCCATCAGTTTTCCCATGATGGATGTGAGTCATATCAGTCAGTATTTTCCTTAGCTCATTCAAGGGGGTCTCTTGTGGAGAGATACCACGTGCACCATCCTCCAGTCCAGAGGTACACTCCCTGAGTCCAGGGAGGCATTGAACAGATCTGCCAGCTCCTTTAGCACCCTGGGGTATATACCATCTGGCCCTGGTGCCTGGTCCACCCTCAGTGCCCTCAAGCCCTCAGCACCCTTCCCACTGGGATTTCCCCATCTGTCAACTCTCCCTCCCTTGCCCAGCCTCCCACCCCCTTTGAGCATAGCTCCCCCTTTCTCTTTACTAAATTATGAGCAGAAGTGCACATTTCATGCTTTTGTCTGTTCTGCCCCTGTTTCCAACCACCCCATACCTCTTGATCCTTACTATCTGATTCTTACAACTCCTTTTCTCCCTGATGTATCTGAAGAAGTCCTTCTCCCCCCCTCTTTGATGCCCTGACTGCCCTTGTCACTCCTTCAGGTATTCCTCACTGTCCTCCCCCTTCCTGTTTTTGTACCTTCTAAAGGAGGCTCTTTTATTGCTTACTTTTTCCATGACCCCCTGCTCACCCAGCTAGGTTTCTTGGCCCTAGCCTTTGATTCTGTGTGATGAAGGTGAACGCAGCATCGTGAACCCTGAAATGGCACAGGCATGAGACAGAAAGCCAATACAGTGCACAGGGATGGGGTGAACGTCAAAATAATGAATCAGGTGATTTAAAAAAAAATGCTGCCACCACCACAAGGGGATGCAGGATGAAAAGGGGGAACTGAAGGGCATGCAGTGTGAAGGGGGGAGGCAAAGATGGTCTGAGGAGGACACAGCAGGATGGGGCTGCAGATGGAGAGGATGCAGCACCACAGAGGCACAGGTGGTGGAGGCTCCAGCTGCACACAGCATAGATGCAACAGACACAAGGAGGTGAGTGCACATGATGGCTGCAGCCAGCTGCTGCATGGAAGGAATCACCGGGGAAGCACCGGTGGGAAGGGGATGGGGTGACCCTGGGGGATACAGTGCAGGATGCCAGCCCAGGGCACAATGCCAAGGGAGCATGGAGCCAATGGATATGGATGTGGGATGACCTGCAGATAGGGGGACATCAGCACTGCAGGGCACACACCCGACTACACCTGCAGCTGGAAGCTGAATGCAAGGCCACATAGGTTGTTGGGTGTGGTGCATTTGTCATACTCCACAACTACAGCCTCAATCTGCCAGTTGTCCCTGTAAATCCACTTCTTGCATGCAGCAGTGGCATGGGACAGCAGCTACTCCATGTGGAACTCAGTGAGGCGTTGTTCCTCCAACAGGCATTCGAGGAACCACCATATGCTTGGGTGGGTGACACCTTGCCATGTCCTGAATCCACAATGCCAGCCCTCCACTGAGTTGTTCATCCTGGCCAGTCCATCGAGGGTTGGTTGCTACATGTTCCAGACCATTACAGGGAACAGTGGGTGCCTGAGTGCTGTCTTGCCCATTGGCTGACTGACCCATGTCACCTGGAAGTACTTGAGGAGTGGCTGCAGGAACTCCTCATTGGACCTTTAAAAAGGCTGGTCCAGAAGGTCCCCGTTAGCACCCTCCACAGTGGGGCACCAGCACAAATGCTAGGGTGAGGAGTATGCGAATGTTGAGTGCAAACTCCTCCTCCATGGCATACCTGCCATGCACCTCAGGGGTCTGCTGTATCTTCTGCCAGATGGCCTGACAGAAATTGAAGAAGCAGCTCCTGAGGGCAGCAGCCTCAATGGAGGTCCCAAAAGCACACCAGGCAGCCCACTTGAAATAAAGGAGCGTGGTTTTAGGCTGCACCCCTCCAACCAACTTCTGCATCTCAGCAAATACCTGTGCAGATGCCGTTTGGTCTGTGATGGCATGAGGATGTACAATGATGGCAAAATGACCTCTGACCACATTCCATGCACAGTATACAGTTGCCTGAAAAGTGATGGTGTGCAGCGGAAGATCCCGTCCATAAACCACTCCTCACTGCCAGCCAAGTACTGCAGAGACCGCTGGGAGGCATACAGAAGGATACGGTCCTTTGCAAGAATGCTGTCATGCTGGAGGAAGATTGCACTCTCCCCAGTTACAGTATATTCTGGGGGTATCCTCAAATCAGCCAGCATTCTGGGTGTTGCAGGGCACCCCATACTGGCCTACCTGACACTGCATCTGGCACACCAGCGGTACTGTGGATCAGCATCTGGGTGGTGCTCTTCACAGTCATGCATGCCTGGTCCCGCACTTTTGCCATGACTTCATGGACCCCCACCTCCCCTGCATCGGGAATATGGCTGTGTGGGTGTCCCATGGACACAACATGATTGGCCATGGTGTGGACATGTGCAGAGCACTTCTATCTGTGGTCATGAATGCACCTCCAGTACACCTTGCCCTTTTCTGCCTTGTCATGCTGATTTGTTTAGCCCTGGTGTGCTAGGAGTGCATTTCCCTTCTGGCTCTCCAGAAAACATAAGTCATCCATTTCCCAGTTCTCCATTCTGTAGGAATGCCTGCAGTTCCATCTTGTGTCACTTTAAGGATCCATGTGGGTCACATGGGTGACCATCCACTGGCGTCATTGTGTGTGTGCGTAGCCCACCATGCAGTCATGCAGCGTAAAAGGGAATGAATGCAGCAAGACCATGCTATAGCTGGGGCAGTTCATGTGGTGGGACGGTTTGCGGCATGCTGGTCATGCAGATGAACAGAGTAGAGGTCAGAACAGCAGACGAAGGAGCAGCAGTGGTGAGTACTGTACCATTCCTTGTGGTGACTAGAGATGCAGTGAATTTAAAATCCGCCTATGAAGTGAACGCAAAGTGGAGACTTCGTGTTGGCACTTCACTATGTGGAGTGTCCCATAGGAAAGGCTCACTTTGCCTTGTTATTATTACTTCGCATTATCATTCCACTTTAAATGCGAAGTAAGGCAGAGTGACAACAATACTGGCAGCACCCCACCCACACAGTCACCAGAATTAATGTGCATCCCCCAAAGTATTACTGTTTTGTGTCCAGAAAACTCCCCAGCGCTGACAAAGTGAAGTGAGAGCATAACAAGAAATGTAAAGTCTCCCAGAATTAATGGCGCACTCAGTCATGCGTGCAGTGGTCACACACAGAGTCACCAGAATTAATGTGCATTCCCAAAATGCTACTGTCTTGTGTCCAGAAAATTCCCCAGTGCTGACAAAGTGAAATGAGAGTGTAACAAGAAATGCAGTCTCCAAGAATTAATGGTGCACTGCAAATGCACAGACAGATTAAGATTGCACTGCACACTCAAGGGATGCATACGACAAGGCACAACACCTAACTAGTGCACACAAGTCACAAATCCAAATCCAGAAAGGAATACATTTTGCCAGTTGGGGGATTAGTGCATGGCAGTAACAAACCACTACCAGATAAGATATCACAAAGCAGTATAAAAAATTCATGCAGGTGCGGTGGATAGCAGGGTCACACTGCTGCAATTACTCTGTGGCACAATAAAAGGTGTCTGATTTAATGGCATGCATCGCACAAACACGCACACACACACTACAAATAATGCATAGTAAATTAAAAACCTTTAGTACTATAACCAAATGTTTTTAACAGACAGCTTATACACTGCTGCACAACAACAATCAGCAAAAAAATGTCAAGAATGACTTAAAATATTACTGTGTGTACATTAACACAGTTACACAAGAAAAATATAACCAAAACAGAAAGACTGCCTTTTTCTCCCAGTTAATGTACCTACACCATAAATACGCCCCTTCCCCAAAGCACACTTCACAGTACACAGACTGACTGTTCTAAATTAACATTCAAAATCCACACACAACAATAATCAGTCGATGATATATGAGTACAGAAGGGTTTTCTACAATCAATGTAGTTAATTTTGAGCAAAACAAATGACTCAAAAAGGCATTGTAAACACTTTTAGAAGTTTTGAATCACAGAGCTCTGAGAGCAATCTGTCTCCAGCTACCACTACACACACACTACCCAGGCCAGAACTGAGGCTGTACAGAACAATCTAGAGCCCATGTGACCTGCAATCCCATGAATCACTGCAGAATTTCATTTGGAGCTCAATTACAAGGCAAAGTGAGGCGAATTACATTGGTTTCAATGTTCTTCATCTTATAATTGGCAGAGAAGTGGTTTGGGGAAGGCGGAATAACGCAAAGTCATTGGTTTCAATGGACTTCGCGTTTCTCATTATGAAACGAAGTACTCTGCTTCACACTGTGGAGTACTCCGTGGGTTCCACGTTACTCTGTGAATCACTTCATGGAGCAAATTGGGGCCTCTTCGCCCACCACTACTTACAGTACTGTAACTCACATGCTGAACATGAAGGAACATGAATGCCTATGGCTGTACTTCCCAGATTAGCTGTAGTACAAACTACCTGACTTAAAAACAATCATTAATGAGTACAATGGTGGGGTGGTGAAGCCTGGAGAGATACTACATAACAGGCTTACAATACATCCAAGTAACTAGTAAAAAAATTAATGTTGTGATTCGTGACGTGATCGTGAATCATGAATTGTGACTGTGATAATGAAGAACGTGATTCGGTGTCGATGGTGTGAGATAACCAATATGAAACTGTATTGGGAAAACAAATGCCTACAGCTGTACTTCCCTGATGAGCTGTAGCTTAAAACTCCCAGAATTAAAAACACGTATCAATGAGTACAATGGTGGGGTGGTGAAGCTTGGAGAGATACTACAAAACAGTCTTACAATACATTCAAGTAACTAGAAAAAAATTAATGTTGTGATTCGTGACGTGATCATGCATTGTGATTTGTGACTGCATTTGTGACCGTGATGATGAAGAACGTGATTTGTATCATGAGTGACTCATGATGATGGTCCTGACTTAAAAATGCATATTAATGAGTACAGAGTTCATGCAGAATTATGCACCACACCTGTCCAGTACTCTGAAGGGAAGCCAAAGAAACAACTGTGACTTATGTTACAGATGGAGATTGGGCCCTAAAGAGATGCAAATGCACAGACAGATTAACACTGTGCTGCGCACTGAAGAGATGCAGACAGAAAGGCATAACACCTAATCAGTGCTCACCATCAGAAATTCAAATCTGGAAAAGAATACCTTTGCCGGTTGGGGCGGGCAACGGGGGGGACAGTGTACTGTACTGCACTGCTGCAGTAACAGTCACTAGTACTAGTACCAGTACCAGTAAAGATACCACAAAGAAGTACAGAAACCATACAGCTGTGGTGGATAGCAGGTTCACATTACTGAAATTATTATGTGGCACAATAAAAGGTGTCTGATTTGATGACACGCATCACACACATACTTACACACACCCTAAGTAATGCATTTCAAATTGAAAACTTCAGTAATATGACCACATATTTTAAACAAACTAAAATTGTGCACTGCTGCACCACAACAATCAGTAAAAAAATGGCAAGAATTATTGAAAATATTACTGTGTGTACATTAACACAGTTATAGAAGAAAAATATCACCAAAATAGAAAGCACTGTCTTTTTCTCCTTGTTAATCTACCTACACCACAGATACGTCCCTCCTCCAATGCACACTTCCACTGTCTCTCAGTACGCAGACTGAATGTTGTACATTAACATTCAAAATCCGTACACAAACAATAAACGCTCGATGATATGAGCACAGGAGGGTTTCCTATAATCGATGAACTAAAGTTTCAGCAAAAAAAATGACTTAAAAAGGCTTTTTAACAACTTTCAGAAGGTTTGAATCGCAGAGAGCTCTCAGGGCATATTGTCTCCTACAGCTTCCTACACACACTACCCCAAACTGAGGCTGTGCAGAACAATCTAGAGCCCATGTGACCTGAAATCCCATGAGTCACTGCAAAATTCACCTTTGGAGCTTAAAACCTAGATGAAGTAAGGCGGAGTACATTGTTTTCAATGTACTTCACCTTAAGAATTGGTGGAGTAGTAGTTTGGGAAGGCGAAGTAATGCAAAGTCATTGTTTTCAATGGACTTCACATTACCCTTTACAATGCAAAGTACTCTGCTTCATGTTGAGGAGCACTCCGCGAATTTGCTTTCACTCCGCGAATCACTTCGTAGAGTGAATTGGGACCACTTAGCCCATCTCTAGTGATGACCTACGGACCATTGATGTACCTGCCTGACTGTACTTGTGCTAACCTCTCTACTTAAAACTGATCTTGGGTCCATCGACCACTATAACTGTGGTGCTCTTTCCACACCATGCAGGTTTCGATCCCATACCCAATGGTTCTGGCCCACCAGCACCAGCAGCGTGTGTTCCTGCATTGTGCTATGACAGCGGTACAGCAGTGGACCCTCTGCCTTGCATTGTTATGTGGGGAAGGGGTGGTGCATCCTCATCAGCTATTCATGTGTGCACTGTAGGGATGGGTGGTGGGTGGCCGAGGGATTGAGCATGGTACAGGGGCCCCCCCCACAAGTGTGCAGCCAGGGATGGGGAGGGAGTGGTACTGTCATCATTGGTGGTGTGGGGGGTGTGTGTGGGGGGTGCCCCAATGTTGATCCATACCCTGGGCCTGCTTCACACCCTGCAGACCTTTGCTGTTTCTGACTTGGGGCCTTTTTCTCCTTCACCCAAATTGCAGTTGCCCAGATTGCAGGCTCTGTTAACACAGTTCGCCCACATTGTTGTCACTCTGATTGGTGGTCACAAATATCATTGTCGCCCTAATTGTGTTTCACAGTTTTGATGCTCACTATTGTTGGGCAGTCATGCACACAGTAGTTGCCCACATGTCCTTGCCCTTCTGCCATTTGCACTACCTCCTTATCCCTTGTCACTGGATACCCTTGCCTTCTTACTCTGAACCCTTCTACATGTTGTGCTTGCTGCCACAATTCCCAATTTAATGACCTCCCACTTCTGGTTACTGTCCATATATGGATGGATCCTGGCGAGAAAACCCTGTGCTATTTCCCTCATCCTCCTGAAGTTGTCCCTCCTGAAGTCTAACACCCTTGTGCCTGTTTCTACTCCCATTTTCCCCATGTTTATTGTGAATGACAGTGAGTGGCGGTCACTTCCTGGCAGCAGTTCTTCCACCACCAGCTCCCTCACAAACTCACTATTCACCAGCACAAGATCTAAGGTGTTCCCTAACTTGGTTGGCTCATTGACCATCTGCAATAGGAAGCTGTCTTGGTAGGCATTCAGAAGTACCTAGTCTCTTCTATTCATGGTGGCTAGAGTACCCAAATCCACTCCCGGCAGGTTGAAGTCCCCCACAATCACCGTGCTGCCCCTCCCACAGGTCCTTCTGATATGTCCCGCAAGTTCATTGTCTAACTCCTCAGTTTGAGATAGTGGCCTGCACACCACTCTCTCCTTCCTGAAAGTCCTATTTTTGGAGTCCTGGAGCTGCACCCATAGTGACTTTGTGATGCCCTCCTTCCCTTCCTCCTTGACACACTTAAGTCATTCTATTACATACAGCACCATCACCCCCTCCTTTCACTTTTACCCTGTCCCTCCAAAATAATCTATACTCTGCTAATGCCAGGTCCCAATCATGGTAATGGGTGGCCCATGTCCAGGTGATGGACGCCATGCCCACCTCCTCATCTGCAGTGAGAACCTGTAACTCTGCTGTTTTGTTCACTAGACTCCTAGCATTCAAAGTTACCACCCTCCACCCTGCTTCCTTCCCCTCTCTCCCTACTTGCCCTCACTTTCTAGCATCCCCTCCTGACATCTCCCTAAGTCTCTTGTTACTGGTATGGGGGTAAGCTCATTTGGCTTCCCTTCCTGTGGATCCTGCCTGACTCCTGCACACCTGCCAATTCTTCTTCTAGTTTAAATTCTCATTATTTGCTAAGTATTCCCCTAGTTTCTGTTTCAATATCTCCTGTCCTCCTCACTCAAGTATAGCCTGTCCTTAGCATAGAGATTGCTGCCCTCCCAGGTCCTTCCCCAACCCCCAACAGCCCATACCTTTGGACTGACACCATTCTATTAACCACATGTTAAATTTCTCTATCTTCAGCTTCCTTGCTGTGCTCGCTTTGGGTACTGGAAGCACCCCTGAGAAATTTACTGATCATCCTGCCTCCTCACAAATCTGCCTCAGCTCCTCAAACCTCCTCTGGAATACAGCTACCATGTTTCCTGCCAGGTCATTTGTTCCCAAATGCAGAACTATGTGAGGTTTATCCCTACCCCTCTTAGTATACTTCAGAACAGATTGACCCACCTTTTCCACTGTCATGCCTGGCATGGCCTCCAACCATATGCTACTATGCCTCTCCCCCTTGCTTCCCCATCTGATTCCATTCATAATTGAGTCTCCAAGCACTAGGATCCCACCCTTGTTTTCATGTTCTGCTCGTCTTGCCCTTACTTTATCCCCTCCACTTCCTCTCCATTCCTCCTCATCTTCCAGCACAGTTGTTCCCCAGTCCACTCCTGTTGTAATGTCCCTGGCCTTTGCCCTGTTCTCCCCTTTTTTCTCTGATTTTATATCCCCCCCCTCCACTGGGCTCCACCTGCCTCCTCCCCTGATGCATCCCCTGATGCATTCCCTCCCCTTCCCCTCCACCCTCCTTACTTGACCAGTCCCCTATACCATACCCACTCAACCCCTGAGCCCCCATTCCATTCTCATCTTGTCTGTCATCAGCTCCTGCACCCTGCACTCCTCCATCACATCCTCCAAATCCTGCAGGTACTTTGATCCAATTTTTCAATGTCCCTTCACTACCACCTATTTCCTCTGTCCTTCTGCTCATCCCCCTACCGCTGCCGACTCTGCAATTGTTAGATTCCTCCTTCTCTCCCATCCACCTTTTCTCCTCTTTCCTGCCCCCATTTGTCCTCTGAACTTGGACCTCCTGTCTCCTTCCCCCATCTGTCCTTATATTCCCAGTCCTCCCCCTCCCTCTTTGATCTGTTCTCCCTGCACAATTACCCTCCTTCCCTCCCCAGCCACTGAATTGTCCAACATCACAGCTGTCAGTCACCTCCTAACCTCCATTTGTAAACAGCTGATCTCATTCCTAAGCTGCCTTATTTGCCTGCACACCAAACACACTCCCACTCTCCTAACAATATTCAGAAAGATTGCTGCTCCACAGTTGCAGCTTACCACCCTTCCCATACCACTGTTTGCCCACCAGTGTCCCCCTCATTTTCAGTAGAAGGATGCCCATACAACCCCTTGACCCCTTCCATCCACCTTTTCCAGTTGCACCCATGATTCCCCCAGCTATTGATACCTTACCCTCATGTAAAAGATAGCCAACCAACAAAGCTTGCCTCCAAATAAATGCAGTCTGTCCCATGTCCTAAAGCAAGAAGGAACCCCCTTCCCCCAATCATACCTATAAAAGCCCTTTTCCATTTAGGCTGTGTGTTGATAAAAAAAGAATAAATCACAGTATCCTCCTCATTCATCTACCTGCTTATGCCTCCCAATTGCTATCTGCTATTTCCTATTCATTTTTTGTTTTGTTTTGCTTGCAACATCCTGCGTGGTTGCATGATGGGACCTGCCCTATAAATAAAGGCTGAACCTTGGGGTGGGTAAGTTGTGGGGTGGGTGGGTAGGTTGAGGGAGGGTGGTGGGATTAACCCCACAGGCTGTGTCCAATCTAAGGAGTTTCTACAGAGTGGCTGGTCCAGTCATAGCCACTTAGAAGCTGCTAGACACTTCCACAACTGCAGCAGACAAAAACAGAGGGCCCCTATTCAGCCCAGCAGCCTGAAGCTACTGAAATCAAACACAAAGGCAAAGGTCTAGAAGGGATTGAGAGATCCATGGGATGTCAGTGCCTTTGATTACATATTTGTTGAATGGAGCAAAAAGGTCACAGGCTGAGTTATATGACTGGATAAAGAACTCCAAGGCAGAGTCTATATCTGGAGCAGTAGCTATAGAGACCAATCCCAGTTAGCTAGGTGTTGTTTGAGGTGTTTACCAGGTTTGCCTCAGTTTACCAGATTTGAGATGACACTGGAGGACAATTTTGGGTTGGGGGATTTCTCTCCATATAGGACCATTGACACAGAACAGGCGAGTGATCACTGAGGGCATTAGGTAATACACTAACTTTTATGAATTTGTTGGGACAATTGGTAAATACAAGGTCAAGGATGGTTAAGGTACCTGTTCTCGAGTTTTGTCGGGTGGGAGTGGGAACTATTTGAGTGAGGTCAATGGCAGCTGCAGCATCTTTTGGGGGGTGGTAGTGTCAGAGGACCAGTTTATGGTGAAATCACCCAGGGCAATGATTTCAGCCTTGTCTGGTAGGTGGGAGAGATGGGCAAGAACTGACTGGAAGGCAACATTTTGGTTCCAGGGAGGAATGTATGCTGATGTGATATATAAAAGTGCCCTAGCAGTGTTGGCTATTACTTTCATTGATAGGGCTTGGGCACCATGTTCCAGGTCAGGGGAGGGAGGGTGTGCCCCAGAAAAGGAGTCCTGGAGGTAGATAGCACCACCGCCCCCCCACCTACCTTGTCTATCAGTCCAGTGTATTGTGTACAATGTGAGGGAGACTGCTGAGTCAGGAGTATTTTTGTTTAGCCAGGTTTCAACTACAGATATAATGTCTGGATGCTGCTGGGCTACCCAGACCTGCAAATTGTCAAGTTTTTGTAACAGACTGCAGCTGTTAATGGATGCAATATGAAGTCCACCTGCAACAGTCTGCTTTGAAATGGGGGTGGGTGCAGGGCCTGGGTTTGGGTGAATATTCCCAGAGAGTAGGATGAGGATTAGAAAGGCACTTAGAGCTGCATGATTGAGTGTTTTGTAAGGTCTTTTACCCTGCTGCCCATATCTGGGGGAATGGGGTTGAAGACAGAAATAGGAAGGTCACAAAGGAGAGGAATAGCTAGGCATAGCAGGGTCAAGGGTGGGGAGAGGCCAGGTCGGTGGAAAGCATGGGGGAATATTGGTGGGTGGAGCACATGATTCAGAGAAATAAGGTTAGGAAGGGTATGGGTGGGGGTAGTGGTGTCCACATATGGGTAGGGGAGGGCGGTCTGGACTGTCATATATGGTCACTGCACAGAGGTTGAATTAGCCATGCTGAGTATGCAGAGAAACAGCATCAACATGAGAAAGGTGCATGAGACAGAGGTTGCCATGACAGGGTCTGGGGGGGGGCTCTCAGTAGCTAAAAGAAAGAAGTGAATGGTGAGAGCCGTATAGCCCTGATGGCTTAGGTGTAATAACATGGACTGCAGAGCCAAAGGTACAGGGTTCAAAACTAGCAAGGGGAACCATGGCTGTATTGTCTAAAATTGGCAGGGGGCCACCAAATATGCAAAACAAATTAAGGGGGAAAAGATTGAGGAGAGCTGGGCAAGTGTGGTTGGGCAGCAGAGAGAGAGGAGCAAGATAGAGGGCCAAAGTGATTCCTAGTGGTCACCCAGCATAACCCACTAATGAGAAAACAGGCACTTAGTAAAAACAAGGGTAGTCATGTGATTCTTGGCAAGCAATAAGAGGCTATTAATATTCATATGAACCAGTTTACTTAGATAATCTACAGAATGCCTTTAAGGCTATGTTAAGAGGCCAAATCATATTATACCAAGCATGGAGGAATAAAAATACTACAGAAAAAAATAACAGGTTAGATAAAAAAAAAAATAAAATAATTGAATTATTTAATGATAACAAATCTTAACAAACACTATGAAGAATGGTGTGAGGTAAAGGCCAAACAAAGCAGGAAAGAATAAATAAACAAGTAAAAAAGTTAAAACTCAAATATTTAGAAGGAGATAAAGATCTGCTAAAATTCTGGCTAACCAAGTAAAACAAAAACAAAAGAGAAAAATATTATTACTTCTATTACTAACAAAGAAGGACAAATCAAACATAAAGATAAAAACATTACAGACACATTTTGTAAATGCTATGAAAATATATATCAACAAGATTTACAAAAACATGAATTAAACCGTTTCTTAAAAAAATCTCAATTTAAACCAACACAAATGGTCCAACAAACAATTCAAATACAAGAAATACATACAGCCATTGAGTTCCCACAAAATAAGAAGACACCAGGCATAGAATGATGCAACAGATTATGGATGATAACAACCAAATTCCACCTTCAATGCAGGAAGCAAAAATAATATTTACACATAAAGAAGGAAAGATAAAAACAAATCCAGAGCATTATAGACCCATCACACTCTTAAACACAGATTACAAAATAATAGCTAAAATACTTGGCAGTAGTAGGTAGATAAAATGTAGGACTCCCTTCATTAATACACCCTAATCAATCCAGTTTCATTAAGGGTAGGAACGTAGCACATGCTACAAGGTAAGTCCAAGCAATTTTTCAATATATTAAGACCTTGAAAACTAACACTAAAGAAGCATATTATGCAATTGCATTGGATGCAAGTAATGCCTTCGATGTCTTGACTCAAACCTATATGTGTGAAACATTAAAGACATAGGCCTGGATATTCAAACTGCGCTCAAAACTGGTGCAACAGCAGGAGCAAGCGTAAACCAGTTGCGCAAATGCGCAACAGGTGCGATATTCAAACATGGAGCAGAGCAAATTGCGCAAGCAACCAACGTCTGAATATCGCACATACTGCGCCATCGCGCAACCAGGAAGGAGAAGCTGAGCCAAAATGTTGCGCTATGGTGCAACCATGGAAGCTCAGCTGAGCATTCCAGACCTGCCATAGCGCAAGCACAGCCCCCCCCCAGAGCAATGGATCTGCACATCCAGGGAGGCAGGCTGGGGCCCACCGCCAGCCATGCCACACATGGGCACAGGAACACACTGCAGAACCCACACCACACCGGCACACCCCAAGAACAGCATCACTGGGGGTGGGATGGATGATCCACGTGCCCATGGGGACAAGCCAACAAAGCATAGCAGAGCCCTGACACCCCAGCACAACCACTGGCAGGCGGAGAGTGCCACACACAGGGGGTTGACAACCACAGTGCACATCAGCCCCCCATGCACAGCGCACCCTGCACTGTGACCCCAAGACACCACCCATGTGCAGTGACTGGCACTGCAGGACACCATGCAGACCCCCCAGCACACGTCAGCCCCATGCAACACAGAAGCCTACAAGCCAGACACACCCTGTGCACCCAGCAGTGGGTGGCAGCAGATGGCAAGACCAACCGAAAGTCACTGCCATGCTGGAGATACCTCCCCATGCACACACATGCACACACACACACACACACACACACACACACATACCCAGGACCATACCAGCCCAGATGGCATGTACACACCTGCAACTGAGCACCCATAGCCAGCTGCAAATCAGAGACCAACACAGTATTCATATATCAAAATAGAAATGTATATTAAACATAGTGCAACAAGAACAATAAAAACTATTTACAAGGGGGGGGACGGGTACAAGGAAGGGGTGTTCAAGAGGGAGGGATTAAAAACTTGGAGAGGGAAGGCAGGGTGGTAGGGATGGAAGAAGTGGGAAGGGTAATGCGGGCTACGGCCCAGCCGGCTCCTGGTCCTCCCCCTGCTGGCGCCCCATTCCAGTCTGCCCCTGATGGCGTCCATGCCTCTGTATTGCTCACAGGATCCTGTGGCTTGCCACGCTGACCTCTGTGAGGCGACGACATCCCGCTGCATCCTCCTTAGAACCTCGAGGCCTAGGAAAATGGGAACACAGTCAATGGCTGTGACTGACCACAACCCTGAACACCACCCAACCTGCAAGCCATATAGCCCAATGTCCCGCACCTGTGATGGCATGCACCCACCCACAGTGAACATGCACATGGCCATCACAAACAGGCAGCACCAGCTATGCGCACCACTGCCCACACACACTGCCCACGTCAATCACAGTACAAACTAGGCTGGCAAGTGATGTGGCAACGTGGTGCTA
The DNA here is from genome assembly GCA_016271365.2 of Neoceratodus forsteri. Taxonomy (NCBI): domain Eukaryota; kingdom Metazoa; phylum Chordata; order Ceratodontiformes; family Ceratodontidae; genus Neoceratodus; species Neoceratodus forsteri. Next base: position 1,018,062,530 of record CM028132.1, on the reverse strand, counting down.
TGCCAGTTACACAGCTATGTGCCCAGTGCATGCCTGGACCACCAGTGATGCATACACAGACGTGCCGTGATACTGCACTGTTATGCAGGTCACCTGTGTCATGCCTACATACATGGATACATAGACAGTGTCGGCAGATAAGGCCTATGGGACACCCAGTCTGTCCATTTGACCTTGTAAGTTCACTCTGTTGTCCTATAAGTCTGTTGCCCTTACCCTGACCTCCAGAATTCCTTTATGGCTAACCCATGCATTCATAAATCCGTGACCAAGTCAGCCCCACCACTTCCTCTGGCAGGGTGTTCCACTTGTCCACCACCCGTTCTGTGAAGAAATACTTTCTCATGTTTCCTCTGAATCGTCCCCCTCCAACTTCATCCCATGCCCTCTAGTCCTGGAACATCCTTTACGTTTAAAATACTGTTTTCCTGCACTCTGTTCCCCCCTGTAAGATACTTGTATGTCCCCATCATATCCCCACACCCTCCTCCCCTCCAGGGAGTACATGTTCAGTTCCGTCAACCTGTCTGCATAGGACTTGTGATGCAATCCATGCACCATCCGTGTCGCCCTCCTCTGAACCCTCTCCACCCAGTCCATGTCCATACGTAGGTATGGTCTCCGGAACTGTACACTGTACTCCAGTGTGGGGACTCACTAGTGTTTTGTATAGTGGAATTATGACCTCCCCTTTGGTTGTGTCCCGCATGGCTGGTGGTCTTGCCCCCCCAGCATGCAATAGCATCCATGAAGTAATGATACTCACACTCCTCCAGCAGCTGGGTCTGACGCTGCTGCTGCTGCTGCTGCTGCTGCTGCTGTTGGGGCACAACACCCCGCACCGGGCCCTGGCACGCCCACGTCACCTGGCCCTGTGTCCTCCAATCCGCCTGTGGGAGACATATGTTGAGACAAACATCAGTGTGACTCAAAGCAGAGTGCCCTGCCCCAGTGAGAGTGCCTGCCCACACAGCCATAACCATCCATCGCACAGCTGCACACACTGACACAGCCCACCGTGTCCGAGCCGGCACCTATGCACAGCCACCCAAGCACACACACACCCCTACAGAGAATATAGGTGCATAGATGGTACACTCACCTGGCCTAGGCACCACGCCCCGCCTGGCACGTGAACGCAGCCGCGTCAAGAGTTCCGGCTCCCTCCGGCGGAGGTCACTGTACCGGTGCCGGCACTGCTCAGCAGACCGGCCCCGGCCAGTGACCTCCACCAGGTCAGTGGCCACTTGCTGCCACACGTGGGTCCTAGGCATGGTGAGGGGGGCCTCACCATACAGTGCCTCACAGTGGGGCTCCACCAGGGCCACCAGGTTGGCCACTTCAAGCTGGCTCCAGGACACCGCCCTCCTCCTAGCCATGGCACCAACTTTACAGCAGGCAATATGGCGCCCCGCTGCGCTGTAACCCCACGTGGAGTTGTTGCGCAATAGACCACCACAGGCCAATCGCTGTTCGAACAGGCGCGATCACTTCCATGGGCGCCGTCACCAGACAGCGCAATAGGACGCATACATGGCATGCCAACAGCGCCAGGGTCAGAGGGCATACAAGGTCACGGCATGACGCAGGTACGCACAGCGCCATAGGATGTATAGACATCCTCGCAACTGCCAAGCTGAGCACCAGTGCCACAGTGGACTATCGCACAGTAGTGCCACAGCGCCATATAGTGCCCAGTGCTGTAGCGCCACTGGCACAATGGTGGCCATGGTCTGAATCGCCTATCATGCTCAGCAGGTCTGCAGCGCGATAGACGCATGCGTAAGCTGTCTGGGCATGCGCAATGCAGTGTGGCACACAGCCACAAACCTGCGCCATTGGCTCAGCCGGACCTTCCGTATTGCGCAAAGTGTAAATACGCGATATTCAGCTGACATATGCAAATCATGCGATCAGCCATTCAAAGGCGCAGTGGCGCGATTAGCATGTCATTAAAGTTGCGCCACACCTCATTTGCATGTGTTGCGCTATAAAAATGCGACAGTGGGTTGTGCTGGCCAGATTTGGTTACTGCAGGTGAGAGGTGAGTTACATGCTGTGTGATGCTCAGGACAATGCTCATGGGCGGAGGATGATAAAGGCTGAGAGGGATGAGCAAGAAAAGGGCACTTAGAAAGGGACAAAGGGCATCCTTTCGATCAGTATCTGCCATGCGGAGTGGAAACGTGGGGGGCTTCCGCCCCCCCGGGCCGGCAGCTATGCTCATGGGGAAATGCTGTTACTGCACAGTGACAGGTGTCCACTCCACCCATACAGATCACCATGACTGACCAGAGCCAAGCCAAGGTGTGGACCGAGGCGAGGAGGAGGCCGAACTTCACGCGGCAGAGGCGGAGGCCCTCTTCCAGGCCTACCTGGAGGATGAGCCACTAGTGAGTGGACAGAGGCACCCTCAGGAATGTGCAGCTGCATGGGAGGGGTAGCTCGGGCGTCAACCTGCCGAAGCCACCAGGCGCTCCGTGCAGGAATGCAAGAAGAAGATGGGGACTGACCGCAGGAGGCTGAAGGAGAAGGTGGCAGCCTTCAGGCGGCATCGCGCTGGCACTGGTGGGGCCCACCAGTGGTGTTGCAGCTGACCCTTACAGAGGAGACACTGGTTGGGCCATGCAGCCGAAGTGCCATTGCGGGCGCATTGTGGAGGATTCCAGACAGGTGGAAGCCCATCACTGCACGGGTATGACATGGTGGTGTTGTTGGGGGGCTGTTGTTCACATGCACTCACATGTACTCTCTTTCTGTTACAGATCCTGTTCATCTTCAGGAGACGGTGGTGGTGGTGGGTCCAGACAGTGATGCAGACCTGCTGGATGTGGAGGAGGGACCATCCACCTCCGCCACCAGCCTGCAGGCACTGCAGCAGCATACACGCTGGGCCAACAACTCCGGTGTCAGTGATATGGGTGCAGGGGGTGCACAGCCTGTGTCACAGCAGTCAGGCATGCAGGTATGCCAGCATGCTGTGCCTATGGCAGTGGCACGCACCTGCACCATTGATGATAGCAGGCCTGCAATGGGCAGTGTTAGGTGTGTGTCCCATGACGGACACATGGCAGGCCAGCACGTGCCCCTGGGCCTTCCTGGTTCACACCTGTGTACTAGCATGCTGGCACAGTCCCAGGCTGTGCCTGTCAGCACTGTGGGGCAGCACCGTGGCTGTGCAGGTGTCTGGCACTGTTGTCAGCACGGAGGTGGAACAGGTGGACCTGGGGCTCAGCAGTTGGAGGGTGGCAGCAGCAGTCACACACCAGGTCTGGGGTACAGTGTCAAGCAGTGGCACATGTCACCGCCTCTGATCCGCCCATACCTGGTCCTGGCAAACAGCACCCACTCTCAAGGGGTGCTGTGCACCAGGACCGAATCCACACCCTGGGGGTCACGATGCCATTGGGGCACAGTACCCATTGGACGCGCACACCCGCCTGCTGCAGGACTCGGTACAGCTGCAGGGGCGGGTTGCAAGGTCCGTGGAGGCACTGTCTGTGTCCGTGGAGTGGCATAGCAGGGAGTGTGCTCGGGACCGAGCCGAGCTGGTCCTTATGCGGACGGATGTGACCGCTGCCATTGACAGGCTGACCCAGGCAGTGGTCTCTGTCGCGGACGCATTGGCACACTGTCAGGTGCCCCTGTACCACACCCAACACAGTGCACTCTTCCTCCCCATTCCCGGCGTCGTGCGACACCAGGCCTGTCGGCGCGGGTTCTGCTATGGGCATCCGAGCACCCCTGGTGCAAGTTTGTTTGGCAGGATGCAGACCCTGTGCGGGCAAGGTCGCGTTCACAAGTGGGACCCTGGTGGTGCACCAGCACCACCCGATGTGGCCCCTGCTCAGCCTGCCAGTGCTGCTGGGCCATGGCGGGGCCGCCCAAGCATCTGTGGTGGCCATGGGACAGTGCTACCTGACTGAGCTGTCTCCCAGTGCAGGCTCTGTCTGGTGCTGCCCTGTGTGCAATGTGTGTCATGGTGGGCAGTGCACTTCTGGGTGCTCTGCTCACCAAGCTGACACATGGACCACCTGCACACTCTCCCAACTGCTGTCCACAGGTGCGTGTGCATGATGATGCCTGCATTGCACTGTACACCAAGGTGCAAGGGTGCCCAGGTCCTGACACACGTACGTGGACAGTCCAGGTGGTGGGGGTGGTTGGTGGTGTGTGTGTTGGCAATGTCATTTCCACAGTGCTGTGCTGCTGCCCATGTATGCTGCCTGGTGTGTGTGTGTGTCCATATGAGTGCTCACCCCTCTCTGATGGTGTGTCGGTATGCCTGGAACCTTCAACTCCCCTGACCTTCATGCACGGTGTGTTCCCCTGTGTGCCTGTGGTTTGCGCATGGACAGTGTTGCCTGCACATGTCCCCTTGACTTACCTGTGTTGGGCGTAGTGCTCTTCTGCAATGGTGTCCCAGTGCAGCTGGGCCTGCTGGGTCAGTCGGGGTCCCTCCGTCCTAGGGGGCTGCTCATCACTAACATCACCGGCGCCACTGGCGTCCCCATCGCTGTCCCCCTCTTGGACCTGTACGGCTATCCCATGATCTTTGGCCATGTTGTGCAGGATGCAACAGGCCAGGAATATCCCACAGGCCTTTTGGGGGCTGTACTGTAGGGCTCCGCCGGAGGTGTCCAGGCATCGGAAGCGTGCCTTGAGCATCCCAAACACCCGCTCTATGATGTTACGTGTTGCGGCATGTGCCTCATTGAAGCATAGCTCGCTGGGGTCTTGGGCGCTGGTGCGGTGTGAGCAGCCAGGGATGGAGTGGGTATCCGCAGTCACCTGTGTGGGAGATAGTGGAGATCAGTGTCATGTCAGGTCCGTAGTGCCCATATCCTTGTGTGCCACTACCATGGCACCTGTGTCATTCCCACCCTTGCCCAGAGTTTGCATTCCATACATGTGTACTCACCCACTAGATGACCCGTGGGATGTCCCACTCTTGAATCGATGGCACAGTGCAGACTGGTGCCATATGAAGGCATCATGTGCTCCGCCAGGGTGTGTGGCACAGACATTGATAATGCGCCCAGTGGCATCACACACCACCTGGCAGTTGACACTGGAAAACCCCTTTCGGTTACGATATGCCTGGCCGTCGGGGCCAGGTGGCGTGCGAATGGCCACATGGGTGCAGTCTATGGCCCCTAGCACGCCAGGCATACGTGCTACCCTGTGGAACTCCTGCATGTTTGTTGTACGCTCTGCTGTGGTGCTGGGGAAATGGATGTACTCCGCAGCATGAGGCAGCAGTGCGCTGAGGAATTGGGTGAGGATGCGTGATGTGGCCGACTGTGTAATGCCTGTGGTGTCCCCTGTTGGCCTCTGGAAGGTGCCCGTGGCGAGCAGGCACATGCAGGCTGTCACCTTGGTCTCCACGGACAGAGCGTGACTCCGTCGTGAGGGTGCCTGCATCACATCACTGCACAGCTCGCAGAGCCGTCTCAGTATTGCCCTGTTCAGGCGGTGACCGCCCACAATCTCGGCGTCTGTGTACAGCCTGAAGCTGATGCGGCACGATACCGCCTGTCGGGGGCATACCGCCGACGGGCCCCTCCGCGGCCACGTCCCCCTGCAGCATGGTGTCTCACCCCCCTCATTACAGCTTCCATGTGGAAGCTGGCACTGTCCATGTCCCTGGCTTCTGCCTCCCCGGCTGCTGTTCCTGTGTTACCCCCGCTGCCCCCACTGCTGCTTCCACTGCACCGGGCACTCCCACTGGCCTCTCTGTCCTCCTGGACCCACTGTCCCTCTCTGCCCTTCCAGCTCCTGTCTCTCTCTCTCTCTCTCTCTGACTCTCTCCCCCAGTTTGCGGCCTGCTAGGATTCTTGCGCCACTTCCTTGAGCCTTTTATTTTGGCTCAATTCGGCTACTCTTGAACTTCCGGTAGAGCCTCTCTTGCGCATGCGCAAGTGTTGATTATCGCATTCGCACTTTATGCATGGACCCGCCCCCTTCGGTTGCGCATGCCTTCATTTCCATTGCGCTGTTGCTCAGCATGTTTTTGGTGGCGCAACTGGCCCCTTCTGAATATCGCAAAATGGTGCATTTTTGAAGTTGCGCACGCGCAACTCTATTGCGCATGGCGCAACCCTTTTGAATATCTGGGCCATAGGAAATACCCAATTACATTAATAAAAATCATTCACATATTATATCAAACCACAGATGTAAAATTTTATATTAATAGATACTGGTCCCACTCATTTGAAATGAATAATGAGGTGAGACAAGTTTGTCCACTGTCTCCAATATTGTTTCTTTTGTGTTTGGAGCCTTTTTTTTCAGAAAATTAGGGAGAGCGAGGTGATAGAGGGAGTCCAGACTTCTTACCAACATTTAAAAATAAATGTTTTTGAAGACAACATACTTTTTTTTAACTTTCTTTTCTATTCTCCTACACCCTGGGCATCCTTCAGGAGTCCCTACTCAGACATCCCCCTACTCCCAGCCTGAACCCCCCGCATTACCCTGGATCTCTCTTCCCCCAAACAACCCCAGGCAGGCTCGACTCCCGGTACCATCTCCGGGGCTGATTCCACCCTATCTCCAGCGTATGGCTCCCAAGTGTGAAGAGCCTTACCTGCTGTCATTGGGTCAGGGTCGGAAGAGAGACTGGGTGCATCTGAGCCGGCATAGGGATGTGGGCTATTCCCCTGGGGCCATCGTCATCTCACCTATGATGTAGGAGGCTTTTTCCTTGTGGTTTCCCCAGGCGATGGGTGCAATGGTGCCAGCATGCAGGCATCCCTTGTAAGCACCTGCATTGCTAATACCCAAATTTGTATCCCAAACATGTAGCACCTCCAGTCTCCACCAGAAGCCGCTAATATGCCTGGGACACCTTGGATCCCTCCCCCCCCAGAAAGAGGAGAGCAGTCCTCCAGATGTTCAATCCAACTCCCTTCCCTGCCAACCCCCAGTGCCCAGGCTCGCTCCCGAACCCAGATCACTGGTGCAGCACGAGGTGTGGCATCTAGTGCCTCAACCCTCAGCGCCACTGGGCCAGCTAGACAACATACTTTTAATAGTAAAAAATATTAACACTTCATTAAAACAAATTGAAACTTGTAGAACAATTTTCAAGAGTTTCTGGTTGTAAACTTAACAAGACAAAAATCTGTCATTATGCAAATTACAAAAGAAAGAGAAAGCATTTACCCAGAAGTTAAGAAAAATGTTACATTTGATGACAAAACTAAGTATCTATGATTAATATTAACCAGTGACCAAATTATGATGTAACACTGAATAAAATAAAAGACCAGCTTGAAAACTGGCAAAATCTGGCACTTCCTCTTTGGGGAAAATTGATGTTTTAAAAATGATGGCCATGCCATATTTTATTTATACATTACAAAATATGTTTGGGGTCCCTTCTATCTGTTGGTTCTCTAAATTAAAAAATAATCTTTAGTAAGCTTTTTTTTTTTTATAGCATGGAGGCAAAGCAAGAATACCATGGCAGAAATTGATACTGTACCAAGAAGTGCGAGTGGCCTTGGATGTCCATACCCGCTGACATATGCTATGGCGCAACATTTAGAAATTGTATGGGAATGGGAATGGGATTTCACTTCTAAAAAAGAACATAAAATAATTGATATCCTGCTGGTTAACTATAATTAAAAAAACATTAAGGTAGGTAGTATATTGTTAGAAGTTTCAAGTCGACACCACCAGATCTTATTTTTGACAACATTTATCTCTGTATTGAAGACAGCAAAATAACACTACAATAAAAAAAACTCCATAGCTATATTTCAATATATGGAATAATAATGTTTGTTGGCAAAAAGGAATCAATGCTAATATTCATCCTTCAGTTTAAAATATTATACCCAAATAGGAAAACATTTTGCTGGCTGATAAATTCTGGAATTATGAGGAAATAAATATTTATGATAATAACCAGAAAAAAATGATATATTGTAATTATTTGTTGCTGAAAAAGAAATTCTATGTCTTGTCCTCCAAGTTTGATTATCAATCTGATGCAGATTTACAAAAACTAGAAGACACAGAAGCCAAATTAATAACTAAAGGGATGGAGAAATTATTAAGTAGAATCAACCAAAATATGAGTACAACTAATGCAATCAAAAACAAAGCAAACAATAAATGAAATATGGAAATCAGAATCAAGCTGGCAGACCAACACTGGCAGAATCTAAGTATTTCTGTAAATAGGATATATATTTCAGAAGCCTGCCCAGTGGCATGGAGGGCTGAGACATCAATGCCTTACCTCTTGCCATGCCAGCGACCTAAGTTCATGGTGTGAGGAAGTCATCGGGGGCAGGCCGGGGTGGGATAAGATCGAACATCCAGAGGACAGCTCTCCTCTCCCAGGGAGGGTGGCTTGAAGTCCTGCCAAATGACTGTCCCCAGGTAGAGGCCAAGCGGTGGTGCAGTGAAGACTCCAATGTAAGGAAAGGTGCTGCAGGACCAGGTACTAGTCAGCACCTCCACACTTGTGTGGTGATGGACACACCCCAGCAATGGGGAAGGTGAGAAAAAGAGAAAATGTCCAGCAGTGGCAGAATGAGTGTTTGGCTTCTCGCAGGCTCCACACCAGTGCCCTGGAGCTTTTCCCATAAGCCAGGGACAGTAGAAGGCAAGGCCACCCGGGGAGCCAGGTGACAGGGCTGGGGGTGCGACCAGAAGGATGCCAATGTGGGAGGAGAAATAATATTATAGGGGAAAAAATATATATATTTCAGGATGAAATAAGTCAATCTAGAGGAAAATCATAGATCAGGCATACTTTACTCTGCTTAATATAGCTAGAATAGGAAAAAATAGCAATACTAATTGTTGACATGATTGCGTCATGGAGGCGAACCTGGAGCATTGTCTTTGGAGTTGCTCAAACAATAAAAAGTAGTTAGAAAAATCTAAAACCCTTTTGGAATCTATTTTGAATATGCATATTGATTTCATCCCAACAGCATTTTTGTTTAGTAATTTATTGGTCATTCAGAGTAATAAAGTACATTGTAAAAGCTTCTCGTTGGGAACAACTAAACATTTAATATTAGGAAAATGGAATGCTACTATACTGCCTGAATTTGAGGAGGAGAAATGGTGGAGTCTACTGAAAGAAACAATATGTTATGAAAAACTATGGTGGGACATCCTGGGTGATGAACAGGATAGTATAGGAGACAGCTGGTGAGCAACAAAATATAATTTTCCCCCATTGTTGAAATTATAACACTTATGATTAACTCAAAAAATATGTAGTAATATGTGTATTTATAGAATTAAAGATTGTGGTAATGAATTAGGAAGTTATCCCTGAAGCAAGTTTTAAGATGTTTATACAATGACACATGGGTGAAAATATTGTGAAATGTAACCTATTTATGCATAAAGCAGAAAATAATCCTGACTTGTATGTATGGATCATAATGTTAATAATAAACATTTATGTAAAAAAAGATCATTCTCAGCCTTTTCCCAGCTGATGTACCCAAACTGAAAAGATCTTCAAGTGGGAGTGACTTGCATTCAAAAATAGAACTGTCATTGCTATCAGATGTTCAGCCCCTTGTCCAGGAGACAGAAAAGTTGACTATGGATTGTGACATAGAGAATCAGGAACCAGAACTGGTCCTTTTAGAGGAGTAAAATAGCAGAAACCCACAGAGGCTGAGGTTTCAGACCTAGAAGAGGAACTGCTTACCACTGTGAAACATCTACCAGGCCTGTTAATCCTATTCTGAAACTCAGTTATGATGCCCCAGGTCCCTCCACAAATATTTTCCTACATGTAGTACAAAGGGAAATATATGTCACACCCAGGTCCCTTCCTTACATCTAGTTCACTGGTGCCCCAGAGTAAAAGGAATACAAAAGAAATGGAAGATGTTGAATGATGTGGTTAATCAGGAATCTTTTGTCTAGCAAGACAACAGTATAACTTACTCTGGGAGTCTATTGTCTACAGTAGCCTACTGTATATATGTTTGTTTCATGTTGGACTCTTGGATATTGTATCTAACAGCTAAGAGCAGCCATTTCTTCAGTTGGGGGAATATAAATCCTCATCAATGTGGAGCTTACCTTTGGGTTCCAGGGACTTCTATTTTTGCAGGGGGAACTATTAAGAGCTTTCAGATGACTGCAATGACATTATTTTTAGCACCTCCTGTACCATGCTGGAACCATGGTTTACATGCATATGAAAGGCAGGCAGATGCAGCCCACAGAAAGGACACTCAATAACTGCCCCAACAGCATTAAATGCCTTTTCCACCATTGTAATCTGAGCCCAATGCCTAGAGTTTTACTGAAAGGCAGGAGCACTGGAAGAGGTGACTTTTGGAGCTAATATGCTGGATCTTTGTGGCAGCTGCCATTTTGCTCACCCGAGATAGCCAATAAGGAAATGGTTCACTCATCGAGCTTCCAAAGGGCATCTGGGATGCAGGGGAACTGAGCATTCTACCATCCATTTATGAACCAGTGGCATATCGTGTGTGGACTTCAAGGATTATATGGAAATAAATGACCAGCGACTGAGTCAATGGGTACTGGAGATTTCCTGCTAAGGAAGGAGGGGTTATGCCAGAGGCTGGCAGATCTGTAAGAGATCTGGAGAGACTGGACCTGCTGTCACAGAAGAGTTCAAGCTTTGCCACCACAGATGCATCAGTTAGATGAACTGAGGGTCTAACATGCTACTTACTGGTAAAGAAAACAGGCGTTCTTATGCTAGGCAGCATGAGTGAAGACAGTGAGACTTTGATCATGAAACAAAGACAAAGAGCCGGAGAAGCCAAATTTAGGGCTACTGTTAGGGTTCTGTTTCTAAGTATTAAAGCTTTGTGACAGATTTCAAGAAGTGTTAGTAGCTGGTGTGTGTGGGTCAGTATGAAAACTCAGCAGCTGGGGTGCAGAGAGCAGCTGAAACTTCAGAAGGAAATAGGAGATGTCAGCACCTGAGAGTATGTGGAAGCAAAACTGGAGAGGTAACTCAGCTGAACAAGGGTATTACAAGAGCTAGAATGTCCGGAGGCCTACAGAGCAAGGAAGGGGCCATCCAATTGGGAATCATGCATATGATCAAGTGTTGCCCTGCTACAAAGAAAACTGCACTGTTGTTTGTGGTTTTATGTTATTTGCATTTAGCCATTGGATCTAGATCTGCAAATACCTCCATCTTAGGAAATGTCATCACCTTTCAGAGGAGTTCTAATTAATTTAGAAGTCAGTAGATAACTGGGAACAAGCGACCACTGCACAGTGTGCTTCACAATAAGCACAACCATGGAGACAAGCCATACAAAAACAAACATACTGGACTTTAGAAGGGCTGACTTTGGCAAAATGGGTGAATACCTGAGCAATACACTGGCAAAAGGGCAAAAAGGAGGGGTGGAAGAACAATCGAGAAAAATCAAAACTGCCATCATAGAGGAAACAAGCCTTTGTGTGAAACACATAAAGAAAACAAAGCGGAGTTAAAAAAACCACTATGGTTCTCAAAAGAGGTGGCGGGGAAGGTTAAGGAGAAAAAGGTTGCATTCAAAAAGTATAAGGCATCACAGAAGGAGAATGACAGGGAACTGTATCAATTAAAGCAGAAAGAAGTGGGGAAGGCAGTCAGAATAGCAAAAGCCCAAACTGAGGAAAAAATAGCCAAGTCAGTTAAGAAGGGGGATAAAACCTTTTATAGGTACATTAGGAAGCATAGAAAGGTTAAGGGAGGAATAGTGAAGATTAATAAGGGAGAGAGGAGGTGGGCAGAGGGAGACAGTGAAAAGGCAGAGATACTGAATGAATACTTTTGCTCAGTATTCACAAAGAAGATGAGGAGGAGTTACCTAAACCAGACAATAGAAGCACTTGGGTGGAGGGTTGACACCTGTCCATTTACAGAAGAAAGAGACCTGAAGAACTCCTAAAACTCAAGGTGGACAAAGCAATGGGGCCTGATGGGATTCACCCCAGAATCCTAAAAGAACTAAGGGAGGACCTGGTGACACCACTGACCACAGTTTTTAACAAATCATGGGAGGATGGGGTGGTACCTGAGGACTGGAAGAGGGCAGATGTGATTTCCCATCACAAAAGTGGGAACAAGGCAGAAGCAGGAAACTACAGACCTGTAAGTTTGACCTCAGTGGTCGGGAAAATGATGGAATCACTTCCGAAAGAAAGAATTGTTGAGTACCTCAAGGCCAGTGGGGCACAGGACCCAAAGCAGCATGGATTTACAGCAGGAAGGTCATGTCAGACGAATCTAATAGATTTCTTTGACTGGGTGACCAAAGTAATAGACCAGGGATGGGCTGTGGATATGGCCTACCTAGACTTTAGCAAGGCTTTTGACACAATCCCACACAAAAGATTAATAATCAAGTTAGCCAGCTTGGGAGTGGGTCCCAGGGTGGTAGTCTGGGTTGCAAACTGGCTGCACAACAGGACACAGAAGGTAATAGTGAGTGGCACACATTCCAAAGAAAGGGGGGGTCACTAGTGGAGTACCTCAGGGCTCAGTACTTGGTCCAGTCCTCTTTAACATCTTTATAGGTGACATTGCAGAGGGTCTGGAGGGAAAGGTATGCCTCTTTGCAGATGATACAAAGATCTGTAACAGAGTTGATGTACATGGGGGGGGTAGAAAGGATGAGAAGGGACTTGGCAAGATTGAAGGAATGGTCAGACATATGGCAACTTAGATTCAATGCGAAGAAGTGCAAAGTAATGCACCTGGGAAATAAAAACCCAGGAGAAGAGTACACAATAGCAGGGGAGGTACTAACAACAACAAAAATGGAACGGGACTTAGGGGTAGTCATATCGGATGATCTAATGGTGGGTAAGCAATGTGAGAAGTCTGTGAGGAGGGCCAGGGGGATACTGGGATGCATAGGAAGGGGCATCACAAGTAGAAAAAGGGAAGTGGTTATCCCTCTGTACAGACAGTTGGTGAGACCCCATCTGGAGTACTGTGTGCAGTTTTGGAGACCTCATCTACGCAAGGACATAGATAAGATGGAAGCAGTCCAGAGGAGGGCAACTAAAATGGTGCAGGGTCTGCATCTGAAATCATATGAAGAGAGATTGAGAGAGCTTAATATGTATACCCTTGATGAAAGGAGGGACAGGGGGGACATGATGAAACATTCAAGTACCTCAAGGAATCAACAAAGTCCAGGAGGGTAGCATCTTCAGAAAAGAGATGTGTAAGAACAAGGGGACACAATTTAAAGATAGAGGGGGGATGGCTCGGGGGTAATGTGAGGAAATCTTTTTTCATGGAGAGAGTGGTGGATGCATGGAACTGCCTTCCTAGGGAGGTTGTTGGGGCTAAAACAGTGGGGGAATTCAAACATGCATGGGACAGACACAAGGCAATTGTAGTGGGTTGTGGCAGGAAGTAGGCTGTTGGTTAACTAGAATCTGCAGCTTATCCAGTAGGTAAGGAAATGGGCAGACTGGGTGGGCCAAGTGGTCCTTATCTGCCGTCAAAGTCTATGTTTCTATGTAAGTATGTTACTCCTGTTCATTTAAAGCATACCATGGTCAGCCAACCCACAGCAACCTCAATGGACCTGCAGTGATTTGTCCCTGGGTACCCAGGAAGTGTGCAAATCCATCCCTGGTACAAGGTGAGAAAATGGTAGGGGCTTCCAGTATAGGAGGACCATCATATGGGGTACTGCACTGTGGTGTGGGTGTGGGCTGATTGCGGGCTGCACATAGTTGGGCACAGTTAGTGGCAGCGAAGGGAAATTTACTGTAGTTTAGTTACACCTTCTAAAGGCTTGAATAATTGTGGCCACGTGGGGAAGATCATACCGCCTGGTAGGAATGTAAGCCTAAGGTGGCTGCATAAAGAATTATCCAAAAATAATTGCTGACATCTTTGCATGTAGTAAAACCTGACTGGCTGAGGCATAACCAATCATTTTTTTTGTAGATAGGCAAAGGCATCAGCATTTATTCCTGGCATTTCCAAAGCTTTCACTGAACAGAGTGGGTATCTCTGCATGAGGTGGACACCTTTCTTCATTTGACAGGTGCATTGAAAATTATATATTTCAGTGCACTGGGGAGAAGAGGGATGTATGAGACAGAGGAGTAGGGTGGGGGATTCTTCTTCATGATCGTGGTTGGATCAGGCAGGAGGAGGTGTGGGGGATTATTTTTGGTGTGCAAGTGGGGAAATACATAGACTAACTTTACATGTAAAATACATTAGTTCATGTACTTGGCTACAAAGTTCACTCAGAGGGACGTGGAGGGTTTGGTTCACTACAGTGGGTGGCAGGGTGGTAATAAAAAAATGTTCAAGGGGTCTCTGTGGACAGAGGGGGTTGTTGATGGCACAGTGGGTGGGGTGGAGATTTTAACAGTGTTGGGCTTTTTAATACGTACTGGGCTAGGGAAGTAGGCACAGCCATCTGGAACTTTGAGAAGCTTCATGAAGTTACCTGACTTCACACCAGCTTCACAAGGAAAGTTTAAATTCAGTTCATCTCTGATTAGGGCCACTAAAAATGTTCTCTGGGTGGAGGCACTACATATTTCTTTCTCTATGGTTACAACTCATCAGCCCCACTGGTGAATGAGAGAAGAAATTTGGAGCCACAACAAATATCCATGGCAGCCTGGTGGTATTGTAAGGTAGTAAGTGACATCTTGCCCCCAAAGGCCATTAGGAAGGATATCCACCCCACAGGGAATTTGCAATCAGCTTATGAATTTTTCCTGATGCATGCCATGTTTTTATTTAATTGCTTAGCTAGCTGCAGTACCACACTTATTCCCCCATTTAAAGTTGTTACTGATCATTACCCCCAGGTAATTTTCTTAAGGGTGTCAACAATCTCCATGTTGTTTAGGTAGCATATTATTATTAGTCTTCTTATCTAGATGCATTGCTTTGCATTTTTATAATATTGAAGTTCAAATGTAATTTTTCTGCATATGTTCCAAGCATGTCCAGATCCCTAAGCATCTCTTGATAAGATGTTGACTATCCTGCTTTTAATAAGATTTCAGTAATGTAGCCTGGAACTGACTTGAGCTAATACCAACATTTGATTATGCATGGGATTTCTTCAGACATACATTTATAGAGATTTGTAACCTGATATGTGCCCTAAAAGTTCAGTGCACACATTAAAATAATAGTGCACTTTGGTAATGCTACTCAGTACATTTGACTAAATGTAGAAGCACAGACTCTGGGCATGGGCACATCTAAACAAACCTCCCCCCATATTGGTCCAGTTACAGGAGCCCATAGAAATATTTATCCAAGGACTGAAGTTAGGTCTTCAATGTCACATTTCATTAAGAATAAGCTATTTGCCTCACAGTTCTTTAATTCTTATCTTTTCTGCAAATTGCTAAAAACTCTTAACAAGTCACATGCCTCTGGCTAGGGATGGGTGAACTGCCTTGGCACAGTTCCAAACCCCCTGGACCAGGCCGACTTGGCTCTGACCATAAAAAAGTAGCCATTAGTGGCTCAACCTGAACTGCCAAGTTGTCCTGGTTCAGAAGTGCGATCCTGTCTGGAATAACACTCTCACCACCAGTACTGCATGAAAAAGGCAGCACAGGGTGCAGAAATTTTTGGGGAAAAAAAACCTTTTTTCCCAATGTCTGACGATTACTCCAGAGTACATGGGCCGTCACATGACCAGCAAAGGTACACCCTCATGATCCTGGGGAACTGAAGGGAAGCAATGAGAGTCTCTTTTCTGTGACTGACTCATGTTCTAGACAATCTGTGTCAGCCACCACAGGACATCCCTAGAAAACAGTGTATTGAGTTCATGTGGGGCTTTGCATTCAACAGAGACAGGTGTGTGTGTGTGTGTGTGTGTGTGTGTGTGTGTGTGTGTGCAGAGAGATTTCCAGTTAAAAAAAAAACAGCAAAATGTTTTTCACTTTGTTAGAGATGGATGGAGAGAAAGGGAGACTAGAGAGACCAACACATTCAACAGCAGAGTGCAAACATCGCAGCACATTGCTGAGTAGTCTGTAAAAAATAACACTTTTTCCTTTTCATTACAAAGAGAGACAAAAAAGTAGAGACAGAGAAAAAATAATGAATTTAACAGCAGAGTGCAGAGTAGACTAGAGCAGAGTGCAGACATTGCAGACTCCCAAGTAAAAAACAAACAAAAAAAACACCCATTTTTGTTCTTCAGAGAAAGAGAGGGAGACAGAAAGACCAACCAGTTCAAAAGCAGACAACAGTAGAGTGCAGAAAAAAAAATTAAGGGGAGCAGATCCAGACAAGAAAGGAGGATGCTGTCTGAAGGTTATAATGCCTCAGTAATTTTGAGGGGGGGAAGGCTTACAGTGCCACACAGATTTTGAAGACGGTGTCACCCACATCTCAGACTTTGTGCTGCCCAGCTCAGTGCTACCCTGAAAGGTCATGATGCCATAAACTCTGAGCTGCCCTTCACTGTGCTGCCCTCACAGATCATAGTGCCATAGACTCTGTGTTGCCCATCTCTGTGCCTGAACTACTACTTGGTCATAGTGCCATACAGATTGTGAAGAGGATCACGTCTCAGACTCTGTGTTGCCGATCTCTGTGCCTGAATCAATACTAGGTCATAGTGCCATATAGCTTGTGAAGGTGGGAGTCATGTCTCAGACTCTATATTGCCCATCTCTGTGCCTGAGCAACTATTAGGTCTTATTACCATAGTGTAAACTCTGTGTTGCCCATCTCTGTACCTGAACCACCACTAGGTCATAGTGGCATACAGATTGTAAAGGGGAGGTCACATCTAAGACTCTGTGTTGCCCATCTCTGTGCCTGAACTACTACTAGGCCATATACCATAGCGTAGACACTGTGTTTCCCTACTCTGTGCCTGAACTCTGCTAGGTCATAATGCCCACTATTTCCTATGAATGTCATGTAGTGGCAGACACACAGGATTGGCAAGAACAATAGTCATTTTATTTTATTGCTGATGGCTGCTTGCTGACCGTGAAAAATGACATGAAAATACAGAAGCAATTTTTTTTTAAAAAAGGTTAAATTGTATTTTTTTTTAACAGAGGGATCTAAAAGAATAATACTGATGCATTTGTCATACTCAAATGGAATAAAATAGGTGTACAATTCATCAAAGTAAATTAGAACATTTTGAAAAAAAAGAATCAGAGTTGGAATCAGAACTGGGTCACAGCTGACCCTCTCATCCTTACCTTTGACATTGCTGCTTCCTTTATTATCAGTGTTAGTCATGTGAATGCTCTTGAAGCTGTAGTCAGTGAATAAAACAGACAATTCATAGCCTCAAGTGACATGTTCAATATCTTAATAATCTTTTAGTGCTCAGCAATTTTCTCAACACCAATCCCCTCAACTGTCATTAGCCAACCTTCTCATTCAAAGAGGCTCTACACAATGATGTACCTCAAGCACTTTTATCCCCTCCAACCTACTGTATAGATCTTAATGACCTTAACTAATTACAGAGATATGCAAACTATGTTATGTATTCTCCCCTGACCTTTTTGTTTAATTGGTCCCTCAATGAAGGCACTGTCCTCCCAGGATGGAAAGCATCCCCTACTGTTTCCATCTATAATGCTTGATCACACAATTCCATAATTAACTATACTGTAGATCCATGTCTGTAATTCCCACAATCTCTAAAATGTTAGAAAAAATAGTTGATAAGCAAATCTCTGTGTGTCTTTCTCTGATCTAGAGCTACTAAATAAGAATCTAACACCTCTGCAGTATTGACTGACTTTACTGCTGTTTTCTACGGTATTTCATCTGCTGTAACCTTTGCAACTATTGTAACCTTGTTATAGCTACTGAATATTGCATAAATAGGACACCATTTTAAATGAGCCTTTCTCAATGGTTACAATGGTTACTCCTTTTCTAAATTGATTACATATTTTAATTGATTGATTTGTATCAATTTGCAATTAATTTTTACCATGACAGGGACACAGAGCTGTGAGAACTCATGTCCTGATGCACCCTGGGGTTGCATGGAAAGGTTTAATTGGTAGAAGAGATGTTGTATAGGACACTGGAAAAAAATACATCTCCTACTCTTATGATAAGTGCCATTGGATCTTTAACTTGCACCTAAACAGCTACCAGAGCTGGGTAGACTAGAATTTCTTTTAATGTCTCATATTATTTTTTTTTTTTTGAACTTGCTGTTTTTCCGCCTTCCCTGCCCCCTACGCTCTGCTTCTTTGGGAGCGCCTGGCATCTGCCTCAGTTCCTTCCATGCCTGGAGCCCTACGGTGGTTCCCCCATGTAGCCTTGGATCTACCCCCCAGGCGGGGACGAGGTTGGGGCCAAGCACCCCGAACTAACATTACTTTGTCGGGGCCACCGTGTGGGACAGGCAGGGGACCATTGAGGTCTGTGCTGGCGCTCCATCTACCTGGAGCAACCGAGGTGTTTTTCCCCTGTTCTCTGGGTGTGCCAAGTGCCCTGATGTCAAGGCAGAGCTCCGCTGACGTCTGGCATGCCCAACCCTCCTGGATTGGTCCGGCCCTTGCTGTACCCCTGGCCTCCACCTGGGGTCAGTCAAGCTCCGGATCTTGTTCCCATCTCCATCCCTGGAGAAGGTGAGCAGTCCCACGGATGCTCAGCCTTCTCCCCCCAGCCAGCCCTCCAGCTCCCCGGGCTCAGTCCTGAACCTGGGTCACCAGCATCAAGAGCGGTAGCACTACCGCCGCGATGACAGGCTGGCTATTAATGTCTCATATTAATGATGGCACTTTGACAGAACAGCACCGCCTAGTGCTACACTGCAGTGTCAGTGTTGGGTATCGGCCCAAACATCTAGTGTAGGACAACAACATATGACTTTCCAGTCTTTCAGACCCATAGGTAAGTGTGCAACCTATTGAGGCATGTATACTGCTAAAGGAGACGCAATCACCCTTCAAATGTTGGTGTCATCAGCTAACTTAGCAACCCAGCTACTGGGATCCAGTCTCCAGACCATGTACTGCATGAATATGTAGAAGGATGTTGGCTCCAATGCAAACCCCTGGGGGATTTCACTGGCCACGTGTTTCCATGTAGACAGATTATCATTTATTATGACACTTTGTCTTCTGTCCTGCAACCAGTTTCAAAGTCATTGTATTACGTAACCTGAATCATTCTGTTTTCTATACAAGGTGTTGAAGCCAATGGTAATCATTTTCTTCCACACTGCTCATTTTTTTCTCCAAATAAAAGAATGCCTGTAGATCAGGGAGTACTGTCATAGATTACAGATAATATAATTGCCCACAGTACTATGTAATAGGTGCATATGTGAAATGTTATATTTATTTAAATCATGTTTTGATTGCCAACTCACATTTCCTGTAACCCTTGTTCAGTTTCTTTGAGACGATGGTCATATCTTTTAATTCCCTTTCCTTCTTTGGGTGGACCATGACCCAAAGATATGTTAACATTCTCTTGGGGACCTCTTGGCCTGTGCTGCCACAGTAGCTATATGACCCATTGGGCAGGATTTTATAAGCAAGTTACAGCTATATGACTCCTGATTGTGAGATGCAACTGTGTCCCAGGAAATGCCACAAAATGTAATTTTTATATATTTAAATGTTTTGGCATATTTCAATCAATCAGTCAATCAATTTTTATTTAACCAGGAATAACACAATTGAGCAGGCTCTTACAAGGTGGTCCTGAGTGGGCGTAGTAGAGGAAAAGGCATTTCAATACATACACTGTTTGAGTGCAATAACAATAGACATTTCCAACAGAGTGGTCTGGATAAAATGACAACAGAGGTAAGGGCATTTCAATAGAGGAAGAGCATTTCAGTATACGCAATGTTTGAGTGCAATAACAAAAAAAAAAACAAAAAAAATTCTAACAGAGAAGGTCTATATTACAGAACAAAAAGCAACCTTAAACTAAACTATTTGCTATAAACAAATGTAAGATATAACTGTTTAATGAAGGGGGAAAATAAGGAATAAAAAGATATTTGACACACTACAACAAAACTGGGTACAGATAATCACATGCTTGGTGGGTGATGCAACACAGAGCAGGCATCATTCAAGAGATTTGAGTGCAGTTTATGTGTAACAGTTACTTTCCTCCTGCAAGGAGCAGTCCAATGGGGATTTAAAGGTTTGCACGCAGGTAATATTAGCAAGTTTCAATGATTTCTGGAGGGTATTCCATATAGTTGAGAGAGTATGGCTGACTGCTGATTCACCATAGCAGGATCTTACCCAGGTATATGCTTAAAGAGTTCAGTGTGTGTATAATAGTACTATAATGTATGATAGAATGCTGTTAACTTTAGGAAATCATCATTTCCTAAGGTTGTTATACCATCAATTTGATGTAGTAATGTTGTTACCCTATCGATGCTACGTCACATTGATAGGTTAACATCAGGGATCGGTCTGCGCATGTGCGTGCCTGTTTTTACTCTCGGGAACTGATGGATGCAGGCAGCGGTAAGGGAAGGACTGAATGGCCACAGCGGTGATTCTATTTCATAAAGTAAGGAGCCGTTTTCCCTTTTTCTTGGGACCATACACTATAAAAAACAATGTATGGTCCTTCTATTCGCAACTGGTTAATGTCAACCGTCTCGAGGTTTCCATGGCGATGTAAACCTCTCAAGCTTTGCTCTCGAGGTATACATGGTCACCCTGGCAACCTCTCGATGGTTAACAGACCGGTTACTGATAAAGGACCACACATTATCCTCTATATGTGTATAATAGTACTATGTATTCTGAGTTTTTTAAATGTATGTTGTTTAAAACAAAATAAAAGTCTATTATGGAAAAAAAAAAAGAGTTCAATGATATAGGGAGGAAGCTTGTTAATAATAGCTCTTTAGGACCATAACGTGGCATTTTTTAGCCTCCTGGTATGAAGCGAGGGCCAGCCAAGCTGTGCATAATGAGAACAATGGTGAGTTTTACAAGGGGCATTGGTGATAAATGTTAGTGCTCTATGATAAAGTGTGTCTAGTTTAACAAGAGCTGCTTTGGAACAATGACTAAAAAGAAAGTCAGCATAATCAATAAGGGGAAGGATGTCCATGCTCCACCTAAAGAGGAATGGCACAGATAAAGTCTTAACATTTTAAACACAGAGAAGATGAGTGCAAATATGTCTGGACACCGTTCACTCTTTCAAAAGAGATGGAGACCCTAATATGCCTTATTAACACTCTCATAACTAATAGCTTTTTTTCATAAATAGCTTTTTTTATAGGTAAACTGTCACATTTGTCACAGTTTACCTGCTTTTCCACTACTAGAGTCAAACACGTGACAAATGATTCACTTTTGATACAAGCAGTACTTAAACCTAAAGGGTAGACTACCTTCCAGGTGGTTTTACTTATGGGCACAAAGTACTGAGATGAGGCATAAAAGTGCTACAACTTGGCATTGTCTGTATAAAAATTATGCTCCACTGAGTTCTGAAAAAGACCGAACACATCGTGGTTTGTTGTTTTCTGCCTTTTGTGATTATTTGTGATGCTGTTTGGCATATAAATAAATATCCGTATATTCTGATTCATGCCACTGGTTACTCAGTGACAAGATGCAGTATGCAGAATTCTTCAGAAATACTGCCACCATGTAAAGTCAATGGCAGTTAATCCTATATGCAGTAATCTATGACTCAGCATTGCATCCTTGTGGGCTCCGTTGTGTATCTGGATGTTTTGGAAAATATCACAGAAATCCATTTGAAATGAATGGTGATTTCCTGTGATATAACCTGATATATTTGCATATTCTGCCTCATGTCACTGGTTACCACTGTTTGAGTGATACAATGAAGATTACTACATTATAAGCCCAGAAATAGATGCAGGGGGGTTAACAGTCTTTTTTTTTATTAAATATGCTTTACTGAAGATTTACAGACTAGAGATGAAAAAGAAAAAAACACTTACATACTACAGTCATAATAAATAATAAAGAAGAAAAAGAGAATAAAAGTAAGAAAAAAATATATACATAAAAGGAGCCATGCAGAAAAACATTAACTACCCCAAAATTCCCATTCTGTTCCTAAATATTGAATTACACTCCTCCCTACCAACGCAGACCAGACTGCTAACCAGTATCGAACAGAAATCACAAATAATAAGTGTACAAATCTAGTGTCCCTTAAAATGAAAAATATAGTAGAAAAGTGAAAATAATACAGCATGGACTGCATGTCCACTATCCACTCCAATCAAAGATGCGCCTAAATTAAGATAAAAAGCTAATAGTTATGAGAGTGTTAATAAGGCATATGAGTCTTCATCTCTTTTGAATGTGAATGGTGCCCAGACATACAGTATTTGCAGTCATCTTCTCTGTGTTTAAAATGTTAAGACTTTCTATGTGCCATTCCTCTTTCTGTAGAGTATGGATATTCAGCCAATGTCTCAAAATAATTAACTTAGCAGCAGCAACTTAAGCTACATGCCCTTTCCTAGGTCCCCATATTCAACAATGATAGAGCTCTAAAAGACAGATCTATGGAGTAAATGCATCCTGAAGACCCAGAAATGGATCTAGAGAACTCTGATTCTCCTTCCAAAACAGGATTTTTTAGGTTTAGTTCACAAACAGGGAGGGTAGGATTTTAAAAGGTACCACCCAAGATGGACGTGAAGCTCTTTTCAAAGCGGAGTGTGTCCAAATCTGTTAGACCATCTATTAGAAGGCCTAACAGTGATCAAAGTTTGTGCCAAAATACAGGCATACTTGCATCTCAACTGGTATCACTTGCATCCAAACTAGACGCACTTGTGTCCAAACTGGATGCAACTCACAGTTGCATCCATTTTCAGCTGCAAATTCAGATATTTTGTTGCAAATGGACAAACTTCTAAAAATATCAATAGCACTGCCAAGATTCAAGTAAATGATGCAAACTCAAGTGCAGCATACATTTGCCTCTGCAATTAGCCCTCTGATATCCACCCCCGAGAATTTTCATGAGGAGACATATTGGCCAATTATAGAGCACAGGTGCTTACTTCATAAGTAGCGAGGAATTCTGCCATCATAATTAAGAGTAACATTTTCTTATATAACAAATCGGTATACCATGGGATCATGGCAAAAGTAGAACAAATACCTTATACAAATCCAGAGTAAGTCATAGTGAAAGGTAAATGGCTACAATAAGTAAATGAGAGTATTAGATGACTGTGCAGAACAGCAGCTTCTGTGAGCAAACAACAATACACCAAGATCTCCAGAGGGCATCCTCAGTTGGGGGCATTTCCTGTCACCTGGTGACTCCATAAGCAGATGCCCTTATGCCCTGAACCTTGTGCTATGAACCATTGATTGGAGGACAACTTGGACCTAATAACAGTTTAAAAGGAAGGTGTAGGCCATGCCCTAGATCCTACAGCCAATTTGGTTGCCAGCAGACCGCATGACACTCCAGGGTCTGTCTCATGCCAAAAGGTGCCACAGTCAAAGGCTGAATCGGCAGTAGTGGAAGGGGGGTTATTCTTACTAAGCACACCCATCAGATGGTCTCTCATGTTTACCATTTTAAAATCTGAGCTCATGCTGCTAATAGTTATGAGAGTGTTAATAAAGCTTATGAGTCTTCATCTCTTTTGAAAGAGTGAATGGTGTCCAGGCATATTTGCAATCATCTTCTCCATGTTTAAAATGTTAAGACTTTCTATGTGCCATTCCTCTTTATGTGGCATATGGACATCCGGCCAATGTCTCAAAATAACTAACTTAGTGGCATCAGCAGCAACTAAGGCTATATCCCCTTTCCTGGGTTCCCATATTCGACAGTGATAGAGCCCTAAAAGACAGATCTATGGAGTAAATGCATCCTGAAGACCCAGAAAAGGATCAAGAGAACTCTGAATCTCCTTCCAAAAGAGGCTTTTTTAGGTGTAGTTCACAAACAAGAAGGGCAGGATTTTAAAAAGGTACCACCCAAGATGGACATGAAGCTATTTTCAAAGTAGAGGTGTGTCTGAATCTGTCAGACCACCTATTAGAAAACAGTGATCAAAGTTTACATCAAAATACAGACACACATGCATCCAAACTGGTATTACTTGCATCCATACTAGATGCACTTGTGTCCAAACTGGATGCAACTGTGAGTTGCATCCATTTTCAGCTGCAAATGCAGATTTTTTGTTGCAAATGGACAAACTTCTGAAAATATCAATAGCGCTGCCTAGATGCAAGTGTATGATGCAAACAGAAGTGCAGCATACATTTGCCTCTGCAATCAGCCCTCTGATATCCCCCACCCTGAGAGTTTTCACAAGGAGACATATTGGCCAATTATAGAGCATAGGTGCTTACTTCATAAGTAGTGAGGAATTCTGCTATTATAATTAAGAGTAACATCTTCTTTATATAGCAAACTTCAGGGTCTGGCTCATGCCAAAAGGTGCCACAGTCAAAGGTTGACTCAGCAGTAGTGAAAGGGGTTATTTATACTAAGTACACCGCTCAGATGGTCCCTCATGTTTACCATTGTAAAATCTGGGCTCATGCAGCTCCAATGAACTTTTTACATCTCAGCACTGGACAGGAGTATGTAATGTTCTAGGGCCTGAAACCCAATTAGCTGCAAGCCAGTTGTCTTTACCTCCAGGGTCTGGCTTGAACCAAAAGTTTCCAAAATTCAGAATCAGGTCAGAAGTGGTGGAGAGAGGACTCTTCCATCTGCCCACACATACTCAAAAGGGCCACCTGTTTGGTGGCAATAAGCCTGGGTTCCCCACGGCACCAATGAGCTATTTAAAGCCTGAGTTTGGGCAGGATTGGATATTGTGCAAAAGCCAGCAGACTGACTGGCTGCAGGCCAAACAAAGGAACATCTGGGGTCTGATTTGTGCAAAAAGGCCCCAATGTGCTGGGATATAGACAGAAATAGTTAGTGGAGAGGCAGAAAGGATGAATTTGGGATGCTGGTACCTTTAGGTGCCAGTGATCTGGCTATCCAGTCTCTGGAAAAGTCAAACTGAAGTTCCAGAAGCTAGGAGATGAACTGAAAGCAAACACAACCTCCCTGTCTTTTTCAGAGGCCCATACTATGTGTGTCAAAGTTAAATACAATGGGAGGCAAGCGAAAACAGAGGCATTTAACAAATGGCTCAAGAAGAGGTATCAGTAGTGTGTGTGGGAAAGTGAGAGGTCTTTTGGTATGGACAGCTGTTTAAGGGGGATGGCTTTCAACTGAAAAGAGAGGGCACCAGTGGGCTTGGGCAAAACTAGATGTCTGTATAGGAGGACATTTAAACTAAGAAGGGGCAGACTGATGCTGGGGGATGTAACCATCTAGGATGGAAAGGATAAGTGAAACCAGACTTGGATTGCCCCAGAAATGGGGTCTAGAAGAAGGGAAAAAGGACTTCATTCATATTGTTATGGGATTGTGTTTCTCTTGTGTTCCTCTTGTATCTGTGGTACCTAAATGTAATTTGACTCTGTGTATACACTCTGTTAATTGATGGCTCTGTACATATTTTGTGCCTTGGATTTGATGAGTTGGTGACTGTGGCATACTAATGTTTTAATACAATGATTTGATAGACTGGTTGAAGTGTCCCAGGAAATACTGGGAGGGTCAGCCAAGTCAAATTCTATAAGCTTGCACATGTAGTTAAATGGCCCGTTTTACAAGGACGGCTGTCTGGGAAATAAACATGATCTGTTCTTGGGGATCTACTGGCAAGGGGCCACCCTGGAATACTGAAACTGTTGACAATCATTTGATGCCAAAAGCAGAGAAAGTATGGTTATCTGAGTAAATCTGTCTAGTGATAAAACAGGGCAACTGAGATTTTCCTATTGATGAGGGCCCAGTTTCCAGCAAAAGCCTGTATAATTCTGTTACAAACAAAATGTTTTTATTTGCAAGAAGTATGTCCTAGTGAGAAAGGTAGAGAGAAAAAGCTGTGTACTGAAACGTGGGAGTTTTCTCTACAAAAGGTGGACCTCATGGTGTGCCAGGAGGATTGGGTCAGTGTGTACTAAAGGCTCTACAATGCCAGTTCGAAAACACTTTCATCGATCGGCATCACAGCAACAGAATTTAAGTCAACTACAAGTTGTGGCTGACATAAATCTCGTTTGTCTCCTGGTCTATTTTTCTATCAGGGGGTTTTGCCCCTGAACACCAGATGTGGGGTGCTCTGCTCCCTGCACTAGCCATACTAATTATAATTGACTCCAAGTTGGAGTTAATTTGGGGAGGGGGTGCAGGACTGGGAGACAGTGTGCCCCTGTCTCAGGTGCACCATCACAGCCACCGGTTGATGAGCTGTCAATTTTGTCTACAGCGACATAGGTCACTGTGTTGGTGTCTCTGTGGGGGGGGGGGTATACCTGTACTGAACAGGTTGACTGATGGTATGAGACTGGAAGGAGGGAACTCTGATGTGTGCTCAAGTTTTCTGAAGACAAGAGCCTGTGTTATTTCCATATCTTTACCTGTAAGTTTGACCTAGCCACAGGAAAGCTAAGCTTGCATTTTTATAGTTTAACTCCTATTATTTTCAATGTTTTCTCCTGTAAGTACTTTTGTTCTATTTTGGTGATTGTGTAAGTGTTTTGTGTAAATAAAGTAGTTCCTATTTGGCACACTATACAGACTGGCTGTGCAGTTTAATAAAATGGGTGCAGTTTGAGAATTTCTGGGGTAGCCATTATTACGAAGAGGGATACTAAATCTAATTCAAGTAATTTGAAAAACACATTCTTTCCTGACACAGGGAATGGAGTGTAGTGAAGTTTTATAAGACAGAACCCACACTTCACCTGGGATTTGAACAATCGGCCTTGGTTGGATCCAGGGGGACTGGTGACTGGGTTCAGATTGTCCAGGTGTCCATGGTGCACAACCTTTGCTGAGGGACGGGTGAGGGAGCAGGAACATGGTGAGGAGTGAACACGGATGAAGGTCTGTGGTAGCCAGCTGTAAGAGGTGCACTTGTTGCAGTGTGACTGGGTGGGTTTGTCTCATCTGATGGCAATGTATTGGTTCTGTGTGAATCATGCCAGTACCAGCCAGCACTTGATGTTTACTTGAAGGGTGCTTGTGTAGTGTACACTGACCAGTCATAAAAACAAAGTGCACAGGAAAAACAGGTTTCTTTTGTTGCTTTCTACCTTTATCGTCAGGAGCAGTCACTGGTCAGGATAATGGCAGAAGAGGTGTCAATCAGTTATAAAATGTTAAGATCTGAACAGCTGCAAACATTGTGCACCAAAAAGGACATTAACCATGAGTCACTTTGTAAAATGCAGCTCATAGAGGCTCTGCTTAAAAAGGACCAGGAAGAAGAGGAGGTCCTCAGAAAACAAGCTGTGGTTGAGGAGTACCCCCAACCATCAGTAGACCCCTATGAGAAGGGTGTGCTGACTCAGGAGGACAATGCAGATCTGACACAGCAGCAAACAGAAGCCAGTACAACAGTAGCCCACAAAGCAACCAGGCACAGCAAAGGCAGCAAACACTACAGGAGAGGCAGTAGCAGCCACTGCAAAAGGACAAACCAAGAACAGAAGATGTTGAACTAGAAAAGCTGAGGGTGCAATTCAAATGGAACAAGATGTAGAAGGAGTCAGAATTCCAGCTGGAAAGGATGTGGATGGAGGCAGAAGAGGCAACAGCACAGCACAGCACAGACACAAACTTGTGATGGCAAGATGATATCAGCAGCCTTCAGAATGGTAAAAGGGGTTGAGAACAAGGGGTCAGCACACAGTCCTCAACCAAAATCTAAAATGTTTCTTCACTTTAAGGAATGAGATGACTTAGATACCTTCCTTTGCATATTTGAGAATATCTGTATATAGTCCAAACTGGACTAGGGAACGTGGGCCCTCAGTCTAATCCCCTTTACTATCTGGAAAGGCTCTTGATTCATTTTCAAAAATGAATGCACAAAACAGTTATGATTATGATACACTTTAAGAAATGTTGTTAAAATGTTATGAAATGACTGTTGATGTGTATAGATTGAAATTTCCTAGATTTAAAGAGCAGGGGCCAGATATTCAAAACTTTGCCCAGTGGGCAAAGTGATTGCACCCCATTTGCCAGGGTTTGTACCTGAGCACAATATTCACTGAGTGCAGTTTTTCACTAAAAGGGTTAGCAAGCATGCTAAAAATTAACATAGGTAGTGGGCAAAAAGAAGGTTGGGAACATGAATCCCGAGGCAGAGTAATATTCAGTCTGTTAGCACTGCACAAAGGGAATACCACAGGCCACTTTATGCTGCACAATCACCACTGAGGAGAAGCCCAACTTACTTCAGGCAGCCCTCATGGCCAGCTAAGCCATTTTAGCCAACAACCACGTTGGCAGTTGGGGGAGCACACCTGTCCCCTTGTGTCAAGTAGCACACCCACCCTCTGATCACTGGCCCCATTAAAAGTTTATGTTTCCCTAGTGTCCAGTGGTCCCCTCCATCCACTGATACCACCCCCATTAGAATTCAAGATATCCCAGGTGTCCATTGGTCCCCCATCCACTGATCTCCATCCCCATTATAATTCAGCACTTCCTTGGTGTTCCGTGGTCCCCCATTTTTCGACCCCTGTCTCCAGTAAATTTAGAAATTCCCTGGTGTCTAGTGGTCCCCCCATCCTCTGATACCTGTTCCTGGAAAATTTAAATAGTCTCTGGTGCATAGTGGTCCCCACCGCCCTCTGATCCTTGGCCCAAGTAAAATGAAAAGAGTCCCTGGTGCCCAGTGGTCTCCCCCCACACCCGATCCATGACTCCCATAAAATTAGATATCCTCCGGTGCCTAGTAGTCCCCCTTCCCCCTGAACCCTTTCCTTAATACATGTAGATATTCCCTGCTGCCTAATGGGCCCTCATCCTCTGATCCCTGTCCCTGGTAAATTTAGATATTTCCTGGTGCTTAGAAGTCACTCCCACTCCTGTCCTCTGATCCCTTCCCCAGGAAATGTTGATATTTCCTGTTGCCCAGTGGTTCCCCTACCATCTGATCCCTGGCCAGTCATAATGAAAAGAGTCCCTGGTGCATAGTGATCCCTCTCATCTTTTTCTTTTACATGAATCACATAAGCAAAATGGAGCACAAACCAGGGGTGGTCATTTAAAGGCTAATTCTTCTTGACTCCTTGCAGTTCCAATAGATCAGAGAAAATCTTTCTTTGTGGTTTTTCTTTAGAAATTGTAGTTTGTTTTATTCAGTGTAGCACAATAAAAGCATATAGGCATACAGACCTAGCCCAGTCCTGACACAGTCAGACACCAACAAATCCCAGCACTTCACCACACAGCCTTCCTCAAGGGTGCATGATTTCAACCTCAACTCATACATTTAAATACTCTTACAACCAGGTACAATAAATTATTAAATATTTCATTATTTGGAAGAAGATAATTTAACAATCTGAGCTAGTTAACAATCAAAATGAAGCACATAGATAGCTAACCTAATAACCTAAGATATAGTACTGAGAATCCTGGCCAGGGTATCTGAAGGTGAGCACCCACTCTTTTTTAACAGAACACACCTTTTTTTGTTTTATGGAGCATATAGTGGTCCCTCCCACCCTTTAATCCCCAGCCCCAGTGGAATGCAAACCTTCCTTAGTGTCCAGTGGAACCCTCAACTCCTCAATCACCTGCTGAAATGATGTCCAAAAAGTCCCTGGTGTCTACTGGCCTTCCCACAGCATCCACACCCCATATACCAGCCTGACTCCACCTTTACATTATCCACTAGTGCTGTGGGGAGCCCATATGAGGACTGGCACATCCCCCCCCCACCCTTTCTGTTGGCTGCCAGATGCAATGAGAGTGGCACACGATTTCTGCATGCTGTAAAGGGAGAGTGTATA
This sequence comes from Neoceratodus forsteri, assembly GCA_016271365.2. Classification (NCBI taxonomy): domain Eukaryota; kingdom Metazoa; phylum Chordata; order Ceratodontiformes; family Ceratodontidae; genus Neoceratodus; species Neoceratodus forsteri. The sequence continues at coordinate 1,018,032,662 of CM028132.1, read as the reverse complement.
CTGTCTACTGTAGACAGTACATGTTCTCCCTTTACAGTATATAGGACACATGCACCCTGTCATGACATACGGCAGCTGGCCAAGGAGGTGAGAGGAGGACTGTGCCGGTTGCTGTATGGGCTTCCTCGTGGTGCTGTGGGTAAGGTAAGGGAGGCTGACAGGGTGGTGTTCCCAGTACAGGGCAGTGCAGGGGAGGGGTCACTAGATGCCATGAACTTCTTATACATTACTGCAGCAGGTGGTTGCGGTGTGAGGGGTGACACTGGATATCAGCGACTCTTTTCATTTTATAGGGGCTGTGGAGCAGAAGGTGGGAGGGACCACTAGGCACCAGGGAAAATGTAAATTTACCAGGGACAGGAATTGGAGGATGGGGGACCACTAGGCACCAGGGACAATCTAAATTTATCAGAATTAGAGATCAGAGGGTGAGGGGATCACTGGACACCAGGGAATACATTATTTATATTAGGGACTAGCACTGGAGGATAGGGAGACCACTGGACACCATGGAAATATTTAATTCTAATTGTGCCAGGGGTCAAAGGATGAGGTCCACTGGAGACCAGGGAATTAATTATTGCATATGGGGGCAGGGTTCAGAGGATGGGGGGGCCACTAGACACCATGGAATACTATAATTTCAATGGAGAGGAGGATCGGAATGGGTCTGACCAGCCACGGGGGGCGGGGGCACAAACCTACTGCTACTTCACATGAAAATGAGCCCATAACAGAAATGCATATGGACCCTTAGCACTTTATATGCCAATTTTTCTCATTTGTAGGGTGCCAGCTAAATATTACACTGGGGACTACCAGTGCTATTGGGTCTAGGGGTGCTGTTCCTTGCACTTCCAGGATCCATGTCAGGACCGTGCTATATGACTTAACACCACACTGACAACATGCTCCTATACTCAAACTGTCTAGTGGAGACAAAAAGAAGAGAGTGATTCACCACTGTATAGTGTCTATTGGGCTACAAGCCAATGGGGGCAAACACACTCCGCCACGAGGTCGGCAACTATAAAACACTATCAAGGTTCCTACTCACATATACAGTAAATCAGGAATTTTAACAGGTAACTGCCATAGACACTTTCTAGGAAGCCTAATAAGCAAACAGTAAACTTTTAAACAATGTTAATATCCATACCTCTGGCTTGCCTCCTCCCTCCCTACCTGGTACCTGGAAAGCCTCATGATCCACTAGACAATTTGCAAAGATCTTTAGAGTTACACTGATAAAAGCAAATAAAAAATTAAAGTGAGAATTTTATTTGAAGGGTGCTCTTTACGGGTGCATGTAATGTATAGTAAGTTTTGGTTAAATACAGATTGATTGCTGCTTTAAAGAGCAACTGACATAAAGCACATTACGTTTTTTTTTTTTAATTTCTTAAAAAAAAGTCAAGCAAAACAAAATTTGGTCAAGCTGTTCCTCAAAGCTAACTTTGGTGTTTAAGAAGTCACTCTGAATCGATTTTCTAAATTAATAAATTGAAAATATGTTTATTTTATAGTTTTAAAGTTGTTACACGGTTGGCTTGTCCACGCAGTTGCTCCTGAACACGTGATGTCCTGATGTCATGCGGTGTAGGGCTTCAGGAGCATGGGAGCTTGTGTCAGAGAGAATGTGCATCGAGCAGAGAGTAGGACCATTAGAAGCTGTGATTTGTGTGTAGTTTTACGTTTTACTTTCTATCTCTTTTTAAAACACTCAAAATAAAACCATTCTACCTGTCAACGTATGATGTGTTTTACTCTGTTTACTAACATGAATTTTCATTACTGATATGTGCCTTATCTCAGGGTGGTATAATGTTGACAGTATATTTCTAACAAACTATTTTCTGCTGAACTTGATAGTTCATTTAATTTCTTAAAAAAAAAGTCAAGCAAAACAAAATTTGGTCAAGCTGTTCCTCAAAGCTAAGTTTACATGAAGTAAAATTTTGTAGTGCTGTCTCACAATACAGTTTTATAACTAAATTGTTTCTTCACACCATTTTAGTACAAATAGTTGAAGATTTGTATGTGCTTCATATTAAGGCTCATGTAAATCAGCATATCATCATTGATTTGGTTCAGTTTCAAATTTTTATGCTGTGTGTGAGTACATTTATTTTACAGTGTGCTTATCAGTTTTGCTTTTACTGGTAATGACTACTTCTGTCATAAGTGCACATCAATGATATCAAGTAACTTGTGTAATTCAATGGTTACCATATGCCAGTGAGAGTAATAGCAATGTAATTTGTCTCTGTGCTTCTGTATATAACAAGGTATTAATTCTGTACTTTGTCTCCTTCATTGTGACTAGATTGATCATAAGTAAGCAAACATGGTAAACCAGTGCATTGCAATGCACAAAGTGAGTATGCACAAGTTCCTCAGCGATTTGATTCAGCATGATAAGTGAAATCTTGCAGTGCATCATACGCATCTTGATTGGTTTGACCCATCAGATAGCAATCGATTGTGAAGTGCTCTTTTCCTTCCTGAGTGTTTTGAAATGGAGTGTATATTAATTAAGCAATTTGGACTTGACACAGGTCATACATGTCCTTTTTTCCATACTGATTTAGTGCCCTCAATATTTAAAAGACCTTCGACTCCAGGTAGCATAGGTTCAACAGCCAAAAAGCCATGTGTGTCTACTGCTATTGCTGATAGACTGCATCAAGAGGTAAATGGTTTATTATCCTTTCTTTCTGTATGTGTGTGTGGCACATTTTTTTTCCATATGTACTTTGCTCCTCCGGGGGAGCTGGCAGGCAGCTCCGATCCCTCCCTCAGAGGGGACTTGTCTTTCTGGCAGACTTTCCCAGCACCCACCCCAACTGGCCATCCCCCATGGGTTATCCCCTGTAACAGGGCTGGTGGTGCGGGGTGCCAGTCTCCTCTCCCCCTTGGAAGCCAACATCTAAATGTCTGGGGGGAGGCACAGGCATAGCCTGCCATCATGGAGCCTGCCAGCTCCAATTCTTTTTCCATTTTCTCCCCAGACCCACACACATGCAATGGGCAGGGCTACTGTCTCCACTTCTGTGGAGGCAGTCTTATGCCCTGTGCATGGGTCCACCCTTTCTAGCATCACACCTATGCTGACCCCCCAGCCTCCGCTTGGTGTCAGTCTTCAGCATGATGCTGAGTCCCCCCCCACCCCCGATGAAGGAGAGCTGTCAGCGGATGCTCAATCCTTGCTCGCACTGGGTGACCCCCAAGCAACCTGAGTCCATTCCTGAACCTGGGTCACCAGAGTGGTGTTAGGTAAGGCCGTGCAGTGCCTCAGCCCTCTGTGCCACCAGGCCAGCCTTTTTTTATATATATATATACCTGTGACTGCAATCACTGTGCATCGGGGTGAAGATCTGATGATGTGATCCACATGTCTACCTGACATCACAAAACTTCAGTGTCACGGTGCTACCCATATCTCTATTTATATCAGCTTGAGGGTAGTGTTTTACCATTCCCCTTTCCATCTGTTCAATGTGTAAATTCCCCTTGCTGTTCTGCATCTTATTAGCGACAAATATGTTCTTATTGTAGGTGTCACTGTCATAGTCAAAACTTGTGAGATAATGGGAATATTACCATTGCAGTATAGTGAACCACACCAACCCCATCTAGCAGTGGCACACTTCTGTTTCAAATTACAATGTCCCTCTCTCAAAGCATTTTCCACTTGACTGTCATAACAAACATCTCTCACATTCACATCTTGATGCAGATTAGATATTTTAGCTAGATATTTTATTTAAGTGCCTATTTCAAAGACTCTAGTTGCTTTACAATTTAATACAATAACACATGATTAAAACAACACCAGTATTCATATACAATGCCTAAAACACTTTTAAATATATCACTCTGTAAGTTAAAATACTTGACATTCAGCAGTAATCAGAATTCAGAAAAAGCCAGCTGGAATAAATATGTCTTTAGGGCCCATTTAAAGGTTTCCACCATGGAAGCATGCCTCAAATAATCAGTTAAGGAGTTCCACAGGGTGGATGCAGCCACCTAGAATGCCCTAGCCTCGGAATGCTGCAGCCTCACCCTGGGAACCTTGAGGAGCCCTCCATCAGTAGAATGAAGTACCTGGGGTGGACAGTAAGGTACAAGGAGATTTTGCAGATAGGCAGGTCCCCTTACTGTTTCATATGATTGAGGTGCAACTGAGTGTGCACATTGTTAAGTTCATAGTCATTTTCTTGGATTTCTTAATTACTGTTGGCAAGCGTTACCTGATTCAGTTATACAATTATTCATCGCTTTGCTGCTTGCCATTTGTGGAGGTTTGAGAAGTACTTTTCTGTTTGCAATCTGATAAATGGCTTCTTTGGGGTGGAGAGCGATGTGGAGTTTGTTGGTTTGTGCACAAAGTCTGGTAAGGGGGCTACCTGACAAAGCTATGTCCAGTAAAGCACATGGCACTGTTTGCTTGCTATGAAGTCTTTGCCTGAATTTTTGCATATTTAGATGTTTTTCTTACATGTGACATGGAAGTTGTCTAGGGAATGACCAGTAAGTGACCAACGACAACACTGAAAAAAAAGAAGTGCCATCTGATACTCTAAGCTGTTGGAAGGCAGCAGATATGCTACTGCCATCTGTTATTATTAAAGTCGATATCTGAGCAGTTACACACTTAATGGGTTTGTTTTAAGGTGGATTATTACACAAACAGTGTTCACCTTGATGAATGAGGCCACATTCAGAGGGCATTTGCATATCTGCTCCTCCTCACCATGTGCCATCATTTCTCGACCTAGGAGTAGTTTTCAACACTAGTCTAGTAGTCTTACAGTCACTTACATGCACTATAAGTTCAGAAATATGCTTTCTTTACTGAGGTTCACTTCTTTGGTTATGGAGTATTGTATTTCTACTGCAAGCAGGCACATTTGCATTTAACAGTGTGACTCCAACATAATAAAACTCAATCAGTTTTGCATTGAAATGATCAGCACCACCATATGCTACATGATCACGGAGAGAAATATGATTTCATCAGGCATTCATGTGTGCAATAAGAGAAAAAACAGAAGAGGTATGTAACAATATGTCTCATATAATAATGCATGTGTATTTAACTCATTGTTATCTGTAGCTTCATGTCATTACGAATCATTTGTAATGTTTTCTATGTTTGTTTCTTATTCTAGATGGTGAAGGAAATTTTGGACTCAGCTCACTCCACAAATGTCAACACACCAGAAATTGACAACAATCAAGAAGTGCAAGTGTGCTTAGATGAACAAACTCCAAACTGCATCTCGTCACAAACAGATGTTATCACTATCATCAGCTCCAGAACTCAGGTTAATGACTACCAGCTGGAAAACAGTGACACACAAGACAATGACATCTTTCCATGGCCATCATGTTTGTGAGGCTAACCTTGCATGAATTAATCATTAATGTTATCACTTACTGTATCAACGTCAAATACATTGTCATTTGACAGTTAAAAAGAAGAAATAGAGTATAGGGAGTATGGTTTTGGGAAAGTGGACTCAGCTATAAAACCCTGTTGACCCTAGTAATGGCGAAGTGGCCAATTGCTTTATTTAGTAGCCTAGGTGGACTAGTATAGTCTTAAGAAGGCTGTAGTCTTTTTGAATCAGTTAAAGCTGGATTTGAGGAATGATGTGATAGGATATGCCCTGACAGTGGCCACTGGGTTAAAAAAATAATAGCCATGGTGGTCTAACTGGTCTATCTCCCAAGGTGATGGGAGAAGCATTCCTTAAATGAAGTTAATCTACTTCCCTGGCTCTAGTGGGGCCTCCCTCAGCACTTTCATGCTGAGGGCATTGTATTTTGTGATGGCAGTCAGCAGGAAGATGAAATGTGGCTTAAGTACAGCATTTGATAGTGCATCCACACTACAGGGAGAGTGCCTGCGGGTGTCCTAAACTCAAATTCCACATGTAGCTCAGACTGAGGTCAACTCCGCACATGATAGATATATGGAACAGATGGATCCAGCGGTAGGTGGATGAGGCAGTAATCAGCTGCCCACCCCCCTTTTTCCCAATCACCTCTCCTGTGTCCAGTTTTAAAATAATTTATCTCCAATAGTCTTTTTTTTTTTAGCTTACATTTTTTCTCCCTGTTGTCCCCCTGGTCAGCTTCTTTCTTTTCCAGGCATCCTTATTCTTCTGGCCACCATCTGTCCCACACCTGTCTCCAAGTTGGGCCACCACCTTGCTACTCCCATGGCTTCTTCCCCCATGGTGGATTGGTGGGGATCCCCCTAACTCACCCACCAGGACTGGATCCAGTACAGGTGGTGCCCTCAGAGATGGTGCATTGTGTTGGATGGCCATCAAGCCGCTCGACCCAGGCTGCCATTTTTTCCATTTTGTTTCAAGTGGTGGAGTGTGCAGTGCTGACAGTGGGCATGCCACATAAGCCTCCATACACAGCATGCCCGGCAGCTGCTCCATCTCTCTGCTCCACTGTACTGGCCAGGCATGCCAACACCCAGCTTCTGTTAGGTGACAGACAAATGCTGGCCTCTGTTCCCCACCCTCTCCAGGAGAGGAGAGCTGTCCTATGGATGCTCAAAAGTCTCCCACCCTGGCAGGCCCCTGACAACCTGTGAACATGGGCCACTGGCATGGCAGGAGGTAAGGCATCACTGCCTCAGCCCTGTGCACTGCTGGGCCATCATACCCTACATCCTTTACAAATGAAGCCAGAGGAAGATGAGAGGTTGGATAGCAGCATGGAGTTTCATTTGGTAAAGCCACTTCGTTGTCATTACTGAGAGCCCTGTTGGAGGGGGGAGCTGGAGAGTGCACTAGGCTAGTAGTGAACTCACTCCGCTGACATATGTGAGTTCAAGGGTCTAAATCCTGGAGAGTGCGGTGAGCAGCTAGGAGCTGCCAGTAAATGAATTAATGGACTTGTATTAAACATATCATGGTGATGGGGGGAATACAGGTGTTGAGGTAATGGTGTGACATGTGTACTATGTACATGAAAGTCTGATGATGTGCCTATTAGGATAACAGGCAGCATGGCTTCATGAAGGGAAAATCATGCCAGAGAAACCTGACTGAGTTCTTCGATTGGGTGACTTGGGTGGTCACCAAGGAGGGGCAGTGGAAGTGGCCTATCTGGTCTTCAGTAAGACCTTCACACTATCCCTCACAGAAGATTGGTAAGCAAGCTGGAAAGCATGGGGGTGGGTGGGAAAATAACCAGGTGGATAGAGAACTGGTTGGTGAGCAGAAGCCAGAGAGTTGTGTTAAATGGGATGTACTTCAGGGTGGGGGTGTTGAGGAGTGTGGTACCCCAAGGGTCAGTACTGGGACCACTCCTTCTTAACATCTACATCAGTGACATAGCAGAGGGAATGATGGGGAGGGTGTGCCTATTTGATGACAATACAAAGATCTACAATAGTGTGGACCTCCCCGGGGGAGTGGAAGACATAAGGCAGGACCTGAAGATGCTGGAGGAGTGGTCAGAGATGTGGCAACTGAAGTTTAATGCCAAGAAGTGTATGATCCTGCAGCTGGAGCATAGGAACACATAAGCAGGATACACCCTAGGAGTGGAGGAAATCAAAAGAACAGAACAGGAGGGGGATCTAGGGATTATAGTCTCACCTGACCTTAAGGTAGGAAAACAGTGTAGCAGGGCAGCAAGAAAGGCCAACAGAATGTTGGCATGGCTCGGCAGGGGCACAACTAGCAGAAAGAGGGAGGTGATTATGCTCTATATGAAGCCATGGTGGGTCTGCACCTAGAGTATGGGGTCCAGTTCTGGAGACCGCACCTACGTAAGAACATAGATAAGATAGAGAGGGTTCAGAGAAGGGCTACCAAGATGGTGCAGGGTATTCAAGGGAAGACATCCAAGCAGAGGTGAAGGGAGCTGGATCTGTACACTTTTGAGACTAGATGGGAAAGGGGACATGATTGAAACTTTCAGATATGTGATGGGGATGAATAAAGATAAGGGTGTTTACTTAAAATGAAGGAGGGGACTATAACTACAGGTCATAGCATCAGACTGCAGGGAGGAAGATACAGAGGCAATGTGAGGGGTGGGTCTTCACAGAGAGAGTGGTGGAGGCCTGAAACAGACTGGCAGAGGATGCAGTGGAGGCTGAATCAGTGGGGGGATTCAAGAGAGCATGGGACAGACATATGGGGCTAAGCAGCGGGTGTAGGGTGGAGATCAGCGGAAGGGGGGTGAGTGGGGGGGGGGAGATGGGGCAGACTGGATGGGCCAAGTGTTCCTTTTCTGCCATCAAGATTCTATGAGTATACACATCATCATCCCTTTATCACATAGTAATAGTATTTATCAGTGGAGAGTTACAGTGATGCTCACCAGAAGAAAACCAAATTCGGCAGCACTTTACAGCAATCTGCATCATACTTCATTAGAGTTACTGTGGAAAACAATACCATTTCAATGGCAATTAGTCCCTTTTGACATGAAGGAAACTGTGGCATTTACTTTATCCTGGCAGTGTCACATTGTCCTGCATTTTTAAAGGGTATCATTACCATTGAAAGTACATTGTGTACTGCAGTAACCCTGCCACAGCATACTGCAGAATGCTGTAGAGGTGGGATTCATCATGGCAAGCTTCACTGTATCTCCACGTCTACTACATAAATTTAGTTAATGTGCCGGTGACATTTTATATACTGTAACTCATCACTAGCATTCTTCATGCAGCTACCCAAACAATATGTGTTACCTGTGACACTGGTGTTCAGTGTGAATTATTACTTCCATGCCATGATGAAGCAACTACAGCAGAGTTACTATATGAAGATGAAGACCTATACAACTGTGACATATATCCTGATTCAGATGACCCAGTACTGTCATCACCAATATCATCTGACGATGACTCTGAGGTTGAGAAAGATGAACCATTCGATGATGACAGCTTCGGGAACTCAGCATTGTCTCAAGAAACTAAGTATATTGTTTTCAGTTCCAGCTTGATGATTATACTTCAGTGGTGCCACTGCATTACATGTAGCATACACGGTCTGTGGTTCAGCAATGACAGAATCATAGGGACACTGGTGATTATGTACTTTACATGCATATTGTATTTTTAAAGATCATGTCTAGCACAGTCAACCCTATGTTGGTAAATTGGCCTCTGGCAATATCCTGTTGTCCAAAGCAATCCTATTCTCTGGATCCACTGTATCAAAGAGGGTCCTGAAACATATGGGTGTGTGTGTATATTCTGCAAGAACTTTCTTTCTGTACCAAAGCTCCATACTGTTACCATCAATTACGACAGTTTGACAAGCTAGACAAAGTGGTAGATTACTGTTCTTCAAATGGAAGTGGACGGACTTGTATGTGGTGATGATGGCAGGGCAGATAGTCCTGGCCATTCTGCAAAATACGGCACCTGTACAATGATGGAGCTAAATGCTGGTATTGTACTGAATGTTGAACTGGTGCAGGTATGTTGTCAAACTGCTATAGTTATAAATCTCTGCAGCCCCAAACAATAACCACATTCAATTATGGTAATCCTTGATGAATCTAAGTAGTATGTTTATAAAATCTGTTGCATAAATTGTATTTTTGTTAACAGATATAGACTTGGAGTTTCCGCAGACCTTATGTTGACCATGGTTTTATTAAGTTCCATTTTTGGTCATCCCGATGGTGCCAAGGGTGGAGTCGCTGTATGCCACACCTCGCTGTTCACCAGCAACCCATGCTTAGGAACGGGACTGGGTCATCTGTGGTCGGGGGGGTAAGTGGCAGGATTGAACAGCCATAAAGGGATCTCACCTCTCATGGAGATTATCTTTGTCGCTGCTTAGTTCCACTTGCATCGAGTGGAGGTCCAATGGATAGTGCCGGCGTGTGTGGGCAGCATCATACCATGAGATTGTCCAAACTCCACTGGGTGCACTTGCATGCACACGTGCTTGAGCATTACCATGACCGGTCAAGGGCAACAAAAGCTGCTGGACTACCAGACTCATTTGCACTCACTGGGTCTTCAGCATACAATTTTGAAGTCCATTTGGTCACAGTCTCAGCATATGTATCAGCTGATAAGGATATTTCTTTGGTCTTCTACACTGTATTCATGAAATTCCTCAATGGTCTTAATCTCCTTCACATTTCCGCAGGGGACCATTTTCTATCTGTTATCTCAATATCTGTATTGTCAAGACTCATGGAGCCCCAATTTAAGCCCATGCTATTCGTAGACCTGAAGTATGTTATACTGGAAACTTCTTTCCTGGTGGTCATCAGTTCTGTCAGTAGAATCAGCAAACTGCATACCCTATGCACTGGCCAGTACTACATCTCAGTCCACAGGGTCAATGTAGTACTAAGGACCAAACTGAAATTCATTCCTAAAGTGGTCCAGATTTTAATTTTAAAACAACTATTACTTTAGCAACATTTTCAACTGATAATTGCAGTTCACCCGAACAGAACCTGCATCACCATGATGTCAAGAGTGCCATCAGCAACTGTCTTGACAGAACCAATGCTCATAGGCCTGAGTAGACCCAGCAGTTCCTCCATTATGGGGAAGTTGGAAAGGGTAGGTCTGCTTCAAAACGAACCATTGCAAGCTTAATTATTGCTTACAAACTGTTTTGTTACAATAAACTGTATAAGCAAACACCCTTTGGGCCTCAGTGCACATTGTATCATGGGTACAGCTGCATCAGTGGCAGCTGCTAGTCATCCCACTGTATGAAATCATGCAGACTAGAATAAAGAATTATGATTTTAACCTAGATACTGTATATGTTTGTTTAATACCTATTTTTCATTCTAAATTCCCTTTGAAATTAAGTAAGCAGTCAAATGAAATACTGTAACACTTTTATTTATCACAGAGTAACGTAGGTGGCGGGAGTTACAATAATGAATTTGAAGGCCTATGAAGAACTGTGGCCTCACTTGAATGAAATGGACTAGACATAGTCAAGCTGATCACTGACCGTCATGTACAGGTGGCTAAATGGGTGTGAGAAAATATGCTGCACACAACACATCAATATAACATGTGGCATGTCACTAAAGGTAAAGTGTCAACTGATTGTATATATCATCAAACAAATATGTAGTCAAGATAGGTGTTGCCAAAACACAGAAGTTGTTTGATCTGTCTCTGTCTGTGTGCAACATATCATCATCACTGTGTTAGGATTCAATTTTAATCTATTTATGTTTACAATTAAGATCATCTCAGCATGGGAGAGGGTATGGCAATCAGGTATCATCCTTTTGGTTGCTCATTGCTGCTGGATCAGGACTCACACTTTGCAGATACAATGCATGACTGATTAGGCAAAGATGCAGTGGCCAGCTTTCAAATTGGAGGGTGGGCTGCATAACAGTACCATGGAAGTCTAACTGCCTGGTTAATAGCAGCTGTCCTCTCATCTCCACAACAGTCCCTTTGCTTTAATGAGGTGCACCATCACTGATCCTGATGTGGATGGAGGAAGTTCCTTTGGGGGCAGCCAGCACCCACATCCACCGGTCATTACAATGGGTTTTGGGGGGTGGGGGGATGGCATTCATCCCCCCTACACTTGATGAAGATATATGTATGGTCAATCAGAGAAGTCAGAATAATGGTCTGCATATGGTAAACGGGAGGAGAGTGGAAGCAGATCTGGCCATCCGAATGAGTTGATAGCTATGATGGGGGATTAACGAGCAGAATACAGACCTCGGATAAACAGGTCATTGATAATCAATCATCTCACTCATACACCCTTCAAACTATTGTGGCATGAATTTGCATGTGAGTATGCACTTGCAAGCCACGTTTCTAGAAATTCTGTGTCTCACAACCTTAGACACTGCTCTCTGTCATCCAGTATGGTACATCCAATTATCTTGACAATGACCCTCCCCTCCATAAATTGGAAAGCAGTCTGGCAGGTGCTCAAATCAATCCACCGTTCATTGCCTACCCCTGATATCCTGAGGCCATTCCTAGCTCGAGATGCTGGCATTGTGTTAGCTATGGCATACATTTTCTCAGCCATCGGTACCACCGGGGAGTCCCTTCAGGAATTGATTTTGTTAGCAGTGTGATAGTACAATGATCAAACACTCATTAGTGCTTATGTTATTAATATTGCAATAATTTAGTTGTCCCACATTGTGTAACAAGTACTACATTGCTCTTTAACAGAAATAAAGAAAAGAATTATAGTCATCGCTAACTTGAAGGACTGCAATACTCTGCATCCATGGATACAGAGTATTTCTAATCACATGTATTGGTTTAATGTCAACACTGTTGTTGCGAAGTGGAAGTCGGTCATGTCACATGTCTAAAATGTTCACCTACATACAGACACAGCATTTCCACATTGTGTCCATCCAGACATCAATCCTTCCATAGACTGGAAAAACTGGCTACAGCCATGTGAGTACTGGTTTGTTGCATTTATTCAAAGATAATTGCGATGTTAATGGTACCTGACATAACCACAAGGAGTTCAGTACTGCTTGCGTAACAGAAATGTTTTTTTAAATAATTTTAAACCTTGAGCAGTATATGATTTGCATGTGCCTGTATATTAATCAAAGATTAACTTAGGGCTGATAGAATTGTTGCCTCCAATCAGAAATATATATATATATGTATATATATATATATATATATTTTGCAGTCACTTTTTATAATGACCGTTTGAGCATAAGTGAACAAATCTCTGTTATCAGAGCTTCACAGACTGAAATTATTTTATTCCATGGCCCAGATATTCAAAAGGCTTGCGCATGACTCAACAGTGTTGCACCATGCTCAACCCACTGATGCACCCCGGCGCGATATTCAAAAGGGAAAAGTGCGCTGCACAAATCCCGATGCACTGGAGCGCATCAGTAATGTATGCAGGCACAGGTAGGGTGGCATGCTCATGCATACCCTGCACAGCCCGATATTCAGCCTGGGATGTGCAGAGCCATGCATGCGCAACCCCTGCCTGCACCAGCACAAAGTTGATCCAAAAAAAAGGAACAACTGATGGCCACCCACAGGTGAGCTACCGCATTGCAGGGTGCAACATGGCAGCTGCCACCTGTGGGTGACCACCCGAGCTCGGCTGCACCAGTGGCGCCCCATGTGCCAATGGCGGGCATTTGTAAAATAAAATAAGACATCTGTCCTATATCCTGGTGGTCCAGTGGACGCTGTCTGCCGATTGTGGGCCGCCCGATCGCAGGCTCGTAATAAAATTATATCCCAAAATCCCTGGTGGTCAATGGACCTTTTACCCCGATCACCGAACCGTAATAAAAATTATATCCCAATATCCCTGGTGGTCCAGTGGACAACCCACCCCACCCGCCCACTGAATCACCCCCCTCCCCCAGTCAGCAGTGGGAGGGCATCACCTCACCGCCTACCACCCCGCCGCCCGCTGACTGACACCGTCAGTAGGGCTGTATGCCCATTGGTCCACAGCATGAGCCAATGGGTGTGCAACCCATACCGTACTACACATTCCAGATATGTGAATGATCCCATTCACATATCTGGAATGTATATCATGGTATGGGCTGTGGACCAATGGGCGCAGCCCTACTGACGGTGTCAGTCGGCAGGTGGTGGGGCTGCAGGCGGTGGGTGTTACCGCTGCCCGGGGTCCGGGGCAGGTGGATTCAGTGGGCGGTAGGGGTGGGGGTCCACTGGACCACCAGGGATATTGGGGATATAATTTTATTACATAGCCCACAATCGGGCAGGCAGGTCCACTGGACCACCAGGGATATTGGACAGATGTATTATTTTATGTACAAATGCCCGCGATGAGGCAGACAGCGGTCCACTGGTCCACCAGGGATTTATGCGTTTCCTCTTTTTTACTGCAGCCCGCGATCGGGCTGTGGAACACATTGCCGGCTGCAGGGGGCGTCAGTCCCAGATGGTTGCTGCCTGGCAGGGCACCAGGCACAAGTGGTTGGGGATCGGTGCACATGTATGCAAATGGGGTCATAATGACATTCAAATGGCCCCATTTGCACCTTTCATACATTATGGCCCCATTTGCATGTCAAGTTTTGAATATCACGGTTGCTGTGCATAGCGCAATGGAACTTGCGCTAGTGCATCCCCATGCTCCACTCTGGCCACTTGAGCTGGCGCAGTGCCACTGCACCATGCACACTGCGGGTGGCCAGGGTGCGATATTCAACAATGCTGTGCCATGGCGCAGCTCCATTGAATATCGACCAGTCCACACCCCTGCGCAGCCAAGTTGCGCTGCGCCCAAGCTTGTGCCACGGCCTGGTGCAGTTTGTATATCTGGGCCATGTACATAAACATTCCATCTCTTGAATATCAACAGTACTTACTATAATCAAGATGTAGTAGAGGGATCTAATAGTACAACGAAGAAATGATATAGTATTACTTGACTGTGCAGCAGTATGTGATTCTATATGTAACTCAAATTATCTTTTTAGGATGGGTTAATATTGTTGATTGTGTTTTTTTTTTATGATGGTGGTAACTCGAATGACTGAATGTTTGGAACAAGTTCTGTGTGCTACCACGTTATGTAATGATTTCAGCAAGTTATCAGCAAGATATCAAATGTCAGAACTTGAGACTTTTCACAGCCTATTAAACCAATTTGCACTCAAAATGGTTGTCTTTTCATACCATGGGATGAAATGCAGGTACAGATATTATTCTAGTATTTGAGAATTCACAGGAATGATTTTCAAATGTGATATGATATTATATCCATATTCTTCACTAGGGCATTGTTGGCTGCATTACATTACAATGAAAACTGTCACCAAAAACAGGCAACAACAAGTACTGGTGAGAACAGATATACAAGACATTATCCTAAATTTAAGAAAGGAAGGCACATAGTTAGAGCAGTACCTGAGAAGCCAACACATGGTGAGTACGTCAATAATGGTATATATATTGTGAAAACGTATGCCATCTCGTGTAAGGTGACTTTCTTTTAACCAGGTGGATCCCATTAATTACTTACTTTTTTTATTTTGCTCACTACTCACCACCTGATAATCCACCCTATTTTCCAGACCCCCTCCTTGACCACATGAATTTACCTCAGAACGATAACCCCTGGCTTGCCCCCAGGATGGGGCCATCTGCAGTGACCTGAACAATCATGGCAATGGGAGAAGGTTGCTGGTAGGGCACCAACTGACATTGCCTCCCTGGCTTGCCCCACCCAGGGCATGACAAGAGGTCAAGTCAGTGCCTGCAGAAGACAGGATAGGTCAGCTGGGGGAGTGCCATGGCTGGCGATCAGGGCCAGGAAGCGGACGTCATTGAGGTGGTGACAATGTGTAACCCCCCTTAGTTGCTATGGAGGCGTGATGTGCAATGATGCCAGCATCTGCACACCTCCTGAGAAGTCCCGGCCCCAGCCATGGTGAAGCCCCCAGCCTCCACTAGAAGCCCAATATTGTACTGGAACATAGCCTTCCCACCCTCCTGGAGAAGGAGAGCCATTCATAGGATGCTCAGTCCTTCTCCCCCTGGCCAACCCTCTGACATCCCTGATCCATCACGAACCCGAGACATTGGCATTGCATACAGGTGCCATGCTGCTGCACTGGAGGACCAGTCATTAATCACTTACTTTAAAGATCATAGCACTACATCAAAATAAATAACTGAAAATGGGAGCTAATTACACAGTACTCAAACTGGAGGTAGGCTGTGTTGACTATCTATGTAACACAATCATGTATGTAAACATATTTTTGTAAGTACAGATCACTTTTACTAGTATTGTTAGCAACTTCAGTTGTTTTCATTATCCAGGTCTTCGGTATGGCCTGGTGACTGGGGGCACTCTGTGTGTATCATTGTGCCGCCGTCTACCCATGTTAGTGGGTTATGTGCCCCCATCTACCTCTCATTATCTGGTCAGTTAGGTGCTTTTGTTCAACCACTACTACTGTGCTGATTCTGCTACTGATGCTGTCTATATAGCTGTTGATGTTGCTATGAATACGAATTTAATGCAGCCAAGTTCAGGCACACAGTTATTCAGTTTCTGAAATGAAGTTTTGCATATAATATATTTACAAGGTTGCTCCAAATTGTTACATGCTGTATTGTGACAATACCCCTGTCATGCCATCCTGATAAACTTTGTCCACAACTGTCTCTTGAAACCTAGTGTGGGGGAAGGTGGTGTACCACTTGACTACAATGGTACAAGGAAAGTAGTAGATTCAGGTGACTTTCATGTTTGCAAAGCACCTAACCATTTCAAACATGCTCCATTTCTAACGCTTTATATCTGTTTATAAATTGTAAGCAAAGGGTTATTGACACATTAATATAAGATGAATGCTGCTTGTTACTAATGCAACATGCTTTGTTAGAGCATCAAAAAAGAACAAAATCACTTTAGTCTTACAAGTGTAAGATAATAACCAATATCTTATAAAATGTTATTTTTTAGGCTACGTAGACAAATTAATGGAGACTGTTCTTCAAATGTGCACTGGGATCAGTAATGAACAACTGGACCTGTCTGAACTACATACAGCACCAGATTCCATGTCATTGTCCTTTGATCATCTGGAGTAAGATGAGGCTATAGCAGGCCATGTTACACAATTTAGCATAAACTAACTATTATGATGGATGGATTATTGCTTATTTCTAAAAAGATATATAAAATCATACATCAAGGGACTCATAATTGTTGCAATATGTTGGTCACATGTGTTTCTGATTCATTATTTATTGTGCTAAAAACTGATACACGTAGAACAACAGGATCTGTAATTACACAAGGATTTGTTTATTGAGAACTATCTACATATAACTGGCTGAAAGGAGTTGATAACATTCTTGCAAATCAAATAATGTTATTGTTATACATACAGTGGTGTGATTCTTGTAGTAAAGTCCATGTTAGAATGTCACCAACAAATAGAAGGATGCTAAGTAGTACCAGAAATTCAATATTTAGAATTACTGTAATAAGTCACTAGTACGATATTAACAATATGTTATGTACACAAAAGTTCTCAGTTTGAAATCTTTATGTTAATTAATTATCTAGTCAATCATAAACAGACAGTATGTCAGCAATTTGGAGAAGTGTTACAAATAACATCTGAACAAATATGCCCATTGTAACGAAATTAACAAACACTATAGGCTATGATGAAGATTATTTAATATGAAGAGCACAATAACACATTACATGTATAGAAATTGTGACATTGGTTTCTGTTATAGATCAGCTGACAATTTCCTGATAACTGTAAGGAAGTCAGAAATTCATATAAAATAAATGAGAACAATGGAGGAATGAGACCATGACATACCTGTAGCATTGTCCACTGAGGAGAGCCACCTGTACCATCCACTAACTTTTTGAATGTTGCCAATTTTTTTTATATATTTTTCTTTCATTTTGCAATTTAAAAACATAGTAATATAGTAATACATTTAAGTAATACAAAAAGTTAATTAAAATGTCTTCTACAATGCAGTATATCTTTACATTATTACTTTCAATGCAGCATATATTTTTAGTTAAACATTTATTTACTCCATTATTTTTACCTTCTAGATATAGACCTATGTCCACTACAACTTAATAACTTGGCTTTCTTCATTCTCATATTTCATTATTTCTCTAGAACATCTAAATATTTATGTTATTACCAGATTCCTTTGCCTTTGCCTATCATTCTTTATAAGCCAAATTTTTCCTTCATCTATTGCCCTGTGGATTGGTCACCACTTCTTCCAGTATTGCTGGATTTGTGTAATATTATAATAATGCCCTTTTTCTAATCTCATGGTTTCAAAAAATAAGTTTCTCCAAAATAAAATTGAAGGTGTTTCAGTGTTATTGCATGTATGTGTAATGCATCTATTAGCATTTATATATGCTGTATTTATTACATATTTTAATGAACTTGGTATTTTTTATGTAGAAGATCTATGCAACAGACATAGTCCTGGCTCATAACTCAAAGTTATTTCTAAAACATTGTTCAATATTTCAATAATTTTGATCCAAAAGGGTCTGATAAAGGAACATTCCACAATCACGTCTTGCATTAGCTATCTTACCACAATTTCTGTTATAATACGGTGAAATATTAGGGTTAAATTTGCTCAATAAATATAGTGAATAATATATTCTGTGTATAATGTCAAATTGAATTTGATTCATCCTATTATTTAAACAACTGTTCCAAAATGTACAAATTTCATCCCAGTTCTGTGTGGAAATTACAATTTTAAAATATTATTCCTATTTTTGTTTTAAGTACTGTGTTTCATTTATATCTTTTTTCATATTGATCGCTAAATATTATTTTGAAATTAACTTTTTTTCTATAATCTGCTGTTTCCAACAGGTCCATGAAATTACTTTCAAGTTTCACTGGGTGGGATATTCAAAGCAGTTGAGCATGGCTCAATTGAGATGTGCCTTCGCAAGTACAGAAATGCGTCAAAGAGCAATATTCAGTGGGAGCCAATGCACTGCACAAATCACAGTGTGCCAATGTGCAACCCTAATGAATGTATGCACAAGTGCAGGGGGCATAGCCATGAATAAGCAGCGGAGTGCAATATTCAACAACAAGCAAATGGTACAAGCACAGAGCAACAGGGACATGCGCAGATCAAACTTGAGCCCATAAAAAGAGGGAGTAAGCAAGGGATGGAGGCTTGAGCCACAGGGGAGCAATAGAGAGGGAGAGCGAGTGGGCAGGCAGGACAGTAGGAGGGGTGCAAGACAGAGACAGAGGCAGGCAGGAAGTGCAACAGAGTGTGGGACTGGGTGTGTGACACTGATTTTGCCTGCGTGTGTGAGCAACTGTGTGTGTAAGTGTGTGTGTGTGTGTGTGTGTGTGTGTGTGTGTGTGTGTGTGTGTGACAGGTGCGGGAGCAACAACAGCAGTGTGTGTGTCTGCGATACCAGGCATAGGTTTTGCAGTGAAAGTGCCTGGACAGGTGGGAGGTGGAGGCTACAGCCAACAGGCCACCAGCTGGGAACCCTGAACACAGGTGTGCGCCCAGTGCAGGGCCCCAAGCAGCGGCACACAGCCGGGGGTGCCTGGGGAGATAGCCACCCAAAGGGGCAGGACAGCCCAGGCCATGGCCAGTGCCACCTTCCAGATGGAGGCAGTAATGAGGGGTGTGAGGAGGAAGAAGGCAAAGCAGCATGGCCGTGGAAGGGCCCGTCGCCTGTATGCCCAGAACAGGTGGTACCGTGCCCGCACCACCTTTGAACAGTCAAGTGATACAGAGATTGTGGGCCAGTACCACATGAACTAGACAATTCTGAGACAGCTCTGTGAGCTGTGCAGTGATGAGGTGCAGGCACCCACAAGATGAAGCCATGCCCTGTCAGTGGAGATCAAGGTTATGGCTGTCATTTGCTTGCTCACCACGGGTACCTTCCAGAGACCAACAGGGGACACCACAGACATAACCCAGTTGGCCGCGTCATGGCTCCTGACACAATTCCTCAGTGCACTACTGCCACATGCTGTGGAATACATCCATTTCCCCAGCACACAGGCAGAGTGTACAGCAAACATGCAGGAGTTCCACAGGGTAGCACATATGCCTGGCATGTTAGGGGCCATCAACTGCACCCATGTAGGCATCCGCACACCACCTGGCCTGGAGGGGGTAGCCTATATCAACAGAAAGGGCTACCCCAGCATCAACTGCCAGGTGGTGTGCGATGCCAGGGGGTGCATAATCAATGTCTATGCCACACACCCTGGTGGAGCACATGATGCCTTCATTTGGCACCAGTCAGCACTGTGCCACAGGTCTGAGAGTAGGGACATCCTCACTGGCTAACTAGTAGATGAGTATGCTGTTGGAATGGGCAGCCTGGCACAACTGAGCAGGGTGTGGGGGATGCTAGGCCAGGAGCATCAGATGGTGTGACTGGGAAGGCAGAGGGGTGCAGCCACGCAGACCACAATGTTAACCACACATTTCAACACACAGGTGACAGTGGATACCCACTCCGGCCCTTGCTGCTCACCCCATACAGGTGCCCATTGACCCCAGTGCAGGAGCGATACAATGAGGCACATGCCAGCACACGGAACATCATTGACTGTGTGTTTGGGCTGCTGAAGGCCCAGTGCTATTGCCTGGACAGGTCTGGGGGTGCCCTACAGTGCAGCCCCTCAAAGGCCTGTGGCCTATTCCTGACCTGCTGTATGCTACACAACAAGACCACCGACCGTGGGATAGCTGTAGACATTGAAGAGGGGAACAGCAGTGGGGACAACGTGGTCACTGAGCTAGGTGGTGGTTAGCAGCCCCCCCAGGTGAAGGAAACCCCGGCAGAACAGGATGGCCCAGCAGCACCAGGACACAATTGCAGAGGAGCACTACGGTGCATGCAGGTAGGTGAACATGACCACATGCATGTCCCAGGGACCATGGCATAGTATTCAGGCATGCAAGGGAGGGCCACATGACAATAATGAATGGAGGGCACCATGGACGGGCATGGGGCTGGACTCCATGGATGCATCCTGTATAGCACTGCACACCCCAACCACACATCCCCGCACAGAACCACACACACACATACATGCACATGGGCATCCACATGTGCATGCCTAGAGGCCTCCAATGGGCGTGTGTCAGACACTGAACACTAGTGCACAGTAGCAGCCAGCGTTTTGTTGGTATAATCATGCACATGCCACAGTGGCCAGTGGCCAGGTGGGTATGCACAAGGCCTGTGTGTGGCATCAACCATGGATAACACATCCCTGGAATGCACACACACACACCACACCAATGTGCACACAGGGCAGTGGCAGACAGCGAACAGGAATGATGGCAGCTCAGGGCCACTGCACTGTTGCACGGTCACCACAGACATGTGGATGGTCCCGACGAGACTGCCTAGCTGATGTGGGCTGTGCGACAGCTACAGGGGGTGTCTCTGATGGTCCCTCAGGTGTGTCACGGCAGGAATGCGACCAGTCCTTCGCAGGTGTCTGCAGGCTCCCGAACATGCCTGCTCCATGCATGCCTGGAATGCTACAGCAGATCCTGGCATCGACACTGAGGGGGTTGCATGACACCATGACTGAGGGGTGGATAAAGCACTCTGTGGGGTCTGTGGCAGATGACCATGCACCAGGGTGGCCAGTGGTGCTAGGCAGGCTGTGACCGCAGCGGTAAGCCAATCTAGGGCTACTGTCATGTTCTCCCGCATACGTGTGGTCTTAGCCAGGAGCTGTTCATAGTACCTGTCATGCCTGCCTGCAGAATGGTGCAGCTTTGTGTGGAGTGCACGCACCACTGCCATGACCAGCACCTGTTGCTCCATGAAGGCCCGTAGCAGACAGGTGTGCTCAGTCAAGGGGTCAGTGCCCTGAGGGGCATGGGCATTGCACCGACCCACAGGTGGTGCTTGACCCCACAGCCCAGTCCCCTGTGCTGGTTGGGCTTAACAGCAGGGCCCCCTTGGGGCTTATCATTCTGTGGTGCACTGTCGGCTGCAACTGCTCCTGGACCCCCTTTGACCTCATCCAGCTGCTGCTGCTGCCCCTCTGGCTGTTGTGCATCGATCAGTGCTGGTGCAGCTGCACCACCACCACCACTCTCTTCAGCCTGCCCCACCCCGATGGTGCACACAGCAACGCCGGGTGTGGTGGCCGGTGGGCGGACAACCGCCACCAGGGCACCATCTGTGCTTCCGTGGCAGGTGTGTGGTATGGGTTCCTCCCCCAGAATAGCAGCACCACTATCCAGGATAATGGCCAAATCATCATCGGTCCCATACCCAGCCCCAATCTGTGTCTCAGCATACTGGACGCCATGGCTGGCATCATGCTGAAACACAGCCAGGTCCTCATCCACAACCATGCCACAGGCATCCTGATGGACAGTGGGGTTGGGCTGCCTGTGGTCTGGCCCCCCGGACACTGGTGGAGGTGGATGGATGGTCCTCCAGGTCCAGGACTGCCCCCATGGTGGACCCCCCCACCCCTGCTGCTGCATGCAGGCACTCTGGAGCTGAAAGAGAACACAGTCACATTAGTGTCACTGGCACACACCCCTGCCCCCCTGCCCCAAGCGCTGGCATACCTACCATTCAGAGATGGGCTGCCCACCATCTGGATCCCACCGCCAGGCACCCCCTCGACAGTACTGTGCCGCATGGACGCTGCCACCAACTCATCCTGCAGTGACAGCTGTGGCATGTCAGGCTGTCCACCACCCATGGTAGCACATGCTGCCCAGATGGAAGCCACCTTCTCCTTAATATGCCTCCAGTCTGTGCCAACCTTCTTCTTGCACTCCTGTGCAGTCCTTTGATAGATGCCCTGCTGGTTCATGGCCCTGGTCACACCCTCCCATGCTGTTGCCTGGGCCTGTGGGGTGCCTGTTGAGTCACTCAGGAGAGGCTCCTGGTCCAGGTAGGCATCAAATAGGGCATCGCTCTCTGCTCTCGTGAAGTTGGGCATGCACTTCCATGCAGGCCCATGCTCCTCAACCTCCTCATGATCCATCATGCTTAGTCCTGTGGGAATAAACATTTGGTCAGTGATGGCTACAACCTACACTGCCCTCCCATTCCACTGTTCCGACAGGCCCACAGCCTGATGGCTTACCTCTGAAGGATGCAATACTGGTCTAGAGCCTGTGCAGTTCCCTGGCACCTTTATAGCACATCACATGCAAATGAGGGTATGTGCAACTGAAATGAGATGCAAATGCCTCTGATGCCCCACGGATATGCTGATTAGCTAATCTGCATATGCCAGCTGAATATCACAAAATTGCGCATGGTACATTGGAGTTGCACATGCACAAGCTGTGGTGCAACAGTGTAAGGTATGCAATAGGCCCAGCAGTGCACATGCACACAGTGCCATCATGTACATCAGTGGCACAGCCTATGCACACTGCGCTATATGCGGTACAGCGCACTGTCACTATTGGGCATGTGGCGCTCATGCACTGTATGCCCTATGGTGCCTGAGTGCTATTGGCCCATGGACCATGGGGCCCACATGCCCCTATTGCACCACATACATGGCAGGCCCAATTGCACTGTCGCGCACAGTGCACGTGCCGATCCCTGACCCCATGATTTCCCTTTGACCCTCTGGGTGACCTGCAGCAATTTTAGTCTTAATTGGGAGTAATCTAGCACTAATTTCCCCCTTTTATTCTAGTTGTACCCTTTTTTCCAAAGGAATCTAGTAATTAACTTATCTAAAGTTTTAAAAGTTTCTCCTGGTGTCCATAATGGTAATGCCTGAAAAATATACAACAACTGAGGGAGTATATTCATTTTGACAAGTTGGGTCCTTCCCAATAATGACAATGGGTCCTTCCCAATTTTGTAAATCTTTCCTAATTTTGTCTATTAATGGATTTAAATTGATATATAATATATTGTTCCATTTATTAGTAAGTTGAATAACTAAATATGCTATGTGTTCTTTCTTGATTGTAGTTGAAAAATTTTACATATCAAATTCTGCTGTACCTGAGTGAATTAACAGTGCCTCTGAATTTTTCCTTTTGACTAGGTATCCTGACACTCTACTGTATTCTTTAATTATTTTTATTACTGAACTTTTTTCATTTTCTGGATCTTTAAGATACAATAAAAAAATAATCTGCTAATAATCATTTTTATTTTTAAGTTTTACCTTGTGTGTATTGAAATCCAGAGATTTCACTACTATTTTGAATTGCATTGGCAAGGGGCTCAATAACCAGTGTAAACAGCAGCGGTGACAAACCCTGTTGTGTACCCTGGAATAGGGAGAAATTGTTTGATATTGTATCATTCATTAATACTTTAACTTTAGGGGTCTTGTACATGCCCTGTATTCATTTTAGGTAATTTGTACCCTTTCCTACTATCTTCAGCACATCTAGTAGATACTGGCATTCCACCCTGTCAAATGCTTTTTCAACATCCAGGGACACCACCACCATTGCATTAGAAACTTTTGCTGCATGGAGAACATTCAAAGCATTTTGGATATTATTATGGCCTCTCCTTCCCCTGATGAAGCCCGTTTGTTCCTCCCCTATCAATTCTGGCAAAATCATTTCTAATCTTGTGACCAGAACTTTTGTAAGAATCTTATAATCAGACTTAAGCAATGAGATCGGCTGATATGATGAACATAATGTTTTATCTTTTCCCTCTCTAGGGATAACCATAATGAGGGCTTCATCAAAGGAAGGGGGTAAAGATCCATGGAAAGCATTACATAATTCTGTAAGTTTTGGGACTAGTATTTTTCCAAAGATTTTATAGAAATCTGTCCCCATCCAGCCCTGGTGAGTTTCCTGGCTTTAATTCTTTTTTCGGTTTTTCTACTTCCTCAGTCCTTATTTCACTATCCAACATTCATTGTCATTCTGTATTTAATTTTGGAATATCCAAAAATTGACTTCCACCCAAATTCATACCTTGTGAAGTGTATATAGTTTCTGATAGTATTTCACAAATTTCCTATTTATATGAATGATGCCATTACTGACTTTTGCAGGAGGAAGAAAGACCTGCTGCTGTGACTGCTTGGGCCGGTGCAAGGGAGGACCCAATGTTTATACTGAAACACTGAGCTAGCTTTGCATAGCACTTGCTAGTGGGTGGTACAGTTGGATATCCTCAGAGAGATGATACTAGAGGTATGCTATGGCCACTTTTTTGGATGGTGGGGGATGGGGCTATTGGCTTCAACTATGGAATCCATGTTATGTCAAAAGACGTAAAGCATAGTAGTAGTATTTACAATGTGGTTACAGTAGACTGAAGATCTGCTTAACTCATTTAGACCTAGATATGTCTGTAGGTGGCATCTTAAAGCATAGCCACTCAGGCCAATAACAACTGTAGACGTACTCAGCTGACTTTCACTCAGGCCTGGAAAAGTCTGAGGAAGTCAACAGTTTTTACCTACATATTAATCAAACCCAATTACTTAGAATTGATTGCATAGCACTGTTAGAAAGGTAATTTTTTGCTGAATATCTTTGCTGCTGATCCTTTGTGTCTATCATGTATACTTTAGAAGTTATTTGCATTTGTTTAAGGTATGGTGTGCATGGCTGGCATTTATCTCTCAAGCCTCACCTAAGCACCTTGAATAAATCTGAACCCCCACCCCAGTTTTCTGGTATTTTAGCTAGTATAAAATAAAAACCAAATTGATTACAATTGATTGCATAGCACCATTAGAAAGGTAATTTTGTGCTGAACAGATCTGACCTGATGCTTTGTGTCTATCGTACATACTTTAGGAGTTATTCACCTTTGTTTATGTTATGGTGTGCATGGCTGACATTTGTTTCTCAAGTCTCACCAAAGCACCTTGAAAAAATCTGAACTTCCCCCCCACAGTTGTTTGGTCTTCCAGCTAGTATAAAATAAAAACTGAATTGATTACAACTTATTTCATAGCAGCATTGGAAAGGTAATTTTATGCTGAACAACTTTGTCACTTGCACTTTGTAATGTAGCATCTATGGTTCAAGAAGTATTCATATTTGTTTGTGGCATGCTGATTATGGCTTGATTTTGCTCAGAAAGGTCTAGGATGCAGTGCTAAGGGTATACAGGACACAAGTGGTTGAAGTCTCAAAGAGCTCTTATGGTGTGAATGAGTTAAACTTATAAATGTGTAATTGCTTCAGCTTTTACATGTTGAACCCATACTTTTTTTAAAAATAGAAGACAATTTTATGAGCACAATTAGACACTTTGGGGTGTGAATTTGGTGTGATAACTGCACTCCTATGGGTACTCTTCCTTTGGCCAAGAACCTAACTACACTCATAGGAGTGCAGTTATCACACAGTCATGCACTCCCCCTGTTGTGTCTTATTGCTTACTTATAACATGGAATCAAGAAAGAGATGTACCCCATGGGCACAATTGGGTCTGGCCACCCCCTTCCCCTGCCTCAGCAAGATCTTGTGTGTGTTGGGAGCAATATAGGCAGAGCATATTCATTCCCCATCCTGTTCCTTGATACACACTGACTAAATTGCTCTGTGACATGCCATTAGCACTTGCAATCCCCCTTATGTGTGTCCACTGCCCTTGACTGCAATGTACTTTGTTGTGTCACAGCAAGTGTGTAAGAGCTGCACTTTGACAAGGACATTGCTGAAATCCTCTGTTTCTGTCTCTGTCTCGCTTTGTGTGTATTCCAGTGCCTGCCTGTCATGTTGTGGTGGTAGAACAGGGTCACATACATCCACTGCCTTCTACAGCTGCAAGGTGATCTGGCTCAACATTGAGTAGTGACAGTTTCCAAGTAAACATTTATCGCTTTGCCTCTCTATTTTATCCAATGACCTTGGCTATTAATTTTCAACTTTTTCATCTTTGGGTGGAGGCAGTGTAGTGATGTGGTTTATGTCACTGAGCTGCAAACCTAGAGTCCTGGGTTTGAATCCCACATATCCCACTTCACATACTGTGTGACCCTGAGCAAGTCACTTAACTTCCTTGTGCTCCAAGGCCACACCTGGAAATAAGCTTTGGCTTAGTGTGCCTTCCCTGATTAAACAACTCCCTCTTTCCCTTTTCCTCCACTACTTCTCCTGGATTGGTGGACCACAGGGGTTGCAACTTGTTTCAACATTAAAGGGGAACAGTAAACACAAAAGACCCCCAGATTCAAGTGTGGAGCTGGTCCCATTGTACTCATTATATTCAAAAAGATGTTGGTTTATTTACTGTTTAATGTAGTATAGTACTATAGAGTGTATCAGACTAATTTTGCTTAGTTCACGGCTGACATCTTCTGTTACTACACATCCCACAATTCCCTGCAGCTGACATCAGAGCAGTAGACAGCAGTGGGAGATTCAATAGCCTGCAGTGCATGTTACAATTTATTTATTTATTTTATTTATTTATTTGTGTCTAGGATTGCAAAGTACGTTTGAGCCAAGGCTCTTTTACAAAGGTTCCACGTCATGCTTGTTACAGGGTAACAGACACTAAAACATATAACAGTTACAGGTACATGGTTTTATACAGTAACTTTGCTTGACAAAATCAGACTGAGTGATGAGTAACTCAAGAAACAATAGGAGGAAGAGGGCAAGAAGGGGAGAAGGCTGAGGATAGGGGAAGGCATAGATGTAGAGGGTCAGGGTGATGCAGCCGAGGGGTCTTGTCAGGAAAGACACAGGGCAAGTGCATTATAAGTTGCATTGGACAGGTAAGTGCAAGAAGAGAGGGCAGAAACTGACACCTATAAGGTCAGAAGCAGCGTAGGGAATGAAGAAGTTATGGGGTGCAAGCACAGGTGGAGGTGCCAGTTATGGAGTGGTGGAGCTTTTTTTTGAATGCTCCAAGTGTTGCTGTGGATGAGGTGTCACTAGAGAGCTCATTCAGCCAGTATGGAGGCCTGTATGCAAATGACCTTTGGCCTTGGGACGTGTGGCAGCGGGGGATTTGAAGGATTTGGGGCTTAGAGCTCCTGGTGTTGTGGTTGGTGATTTTGGGTTTGAGGAGGGTGCTGACTTCTGGTGGTGCCTTTCCCATCATGATTTTCTTAGCAGTGATGCAGGTTTGGTATTTGATTCGGTTGTTCAGTTGCAGCCAGCCTGTTTTGGAGTAGAGGTTGCAGGTGTGGGTGAGACGGTGGGAACCAGTAATGAGTTGGCAGGCTTGATTGAGGGAAGTCGAAACACACCTGAGAGATGAGGCTGTGGCACATCCATAGATAATGAGACCATAGTCAGTGATGTTGATGATGGAGCTCTGGACAGCTATGGACAGAACTTCTGGGTTTAGATGTTTTCTATGTCAGAATAGTAGGCCCATCCTGGTGTTGGCTACTTTTGCCACGTTATTGATGTGTGGGACATAGGAGAGATTACAGTCGAGGGTGAGGCCGAGGTATTTGAAGGTATGAACTTGTTCGAGGATGATTCCTTGCTTGGTTTTAATGAAGAGCTGATATTGTTTGTGTTTGTTTTGGGAGCTGCAGAAGATCATGGCCTTTGTTTTTTTCTGGCTAAGTATAAGTCTGTGTTTTGTGAACCAGTTTTCAACTGCAGAGAAGGCCTGTTGGAGGTTACCTTGTAGATGGACTGGATCATGGTGGGATGCCAGGATGACAGCATCATCCGCGTAGAGTAGGATCTGTTCAGGGCAAGATTCTGGCTGTGAGTTCAAAAAAGGATGAAAATGAGGGGGCCCAAGATTGAGCCCTGTGGGACACCGGACTGGACTGGTCTTTGGTCTGAGTGTGTGCCAGCAATTCTCACACTTTGGGAGCGGTTGTATAATTAGCCTTTGAACCATTTCACTGAGTTAGGTGAGAGCCCTGCTAGTTGAAGCTGGGCAAGTAGGAGATTGTGGTTGATGGTATCAAAGGCTTTAGTTAAGTGGATGAAGGTGGACCCAGTAAGATGACTGTTATTGAGTGAGTGATGGATTGCATCAGTGAATTCAAGTAACACTGTGGAGGTGCTATAACCTTTTCTAAAGCCATGTTGCTACTTGCACAGGATGTTCTGATTGTCTAGGAAGTTGGTGAGCTGGTCTGACACAATCTGTTCTAGGGCCTTGGAGAGTGGAGGTAGGATGGAAATTGGATGGTAATTCTCAGTAGCCATTTTGTCACCACTTTTATGAATTGGGGTTACTGTGGCAGATTTCCATAAGTCAGGGAACTGGCCGAGGCTGAGGGAGAGGTTGAAAATCCTGGTCAGTGGTCAGAGTACTTCTTCAAGTGTGAGTGATAGCAGTTTGAGGTCGAGAAGTCACTGCTGGCTCTGGAGTTGCAAATGGCTTTGGTAACGTAGCTGCAGACTTGATGCATTTTTACTGCTTTAAAGTAGAAGGGAGGGTGGCTGGGGGGGCAAGGGGAACCACCTCATTGAAAAAACCCTGTCGGAGTACAGCACTGAGGTCCGTGAAGGTGTCATTGAATGTAACAGCAATGAGTTTCTGGTCAAGTGTAGTTTCACCATTTATGCTGAGTACTGATGGGGGTGATTTAGATTGCTTCCCGGTGACTTCTTTAATGTTATTCCAGAAGTCCCTACTGTTGCCCCATGAGTTAGTGAGAGCATTATGGAAATAGGTTGTCTTCGTATCCTGGATATATTTGGTGCAGTCATTTCATGCACGTTTATAGTTAACAATATCAACTTGTCTCCCAGTGTTTCTGGCAATCTCCCAAAGGTGGTCTAGAGTTTTTAGTCATCTAAGTAGGTCTCTGGTGAGCCAGAGATTACATAGGGCTTTGGCCTTGTGCTTCTTGTAGGGTGCAAATATGTTGCATGCTTGGTTGAAGATCCTGATGAAGTGTTTCAGTGCGGTGTTCACATTGGTTGCAGTGAGAACTGGGGACCAATCCTGTTGACTAAGGAAGGTTTTGAGATGAGGTAGCTTGCCTCTAGGTAGAACCCGGGCAGTAATGGTTTTGGGGGGGCTTGATGAATTTATTGGACCAGTAGCAGATAATGGGGGAGTGGTCACTAAGTGTGTCAGGGAGGACAGTGGTGTTTGTGATTCTGGTGGGATGGCTTGTTATGATCCAATCCAGAAGGATACTGGTACCCATTTTATAGTTTGTCCTGGTTGGGGAGCTAACCATCTGAAAAAGGTTTGCTGCTGCTATCAAGTCCCTGTATGCCCCTGCCTCTGCAGCAGGCCAGTTAATATTAAAGTCACTGAGGAGGATGGTTTCTGAATCAGGTGAGAGAGAGATTTGGTAAACTCCAGGATTGCGTTAAGCCCATTACCTTGCTGTCTCGGTGGAATGTAGACTGTGACAACTGTGATGGCTTTATTGTGTGCACCAAGAAGGATCTTGACAGGAAGAATCTGTGCAGTGGTGGTTTTGGGGGTTAAGTTGATGAGGTGCCCCCGGATCGTGTCCTTAAGGTACAGGTTGCAGCCACCACCTCTTTTTGATGCTCGATCAAGCCGGTAGACATTATACCCAAGGAGGGTGATAGCACGGTCAAGAACCAAAGGTGAGAGCCAGGTTTCTACGACTGCTAGTATGTCTGGGTTATGCTGGCAGGCAAAAGTCTGAAGGGCGTCAATTTTGTGAAGAAGACTGCATATGTTAAGTGAGATTATTGAGAGGGATCCTGGTTGATTGGTCTGAGTTGTTCTTGTAGGGGCTGGTCCGGGATTGGGATGAATGTTTCCTGACAATAGCAGGAGAAGAAGTATACATTTTAGAGTACTGGTGTGAGATTCCCATGACTGGCACCTATTTTTTTGGGCCAGAGAACTCCGAGAATCACCAGGGCAAGTAGGCGGGTGGAGCCGTGGGTAAAGCGTGGCAGTAGTAGCGGTGGACAGGGGAAGTACCCAACGGCCATGTGGGGGAGAGGGCCATTTCATAATGATTGGAGATGCCCAAGGTGGGAACACGAGATTGAGAGGGAGGGAGCCATGAAGGGGGTGAGAGAGCGTGAGTTGGTAGATGTTCGGGACAGTGGGGAAACTTAAGGAGGGGGCAAGAGGTCAAATAAGGTGAGGAGAAAGGGGTATAGAGTACCGGTGTCATACATGATTCAATGTGAATGGGGGGGAGAGCAGGCACAGTGTGCTGGGTAGGTGGGAGGCAGCTAGTGAAGGTGACAGGAGGTAGGCAGTGAGGTGGAGGCTTGGGGGCAGGGGAAACTAGTAAGCAGGTGGCTGAGGGAGAACGGGCAGAGGGTGGGGCAGTGAGGAGACAAGAGCAGTAGCAAAAGAGGAAGATGAAGCAGAGAGGTAGTGGGGGGCATTAAAGAGTGTAACAAGACAGGGAGACAGGAGGTAGCAGCTCTAGAATAGAGTTCAGGAGTGAAAGGGTGCAGGGGAGCTACAGAATGCCAAAGGGGGGGTTGGCCAGTCATGGAGTGACAGAGTGACTGGCACTAGGAGATATAAGGAGGGTGTCAGGCACAGAAGGGAGGCAGGGGCAGTGAGGGGACTGAGTTGATTAGCAGAGAGGGAAGAGGAGCAGGGAGGAGGGAGGAGGGAGAGTGGGCAGTAAGAGAGGAGGTACATGAGAGAGAGTATCCAATAGGAAACAAAGGGTGGTTCCCTAGGCAGAAGTGGGCAGAGCTAAGGCCTATTTAATTAAGGCGGAGGTGGGGAAGGGGGAAGCGTAAAATTTGTTCTGAAACCCACTGAAGTCTATGGGTGCAGAGCCCAGCAAAACAGTTTGAATCCGTCAAGATTTCAGGGCCAATCAGTGGCCTCATGGAGCACAAGAGGAGATGGAAGCAACAGGCAGCAGCCAATGGGAGCCTTTCAGCACTTCCCAGTTCAGTCTGGGAGCTTACCAGTAAGAGGAGGGTTCCTTGGCGGTGAACAGTGGTGGTGTGGATGGCTGGCCCAGGTAGCCCCGGCCGCTCAGATGTTTCCCCGATCAGGGGCTGAGAGATCTGAGGAAAGGAACAGAGCAACAGATTGTGAGTCACAGTAATAACAAAGGGTGACACTGGAGAGTAAATCAGGGCGGTGCAGTGGAGGGAGTTTGGCAGAGGGTGGGAGGCTGCCACAGACAAGAGAAATAAGCTTGAACTGGCACCAGGGGAGGTCAGAGGAGATTTAGTAGAATATGAAATTTACAGGGAGGAGGAGAAGAGAGATGCAGGGTTTAGCAGCAGGGGGGAAGGTGGAGAGAAAGAATGAATGCAGAGGGGCAGGAATTACTTCACAGCTCTAAATTACAGCAGTTTCCATCTGCACTTTACAGTTCAATGCTAAAACATTTAGGCAGGTCTACACAATTAACTTTGACTTTGCCAAAAAAATAGCAAGCAGCCTAGTAATTCAGCCTAGATTATGGGCTGAGACCCGTAGTTTTTAGAAGTCGAGTGCTAAGAACATCAAGACTGGTATACACATTAATTGAGACTTTAACAGAAAAATAAGCCAGCTGTCTAGCAATTTAACAAAAATTTTCTTCCGAAACCCACTGAAGTCTATGGGTGCATAGCCCAGCAAAACAGTTTGAATCAGTCAAGATTGCAGGGCCAATCAATGGCCTTGCGGAACACAAGAGGAGGTGGAAGCAACAGGCAGCAGCCAGTAGGAGCCTTTCAGCACTTCCCAGTTCAGCATGGGAGCTTACCAGCAAGAGGAGGGTTCCTTGGTAGTGAGCAGTAGTGGTGTGGACTGCTGGCCCAGGTAGCCCTGAACACTCAGATGTTTCTCCAATCAGGGGCTGAGAGATCAGCAAGAGGAAGGTTCCTTGGCGGTGAGCAGTGGTGGTGTGGACGGCTAGTCCAGGTAGCCCCGGCTGCTCAGATTTTTCTGATCAGGGGATGAGAGATTAGTTTATGTAAGTGCTGATCTTTTCTTTTCCACCCTGTGTTTATGCTCCTTGACCCAACTACCCCTTTCTGACTGGTCCACCCCAGCCCTGTCACCCAGCACCCCCGGGGCTCACCTTGCCACCACTGTCCTCTGCCACAGGATTGTGGCATGTGCCTAGCCTCCAATGCAAGGCCTGCAAGGTGTAGGTCTTCATCCTGTCACCAAGGATTTTTTTTTCTTGGTTTTAATCCCTTTTACTCCTGGGATCTTGGTAACATGGTCGCACACACGCCAAGACCTAAATGATTCCAATCCACAAGCCCAACCTAGCACCAGCCACCCATCTGCTCAGCACTACCATCTTGCCTCCACTCTGTGGCAGTCAAGTGCCAGGAAGGTGACCTCCCCAATCTGGAAGAGAAGAACATACTGGCATCCACTAAATCCTTCTCCCATGTTCTCCACCCCCAGCTGACCCCCAGTGGCCCAAACATGGGTCACCAGCGTGGGACAGGTGAGTCACTAGGCACGTCTGTCCTCAGTACCACTGTGTCAGCATGCTCTGATCTTTTGTTTGCTGTTCATGCTGTCCTTCTTGGGCTATGTCCAGTCATAGGGGACTGTACATAGCCCCTGAAGAAAAGCCAACCCAGGAAACATCTGATCAGAGCTTATAAATGTACTAACATGGATTCAGGTTATTAAATCTCCCACTTCTGCCTAATAGTCTGATGTCAGCTGCAACAGATTCTGTTATTTGTAGCAACAGAAGATGTCAACCTAGAAATAAACAACAATTAGTCTAATACAATCTACTATACTCCAGTAAACAGTACATAAACCAAAATGTTTCTACACACAAAGTACACATTGGGACTAGACCCACACTTGAGTATGTGGGCCTTTGAGCTGACTGTTTTCTTTTAATAGTCCACCAATGTGCCACAAAAATCCTGTTGGATGGCCAGCACGGTGGTGACAAATGTTGAGGCACTGGACGCCACACCTCGTGCCAGTCTGGCCATCCCCCTCTCCCTCCCGGAGCAAGACGTTGACTGTATAGGGAGTGAGAGAGACAAAGAATAATCTTTCCCCATACCATTCCTTGAGACACACCATCTACGCAGCTATGTGACATGCCATTAGCACTTGCAATCCCCTGTCTGTGTGTCCACTGCCCTTGACTGCGATATACTTTGTTGTGTCACAATAAGCATGAGAGAGACACACTAGGACAAGGTCATTCCTGAAATCCTCTGTCTCTGCCTCACTCTGTGTATATTCTGGTGCCTGCTTGTCATTCCTTTGGTGCCCCCTCAATGGTCAGCGAGACTGCAAATTCAGCATTGTGTCCCTGACATCTGCTGCAATTGTCCACCCCACTATTCCTGGCTGAAACATGCTCATCAAGGTATGAGACAAAATCCAACTATAAATGTAAATATTTGCACTGTATACAACTCTGTACATCTATTATAAACATTGAATGATGATACATTTGAACACAACTTATGAATTCAACATTTAAACAATGCATGTTTAATCATACATTTTTACAAATAAACAATGTTTTTTATTTTGAATGTTGTCTGTTTCAACTATAAATTAGGATACTGAAACCCACAATATTCTGCTGATGGAAAAGCTATACCAATGCGATTAACTACACACACTAGTACTGGGACTCCTACATCTCTTTCCAGGTATCCCCAGCACCACCTAACAAATTGCTGACATGTGGTATAACGGTATCTCCTAAAGAAGAACAACAAAAAACAAATTATTAAGTAGTCACATATCAATGTCTCCAAATTTTGTATCTGAACAGTTATGTGCATGATACAGATACAATACTGTAATTACAATATTTGATTATAACCCTTTTTTTTCCAGTGGATGGTGGGGGGCATAAGCAACAGAGGATGGCATGCCTGTAGGTAAACATGAACTACTCATATGTTAGTACATACAGATGTGCACCATAATGCTTCAGAAAACAAAGGCTGTCATTACAGATCATCTATGATGGTGTTGCTATGCCTCGACGTTTAGGCACTGTCTGGTGCTATGAGACAAGGTATATACAATCCTTAATGACATCAGTCAAATATTATTGAGGGACACA
Source organism: Neoceratodus forsteri (assembly GCA_016271365.2). Classification (NCBI taxonomy): domain Eukaryota; kingdom Metazoa; phylum Chordata; order Ceratodontiformes; family Ceratodontidae; genus Neoceratodus; species Neoceratodus forsteri. The sequence continues at coordinate 1,017,998,234 of CM028132.1, read as the reverse complement.
AGGTTATGGTGATGGAGTACAATGGTTGTTCAAAGTGGTATTGACTATCAACGCCAAACAGTAAAATATTCAGAAAATAATTGCAGAAAAATATGACAGCATCCATATGACTCTGGAGTTGTTGGTTAGGGTGTTGAATTAGAAAAGGGGCCAACTTAACTGACAGAATGCATCTCACATCTGCCAGTAAACATAAGTTAATCCTGTGTTGATCCGTGCTGATGTGCCCATGTTGCTTCATGACATTTGAATAGCAGGGCTGGGTGAGGGCAGTCAAACATTATGTGACATTACTAGGGTGAATGAACATGTGATTTGCGTGGCTGTAAGCTTACCTGCCTATGAAAGCCAAGCAATTCCTGGTTCTACAAAGCTATCAAAAATAACCTACCAGCATCCATACCACAGTAATGTTGTTTGTTGGGAAGCACCAAGGGAGGTCAACAGTGAAAATATCGACCTCCCCCACAGCGACGGCACAATACCAACATAGGTATTATGCCGCCCATGCAGCTAATGTTTTCTGTGGGGGGCTGTGTACCCCTCACCGTCCAGCCTTTAGGATTATCATCTGCAGGTCAGAGTTGGTCTGGGTGGGTGGGGGAACACTGGCGGAAAGTGAAGCACAAAAAAAGGTCCATTACAGCAACTGTTGCTGTAATGGTCTTTTTTTGTGTTTCACCATTGGGGTGACAACCTACAGGGGTGTACCCAGTTTGTGTGGGATGTGGTGGGGTGAGTGAGACAAGGAATCCGTTAAACTACATTGCAGAGAAGAAACATAACTAACTGATATGATATTGTGCACATAGGCATGGTAACTGCAGGCCTTGATGAGTGCAGTAACAGATGATATAGGGTTATACTGTGATGAGGTAAGGTGCCGGAGGTCCCATCAAACACTGCCGCACATAAGTGTGGTGCCCGATGCTGTCACAACTAACATGACTCCCTCCATCTTAAAAGATTATAACTGCAATAAATTTGTTGTTTTCCTGATGAGGGAGCTGGTGGTTTGGAACCAGGAATGTTAGAACATGACAACACTGTAGAATAACAGAAATTAATCATATGCCCATGCATACAGATGAGTACCATACAAGGGCGTGGTAACTTCAGGCATTGATGAATGCATTGACAGTTGAGAAAAGGGCTGAATAGGAAGTGGTTGGGTGGTGGTGTGATCAGTAAACCTATCCAAACAGAAACATGATATCAGATGCTGTGGCAACTATCAGTACTATCTCCATGTTAAACTTTGAAAACAGAGATGTTTGAATGTTGTTGGTTTGGTTGGTGTGGGCAGTACTGAGACAGCACGATGACCCAGTACAACAAACAACATTTCTAATATTATAATGGTATGGTATAGTGGTTGAAAGTGTGCTCATCATGAATGGGCATCCCTGACAACATATATAATTCTCACTGATTGATCACCTGTCGGGTGGGGGTCCATGACATGGAAACTATGGAACTTGATTAGGCCAGTCCAAGATGATGCTGAATCATAAGTTTTAGTGGTTGTGTCTATGATCATGAGGGAGATGTTTGAATGTTTCAGCAATAAGCATTTAAACTGGCAAGTTGGGAAGGGGTAGGAGTTTTGGTGGCAAAAAGGTCAAGAATATTAGTGGTATTCCCCATCCATTGTGATCATGAAGGACAAGGGATTAAAGCCAATAACATGTGAAGCAATCTAATCAGGGTTACAGATAAAGGAAGCAGCAGGTGTGGGAAATAATGACATCTGGTCAGCACAACAAGTAAAATGACATTGTGTGAAGAAGCAGATGAGTCAAAAAAGAGGCAGAGGGAGGAAATGTAGAAAAGACACAGAATACCATAGTAAGTAATGCCAGAAGCCTGGAAATTAAAAATCAAGACATGGAGGTCTCGAGAGTAATGGCAGCCCTGCACATATGAGCAATGAATGTGACATGGTTAACTTCAAAACATTGGTGGGACATACAGTAACTGTACAAGGTCATTTTCTGTTCATGAGGGATGGAGTGGGAAGAAAGAGTAGAGGGGTAGCTTTAAATGCTAATGAGTGAATAAAGGATACAGATGTGCACAGTTGACAGTGTGAGGACAAAGCTATGTGACTAACACTTAAAGCTAGCAGTGGCAAAGCAATACACACATGAGTAATATAAAGACTTACGGTGTTTGATGAGGAATTGGTCAGCGAGCAAGTAGACAACATGCACACCATGGCAACAAATGGTAAAGTTATAGAGCTGGTGTATTTCAACATGATGGAGGTAGACAGGACCACAGAGGAAGCAGCTTCAACCAGGATTGCAAGCATCTGGCACACCATTCATGGGTTCAGGTTTCATGCAGCATGTCCTTGATCATACAAGAGGCAGGGTGATTCTGGACCTAATGCTGAGCAACAGGGACAGAATCACAGATGTTGAGATAGATGGTCAGCTGGGATCCATTGACCAAACACAGTGTGATTTAACATGGGGTCAGGGAAAGTCTTGTGACACATGACAGTGAGGGTTTTGTATTTCACAGTGGTAGAATTCTTTGAAATGGGGAGGTCTATCATTGTAGCCCTGGAGTAGGTGGACAAAGGAGGATGGAGGACAGAACAGCAATGGAGACAATTTAAAGCAGCCATAGTGTAAGTTGTGAGCCAATGTGTCAGGATGGTGTCAAAGGGAAAGAGAATGAGGAAGCAAATAAGGTTGCCTAAAGAGGTATGATACCTGGTAATGGCCAAAAGTGTAGTCATTAAGGAAATATAAGGATACCAAAAAGAGAGATTAAAGGGAGGCACAACAACAATGGTTAAGGGAAGTGATGAAAGCTGTTTGACAACAAAAGTCCAGGACTGAGGAAGGATTACTGCAGAAAGTAGAAAGAGAGGAAAAGACATTCTATATGGACATCAACAAAAGGAGAAAAAACAGGATAGAGGTGTTGTTAGGCAAAAAGTGGATAAAGAGAGAGTTTTGCAGGAGTCCAAGAAAGACAGAAAAACATAAAAATTACTTCCATTCAGTATTCAATGTAGAGGAGGAGGGACAGGGTACACAGCTGAGAGACAGATGCAAATGGAGTGGAGCTTTTGAAATCAGCCCATTCACAGTGTAGAGAGACTGGAATTATTGGTAATTTGTTTTATAACACAAGTCAAGCTTCACCTGCAGCACGGTGTATAGTGCCGAAGGCCTCACCTTTATAATGACATTGACATGATGGAGGCAGACTAAAGAATGGTGACTAACAAATTACTGGACTTGATGCACATATCCTCTGAGGAGACATTAAAAGAACCTCAATATGTAATCACTGGAGGACAGGAAGGAGATTAGACATTATAGAAAAATGTAAATACCTCCAGATAATTAACATGATTCAAGGGGGATACATCTTCCAATGTATGTAGAGTAAAAGAAAGAGATGACATTACATGAAACTGGAATGAGACAGGATAAGAGGGAATATGTGAAAGATTTATTTCACAGAGAAGGTGGATGAAGCATTGAATTATGTGCCACAGGAGGTGATGAGAGTGAGCAATATGGAGAGATTTGAGCATGGATGGGGAGGCCATAATGTAACATTGGAGGTTGAGCGGAGTGAAGGGAAAGCCACTGACCATAAAGGATCAGATAACAAACCAGAGTATAGTGTTTATGTGAAGACTAAATTGACCCAGCAGTCCTTATCTGTCATCATTATCTCTGATTCTAGGTTTCTATGCAGGGATGTTATAGGTAGGACATGCTAACACTGTCAAACAGTACCATAGTCTTCAATCCTCTACCAGACATCACTAAATTCATGTGACAGTATACACAACAGCTTTCTTTGATGGGGTGAGTGTGGGGGGGTAGGTGAAGGTAGGAGACAAGGAGTATGGATGACTGCATGCCACATACATGCATATGGGTATGGTAATATATTATTTGAGTAGGGGGATGGGGTGGTGGTTGGGTTAATAATGATGTATGAACAAAAAGGGGTATTGTTGATGATATGGGTAACCAGCAAACACTTCAAAAATGTCAGATGGTAACAGATGCTGTCATCACTAACAAGACTCCCTCATTGTCTGACTAAAACAAATAAAGTGATTTGGAGATTATGAATGGGGAGTGGGTGACAGGTAATTTTGTAGCCTGACACTTCTGAGTAAAAAAATATATTTATTGCATGATGGGCCATACGATTATGTATGAGCAGAAGGGGTGGTTATGGACATGGCAAACACAGACAGGCATCACAGTTCTCAGCTAGGAAGTTGCAACCAACTTGATGTCCTCATTGTGTCACTATAACAACTGAATTGCCTCGCATCTGGTGGTTGGGGCTTGAGGGGGTGGAGAGCCACAAGCATTTTGTACCCTGCATGACAGATACTTGTAAAATTAAAAATGATCATATGCAGGGGCATACAGATGGTCAGCATACTGAGAAGTAACACTTCATGTTTTATAAAAGTACATTTTACTAAACATTTAGATAAAAAAGGGGCAGCCACATAGCATGTGGTACACAGCCACACAAATATGTAAAACAGCACAATTGAAGCAATGTATATGTACTGTCCGCTGTGATCTGACACTGCGGCTGCAGGTCAAGTGCCATGGGATCTCCAGTGATGTAGTGGTGGTCGTACCCTGGTGGAGAAAGTGGTGGGAACACAGTCTCACATGTTACTCAATCTTACATGCCCGTGACAGAAAATGATGAAGCATGTTTCATGAGTTGAACGACGTCCCAATATAACAAGTCTGTTATTGGATGAGGAGTGGGGTTAGATGAGGAAAATAGTACCCAGCATGTACAATCTGAGAAAAAAAAAACTTACTCAAGAACTGGGGTGTCCAGATGGGCACCATACTGCTGTCCAAATGCATAGTATGCGGTCATCACGTCCCAGATGTCTAAGCATGCTGTATTAAATCCAGGATGCTGTGTAATGCATTGATGAGGGCCACTTCTGTCCAAAATGGGTTCTGTCTCTCTGCAACAAACACATTCAGCTACTGATTCCATTGATAGGCACAAACCACATATTCACCTGAAACAGTAATAGATAACAATGTTACTTATGAATTGTTCAATGTGATCTGTCTTACACATACATTGAGTATTTGTATCAAAAGAAAATAACAAAACTTAGTATTCTAACATTAGTATGCAAATCAAATCTCAACAAATAACACACTCAATGTTTACATGGGATTCATAAATTAAAACCCCAGGCTCTCATACATCATCCCTGGCCATTATACCTAACCCCTGGTCCACATACCTCACTCCTGTCCCTCATACCTCACACCTGGCCATAATACTTCATGCCTGTTCCTTATACCTCACCCCTGTCCATCATATCTCATGCATGTCCATTATACCTCACTCCTGGCCCTCGCACCTCATCTCTGTACCTCATACCTCACACCAGTGTCAAAGATCACCTCTGTTCCTCATACCACACCCATATCAGTCATACCACACCCATGACACTCATGCCTCACCGCTGTACCTCATACCTCATCATTGTCTCTCCTATATCACCCCTGTCCATCATATCTCACCACTGGCCCTCGTGACTCATGCCTGCCCCTCATACCAACCCCTGACCCTCATACCTAACTCTTGCCCTTCATACCTTACCCCTGTCCCTCATGCCTCACCCCTTGCCCTCATACCTCAACAATTTTATCATTACAATATCATACTAATACAACCTCTCCCTCAACCACCAAAACATCAACAGCAATAGGTACAATGACCAAATGGAAAGGAAGTCTTGGTAAAAACAGAATGATATTGGAGGTGGATTTGTCATGGTCATTCAGGAAACAACAGAACTAGAAACATTATATTATACTGGATCTTTTGGGGGGAAGTAAATGTGTGTATGCTCTATGTAATACTTTGCATGAGCTAAACAAAACACAATAGGTTCAGGAGCTGTGGGTGAACACCATGGAGCTGCAAGTATTACTCAATTATAAATTAATGCATGTGACATGGATATGAAGTCTTTTATTGTTTAAACAACATTACATTTACCCTATTGTACTGATCTGCTTACCTGTATGTAACTGTCATTCTCGGGTCGCCCCTGAAAAAGGGACCTCCGAGGCCCAGTGGGCCTACCCGGTCATCAAAATTTAATAAATAAATAAATAAATATGGCACTGTTCTATGGCATAATAATGATATGTACCCTAAATTTCAAAGGGGGGTACTTAAGATGTTGTGGATGCATAATCATTTACAACTTAATTCTAAAACTCAAAGGGACATAGAGAATGGCTCCTCAGGTCACTTGCAAGACAATCATAACAATTCCAGTATTCAGGCTGTAAGACATATTACAATACAGTAATGGATTAGACTATTTACCAGTCAGTGTTGTTCAGCCTTCCAACTCTGCCATCTTGAGTGTGAACAGACATCTGAGTGTCCAAGCCTGAGCTTGCAGCAGGTAATTCAAGCTCAAACATGTAGGGCTGCACATTTGGTAAATTTGGCCATATTACATAGCGGATCAAAAATGGGTGCATCCTCATCTTCAAACTCCACATCAGAGAAAGATGAGTTTACTGATTGATTATTGTCATTGTAAATCAGATTCTGGGAGGTATGTTGTCATGACTGAACTGTCAAACATGAAGGAGCTGACAAGGGCACATGTGCTAGAATGCTACAAATTCCAAAGAGCCCTACTACAGGTCATACCACATTTGAAGTCACTGTGCATTTCCGTCAGTCACCGGGGACTGCACAAGACATGGCTGAAGTGCAGTCACAATGCAGTTTATTTTTTAAACATTACTCACTGATAAAACAATTACATTTCACAGAAACAATGAATTTCAAGTGTTTGGAAGCTGAGGGACATAACAGGATAGTCAGAACACCACCACAGGTTAGTGTCAGCTGCTCTTTAATGGTTAATGTTACACAGGTTCCTCACCAGAATTTGACTATCGGTGAATACATATGATAAAGAAAGATGATGGGTAAACATTGTTATTTGGTAAATCTAACAAATAAGGCACATACACATTTAGCCAAGTTTTTACTTCATGTAGAGTTGTGACCCTTAAAAGCTTGAATGCTATTTACCTTTATCCTGGACACTAAGATTTTACTAAATGGGTCCTTGCCTGCTGGTTGTATGCTGGCTATCTATTTTGTTAACAATCTGAGCTTTTGGCCAATACTGTACTGCACTCTGCTCTCCTTGATGTAACAAACTGGGCATACTGGGCATCGATTTCTACTGTATTGTATTGTGTAAGAAATTATTTATATGCTTGTGTACTGTGAATCAAATTTTGCAACTTCTACTTATACAAAATAATAAACAAAAGTTTAATGCCCCTATACTTAGTTGAATAGTATCCGCACACTATCCAACTGAATATAGCATCCTCTGAGTTGCAAGCAATAAGCAAACACAGCACAAACTTATGCACTCTGCTTTGCCCATTTTAATATTGTGCCCCAGATGTTTATGTCTAATAAATATAAAAACATTTTAATTACTGTATTTTGATGCTTTAATGATTGTTTTCTACTTTTATAATAAAAATGTTTCTTAGGGCAGTGAAATAAGTGGGGTTTTACCTTTGCTATTCACACTTCTTGTAAAAATGAATTCATTACAATTATATTATTATGATAGCAGAAACTGCCAGCTACTCAGGAGTGCAATGAATTTCAATGAGAAACTAAATATAAAGGATAATGGCTGGGCAACAGTGAACAACAACACCGTTGTTCACTTCGAGAGGTTGTCATGACAACCATGTAATCCTCGAGAGTGAAGCGCGAGAGGTTTTTGGTTGTCATTCAACCTCGAGAAGTGAACGGCAGTGTTGTTGTTTACTGTTGCCCATCCATTGTCTTGTATAGTGTATGGGCAACGGTACATAGATTGCTGGTTGCTTCTTCGGCAGTCCACCGTGTTATCAGGAACCCACTACCACCACTCTGTTGTGTTCCTCATAGCCTCTGATTTTATTTTTTAGGTTACATCCCCCAATCAAGTGCCACTCCATCCTGGTCGCATACACTGTATTTTTTTTTTTAATCTGCTTCTCCTCAGCATTGCATGGCTGTTTCAGACATCCTACCCCGCCCACCCCAATCAAGTATGGTTCAATACCGTCTATTTAGTTATAATATAAGGCCCCAGAACCAACATCTCATAAATGTATATACCTGGGAGTCCAACGTGTCTCTCTGGCTCTTTTTGGCTTGTTGCAGCTATGCTGGCACTTCGGCAATGGCAGTTATTGGACGCCATTAAACCGCTGGAGCAGCAAGTGGAGAAGGAAGTGACAGCACGAGATGATGTTTGATCTTGTTGTACCATCGTTTTGAAGTACTCAAGCAGGTACAACAACCTCTTGACATTACAATGATGGTACAAGATGACTAGTAAATGAAGGATTTTGCCTAAATACAACATTCCACCATACACTATATATTTTGATATCTTTTTCTAAAAAATATATACTTCTCTCAGCAACATAATTTGTCTTCTATATGTTTGCACTATCGATGTCCATCTGTATGATTTTATGATTTTTTAAAACAATAACTGGCTTCTGTTTTCTTCTTCCCACCTAAAATCTGGCTATGAAGAAAATTTCACCTACTAAGTTATAATAAAAGCTCATAGATTATCCAAAATTACATATTTCCATTACATATATAATTTTTATTTTGTGACAGAAAGTGTTATTTGCCATCAAAATATGAAAACATATCTGCAAGTTCCTTATTTCATAATACAAATATTTAATTGGAATTTTTTTTTTGTTTACTAGCAGAAGGCAAAGTACAAATAAAATGATGAAAAAGTAAGTAAAGAAACAAGTAAAAGCAAACTGGATGATTGTGGAGGTATCTAAAGGCACCAAACAATCATTCTTTAAGATAGACATCCTTACTTAGCACTTGCTCTTTATGAAACATAATTAAGTTATATGGAAATGTGGATACAGTTTTCCAGTTTGATCAGGAGGTGGTTAGAGGGTGCAGAAATGTCTTCTGCTGAGCAACTTATAGAGGATGTGTTACTGGAGCAGTTTGTCAGTTGCTATCCAGAAGATCTAAGGGTGTGGTGGCTAATCAAGCCCCAGGTTCAGCCAGGCAAGCAGTCAAAATGGGTGACAAGAATATGACAAACAGGCCTTCGGCTAGCTGTAAGAGTGTTGGGGAGAGACAGCTGGGTTTAAAAGGATCTGTAAGCCAGCGGGGCAGCCTAAAAGAGAACACAGATGATCCTAAACCAGGATTTAGCACACTCAATTCTCCAATATGAAAAAGGATCTAGGGGAATAGAAGTGTTATGTGTGCCAGCAAGTGTGATATCTCTTCTATAACTGCCCAGCATAGAAGACCAAGGGAACAGGGGCAGCAGGAGGAAACCCTACTGCCTCAGGCTTTTATAGTGTTAATTGTGTAAGGAAAAAAAAAATACTTCAGCTAAGTACATGATCCATGTTGAAATTAATGGGAAGCTTAAACAAGAATGGAGAGACATAAAAGCTATGCTCTCCAAAGTGCATCAGGACTCAGATAAACCTGAACAGGTTATACCTGATCAGTTTGCTATGGTAAAGTGCGCAGTGGGACCAACTGTGCCAGTCCTATTGGCTCAGGTCTTCCTGAATTGGAAAGGGGCCAAGGGTTGTGAAAAGTTGGGGTTAGTGAAGAACTTGATGTAGATATGCTTTTGGGGAATGACTAGAAATGCAGGGATGAAACTGAGAGAGCACTTACCAGGGTCAGACTATTAGACTGAAAGCTGATGGAACTGACTAGCAGGGAGAAAGCAACTACCGAAAGTAGTCTGTTTGCTCTGAGTCTGCTGAAGAGCAGGCTGACATTGTACCACACCAAGAGGCTGAGACTTTTGAGACCAACCTCAGTAATAGCTGAGAGTTGCTCAAAGGACACTCCAAAGAAAGGTGCTGTCTTTCAAGGAGGAGTAAAGAGCACAGATGTTAAATTTGTTTCATCAGGGATGAATACTTAGAGGAGTTATGGGAACAGGTAGGCAGTGCTGATCCTGACCCCTGGATGGGAGGGAGAACAGAGTGTATTGGGAGAATGGCCTGCTCTATAGCGAATGGGTACTGTAGGAAGTTGCAGAGGGATGTCAGGTGGGCAAACATCTGGTAATATCTAAGGAGTTTAGTCAAAAGCTACACAGCATTGCACATGACATTCCACTTGCGGGACACGTAGGGGTGAAATGGACCAAGTAAAAGTTGACTCAAAACTTCTATTGGCCTGGTGTCTATACAGATGTGGCTGAGTAGTATCACTCTTGTGATACATGTCAGAGAGTGGGCAAGAAGGGAGACAAGGGCAAGGCAACTTTAGTTCCTTTACCCATAATAAAAGCACAGTTTCAGTGGTAAGCTGTAGATATTTTGGGGCCTCTAAGTGTACAATCCAGCACAGCAAAAGATATGTTCTGGGGGTGGTGGATTATGTCACATGGTACCCTGAGGCTGTGGTAATGTGCTTCATAGAGGCAGAGAAAGTGGCAGATGAACTGCTGAGGATCTTCAGCCAGGTTGGATTTCCTCAGAAACACATATCTGACCAGGGCATAAACTTAATGTTAGGTTTAATGAGGAGTTTGAGGCAAAAATGTGGGGTGCAGCAGTTATGTGCTTCACCATACCACTCACAAATCGATGGTCTTGTGGAATGCTGTTTTTGTTTGTTTGCTTATAGCCTTCCTCCAGCTAGCCCCTACATCAGTCCAGCATCATTCCGCCAGCCCCATCACCTGTCATCCTCAGGACTTACCAGTCACCATGGTCTTCCTGGGATTGTCCCATCAGGACAGGGCTGCTGTAGTGGACCCAACTCCTGCAGCAGCATTAACGGCTAGTCTAGTGATGGTGCCTCAGTCAATAGAGCAGGGCCTGCGAGGATCAATGGGATAGCATTTTCTCCTCCATTTTTTTCCTATCACTGGATGTTGTCAGAGGCCCTTACTAAGGGTGCACATGCAAAGTGTGTGTAGATGCCAGCATGCGGCAAGGTCCCCCTCCCTCATCCAGCATACCTGCTTGAGCCACTGCCTGGGGACACCAGGCAGCAGAAGCATAGTAGGGAACAGTAGCCCTCCCTCCCTTGAGGAAACAGGCATCCAGAGGATGCACAACTGTGCTTCCATAGTCAGCCCTCTGATGACCCAACCTTGTTCCTGAACCCATGTCACAATCACTGCGGGCAGCAATGCTACTACTGCACCAGTGGGCTGGCATTTGTGGAACACTTGAACAGGACCCTTAAAGCCATGCCTAGAGCTTTTGTAGAACAGCATGTGAGGAGCTGAGACAAGAGTTTGCCCCATCTCTTATTTGCCTATAGGGAAGTCCCAAAGGAGTCCACAGGGTTCTCACCCTTTCAACTCCTGTATACATACAGAGTGAGGGGATCCCTGGATCTAGTGTGGGATGAAGTGGAAAGCAAGCTTGTTTCCCCAGGAGAATCAGTGGTAGAACACGTCCTTAATGTCAGGGAGCTATTAAAGGCATTCATGGACCTGGAGCTGGATAACCTGGCAGGTATGCAACAGAGGCAGAAAAACTGGTATGACCATGCAGCCAGGGATTGGACCACTACCATCAGGCTGAAGGTGATGGTGTTCATTTCTATTTCGACAGGACAAATTGCATGCAGCATGGGAGGGTCCATTTGTAGTGGTAAAATAGGTGGTCAAGGTGGACTACGTTGTAGAACTGCAAAATAGGGGTGCAAACACAGGGTTATCATGTCAACATAATGAAACCATATCATGACAGGGTAGAGGTCATCATGATGGTTTTCAGCCAGGCAGAAAAGTTTGTGAGGAGCTATAAATAGACCTATTAGAAAGGAGTAGGAAAAAGCATCAGTGGACTCTGTCGCCCTTGCAGAGCAGTTGATGCCTGCACAGATGGGACAAATAAAGAGGGTGCTACACTCTGTCAGCACACTGTTCTTAGCAAAGCCAGAGTACACACCACTAGCAGAACACTGGATGGACACAGGGACTCAGCTGCCACTGAAGCAGCATAACTAAATAGTCTCTGAGAGAGTGAAGTTACATATGCAGGAGGAGCTAAAGAAGATGCTGGACCTTTAGGTTATCCAGGAATCCCATTTTCCTTGGTCTTCCCCCCATCATCCTTATCCTGAAAAAGGATTGGATAACAAGGTTTTGTGTGGATTACTGGAAGCTTAATGCTGCCATGGTGTCTGATACATATCCCATGCCATAGACAGAGGAGTTACTAGAAAAGTTAGGAGGAGCAAAGTACCTAACAACTATAAACTTAATAAAGGGTTACTGGCAGGTACATTTACCTGCTGAAGTCAGGGAATGGTCAGTATTTATCACTCCATTTGGCCTGTATAAAAATAAAAAATGCACCTGCTAACTTTCAGAGGCTGGTTGACTGAGTGTTGTCAGGGGGCAGTTACCTTTGCAATTGCTTACATGGGTGATGTTCCTATATTTAACCAAACCTTAGAGCAGCATTTGAAACATGTGAGAGTGATTCTCAAAAGACTGCAAGCTGCAAAGTTGATTTTTAAAGCTAAGCAGTATCAGGTAGGCGTGGCTGAAGTGCTATACCTCGGAAATTGAGTAGGAAGAGGGCACATCAGGCTGGCACATGAAAAGGTGCAGGCTATAACGGGATGGTCCACACCCACAACCTAAAAATGGTTATAAGCATGTTTGGGGACTACTGGATATTACAGAAGATTTGTGGCTAATATCAGCACAATTGCAGCACCCTTCACTGAGCTGACAAAAAAAGTAAATGCCTGAAAGTATGCACTGGTCAGAATACTGTGAGAAGGCCATCTCTTAGATAAACAGGCCCCATGTCAGGCTTCAGTTCTAGACAGCCCTGACTATGGCCTAAAATTCATAGTGCACACAGATGCATCAAATTTTGGGTGGGGAGGGGCTGTGTTAAGCCAGGTCAGTTCCAAAAGGGAAGAGCACCATGTTGTTTACCTGAGTTGAAAACTCCTGGTGAGGGAAGTGGCATATGCTACTGTAGAAGAGAAATGTCTGAGCATAATTTGGGTATTTCAAAAGTTGCAGCCGATTTGTAGAGCAGAGAATTCACAGTGGTCAAAGATCATATTCCACTAATACGACTACAGCACATGAGTGGCGAGAATGCCAAGCATTTCCACTGGAGCTCAGCACTGCAAGAATACAATATACAACATAGGAAAGACTCACAAAATGCCAGTGTTGATGGAGTGTCCTGTCAGATAGCATAACATGGCTAATGTAGTGACAGTGTGGTGTTGTCACACAGTGCCAGCATAGGACTTGGGAAGGGAGGTGTGACATGCTATGTTTTAATATAATGAATGGCCAGACTGGTTGAAGCATCCTGAAAATACTGAGAGGTAAGCCAGATCACATTCTAAATGTTTGCACTAATGGTCATATGGTCCTGCTGTTTATCTTAGGTTACAAGGAAGGTCATTTGGGTAATAAACTTTATCTGTTCCTTGGGGTCTACTGGCAGGGGGCCACCTTGGCATACTGAAACTGTTGGCAAACATTTGATGCTGAAAGCATAGCAACTGAGAGTGCTATCTAAGTATATTTGTTTAGTGATAAATCAGGGGAACTGAGATTTTCCTACTCATGGGAACACATTGAGGGTCAAGTTTCCAGCAAAAGCATGTATAATTCTGTTACACAATGTTCTTATTTACAAGAAATATGACCTAGTGACAAAAGCAGAGACAGAAAGCTGTGTACGGAGGCAAGTGGGAGTTTCCTCTATAAAGGGAGGACCTCATAGTGAGCCAGAAGGAGGGGTCCATAAGTATTTCAACAGGCTGACTGTCAGTAGTAGACTCTGGGAACTGATGACAACAATCTCAGGAAAAAATGTATAAGTGGGGGTGATCTATAGAATGCTGGGACAGGGGGTTGAGGAGGATAGAGAACTCATTGAAGAAATTAGTATGGGGCCACAAATGGGAAGGAAGTGGTTGTGGGGCTTTTAATCTACCAGACATAGACTGAGATACCCCAGCATCTGGATGCACCAGAAATCAGATTTTGCTTGACACATTGCGAGATTGCTACTGGTACAACTAGTTAGGGAATCCACAAGATAAGCTACTTATCTAAATGTAGTGGTCACACATGGGAATGGTGGGTGGCTTGGGAGTTGGAGAATCACTTGGATCCAGTGATCATAACATCATAAGGTTTGAACACCCTGGGTAAAAGTAAAGCCTAATCAAAATCTATGGCTCTGGATTTCAGATGGGCAGATTTTGACCAGATTAGGAAAACAATCAGGGGGAAATTAATAGAAGTGAGCAGTGTCTGAGGAGTGGAGGAGACAGAAGAAGAAACAAAAGAGGCCATTCTCAAAGCAGCTATATCACGCTTGAAAAAAATATTACCAAAAATAGCAAACATAAGAGACTTATCTGGTTCTCTATGGAGGTAAGGGATGCTGTTGAGGTAAAAAAAAAACCCTTCACTAATTACAGGATGCAAGAGGGGAAGGAGGAGTAAGTACTTAATAAAGATGAAGGAGGCCAGGAAGGTGGTCAGGTATGCAAAGACAGACACTGAGTTGCAACTGCAGTGGGCATCAAGGAAAGTTAGAAAGAGATCTTCCAGTACATTACAGAAAAATGGAAGACAAGGGAAGGGAATTGTTACTCTGACAGGTGAGAGGGTAGAAGAAGATGATGACCCAAAGGCAATCATTTTAAATGGCTGCTTCTGCTCAGTATTCACAGTGGAGGACAACAGGCCTCTTCCAGAAAGTGTAATTAACACAGCAGCATGGGAATTAAGGAACTTGGGCTGGTAGTGATTCCAGCACAAGATTAAGAAAAGGACTTGCTGCCCTGAAAATAAATCAAGCACTGTTACCAGAGGGGATGCAGCCAAGAATACTCAAGGAACTGGCATAAGAACTATTTGAGCCCATGGCAAGCCTATTCAATAGCTCACTAGGGACCAGGTTGTTGCAAGGGATGGGAGGAGAGCTGATGTGCTCCCACTCCTCAAGGAAGGGGACAGGGAGGATCCAAGCAATTACAGACCCATCAGTATTACATTCATCATAGGTACACTGATGGACACACAAGTCAAGGAAGAGCTGGTGACATACCTGAAAGTAGTGGGCCCTGGTATAGTAAACAACACAGGTTTATGGCAGGGAAGACTTGTTAGATTGACCTGCTAGTATTCTCTGATGGGGTCAAGAAGGCAGTGGATAAAGGATAGGCAGTATGTTTACTTCTCTTCGACCTCAGCAAAGCATTTGACTCAATACAACACAGGAGGTTGCTGAAAAGTTAGAAGACTCAGGAGTAAAGAAGGCACTCTTAAGATATGTGGGAAACTAGCTGGGGGAAGACAGCTGAGAGCGGTGGTTAGCAGGGTCAACTTGAGGGAAAGAGAGATCATGATTTTGGCACTAAAAGGTCCTTTTGCAATGCATTTATCAGCAACATAGTGGAAGGTATATAGCGTAAGATGTTTCTGTTTGCCGGCAGCACAAAGCTTTGTGGGAGGGTGGACAGTGAACAGGTGGTGAGGGAGTGGAAAAGGGACCTGGAAAGATTAAAGAAATTGTCTAAATTATGGCAGTTGAGCTTTAACACTGCGAAGTCCAATGTGAAGCGCATAGAGAAGAACACTAGAGTGGAATATCAGATGGGATCAAAGTGGCAACTGCTAATGAAGAAAGGAACCTGGAGGACATCATAAGTAATTTCCTCAGGCAAACCAGTCTATAAAATAGGCCTATAGTAAGGCAGCCAGAATGTTGGGGTGCATAGAAAGGGGTTTTGATAGTAGTAGTAAGAGGATGATATTGGTCCTATATATATATATCACTGGTGAGACACCATGTGGACTATTGTGCCCATTTCTGGGGTCTGTACCTGAGGGAAAATAGGCATAGACTGGAGTCTATACAGTGAAGTATCACCAAAATGATTCAGGGCCAACAGGACAGATCCTAACAGGAGTTTCTGGAAGCTCTGAACATGTACTTGAGGCCAGATGGGAAAAGAGCAAAATGACTGAGACTTTCAAGTTCCTAAGAGTAATAAACAAAGAGAACTCTGAGAACCTGCTCAATAACAATAGTGAGTCAGGAATGAAATATCATACATGGAAGTAAGTAGAAGGAAAGTTCAGGAGGGATGTGCAGAATATTTTCTTCACAGAGAGGGTGGTTAGATGATGGAACAGTCTACCACCAGAGGTGTTGGGGGAGAAAGACTCCCCTTTCCCCCAGGTCACACCTGGAAATGAGCTTCATTTCAGTGTGCCTCTCCCAGTCAAAAACTTATAATAAATAAATATAAAGTGTTGAGTTTAGAGATGCATTGAAATTTTATATTGCCAGCTAAATTCCGGTGAAATCGGGAATTTTGCAGCTCAAAATAGTTTGTAAAATTTGCTCATTTTGCCAGAATGTTGTTTGTGTGAAATGTAGAATTTTGTGTGGGTACTGTAAAAAAATGTTCTTTTCCCCTTCAGATCCCTGGTATCTAGCGGTCCCACCCCCCGGCTGATTTCCAACCCAAATAGAAAGATCCCCTCCCCACCGAGATTAAGCCCCATCCCACCATCCACACGCAAATTTAAATTTAATTAATTTCCCTGGTGTCTAGTGGCCAATCACCAGACAAATAAAGAATGATTCGACACCCCAAGATTCATACCCATCCCCTCAATCCCACCTTCCTTTGTCCATAACGAGCTTGCCACTCAATTCCTGTCATTAAAAAAAAAAAAAAACCTTTTTCTGGTGTCTAGTGGACCCCACCAACCTGTCCAGTAGTAGTATCCTACACCCCCCCAATCAAGTACCCTCCCCACGGGCCACCAGCACAGCTCCCACTCACCTCCCTTCAGGTAGCCTGACTGAGTTCTTTTAACAAAAGAGCCAGAGTGAGCCCTTTTCAATGAATGTGCACATGCACATGCTCATTCATTAAAAAGGGCTCACTCTGGTTCTTTTGATAAAAGAGCTCAGTCAGGCTGCCGGCCAGGAGGTGAGTGGAGGGCAGTTCCTGTGGACCCTTGGTTGGTACATGATGGGGGTGTGTGGGGTGGGGTGTACTATTACAGGACAGGGTCGGGGGTCCACTAGACACCAGGGAAAGGTTGCATTTTTTTAATAACATGAATCAGGTGGCAAGCCCATTATGGACAACGGAAGGGGGTTAGGGGAACGGTGTGAATCTTGGGGTGGGTGAGGGGGGTCATTCTTATTTGACTGGTGATCTGCTGGGGGCACTAGACACCAGGAAATTATTTTAATTTGAAATTATGTGGATGGGGATGGGGCTTAATCTCTTCTGGGGGCTTTCTATTTGGTCCTGCAATCATCCTGTGGGGTTGGGACCACTAGACATCAGGGATGTGGAAGGGAAAAAACACCATCTGCGGTCACTTTTCGGGAGAGTGGAAACCTCCCTTTTTTATGGCAAGTTGTTCCTTCTGGCTCTGAAATGTGTAATTTTTGCCTATGGGTGGTGAAATTAGCATTTTGCAGGTGAAATTCTGCATTTTACTGGGGGGATTTTGCATTTCACACCCACTAAATATTTAGTGTAATGCGGGGATTATGCAAAATATTTCACTGGGTGAAATTTTTTAATTTTGCGCAATACTAGTTGAGTTCCATTTTGTGAAGACTTCCAATTTCATATGATTGTGAGGTAGTCTGCTCTGTATCTGCAGGTGCTGCAGCTGATCACAGGGCTTTCTGGAATGGGCAAAGTGGGCACAAATGAGTCATGCCACTGTCAACGTGGACTTAACATCGGGATAGGTTAGAAACTCCTGCAAAACACAATTAAGACATGGTGCTAGGCATGACATCCTGAGAAATCCACCATCACTTATTCATTTGACTACATTGGAGCCATTGTCTCTCAGAATGAAACTCACTTTCAATGAATGTGGGTAAAGGTACTCATCAATCTCTATTAGGAGTAATGATAATATTTCCTGACCCATGTGTGATCAAGTGATACTTTTCATTGTCAGTGTGGCATACTGTTGAATACCCTTAGTGTTGCTGCCACTGCTATTGGGCTTACTGCAATATCTCTTTTTCTGCAAATCAAATATTGCCCCAGCTATCTGTGGCCAATGTGCTGTAATGCACAAATACGAGCTCCCAGCTGTCTGGCCACAGGTTTACATATCCATACCCAGATGCATGTATGGGAAAGCCAAATGCTCAGGGCAGGAATTACCATATGTGATGCCCTCCCATACAGTTCTGGAATGGAACACATCAAGAAATAAGTTCTGGAAGGAATCTGCCATTTGGTACAGGCACAAGCCATCAACGTTTGAAATCCAGCATTCTCCACTAAAGATAATGGTAATAGATCAAAGGCCAGCATTTTAGCATTTGCTGTATTTACTTTGCATGATTTGGTGGGTATTTTGACTGACATTCAAATGTGCTATGCAGCATAGGCTGGATCTTTCTTTCTGTTGGTCTACTAAACACTAGGACTCATCATGGCGGCATTCTTGGTGAGGTAGTATTTGTCTCCTGGAGATTTACATTTGCTGCTCTAATGAAAGCAGTGATTTTGGTGGTTTTCTTCAATGGCATTAATGTTGCTTTGAGCCTCAGGGTGGTACTATTCACCCCCCACTGCTGCTATGCCCTCTATTCGGCAGTCCCACAGTCTCCTCCTCTCTCTATTCCTCTTCACTCACTGACTGCCTTGGCTAATGATGATGATGATAATGAGGGAGAGGGAAACTCTACCCTTATTTCCATTTGGTGTTGAGTCCATGGAGTAGGTTCCAGAACTTTAAGGGTGTGTGTATGTTGCCAACCATTGCCTAGGTCGCTACACCTTTTTCCCCTGCTAACTCAAGCTTGGCACAGCTGACATATAGTGACCATTTCATTAGCAGGGTTAAGTATAGAAATCCCAAATGAGGGATTTTGTGCCCCTTCCTTCATATGATATGGTGGGAGTGGGACAAGAGAAGGAGAAGGGGTGAAAATGGTTGTCAGAGCAGTTAATATTTTTGTGACACTTTGTGTCAGCATGAGCTTTTGTGACACTGAATGTAATGGTCTCATCACTAGGAAGAAAAACAGGTGTAGTATTTGGGGACTTTGGTATTTGGCTTTAGAAATAGTGGGCCAACCCTACATCAGCAGCAACACACTTCTTCTTTTCTGGCTCTCTAGGGGATCCATATCTTTATCACTACCACCACCACAGCCACTGATATCCTCCTCCTGAGCCATGTCCTCAGCAGCATCGTTTTGTTTAGGCTTTGTCTCCTTCCTCTCATGACCCACATTTTTAAATTCAGTCATTTCTGGCTGCTCAAGATCTCCTTCCTCTGACTCATGCTCCAGCTTCACACACTTTCATTTGACTCTCTTACAAACATCAGGATCAGGCTAGCACCCCAAAGAGTCACAGGAATGCCAGCAACAACCTGCTCCATGACCATTGTGCCCAAGCTTGAGGTTTTTCCACCTATTACTATACTGGTTTTCTCATCATGACCTCCCTCTGTTCCAACCATCATGGATACCATGGAAGTGGAAGAGAAAGATTTACCTGTACTAAAGTCGCCACTGTCACCAACTCTTTGCTACTACCTAAGGCCACAGAAGAGGCTGCCGCAGACATACATTTTACGACTGTAACCCCCTTTTCCCCCACAGAACTTCTGGACTTCTTTGCCACTGTCTAGTTACCTCTCTGTTTAGCAGAGTGTCACTTTCCATTATTTTTTAGATATCTGTAAAATGATGTACAACTAAGCAGCAGACAACACCTCCCCCGAGGGATTAGCAGCGCAATCTGAAGATTAAAAAAGACATAAATGAGTTTACTGAGCCAACAGTAGCCAGTAAACTCACCAAAAAAGTGTATTTATTTTATTTTATTTTATTTTATTTCATTAAGATGATGAGGTTAACACAAGTTCATGACTGGGGTGATTAACTACTTTGTACAACCAAGTGGCAAAGCATTACCACATTATGAAATAAATAACTAAAACTAGTATAGAAAGAGACTGGAAAAATTCTTCACTTAAATACTCCAAACTGAACTGTGGAAATACAAAGAGAAATTACAGACCATAGACAAAAAGCTAAAGAACAAGAACACTGAGAAAAACAAATAAGACAAATACCCTAATCAGTACAAATGGTCCAGACCTTACATGGCTGCCTTGCTGACAGAATACAACTCCCTCAGTTACAGAAGTGCTTCTTAATAGACAAAAAAAAAACACTATTTCAATTGAAAAATTCAGTGGAAACAAAAAACAAAATCTGGCAGCACAAGACAGCCTAGCACAAGTACAGGGACAGACTTATCTCTTACTCTCTCCTCATAAGATTGCATTGAACACAGTCTTCTCATGGCATACAGCTAGTTTCAGTACCAAGTGACCTGGTCTCCCAAGGCACATAGCAAACTTCACCAGGGGGGTGGGGCTGGTCTACTTCACAGACAAAGTTTCCAATTTTTATCTTTGTGAATTTGTTTCCCTACAGCAAACTGGCACTTCACAATGTGGATTACCTTCTTGAATTGTGGAGAATTCATGAATTTATTCACAAAAATACTTTTTTCAACTTTGTACACCCCTAGTGGTAAGACCTTCATAATTATCTTGTGACTTTGCCATGCATGAAGTAGTAACCTTGGCACTTACTAGTGGCGACAAAAGTGCTATTCCACTGCAGTCCATTATGTCATTATGTATCCCCCTTTAATCCAAAATAACATTATTTGTTTATCCAATGTATTCACCATTGGTGTGGTACATATGCATTTATCTGGCTATTTTTATTCTCACAGTCATTATGAAATAGATATCCACTACAGGACTTGTGGCCATGCTCTGATATATGCATGCCTTGGGAGCTTTCTGAGGCATGAGTCTGCAGGCCAAGTGTATTCAACTACCCAAGGTATATGTATATCAGAGTCCCCAAACTGATGCATTAACACAGTTTTTTGCAAAAAGAATTTCCTTCCTTCATGAGATAGTGGAATCATATCCTCATTCACGCCAGTCCCTTCAGGATCTGCAGTAAAAATGCAGATGCACAGGGTCCTATGCAAATGGAAGGCTTCGACCACTTACAAAAAATACAGGGCCCTGCTGGCCCTGCACTTCTATACAGATCAAAAACAGGCACTATACTAAATAAATGTCTGTACTGTGGTGGTGCACCAGTCAAAACAGAATCAGGAAAATGAAAAACAGTGCACCCACCATAGACTCATTTAATATTGCACTGTGTGTAGTACCAAACTATTAATAGAGCACACTTAAATTTACCAAAAATAAAGAATACTCACAGTTTATTTTAATATCCTTACTGGTGACACATATGAAAACAGTGCAAACTGTAAAAAAAATACCATAACAAGACTTCTCAAAAGGTAAAATTTGGGGAGGGAAGCAGTCCCACTAGCAGGAACAGCTATGCCAATGATACACCAGTGCTACTGGTGACCAACCCTTATGTTGCACCCTGACTAGGTGAGGATCTTTCAGAGGTAACTCCATGAACCTAAAGACCCTACTTATATAATTACACCAATTATCAAAGTGCTCATGGAAATGCTAAATAATTAAAATACCTAAAACATGTCATAATATTGGCCGAAGACTAATCCTAAATGACATTCGTACTAAGCATAATGAAGATGGATATGTGTTAGCAATAATAGTCTATAAATACTAAATATCCAGTTATACATAAAACACTGCACCTACACATAATCCAATTACCTGCATGACAAAAAAAATTAAAATATAAATATTGACAGCACAACTGAGGCAGAATTTAAGGTTAGCATATGGTATGTAGCTCTACCCCATGCTTAAAAGGTTGAATTTGCAGTGGATACAAATTAATGGATGTGTTTAATACACCCAGCAATAACAAATCACTGCATAGTCCATCAATCTCCTTCATGGAAAGCATCGTAATTTTCCTCTGCTGCAAACCTTAAAATCTTCAAACCACTGTCACTGTAATCTTGGAAGCTGATCATCAATATTAAAATACAGGCACTCCAGGTGATGCGCTACCTATAGAAAAAGCAAAATAGAAGCCTTTGAGTTATATGTAAGAATACTTTGCAATCGTAATGCTTCATGAGTAAAAATCTCATCAAGTATTACAAAGCTATAATTGAGTTTTTTATTTCAGATATGCAGAGTACAGGAATCGTGGAGGGCACTTCATCAAGATACACCTATGCCTTTATGTATAAATCACAAAATTAACAAATGCCTATTATTCATTGATAAAACCCAGTAAACATTTTCCAAGACTTTTGAGATGTCTTGCTGTTATGTTTTACATTTTGCACTGTTTTCATGTATACCACTGTGACAGAGTGATCCCTGTCATGGGTGTTTACCCTTGCACAGAGAGAGAGAAGGTGGTCCCCCCTTTGTCCTTTGACCCCCCCTTTTTAAGGCCTGGGGGCCTGAAATACACATAAAACAAGCTGATGTATTCCTGTTGACATGGACATACATACGTATAAGGTGTCTCTACTGAGAGGGGCTATCTATGAAAATATAATTCATCTTGAAACTGTTTAAACAAAATCTCTTAGTTGCAACCATTCTTTCATGCCACTCTTTATTTTTCTAGTCTAGAAGGTAGGCCACATTTGGGTGTGCATTTCCCTCTCTTACTCACTATCCCTATTTTCAATAAATCCTCTTGGGTCCAGCATCAGCATGGGATGTCAAGTGAAACATGATCTCTGGGCTTAAGTTAGCCCTTCAACATATGAATGAGGTAAAGGCACCTTATGTGCAAAAAGGCACCTAAATGCCACTGATATAGAAGTAAGAATATAGTATTTTGCCATACTGTAGTTGTTTCCCTGAAAGCAAATAAG
This sequence comes from Neoceratodus forsteri, assembly GCA_016271365.2. Lineage (NCBI taxonomy): Eukaryota > Metazoa > Chordata > Ceratodontiformes > Ceratodontidae > Neoceratodus > Neoceratodus forsteri. Next base: position 1,017,975,269 of record CM028132.1, on the reverse strand, counting down.
TAAATAGTCAATAAGAAGTGATTGAACAGGACCAGCATCCCTATTTGTTTTCTGTATCCCTTCCCTGCTGTTCTCTGCCTTAGAAAAATGTCTTCAGCATGATGGCACTGTAATGTTCTTAAAGATATTAATATAAAATGTATAGTGGCTTCTATGATGCCCGTATTTAAATTAATCAAAAGGGGCTCTCATACCCACCCCCTTTTAGGAACCAGTCAGTAGGCATAGGAACAAATAAAAAGAGAGATGAGAGGGTTTTGGTAGTAGCACTTTGTAAAAGCAATCCTTCTCATTCTCCCATTCGGCTATTGCTGACCAAACTCTAGTTAAATGAAAAAGGCAGAGTATAGGAACTGGGGTTGAGCTGCATTTGTAAAACATAGTTTGCCATAAAATAACACTGGTGACTCACCCACTCCCTCTGTTACTGAGGCTGCTTGGGGAAATTGTGGTGGCTCTCAGCCCCCCCCCAACCCAGGAAAGAGAAAATACTCAGAGGCATAGGTTGTAGAGGAGAGGAGAGTATGCATTGCACTTGTATCAGGAAGTGCACCACTCTCTCTCCATGCCCAGTTCTGTCCAGAGTTTTGGCAGCTTGGCAGGGAAAATAAATTAGTGAAGGCAGACTGCCCAGTGTTAAAAAGATTGCTCCTGAGCTTTGCTGGACACTGGTCCCTCCCTAGTGAGATGCTAGGAGGGTTCCCTGTATTTGCTAGAAACAGCCCTTGGCAGAGGGCCAAAATGAAAAGTAAAAGCCGACGGCTGCACTTTGCAGCTGTAGGCAAAAGTCAGGAACTGTTTCTACAGCTCTAAATAAAAGCAGCTAATTAAGCAGCATGTAGCTGCTCTATTACTTAAAAAATACACCATTCTGTGTGGTATAGGGTTTGCATCTGCTCTAATGAAAATTACAAAGAGCAGACAAATGTCTTAAAAATAAAAACACAGTTACAGTCACAGTAGGACTCTGGGGCCCCATTAACATTATATGTGGTGTCTTGCTGAACCCTTAGTAAGGTACATATTGCTTTAAGTAGAAGCAAGTAAAATAAAATAAATGTTTGTGCGTTGTTTACCAAAGAACATTTACAAAGTGCTTACCTGAATTTAGTCCAGGAGGAGTGCCAGTTTGGAAGTCAGACAACACAACAGAAAATAAGACAAAGCTAAATAAACCTCTAAGGATACATTTTATGAAATAGTAGTTCTTTACCTGTGGGGAGCCCCTCTGTTTGCTATATGCAGTGCTGATATAGGCCTGGCAGCCCACAGACTGTCTGATTTTAGAAGAACTCTACCTGGTGAGGTCACTACCTAGAGGAGGAGCTAGTGGCAATTACATCTCCTAAGAATAATAAATCTATTTAGCATGAATATAAAGGTGTTATTATGTTAAAGTTGTGAACCTTCATTGTCTTGGCTTAGAAATAGCCCTTTTGTTTTGCATAGGATGGGGTTTGAGCCACTGAGAGGTACTTTGTAGTTAAGGGGCAAGTATGGGTGGATCATAGATCCATGATGTCACCTAGATAAATGTATAAAATATTGCCACTAGGGGCTTAAATTAGATAGGGTGAGTCAGTTAGAGCGGACTGTCAGAGGTGGAGGACATCTGGAACTCACAATATTGTGTGGAGCAGGCTAGGAGATAGACTAGTGGCACTGTTGGGCATAACAGTGGCCCTTTTTCTTTGACCTTATTTGGATTCTTTTTGTTTTCATTATTTTGTTGTGTTACAAAGTGAATTAACAAACAAACTTTATTATTTCTGTGAAATATCATTTTGAGAAAATACAATGATAAGTGCCTAGCTGGCGCTTTTTATGCACCGAGTCTGGTAGTCTGCCTGTTACTGTATCCTGATTATCCCAACCCCACTACAACCACCAGTAAGGATATTAAAATAAACTGTGAGTATTTCTTATTTTTTGTGGCTTTAAGTGTGCTCTATTAATAGTTTGGTACCGCACACAATGCAGTATTAAATGAGTCTATAGTGGGCACACTGCTTTTCATTTCCCTGAACTTCTGTGCAGCGACAGATGTCAAAAATTACCAAAGTTATAAATATGTATAGAAAAATATTTATGTACCTTCATAATTTTGCTGTTTGCTAATATTTTGCCCCACAATTTTCAACATAGCCTTCTTATCAACCCACACCATAAACCCAGTAGGTGAAAATTTTTAAATCCCAGCCAACACCTAATTTTGTGCCACAAGTGGAAATCATGTTTTAGCCAGGTTTGAAAAAATGACTGCTATCACGTTCATGAGGTGGTCTGACAAAAAGGCTATGTTGAAAATTTGGAGTGAGATATTGAAAATTACCAAAATTATGAGCGTGTGTTAAAAAATATCAATGTACACTCATAACTTTGTAGATTTTTAATATGTTTAAAGCAAATTTTCAACATAGCCTTCTTATCCTCCCACCACATCAAAAATTGTGGAGAGAATTTCAAAATCCAACCCAAAATATGATTTTGCTTGGTGTCAGGAGGTCTAAACCTCACTCTCAAGTTCTTGGCAATATTGGGAGTGCAAGGAATCATAGACATGTTGCATAAGAGAAATAAACTTGTTTATTACTGCCAAAAAGTATAATTACAGTTGCCCTAAGCAGTTCTTACCAATACGAACCGGGAGCCAATGCTAAGCATTCCCTATTCCTTGAGGATTCTCTGTGTCTCTTAAGGTGTCTGAGGTAGAAGACATAATGTTTCACATTATATATCTATGATAATTACTATGGTTACTATAAAATAGAAACATTTCTAGTTACAGAGATGAGCCATATTGGATAAATTAGAGATGGCTTCACGGTCCAAGATAACATTATACATTTTTGTAGTAGTCATTACTTTGTGAAACAAATGAGTACAGTTCTTAAATAAATTAGTGTAGTAGTACAAATCACCAAAAGGTGGCAATGCTGACTTCTATATCATAATCATTACGAGGACACAGATGTCCTAACATCTTGTAAGCAAGAAATACATATATTTATTAGAAATCAAAGTGTATAGCAATAATATGCATACATATCCTGACATCTACTCTTATACGGTAGATGCTTTTAGCCCTGTATGTTAGTATAACATATACCTAAGTGCTAGCTGTCTACGGTGTACCTCTGGAGGTACTAATAAAGGTACAGGGACCTTGTGTAACATTCCCCCCCTTGTTGTCTCTCAGGGCAACACAGCAAAAATAGGGAAGTGGATAGAGAGCAGGGGTCATTTACAGACCTGACGCACAAGCCTTGTAAAGGAACTCCAGCTGCTCATGGTGTTGACGCAGTGTGCACCATAGGCAAAAAGCATAATAATCAAGAAAAATATCAAAAATGCTTGTATAATAACAAAACCTTTAAAAGTAATCTCTTACCAAGTGTTAGTCAATGCATCATTCATATCGCCATCATTAATGAGTGTGGGAATAGCATCATTAGCTTTAGTAATATTATTGCTGATGTGGATGAGGTGGGTGTCTTTCCTCTCTAAATTTAATGTAAGTGTAAGTGGATCAATGTGTACATTAAAATATGGTAAATACTCGGAAAGGGTGAGCAGATAATCAGGGTTACCATCAATGATATCAGAGTCCATAAGGGGGACGGGTTAATAACGGTATGTCCAATGACAGACTGTTGAAGGGGAATGAAACAGAAATTTGGGAAATCAATAACACATGTTTAGGTTTTATAAGTGTAACTTTTATAATTTGTCTCTATACAATACTCTCCGTCAGAATTATATTGCATTTTTAACAGCAGGCAATCTCCACTTTTGCAACTGTACTGGGCAGGTGTAGCTGGTCTTGGAAATCCGTGTTGGCAGGCAGTGAACCTCCTCTCGATATGACTGGAAAAGTGTGTCTGGAGCCAATGTTGTGTCCAAAGAGTCTGTGCCATTTGTGCTGATGTCATTGTCCATGGAAAAGGACCAATCATTACTGTCGGGAGAATAACCACATACAGGTTTAATAACATCAAATACATCACAGCGACACAGATAGATGTACCCCTTCTTAGCACAGCAGTCCATGTGTGGGGCAACTTAGGCATCCAGGAAAGGATGGAAGACTAGTAAAGGAGGCAAGTCCAGGCATTCTCTGTAGATGTCATCATCAAGGTGTCTGATTGAGTGTACAGAAGCTAGCTTGTAGAACAAAGCTGTAGTGGGATCAAAACATGATAAACAGACAGTAAAAGAAAAGAAATATTGTATCTTTAATAGAACATTTCTTAGAAGTGAAACATGGACCAGTATTAGGGTATCTGGTCATGAAACCCAAATTCCTAGCTGTAGAAAGATGCATAGTTTAAGTCTGTTGTATATATATATATATATATATATATATATATATATATATATATATAGCAATATAGCCAGGAGTCTTAAATCATGGACAATACCATTTAGAAATACATCTGTCATGTATTTTATCAGGGATCCTTCCAGATTCTAGATCACAGAAGAGATTGTTGATGGCAGTGATAATACATGAGCCATAGGCTGAACATAGGATTTCTCTAGCAATGTATTGTTTAGCTGCTTCTTTGTTGTTCTGTGCTATGAGTGCATTAATCTTATTTTTAGAGTATGTAAATGCCTTAGCAATGTCATGCATATTATAAACAGTGTATCTTTCTTCCTGACTAAGGCCATCCACACCATGCAATAATGTGAGTAAAATATCATTTACCAAACCAGTTTGAAATTTAGCTGAATGAGATTTGATAGCAGCAATGTCTACCTTATTCCAGATAGACATAGCTGTACCAAAAAGGCCAGTGACAGCTCCTGTGGCACCTGTGACATGAGAACTGTCAACTTCACGTGTATTACATTTATGACATTGATCATCAGGATTGGGTTTTCTCCTGAAGTTGCCTCTATGCTTACTGGTATGTACCCAGGCAATAGGGTCTTGAGTATGAGTCTGAAAAGCTGCTAAACTATCAAGCAGTAAAGTACTGTAAAATGCTGAAGTGTTAGTATAACACGTACCAAATTCTTTTATATTCCAGTAAGTCAAATTAAACAAGACAGGTATATGTATAAATTGTAAGTTGTTAATAAGTGTACCAGGTAGCACAGTGGAGGTGAGACCACTACAAGGACTAGGGATGTGCTTTGGACATTCCAAAAGCTGTTTCTCAGTAGGGGGTAACACAGAAAGATACATGGCAGCAGAGGCCATGTTGTGTACAGCACAAAATTTCCTGGCCAAGTCCTTAGACAAAGAATTATAATATAAGGGATCAATTAAGGCAGTGATATTGTATAAACCAGAATGTCTATGAGCAGTTTGGAGCAAGGACAGAGAGCCATTAGGGGATAATTTAGCATTGTGCCATCTATGGAAAGTTCCCTTGGAGAGCTTGGCCACAGGGAGAATTTGTCCTTGCAATGTGGTTTGCCAGTCAGTTTGTAGGGTAGATTTGTCAGGAGCAACAACTGAGGCAGTGAGGTAGGCATCCAAATCTTCTTGGACAGTAATCAAATTATCAGGTATATGGATGGAAACTCCCTCTGGGGCAGATGTTGGAGGATCAAGGTGAGGAAGGAGGTGCATTACCATGCCTTGAATGCATGGGATAACTCCTGAGATGAGGAGAAAGTGGAATGAGATAGTCATCTTGTCTGTGTATATGTAAAGGAAGATCAAACATTATTAGGTTAGTACTATTCCACCCAATGGGGTGAGGAAAAGTAATTATACTCTTTTATACAGTTTCAACTGGTTTGCATATAACCATTTGTCATTCAGTTTATTGTTGTGCAAGAGTCTAACCTGGTAGACTGCCGGACTGAGCTTGTTGACAATTGGGTAGGGGCCATCCCACTAATTGGAGAAGGAGCAGGTGGGATGTGCAAATCTGAGGACCATTACCTGATCTCCAAACTGCCGATCCACTTCTCGTGCATGTTTGTCAAACTGTATTTTGGGACTGTTGCTGGTCCTTGCCCATGGAATTGGCAGAATACAAGTGTGTGTGTATGAGGTCTTGTCTGAGTTTTTCCATGTACTGGTCTACAGACACACAGTCTGCTGTGGGGGTGTGCCATGTCAAGCAACAGATGTTCAGGTAATCTCATCTGTCTTCCAGTCATAAACCGAATATAAAAACTGGGCCATAAACCAATTGAAATAATGGTTGAGATCCTTTTGCATGGAGAGGAACATTGGCTTTATGGAAAATACTGGGACTTTTCAAAATAAATTCCTGTTTAAGTATGATGGGTTACACCTAAATAAAGCAGGTACTAGGCTGTTGGGGTCCAAAATAAACAGGGTTATCAAGTTTCATTTAAACTGGAAGGAGAGGGGCAGACTCTTGCAGACATAGGAAAAATGAAAGATGTGGGCACTATAAATAACAAGAGTGAGGGATGAAATATGGTAATATTGAATGCAAGAAGTTTATTAAATAAATTTGATGAATTCCAGCATAAGTTGCATTCTGATAACATCGATATAGCATTAGTTACTAAAACATGGTGGGATTAGGAGTAGATCCTTGGGGGAAAAATATCTTGGGGTATAAATTATACTCAAGATCCAGAAACCATAGAAGAGGAGGAGGAGGAATAGCCATATACATAAAAGAGACTATAAACAGCGAGCAGGAAATTATTCATTTTGAAAATATTATGGATAAAAATAATATACAAGACTCTACCAAAAACTAGATTGGGACTGGTGTATAGGCCCCCATCCACAGCTAAACAGGATGACGACCTTCTCCTTGAATTTATTTCCAACTTGGATCCAGCTGAAGAAATAATCTTAACAGGGGATTTTAATATGCCTGAAATAGATTGGTTAGAATTAAGGGGAAAATCTAGCACTGAAAAAAAATTCCTTGATGTACTTGAGCACGTGGGGCTTGAACAGAGGGTAATGGTTGCAATAAGGGGTCAAAATATCCTAGACTTAGTACTAATATGGGGAATAAAATAGACAATCTAACACTGGGAAGCCCACTAGGAAATAGTGATCATTGTAAAGTTTGTTTTACAATGTCAGGTAGAACAAGCATAAAAAGTGTTGAAAGGGTAACACAAAAATTTAACTTCAATAGAGCAAACGTTTTTGATTTTAGGACTGAGATGGCTGATTGGGATTGGTATATTGAGTTTTCTAACAATTCTGTAGATAAAATCTGGGCAATCTTATCAAAGAAATTTAATGCAGGTATATGAAAATATATACCAAGTGCAAATAAATATGTCAGAAAAAATAATGTAAAGGGATGGTTCAATTCTAAACTTAAAAAATGGTTAGGGAAAAAGATAAAATCTTTAAAAGGGTAAATAAAAGTAATAATTATGAAGGATGGTTAGTGTATAAGGAGAAAGTAAGACAATTGAAGAAGGAAATTAAGAAAGCTAAAGCAGAATATGAACTGAACTTGGCTTTAAGAATAAAGGACAACCACAAAGCTTTTTACAATTACATTAATAGTAAAAAGAAGGAATCAATAAACATAGGGGCCTGGATATTCAAACTGCACCAGGCTGTGGCACAAGCCTGGGTGCAGCTCAACTTTGTTGCGCAAGGGTGTGGCATGGGCGATATTCAACGGAGCTGCTCTATGGCGCAGCAGCTTTGAATATCGCACCCTGGCCACCCCCACTGTGCATGGCACAGTGGCACTGCACCAGCACAAGTGGCCAGAGTGGAGCATGGAGATGCACCTGCGCAAGTGCCATTGCGCCATGCACAGCACCTGTGATATTCAAAAGGGGACATGCAAATGGGGCCATAATTTATGCAAGGTGCACAGGGGGCCATTTCTACCTCATTATGGTCCCATTTGCATGCCATTAACATGCAGGTGTGCCGATCCCCGACGACTTGCACCTGGCGCCCTGCTAGGCAGCAGCCATTGGGGAACAACACCCTCTGCAGCCTGATCGCGGGCATTCATGTAGAAGAATAAGCCCCCTGTCCAATACCCTGGTGGTCAGTGGACCTCTATGTTGCTGATGCGGGCATCGGTGATACCCCTCATGTCCAATATCCTTGGTGGTCAGTGGACGTCACTGCCCAATCATGGCATCTGTAACTCATACTATATACTACTACCTGGTGGTCTGCAGTGCACCCCCTACCACCCACTGGGCCCCACCACCCTGCACCCCCGTCAGCGGTGTGGGCAGCAGCACCCATCGCTGCCACCCCCTCCACCCACTGACCGACAGCTCAGTGGGGTTTGATGCCAGTGGTTCTGGCGTGAGCCAGCAGGCATGCAGCCCATACCATACTATTCCAGTCCAGATATGTGAATGAATTGATTCACATATCTGGACTATGTTATACGGTATGGCTGCATGCCCATTGGCTCACACTGTGAACTCAATGGGCATCAAACCCTACCGAGCTGTCAGTCAGCAGGCGCGGGCGCAGTGGTGAGACTGCCACCCACTGGCTGACGGGGGTGCGGGCAGTGGGGCTCAGGGTGAGGTGAGGGTACACTAGACCACCAGGGTAGTAGGGGTATATTATGAGTTACATATTCCGTGATCAGGCAGCAATCATTCCACTGGACCACCAGGGATACTGGATGTGGGGGGGTACTATACTGATGCCCACGATCGGGCACATAGAGGTCCACTGGACCACCAGGGATATAGGAGGGGGAGCTTATTCTTCTACACAAATGCCCGTGATCGGGCACATAGAGGTTCACTGGACCACCAGGGATATAGGATGGGGGATTTCACCACGCAGATGCCTGTGATGGGGCATGGGGGTGCCGCCAGGTGCGGCAGGAACTCGGGTGGCCACCCACAGGTGGCAGCTGCCGTGTTGCACCCTGCAATGTGGCAGCTCACCTGTGGGTGGCCATCACTTGTTCCTATTTTTCTGGCTTAAATTTGTGCAGGTGAAGGTAGGGGTTGCGCATGCATGACCCTGCACATCCCAGGCTGAATATCGGGCTGTGCAGGTTATGCATGGGCACGCCCCACCAACTGTGCCTGCATACATTACTGATGTGGTCCGGCGCATCGAGATTTGTGCGGCGCACTTTTCCCTTTTTGAATATCAAGTCAAGCACATCAGTGGGTTGCATGGTGCAACACTGTTGTGCCAAGGCGCAATCCTTTTGAATATCTGGGTGAGGCCCTTTTATTAATGAAATGAATGAACCTGTAATTGACATTAAACAAATGGCAGATATGCAAAATTCATACTTTAGTTCTGTATTTACTAAGGGCACTACCAATAGGACCAATAATAAGTTAAGATCTCAGGCAGGTCAGGTTAAAATTGACCCTGTAGATGTACTAGCAAGATTGGAAAACATTAATATAAACAAGTCCCAAGGACCAGATGAGCTCCATCCTAGAGTATTAAAAGAACTGGCAGGTAGTCTGGCTCTTCCACTGACTTATTTATTTCAGGAATCCCTAGATCAAGGAATAGTGGTGCAAGCTTGGAGAGAAGCCATAGTTGTCCCATTATTAAAGAAAGACCCTGCTACAAAACTAGAAATTTTAGGCCAGTTAGTTTAACGTCCATAGTGGGGAAGTTATTCAAAGGAATCTTAAAAGAATGTATACAAAGCCACTTGTCATTAACTAATCAAACTGATCCAACCCAACATGGTTTCACAAAAACTAAGTCATGTCAGACAAATATGTTAACCTTTTATGAAAAAGTTAACAATGCCCTGGATAAGGGAAATGCAGTGGATATAATAATTTTGGACTTTTCTAAGGTTTTCAATAAATTTCCACATAAAGAATTAATTGAAGTAATGATCAGAGCCCAGCTACCAACTAATATAGTTAAATGGGTGGAAGCATGGTTGTCTGAAAGAAGGCAAAGGGTTACTATTAGAGGGGTCCTTTCAGACTGGAAAGTAGTTACAAGTGGAGTTCCACAGGGATCAGTCTTGGGCCCATGTCTATTCAATTTATATGTTACTTCAATCAAGTGTAGAGCACATTTGCTGTAGCCACATCCAAGAGCAGGGCCATTCTCGATGCCCTACAGGTGGCAGGCCTCAGACAGCTAGTTTCGGAACCCACTTGTGAGGGAGCAATCTTAGACCTCGTATTCTCAAATGGGGGCAGTGAGAGGATCTCAGATCTAGAAGTGGGTTGCCATCTGGGAACAAGTGACCATCAAACAGTGTGGTTCATGTTAAACTCAGCTACAGAGTCAAGCCACAAAAGTGAGGGTACTGGACTCTTAGGAGGGCTGACTTTGGTAAGAGATGAGAGAGTGCCCCAGAAAAGCACCTAGCAAACAGGTTAGAAGGAAGTGTGGAGCAACAATGGGAATCATTAAACTGCCATCACAGAGGCAACAAGTTTTGTGTGAATCAAATAAAAATCAAATGAAAGAAAAGCCACTATGGTTCTCAAAAGAGGTGGCTGTGAAAGTCAGGAAGAAAAATATAGCATTCTGGAAGTATAAGGAAACACAGAAGGAGCAGGACAGAGAGCTGTACCAGTTAAGGCAGAAGAGCAGGGAGGGTAGTCAGAATAGCAAAGGCCCAAACTGAGAAAAAGATAGCCAACTCAGTTAAGAAGGGGGATAAAACCTTTTATAGGTACATCAGTGAGCGTAGAAAGACAAAGGGAGGGATAGTGAGGCTGAATAGAATGAACGGTGGGTGGGCAGAGGGGAACAGTGAAAACGCAGGGATACTGAACAAATATTTCTGCTCAGTATTCACAAAGGAGGAGGGGGAAGTGCCTAATCCAATTAACAGAAGCACTCTTGAAAGGGGGGTCGATCCCAGTCCTTTCACAGAAGAAAGGGTTCTGCAAGAACTCCTAAAACTGAAGGTGGACAAAGCAATGGGTCCTTATGGAATTCACCCCAGAATTCTAAAAGAATTAAGGTAGGAACTAGTGAAACCATTGGCTACTCTTTTTAATAAATCATGGGAGGATGGTGTGGTACCCAAGGACTGGAGGAAGGCGGATGTGATTCTCCTTCACAAAAGTGGGATCAAGACAGAGGCAGGAAACTACAGACCTGTCAGTCTGACCTCTGTGGTAGGGAAAGTGATGGAGTCACTTCTGAAGGAAAGAATAGTTGAGTACCTAGAGGCCAGTGGGTACAGGACCCAAGGAAGCACAGTGTTCACAGTGGAAGGTCATGTCAGATGAATCTAATAGATTTCTTTGACTGGGTGACCAAAGTAGTAGACCAGGGAGGGGCTGTGGACATGGCCTACCTAGACTTTAGCAAAGCATTTGACACAGTCTCACACAAAGATTAATAGTCAAATTAACTAGCCTGGGAGTGGGTCCCAGGGTGGTAGCCTGGGTAAAACATTGGCTGCACAACAGGACACTGAAGGTAATTGTAAATGAAGTCCACTCTGAAGAAAGAGGGGTTACTAGTGGGGTACCGAGGGTTCAGTATTGGGTCCAGTCCTTTTAATCTCTTCATCAGTGACATTGCAGAGGGACTGGAAGGAAAAGTATGCATTTTGCAGATGACACAAAGATCTGCAACAGGGTTGATACACAGGAGGCGAGGAATGGATGAGAAGGGACTTATGCAAGGTTGGAGGAATGGTCGAAGTATGGCAGCTAGGATTCAATGCAAAGAAGTGAAAATAATGCACCTGGGAAACAAAACCCAGGGAAGAATACACAATGGGGGAGGTAGTAACAACAACAAAAAAGGAAAGGGACCTGGGGGTAATCATATCAGATGACCTTAAAGTTAGCAAACAATGTGAGAAGGCAGTAGGGAGAGCTGGGGGTATACTGGGATGCATAGGGAGAGGCATCAGCAGCAGAAAACAGGAAGTTGTTATCCCTTTGTAAAGACAGTTGGTGAGACCCCATCTGGAGTACTGTGTCCAGTTCTGGAGACCCCATCTCCGCAAGGACATAGACAGGATAGAGGCAGTCCAGATGAGGGAAACTAAATGGTAGGGTCTGCAAGAGAATATAGAGGAGAGACTAGCGAGCTTAATATGTATACCCTTGAGGAAAGAAGGAGAGGGGGACATGATAGAAACTTTGAAGTACCCTCAGTGGAATCAACAAAGCCCAAGAGGGTAGCATCTTTCAGAAAAAGAGACGCAAGAACAAGGGACACAATTTAAAGATAGAAGGGGGCAGTTCAGGGGCAATGTGAGGTACTATTATTTCACAGAGAGGGTTGTGGATGCATGGAACAGCCTTCCTGAGGAGGTTGTGGGGTCTAAAACTGTGGGAGAATTCAAGAATGCATGGGACAGACATAAGGCAATTCTTGTGGGGGGTAGGAAGAAATAGGCTGTTGGTTAACTAGGATCTGTGGCCTATCCTGTAGGTAGGGAAATGGGCAGACTAGATGGGCCAAGTGGTCCTTATCTGCTGTCAAAGTCTATCTTTCTATGTTGTAGTTTATTTAACGTCTGGATAAGTAAATTTGCAGATAACTAGAACTGGGGGCATAGTAAACAGTATTGAGGACCAAAATAGTGTTCAGGCAACACTAGACATATTGAGTCAGTGGACAGGTCACTATAAACTAGAACTTAACCTTAGCAAATGTGCAGTGATGCACCTGGGAAGCAGAAATAACAAAAATACATATAGCATAGTAAAGACAAAATTACGTCAAACTAAGGAGGAAAGAGATCTGGGGGTGAAAATAACAAGTGACATAACATTTAGTACACATTGCTGTATGGTTGTGAAGAAAGCTAATCAAGTACTAAACTATATATTGCAGCATATCAGTAGCAGAGATAGCAGAGTGATTTTTCCCCTGTATAGAGCCTCGGTGAGGCCCCATCTGGAGTATTGTGTCCAGGTATGGTCACCATATAAAAAAAAAGTGATGTTAAAAGATTGGAGGGGGTATAGCGTAGGGTCACAAAGAGAATTACAGGTCAGGGACAAGTCTCATATCAGGAGAGACTAAACAACTTAGGCCTTTACACATTACAATATCGTAGAACAAGGGGGGACATGTGCATGATCTACAGGGACTCCAGGATGATCAATTGGGGCAGGAATTAGAATTACAGGTTAGAGATATTCACTTACATGAACCTAGGAAACATAGATTACAGTTAACATATGGTAAATGGAGTACCTTAAGAAGGAAAAACTGGTTTAGCCAGAGAGGGGTTAAACTATGGAATAGTTTGCCAGATGAAGTAGTAAGTAGTAGATCAATGGATTCCTTTAAATATGGTCTGGATAAATACTATCGGAATAAATTAACTATGGTTTAAAATAAAGCAAGCATTAAGGACGAAAGTCTATGTAGCTTGAACAATCTATGAAATCTACGAAACCTCGAAGGATGTCAACTGGGTAGTGGCTGAGGGCGTACCTGTAATTGTCATAAGCAGTAATGGCAACAGGGAATCCCAGTTCTTGGGATTGTCCTCAATAAATCTGGAAAGTATCTCCTTAATCCATCTGTTGGCTCTTTCTACTTGACCTGAAGATTGTGGGTGGTAAGGTATGTGGAACTTCTGTTGAACTCCTAGGAGTTCAGGTGATTCTTTCATCAACTCACCTGTAAAACTGGCACCTTTGTCAGAGTCTACCTTAAGAGGTAGGCCCCACCTGGAGAAAATCTGTTCTACCAGGATTTTGGCAGTGGTTTTAGAAGTGCATGTTTTAGTGGGGAAAGCTTCAACCCACTTTGAGAAAAGGTCCTTTACCACAAGAGCATACTTGTAGTTTCTGCTGGTATTAGTCAATGGACCAATAAAATCAATCTGAATGGCATACCAGGGGTCAGAATGTCTTTGTGGTAGCAGTTTGGCATTTTGTTTGGTGGGGATGGGATTGTTTTGTGCACAAACAAGGCAGTTGTCTATGTATTGTTTAATATCTTTGGTGACACCAGGCCACCAGGTGGTGTTCTTAAGCCTCTGGAGGGTATTTTCAACTCCCTGGTAACCACCAGTAGGGATGTCATGCAGTTGATGGAAGAATTCAGACCTGAAGTGTCTAGGGACCTCCCACAACTTGGTGGTGGTGTCATCTGGTTGGTACAAAATGAGCTTGTCATCTGGAGACAAGTGCAACTTACCTTCATGCCTCTGATTGGGGTTATGGTTAGGTAGGTTTTCTTCTGTGCTCTTGTCAAGGAATCTAAACACTTCTTTGAGTTCAGAATCAGCATGCTGAGCTGCTGAGAGGTCCAAGGGGGTAAAGGGTTCAGGTTTCTTTCTAATTGCTGCTATGTGTACAGCTGCTCTGGCTTCCGGATGGTCCATCATCCAGGTGTCCCCCCCAGGGGTCCCTTCCTTGTTAAGGGTGTCTGCTGTGTCATTGAAGGCATGATAGGGGTCATGTATGGAGTAAGATTTAACCTTGTGTACATAGAGTTTGTGTGCAAACCTTTGGGCCAGTGAAAGTATGTAGATTACCAGTTCTTTGTGTTTCACTGGGCTGCTATCAGACGAGAGGAAGGAGTTCTTCTGCCAGAAAGGGAGAAACTCTGTAAAAGAACAACACACCCAGTTAGAGTCTGTGCAAATGATGGTATCCTCGGTTCCATGCTGGATGAACTTGAGGGCACAGGCCACCATTGCCATACTGTGATGATGCCACACTGCAATGCTTAGAGATTTTAACAGTGTTACCATAAGGGTAAATCACCAAGATACCCAGCCCTGCAATTTGCTCTCCCTGATAATAGAAAGCTGAACCATCTGTGAAAATACAACAACATGAGGTGTTCTCAAGTATTTGTGGTATGGCAGGGAGGAAAGGACCTGGATCTGGAAGATCAGGTGGTTGCAGTGTACAGTCATGGGGTTCTCCTAGGAAAAGGAGTCCATGTGCCAGCATGGATGGAATTTTGGTTGGACGTACCTGTATGTCTCTATCCTGGAGAAGGAGTGACCAGTGTGTCAGTCTAGTGTTAGAGACTGACCTATCCTTCACTCTGTCTGATAGCAGAAAGGTAGTTGTTATGTGGTTGGTGTTAATAATCAGTGGAGAGTACCCAATGATATGCAGAAAGTGCTTGACAGCCCAGTAGGTGGCCAGAAGGTTCCTTTCACAAAGGCTGTACTTCTGTTCCACTGGAGTCAAGAGCTGTGATGCATATGCAATGGGTCTCAGAGTGCCAGGAACCTTCTGGGCCAACACTGTTGACATAGCTACGTCAGAGGTGGCACACTGCAGATGGAATGGCAATGCTGGATTGGGGTTGACCAGAGCTGGAGCCGAGGCCAGGGCCTGTTTCAATAACATCACAGCCTGGGTGTGTATGGGGCCCCAAGTCCAGGGAATGTCCTTTTCCAGTATCTCATACAGAGGAGCAGCCTTCTGAGCAAAATCACAAATAAAATCTCTGGACTAGTTTACCATACCTAGAAACCTCCTAAGAGTGGCCACACTGGTGGGCAATGGCAAGTCTTGCAATCCTTGTATTTTCTTCCAGGTAGGGCTTCAGCCTTGATCAGTTATTCTCAGGCCCAGAAAGAGTACCTCTTTCTGACATAGTTGTGCTTTTACTGGGTTACATTTGAGGCCTGCTCTCTGGATGAGAGTCAATAGTTCATCCAAGAGATCCAAGTGTTGTTCCTGTGTGACACTTGCCAACAGCAGGTCATCCACATACTGCAAGAGACAATGGAGGGTAGAGAAACCCTCAAGGGTGTCCATCATGTGTAGATGGAACAGGGAAGGACTGTAATGGAATCCCTGTGGTAAGCAGGTCCACATGTACTGTCTACCTTCAAAAGTGAAGGCAAACTTATATTGACTCTTCAGGGCCAATGGCAGTGACCAGAAACCATTGGAGATGTCCAGGGCACTGAACCATTTTTGGTCAGGGGTCAGAAGTTGTAGCACATCGGGTGCTGAGGCCACAGTTGGAGTGCAACTGGGGGTGACCTGGTTCAGTCTCCTACAGTCAATACTAAGTCTCCAGGCACCTATGGCTTTTTTCACAGGCTACACTGAGAAGTTGGCAGTAGAAACACATGTTCTGATTACACCTTGGTTGAGGAGAGATTTTATTGTTTCCCTAAGAGAAGGCAAGGCCTCAGGTGGGAAAGGATATTGCCTTTGCCTCTCATGTGCTAGATCTGGCACTTCAATGACAGTGTGCATTCTGCCACAGTCATGCTTGTTGGTAGCAAATGCTTCCAAATGTCTTTGCAGAATGGGGAGGAGCTTCGGGAAAAGCTCATGGTTCTTGAACAAATCTATGACGTCATACTGTTTATTGTTAGCAGATATTGCTGCCACCACGTGTGAATCAGGGATCAAAATAGTATGATACTGGCCCTGAAACTGGATCAGTAGTATGTTA
This sequence comes from Neoceratodus forsteri, assembly GCA_016271365.2. NCBI lineage: Eukaryota > Metazoa > Chordata > Ceratodontiformes > Ceratodontidae > Neoceratodus > Neoceratodus forsteri. The sequence continues at coordinate 1,017,959,002 of CM028132.1, read as the reverse complement.
GCTAGATCCACCACACAGCCGTGTGGTGCTAGGAATTAAATTCCAATGGTACTAGGATGGTCATGCAATATCATTAGTTGGAAGGTGTGTGAGGCCTTCAGGTGTCCTAACTCTACAGGCAAAGGTAGAGAACGGTATGCAGGCAACCTAGTATCATCTACTCCTGACTTGTTGGTCCTCCATCTGGTGGACCAAGGAGATGTATCTGGGTGATCATCATGTAATACAGACACAGCTGCACCTGTATCCAGTAACACTGTAAGTAGGTGGCCCCGACCTAGGCCTCAGTGCAGGGCCTTCCATTTGTATCCAAGACCAGCTTGTTTACAATCCGGACTGGTGCCTGTAATTGTTAATCTGTACTAGAGGAAGCATGGGCCTGGCTCCTGTGAACCACTTTGTCATGCTGCACTGATACTATATAGGGAGGTGCTTCTGGGTTCAGGTCTGTTTTGGCCTGAGGTCCTGCACTTCTGGTATCACCATGGTCCATTGGGGCCTGGGTTCCCGGTAGTATGGCTACAAGAGCCTGAGCGGGAACAGCATCTGCTACAGAATGCACTTGTCCCTGGAGCTCTCTAAACTTCTGACTCTCTTTGGCTATCTCCCTATACGAAGGGCCTGGTCTTTGTTGTTGTTTGCCCTTATGGTTTTTATGGTGCTTCTTATTCTTATGATAATTCTGGTTTCCACCCCATTGTTGTTGTTGTTGCTACTGCTGTTGTGGTGCTGTTGGGCCTGCTGGGGGTGTTGGTTGTCCACGGGGAGGGTCTGTTTATGTTGAGCCTGCCCTTTCACTGTGTAGTGCATCATGGCCTCTGTGGTAGGCTCCACGGTAGCTACTTTCTTGGAACCGGAGCCCAGATCATGGATGTAGAGTTGATAAACTCTTTCGGTTTTCCGGAGAATGTTGGCAAACCATTCCATGGTGGGATAAGTGGTTGGCTCTACCTTCTCTCTCACTGCAGGGATCATGTTCCTAAGGAACAATGTCATATACTCGATAAGATCTGCATCCACAGCTTCTTGTGTGAGTTGTTTTCCTGCTCGGTAGGCCATCCAGAGTCACTGGTATTAAGTCACTGGACTTTCCTTTGCATTCTGTTTTACATGGTATGCAAACATCACTCCTACTACACCTGGGCTGTGTGCAGAAATGAGTTCAGCTGCAACTTCATCAAAGTGTGCATTGCCGGCCTGGTGGATGGCATCGAGGAGTTTGCCCCATAGTCCAGGATTGATGGTCTGGCATAGGATCTGGACCTGGCAGTCCACAGTGAGACTAAGCATTTCACATTTGGCACACACCTTTTCAAAGTGACAGCTGAGGTTGTCGGATGGGCTCATCCGACCGATACTGTCAGCTATTTGATGAACAGATTAGGCCATTTGTAGGGGATTAGTGGGATGATCAGGTGGAGGTACGTTACCTCATGCACCGTCCAAGGCTGCCTGAGCTACGCCTCTGCTACAAAGCGGACTATGCCCTCCTGAGTGCTAGTTTCATGCATAAGCTGTCTAATTTGGCTTTTAAAACTTGCTTATTCCTCTCCGGAATGGGCACACTATTTACCGCATTGTCAATCACTGTCTCTATCTCCTGCCTGTCTTTCACATTAATAATGGCTACCGGTGGTGCTGTTGGGACTAGGCCTGGGCCTGCTTCCCCCCTTCATGGGGGTCGCCATGTTGGCATCACCCATGATGCGCATCATGACGTCTACGACGTATGACATGGTGTGGGTGTAATTGGGATCATCTATGTTGTGGATGGTGGGGTTGGTACTTTGGGCCATAGTAGGGGTGTGACTGGGCATTGTATTGAGAGATATCATCATCTGAGAGCTCCCCTTCAGATGAAGTAGTTCAGGCAGGGGCTACGCCTCTCATCACCTTAACATGTCCAGCCAGAACCTCTCGCTGATGGCGCAGTTTCACCATCTTAGATTCTCATCCTGCATGACTCACATTTGCAACATTCACATCAACCTCCTCTTGCATTTGTTTCAGCAACACTCTATACGCGGCGCTCAACTCATGATTGTCCCTAGTAGCCACTTCTAAGTCATTAATTACCTGGTTTATTTCGTTCTATAGCTCTCCCAACTCCCCACTCAACAGTTCATTTGTTCTACTCAACAAATCATTCATATTCAAAGCCTGTCCCTTATCCTGTCTCAAACTTTCACACTCCTGCTTCAACATACACATTTCCTGCTCTCCTGCCTGTGCAGAATGATGCAAAAGTGAATCCTTTTCATTTCACAGAGTTTGAAGTTCAGACTCCAAATTCTGCTGCAGTCTGACACATTCCATTTCCTGCAAACCCATCTCTTGCTTAAGAGATGAGATTTGCAGTTCAAGGGTTCAAAACCTCTCTTCGGAGGCTTCCAAAGCAGCATAGAGAGCCATGACCAACATCCTCTTAGCTTGGTGCTCATTAGATGTTTTTCTCATCTCAGTGTACTGGATTGAGATCCCCAGTATAGGGTTTTCGGATTGACTTGCCTCCCGCGTGAAGTCAGCCCAGCCTCCATGGGAGGTAAGGAAGTTTGAGACATTGAGTTTGAGTTCTGCACAGATATTTGATACAGTGGCCATTGTGTGGGAGGGAACAAAAAATTAAACTGTGAAAAAGGTGCTGTGCTGTGTATCGATCCACAACAGGAGCATGTCATACACAGCTGGGCTACTGTGCACTTGTAAGCTTGCAATTCAGAACTGCCATGGAGTGGGTCAAGTCGGCATTGACCACACCCAGAGAGCAGCCAGATTTTGAAAGGGATTACAAAGTGGTCTTATAACGGGAGAGGTGATGTGAGAATGCACACCTTCAGTCCCCGTTGGGAAGAGAAAATTTGTAAAGCAACAAGCGAATGTTTGCAAACACCAAATATTGCCTGCACGCAGTCGTCAATTGTCAGGAGGTCTAAACCTCACTCTCAGGTTCTTGGCAATATTGGGAGTGCAAAGAATCACAGACACATTGCATAAGAGTAATAAACTTGTTTATTACTGCCAGAGAGGATAATTACAGTTGCCCTAAGCAGTTCTTACCATTAAGAACCGGGAGCCAATGCTAAGCAATCCCTATAGCTCGAGGATTCTTCATGTCTCTTGGGGTCTCTGAGGTAGAAGATATAATCTCTCACATTATATACCTATGATAATTACTATGGTTGCTGTAAAATAGAAACATTTCTTTTTTTCAATTTAAAGTTTATTAAAGATATTTCTCTTTTACACATAAGGCAGATATGCATATACATGTTGCAGGGTACATGAGACATCATATCAATGTGAATCTGCCCAACACCCTCCCCCCATTCACTGCCCCACCCCTCTCCACTCCTTTTTCCCACCTCCTCCACATAGAGCTACAACATATTCATTGACAGTGCATCATAAGCATGTTGAAACCACCAGGCAACTGGTTAATCCAGTGCAAGTCACACATTCGGATTATACCCTATAAAGAATATAGAGTATATAAAGGGTCCCACATTTTTTTAAACTTTCCCATTCTGTTATTCAGGTTGACTATTGCTTTTTCTGTTCGCAGGTCTGCCAAAAATTCCATCAACCATTCATTATAAGAAATCTCTTTTTGATCAATCCAATGTCTTAATATCAATGTTTTAACCAACATAGATATGAGTCATGTGGTATTTACAGTTAAGGACCATAATTCCCGACAAGTCACCCAAAAGGCAAGTCTCTGGGATAAACAGTACTTTCAGCCCTGATAGAGGGTTGGATAACTGATAGCGGTCCATAGCGGAGTCACTTTGGGGCATGGCTACAAGATATGTTATAGCGTACCCTCTTCTTGAAGGCTTCTAGCACACAATGGTGAAGGTATTAAACCCAATTTGGCTAATTTATGCAGTGAATAATATGCATTTTGGAGGATGTACATCTGCATGAGCCGTAATCTATCTTGAGTTGCAAATTTATGACAGTTATGCCAAAGTACAGGCCACTCAATGACATGATTTGGGAATACGGCTTCCTAGAATCGGGTAGGACCAAAACAGTCAGGGAATTTCCAATTATATATTATGCTATAGATCTTTGACACTGCTTTTGGACAGCCACTTAAATTAGACAGTTCTTTACTAAAGGAGATGCTATTTGTTAAAAAGGGGTCCTGACCAAATGTTTGTATTAGTAAGTGACGCAACTGAATGATTCCAAAAGTATATTTGTGTGAAGGCACAAACTTATCCTTAAATTCTGCAGCCGGAAGCCATACAGCTCTATCATTAATAAAGTTAGTAATTTGCATATGATGTAGACCAGGTAGTCAGTTTGTAGGGATAGTCCTTCCATCAATCTTAAGATTTAGGTTATTTACTAATGGCTGATTCATATCCTTGCCATGATCATACTTAAGATAACAGCAAATCTGAATATGGATCTTCAAGGACACTGCTATTGTAGAATTTTTTAAGCTTAAGAGGGAGAAGTCCTTTTCTAATATATAATAAGCCCTCAGGGTCTAAACCAGATGAATGTATCAGGGTCCACTCGATTCTGAGCCAAAGTGGGGCATGATACTGATCTTTCTTGGAAAGCCATCTTAAGTGTTTGTTAATATGACTGGCCCAAAAGTAGAAACCTATGTGGAGGAGGCATAATCCCCCTCATGTTTTGGAAGCAGTTAACTTGTTATAAGCTATGCTAGGGGATTTCTTGTTCCATACAAATTTGGTGACCAGGGACTGTATTTTTTTAAACCAGGATACTGGAAGCCAAAAGTTAAGTAACAAAAGGGGATAGAAAAGCTGCATGAAATTATTCATTTTAAGTAAGTTTATTCTGCCCCACAAAGAGATTGGGAGTGACGCCCATTGATTTAGGTCCTGAATTATAGTGTGGTCTAGGAAATCTAGATTTAATTTAATAATTTGTCCAGATTGTCTAGTTAGTTCAATGCCTAGATATCTTAAGGAATCTTACTTCCAGCTGAGCCCAAGGACCAGGATACCAGTTATGATTAAGTGGGAAAATTATTGTTTTACTTACATTCAATTTATAGTTAGAAACTCTGCTAAAGGCATTAATAATCTCCAGCATGGGAGATAAAGATATGACTGGATTAGAGAGTTGGAGAAGAAGGTCGCCCACGTGGGCCGAGACTTTAATCTCACATGGGTGAATAGAGTTACCTTGAATGGCCTGGCAGTTTTGCAGTTTACAAATTAAGGGTTCCAAGTAGATGTTGAATAGTAATGGGGATAAGGGGCAACCTTGTCTAGTTGAATTGAAGTGTAAAGGCCTCTGAAGTCACTCCATTGCCCGAAACATGGGTAGTTGGGGACTTATATAGAGATCTGGTACACGTTAGGAAGTCTAATGGGAAGCCAAATGCTTCCAAAGTTTGGAACAAGTATGACAGTTTACCCTATCAAATGCCTTTTCGGCATCCAGGGAGACTAAGGCAGCTGGAAAAGGTGCATCTCTGCACTCCAAGAACACGAGACAGGGTATGAAGGTGATCTGAGGAAGATCTCCCCCCTTCATAAATCTGACCTGTTCAGGTCCAATTAGGATAGACTTAGACAACTGGTTAATAATTTAGCTAATATTTAAACATCCTGATTCATTAATGAGATGGGTCTGTAGTTCATTACAATTCCAGGTGCTTTATCAGGTTTGGGTATCAGGACTATCAATGCCTTAAACAGTGTGGAATCTACCTCTACACCTGAGAGGATTTGTTGCTATAAGGGGAGGAGCATTGGGATTAACTGATCCTTAAATTTTTTGGAGAAATTAGCCTAGTAACCATCTACTCCAGAGGTTTTATTCACTGACAAATTTCCAATAATTTCAGAAATTTACTTATTCGTTATGGGGGTTAAAAGTCTATTCTGTTGCTCTTGTGTGAGTTGAGGTAAGTTTGCCTCAGCCAAATCATTTTGTACTGTCTGTTCAAGTGGGGGAGATTGCATGGGGCCATATAGACCTTTATGTTTTTCATAATTCGAAAATTTTTTATTCAGTTTTTGAACAAGTTACAAAATCAAATACAAGAAAAAGAAGTCTGTCAAAATCATAGGTTCAGCATTCAGAAACATTTATAAGACTGCATACCAGGCTTAATTATGTCTAAAAACTACACAATCTTAAAATTCAAGTAAAATAAAACCAACATTTTGAAATTAAATCTTTAATAACCCCCCCAAAGACATCAAGTGTACAAGTTCACCTCACTAAAAGCGATAGAATAATCAGTAACAAACCTAATGTGGAAGTTAAGTTCATTAAGATTTCCATGTAGTTAATAAGGCATCTAGGGCACCCCATTTATTTAGGTAATGTTGAAATCTATTACTCATCCTGGCGATATGCTTTTCTAACTGAAGGGCCAGTAACATTTCTTTATGCCATTCCAACACTGTAGGCAAAGAGTCATCTATCGAGTGCCTCATAATTATAAGTTTAGTCACAGCAGCAATTAGGGCTATAAAGAGTTTTCTAGATTTCAGTGTTCCTGTGGGATAGTGATTAAGTAAGCAAACTTCTGGCAGGAATAACAGGTCCAATTCTAATAGAGGATCTAGTGAGTTCTTGATGGTACACCAAAACATTTGAATTTTAGGACAAGTCCATAACATATGATAGAGATCTTCATTTACTGCTGAACATCGGGGACATTGAGAAGAGGGAAGTTTCCCAATCTTGTGAAGTTTCTGGGGAGTAAAATAAAGATTCTGCATAATGTTAAATTGTATAAGACGCAACCGATCTTGTTTAACACATCTGTATAGATTAATCCATGTTCGCTGCTGTAAGTCCACTTCAGGTGGGAGAGATAAACTATGAACCCAGCAGTAACATATACCTTTGGGTAACTGGGCATCCAGAACCTGTAATTCTTTATATAACTTGGAGATTAGGTGTGGTTGACCAGCACTATTTAAAAGGGAAGATAGGGCAGTGTTGGGAAAGTCAGGTTTTCCAGTTGTAGCTAAAAAGGAGACTACTGCATGTCTAACCTGCCAATATTTAAAGGGGCACTCTTCTATATTGGGAAAGTTTTGTAAAAACTGGTTATATGAAAGTACTTTGCCATTGGGAGCAATATCTGTAAGTCTCATTCCCATCAGAGAGGGCCAGAATGCTACTGGAATAGGCTGTTGCTGAATTTTGAAGTGAGGGTTATTTAAAAGTGGTTGTTCCTCAGTTATGTGCCAATTTAAATTCAGATGGTGCTGTATTTGATGGAGAGCTCTCAATGACCGTCCCATTGGATTTTTCCAGAGTTCTCTGTGGATGTATTTCAGGGAGGAATATATTAGCACTGCTAGAGAGGATAGAGTTTTAGATGCCAGAGTTCTTTCAATATCTAGCCAGGAAGGGGAATACGACCCTGTATGTTCTCCGTATGGTAAAGATGTCCACTGTGCTAGTTTAGTAATATGAGTAGCTCCATAATAAGTCAAAAAGGACTGTAGAGAGAGGCTGCCATTAGATTTTGGTGCAGCTAATTTATAATATGCCCTTTAAACTGTCCTATCTTTTCAGATATACTAATTAAGTAAATTCCATAGAGTGGAAAACCATGATTTAGGAAAATATGGAGCTAACATATTTATGGGGTATAAGATCCGGGATAGTACATTCATTTTGACTATGCTGATCCTTCCCCACAGGGAGATTGGTAAAGCACTCCACCTATCAAGGTCCAATTTTATTATCTGAATTAATTTAGTGAAGTTCTCTTTGATAATTGTGGGAAATTCTTTGGAGATTTTAATGCCCAAGTAGGTTAGAATTTTGGATTGCCAATTTAATCCAAATTTTTCTACATCTGTACGTAATAGTTTGTTATTCAGAGGGAAGATACTAGATTTTGCTAAGTTAAGTTTATAGTATGAAACTTTTGAGAAGGACTCAGTTCCCTTTAGTAGGGTTGGTATACTGTCTACTGGGTTTTCTACGTGTAATAGTAAATCATCAGCATAAGATGATAAAAGGTGTTGTTGTGCTCCTATACAAATTCCCTGTAGGTTCTGTTTTGTAAATAATCTCCGTATAAAGGGTTCTAAATAGAGGTTGAAAAGAAGGGGGGAGAGAGGACAGCCTTGGCTGGTGCCACAGAGCAGCGGGAATGGGTTAGATAGGTAACCATTGCACCAAACACGGGCTGTTGGGGACATGTATAGTAGTTTGACACAATGAATGAATGACTGTGGGAAGCCAAAATGAAGTAAGGCAGTGAAGATGAAGTAATCCTTCATCAGTGTTCAGATTGCATCTACATAAATAATAATATATAATTATAATACTGTATTGTCATAATTTAAATTTCAAAAAAAAGGAGAGGGGTAACCAACAGTGGCTGAAATGTTCACCTATCTGCACATTGTTGGTATGAACCATTAAATAGCCACAGCTTCTTATTATATATTATCTAAAAAAGGGGGAAAATATATATTATTTTTAATTTTCTACACTTGTCATCATAAATTAGTATTTAAATAATAATGTACAGATGAGTTTCACCTTCTATGTATATTTCTTTTTCTAATAAATTCATCCCACCACATATTAATCAAATCCTCCATTTTCCTATAAATAGAGTTTCATATGTATAAATCAAATATTCCATTGCTATTACTCTATTGGTTTTTAATTGTTTTACCACTTCTAAATGTTAAACAATATTAACAATCAATCAATTTATCAGAAACTAAAGGACAACCATATATTATATCACTTTACTCAAATGTTGTGCCTGATTTTAATCATTTTTGAAATTTCCACAATGTTAGACTCAAGCGCAAGTGGGCACACAGCGCCACGAACACCTCGTGATGTCTAGGGATCCTCTCGCGCCACATCCTCATCTCTAAATCATGTTGCAAATATCTCAAGCCACTTCTACATCATAAAAATACATTTGTGAATCATTCCATATTCTTTATTAAGTAAAAATCCAGCATGAGTGGGCACACAGCGTCACGAACTTCTCGCGACATCTACGGGTTCACTTGCATCCCATCTTAATTTCTAAATCATGTTACACACATATCTGACCCTTATAAACTGTAAAGTTTGATTTATACACCATTCAAAAGCTAACAACAAAAAGTCCTCCATTGAAATTACTTCCTGATTATAGGCATAATATGTGATGGCTATTTTTTTAGAAATAATTTTTTTTATTTTTCTTCACCTCAAAATTGTCTTTATCTTGAAATTATATTTGTTTCTCTTCTTATGAGCCACTCACTTAGCAATAGAAAGTTTAAATCAAAAACCTTTTATCAAATAAATGTTACCATCTGCTCATAATCAAATAAAATGTGTACTCACTTAGTAGATATGGGCTGTAGTGAGACCTCCTGCTGTCTCTGTATATGGAGGTGTGTCGACCAGTATGTTGTGGATTTATATACCTGAAGTAAAGGAATCAAGCGCAGGACCATGACGCATTACCATGAGAACCTCGCGATATTCGCCATCTCTCCCAAACCTGACCGGCCATGCAGAAAATAAAAAAAGCTTTCTGCATAGGTGGCACCTTGCTAAAGCAAAGGTGTCCAAACTTCAGTGAACTTCTAAGTTTGAGTATAATCAATCTTATAAAAAGCAACATATTATGCATTGCATGACTTGAAATATATTTAAATATAGAAAAAATATTCTTACTTTTAATATTTATCTATTTTTATGTACTTCATAAATAGGGTGCACTAATGACAAATTTAGAGTAATATACCTGCATATTTAATTTCATTCTTAATATCTATTAATTTTTGTATACTGCTTAGTGAGAAATATATTAAATTTTAAAGTAATATGTCTACATCCTATATTAGATTCCAGGCCTTTTCCCGTTGATCTGTATATGAAGCTTGTGTTTTCATTATGGTGTAATCTGCTTTCTCTCTTAGCAATTCAAGATAGGCAATTCTCAATTTAATTAGTTCTTGTCTGACTGAGTCAGGGGAGTTTGGAGATAAGTCTCTTTTAATGGTCCTTATCCGGGATAGTAACTGGGACATATGTAAGGTGGATGCTTTTTTTCTTCTTGGTGGCCAAACTAATAAGAATACCCCTTAGATACGCTTTAAAAGCACACCAAATCATATCCGGTCTCCCCGAGAGGTCTTGATTACCTCGATAAACATTTGAATATGTGCTTGAATACTTTTACTTAAACCAGGATCTTTTAACAATTAATCATTCAATTTCCATCTGGAACCTCGTTTAGGTAAAGATACTAGCAAGATCTGGCTTAAGACCAAGAAATGGTCCAAAGAGGGACCAGGTAGTATCAAAGTATCAAGGGTCCCAGGTATAAGAGAGTGAGATTGGAGTATGTAGTCTATTCGGGATGAGGAACTATGAATGGGAGAAGTATATTTATAGTCCCTCTCCAGGGGGTATAACACCCTCCAGATATCGCACACTCCTATCTGATCAATTAGTTTCCTTAGTGCTCTTTGGGCGGGTGACAGACCTTTTCTCTGCTGACCCAATCTGTCCAAAGTAGGATCATAAACCAGATTAAAATCCCCACGAAAATCATAGGGATGGAAATATATGCTATTAACACTTGAGTAAATTGTGAAAAAAATCCTGGTGTGTCCTGATTGGGACCATAAATACTACCCAACAGTATTTCATTGTTAAAAAATAATCCTTGAACAAATATATATCTACCCTGTGGATCTTTAACTAAATTAGTCATAGTGAATGGGACCCTTCTATGAATAAGGATTATCAGTCCACAACTATTAGTTGTGCCTTCAGCAGCAAAAAACTGACCAAATTGTTGTCTCCAAAGCTGAGGTGCCTCATAATCCAATAAATGTGATTCCTGAATATACATACTAACATACTAAAAGCCAGCAGAATAGGCCTAACGGTCTTTTGTATCTGCTCGGTAGCCAGCCCCTACTGGGCTCTAGCTCCTCCTCCCCCCCGGGCCCCCGAGAGGGTCAACTTCGGCTTCATTATATCCATGCATCTGTCCTACCCCCTCTTAAAGTACTGCACTGTGCCCTGCTCTACCAGACTCCTGGGCAATGCATTCCATGGCCCCAACACCCTCTCAGTGAAGTAATGCCTTTTACGTTCTCCCCTGTAGGTTCCCCCTTCCAACTTCACTCATGCTCCCTGGTTGTGCCTCCTTTCCTTAACCTGAACATTTCTTTGGCTCTGCCCCTGTTAATCCCTTTCACATATTTGAATACCTCAATCATGTCACCCCTGTCTCTCCTCTCCTCTCCTCCAGCGAGAACAGCCCAAGGAATCCCAGCCTTTCCTCATAGGTCCTTTCACTCACACCCCGGATCATCCTGGTTGCCCTCCTCTGAACCCTCTCCAACAATGCTATGCCCTTCCTAAGGTGAGGTCTCCAGAACTGCATGCAGTACTCAAGATGCAGCTTGACCAAGGCATTATACAGAGGCAGGATCACCCTCCCTCCTCCTGGACGTTATTCCCCAGGCTATGCAGCTCAGAATCCTGTTTGCCTTTGCCGCAGATCTTTTGCAGTTTTCAGTGTTGTTTATTCTGGTGTCTACCACCACCCCCAGGTCCTTTTTACTTGTTGTGGCTTGCAGTGAGAGCCGTCTAGACTATGGGTGGGATATTCAGATGGGTTGCACATGGCACAACACAGTTGCACCATGCACAACCTACTGATGTGCCCGGCATGATATTCAAAGGAGGACTGAGCCTGGCACAAATCCTGATACACCGGAGCGCATCAGTAATGTATGTGGCGCACGTAGGGGGGACGTGCCCATGCATACTCCGCACATCCTGATATTCAGCCCGGGATGTGCTGAGCCCATGCATGTGCAGTCCCTACTTGCGCTGCACACAGGTGAACCAAAAAACAAACGGAGTAACAGCTGGCCACCCACAGGTGAGCTGGCGTATTGCAGGGTACAACATGGCAGCTGCCACATGTGGGTGGCCACCTGAGCTCCGGTGGCACCTTCGTGGTGGTGCCCCCCATGCCCGATCATGGGCATTTGTTATAATTAATAGTCACATATCTCTGCTGGTCCAGTGGACTGCTCGCAGCCCAATCACAGGCATCTGTTATAAACTAAAAGGTCCAATATCCCTGAAGGTCCAGTGGACCGCTCGCAGCCCGATTGCGGGCATTAGTGAAAGATAATCGTCCTATATCCCTGGTGGTCCAGTGGACCACTTTCAGCCTGATCGTGGGCATAAGTACATTTCAAACAGTTAACTCTATCCCTGAAGGTCCGGTGGACTGCTTGCAGCCTGATCATGGGCATATGTAATAACAAAAAGAGGTCCAAAATCCCTGGTGGTCCAGTGGACCACATCCAGCCTGATTGCAGGCATACGTTTCACGATAGAACACACCAAGCCATCCCTGGTTGTCCAGTGGTACCCCCCTTCCCACCTACCCACTGAGCCCCAACGCCCCACTCCCACCATCAGCGATGGGTGGCATCTCTCCACCCAGCAGCCGCCCTGCCACCCACTGACTGACTGCGTATGGTAGGACTGTACACCCATTAGTCCACAGCATGGGCCAATGGGCATACAGACTGTAATGTACTACACAGTCCAGATTTGTGAATGGATCACTCACATATCTGGACTATGTTGTATGGTATGGTCTGTACTCCCATTGGCCCACACTGTGGACCAATGGGTGTACAGCCCTACCATATGCAGTCAGTCAGCGGGTGGCTGGGTGGTTGGTGGGTTGGGAGCTGCCTCCTGCTGCTGACCGGGTGGGAGTGGGGTGCTGGGGCTCAGTGGGTGGGTGGAGAGGGGGGTACCGCTGGACCACCAGGGATGGCTTGGTGTGTTCTATTGTGAAACATACACCCATGATCGGGCTGGACATGGTCCACTGGACCACCATGGATTTTGGACCTCTTTTTGTTATTACTTATGCCCGTGATCGGGCTGGGAGCGGTTCACTGGACCACCAGAGATAGATTTAACTGTTTGAACTGTACTTATGCCCACGTTCAGGCCGCAAGCAGTCCACTGAACCACCAGAGATAGTTAACTGTTTGACATGTACTTATGCCGACGATCAGGCTGCAAGCAGTCCACTGGACCACCAGGGCTATAGGATGATTATTTTTCACAAATGCCCGAGATCGGGCTGCGAGCGAGCAAGTGGACCACCAAGGATATGGGACTTTTATAATGCAACATATGCCCGTGATCGGGCAGTATGGCACTTTGCCGCTTGTGCAGGAGGCGTCGGTCCCTGATGGCTGCAGCCTGGCAGGGTGCCAGGTGCAAATCACCGGGGATCAGTGCACCTGCATGCAAATGGGGCCATATTGACATGCAAATGTCCCCATTTGCGCCTTGGATACATTATGGTCCCATTTGCATGTGCATTTTTGAATATTGTGGTTGTTGCACCAAGCACAATGGAACTTGTGCTAGCGCATACCCGTGCTCCACTCTGGCCACTTGTGCTGGTGCAGTGCCACTGCACCATGCGCACTGTGGGTGGCTAAGGTGTGATATTCAATAATGCTGTGTCATGGTACAGCTCCATTGAATATCATCCTTTCAACACCCCTGCGCAGCCAGGTTGCGCTGTGTCCAGGCTTGCGCCACAGCCTGTCGCAGTCTGAATATCCTGCCCCATGTCTACAGTATATCTAGTATTTTCAGATGTTTTAATACCTGAAATTGTTTAGGTTTTTTTCTCACCCCGTTAACATTCCAAGTAGCCATCTCTCATGACAAAAAGGGCTCTTGGAAAGGAGCCCCAGGAAGTCATAGTAATCTGTCCATGCCTTAGTTGCAAATGACTTATTGTTGTTGTGCTCTTAGATACACTTACCGCCCCCTTCCCTTTCCCACTATCTGACTATGTATTATTTCACTTCTATACCCTAATTTTAATCATATCTCTAATTACCTTAATTTCCCCCTGTGAATTTTTATGCCGTTTTAGTCCAGTTCCTCATATCGCTATAGGATATCAGTGCCTATTATTTAAAACCCCAGGACAAGGTTGATCCCCAAGCCAGAAAGTATATCTAGTATACTGGACATTACTGACCACATACTACTGTCCTCTTAAGGAAAGTACCTCCGTCATTAGATCTTCTTGTACCTATAATATGTTGATCTTTGCATCACCTTTCAGTGCATGGAAAAGAACCAGCAAAGCCTTCTGCAGGGCTAATTGCACTGGTTCAACCTCCTCGAATTTGGCCCATGATCCAGATAGCAGAACCTGTAGATGTGCAGGGTAACCCATCTTAAATTTTACTCAACAGCTATTAATTTTGTGACAATGGGGTGGAATCGAGACTTTCGCTACCTTACAGAAGCTGGCAAGTCCTGAGTTATCCGGTTTTTATTCCCCTCCCAATGCACTTCATACAATTCCTTAATTTTCCCCAAGAATAGTTGCCTCTCTTGGCAATCCAGGAATTTAAATATTATTGGTCGAGGCAAAGAGCCCAACATTGGCATCAGTCTTAGGGCTCTACGGGCCAGCTCTATGGTATAGGAAACTCCAAAGGGAGAAAGGCTTGCCATTTTCTAGACCAGTTTCTGGATGAAAAGTATTGTGTTGTTACCCTCTTCTTTTTCCGGTATCCTGATTATCACATTTTTTTTGTGACTCCTCCCCTCTAAGTCCTCTATTTTATTTTCTAGTTTCTTAATTCTGTCCCTATTTTTGACTGCTTCATTATCTGTTCTGTCTGCTCTTTTCTCTAAGGAGATTAGGCGACTTTCATTATCTGCCATCCTGGTATAAAGATCCTCGAGCGCATAGATACATAGATACATAGACAGTGTCAGCAGATAAGGGCCTATGGCCCACCCAGTCTGCCCATTTGAGCTTGTAAGTTCAGTTTGTTTTCCTAGAAGTCTGTTTCCCCTTACCCCTGACCTCTAGAATTCCTTTATGTCTATCCCATGCATTCTTAAATCCTGTGATTGTTTCAGCCCTCACCACTTCCTCTGGCAGGGTGTTCCACTTGTCCACCACCCATTCTGTGAAGAAATTCTTTCTCATGTTTCCTCTGAATCGTCCTCCCTCCAACTTCATCCCATGCCCTCTAGTCCTGGAACATCTTTTTCGCTTAAAAATAGTGTTTTCCTGCACCCTGTTCCTCCCTGTAAGATACTTGTATGTCTCTATCATATCCCCTCTCTCCCTCCTCTCCTCCAGGGAGTACATGTTCAGTTCCTTCAACCTGTCTTCATAGGACTTGTGATGCAATCCATGCACCATCTTTGTTGCCCTCCTCTGAACCTTCTCTACCCTGTCTATGTCCTTACGTAGGTATGGTCTCCAGAACTGTACACTGTACTCCAGGTGGGGCCTCACTAGTGTCTTGTATAGCGGAATTATGACCTCCCTTTTCCTGCTGGTGATGCCCCTGCCTATACATCCCAGCATCCTATTTGCTTTACCTGCTGCCTTGTCACACTGTTTCCCTACCTTGAGGTCATCAGAGATGATAACCCCAAGATCCCTTCCTGCTTGGTGCATGCTATATCCTCACCCCCAACTGATATATTGTGCCAGGGTTTTGTGCCCATATGCATTATCTTGCACTTCTTTGCATTGAATTTCAACGGCCAGACCCTGACCATTCTTCAAGTTTCTGCAGGTCGCTTCTCATTCTGTCTACACCTCTGGTGTGTCTACTCTGTTACAAAGCTTTGTGTCATCAGCGAACAGTGAAATTCTGCCTTCTAGATCCTGCGCAATGTCACTGATGAAGATGTTGAATAGGACCGGTCCCAGCACTGATCCCTGTGGTACCCCACTGGTCACTCTTCCCTCTGTGGAGTGACAGCCATTTACCACCACCCTCTGTGTCCTGCCACCCAGCCAGTTACCTACCCACCACACTACTGTCCTGCCCACACACATATTCCCCAGTTTGTGTAATAGTCTTCTATGTGGCACAGTGTCAAAGGCCTTGCTGAAGTCCAGATAGGCCATGTCCACTGCCCTCCCTGATCCACCTCCCTAGTCACCCAGTCAAAAAATTCAACGAGGTTGGTCTGACATGACCACCCCCTGGTGAAACCATGCTGCCTTGGGTCCTGTAGTCCATTGACAACCAGATGTTCCACCAATCTCCTTCAGTAGTGCTTCCATGATCTTCCCCACTACCGAGGTGAGGCTGACTGGTCTGTAGTTCCCTGCTTCCTCTTTGTTCCCACTTTTGTATAAGGGACTACATCTGCTGTCCTCCAGTCTTTGGGTACCTCCCTGTTTCCAGTGATCGGCTAATCAGGATAGCCAGAGGTTCAGCCACCACCTCTCTTAGTTCTTTAAGGACCCTGGGTGCACCGTCTGGCCCCATTGCTTTATCAACTCTTATCACTTCCAGTTCCTTCAGGACCCTTTCGCAAAGGGACTTCAGTCCATTTCTGCACCATTCTCACCCTTGTACTCCGTCAGACCCATTACCCTCTTCCTCAGTAAAGACTGAGCAGAAATACCTGTTCAATATGTCAGCTTTACTGTTGTCATCCTCCACGCGGCTCCATCCTCCCCTTCAGTCTCAATATCCCTCCCTTTGTCTTTCTTTTTTCACTTATGTACCTGTAAAAGGTTTTGTCCCCTTTACCCAGTGATTTTGCAATGTGTTCTTCTGTCTGAGCTTTGGCTTCCCTTACTGACTTCTCTGCCTCCCTTTGCTTCTCCTGGTACTTCTCCCTATCCCCTTCTGCCTGTGTCTCTTTGTATTGCCTGAATGCAATCTTTTGGCTTTCACTTTCTTTTGCTACCTCTTTGAAAACCATAATGGTCTCCACTTCCTTTTCCTCTTGCTAACCTGCTTAACACATAATTCTGTTGTTCTTATAATCCCATTTTAAATACTGCCCACTGTTCCTCAACCCTGATTCCTGTCCCATTCCCTTAATGCCTCTTTCAAGTATCTCCCATTTTCCCAAAGTTTGCCCCTAAAATCCAGGATACGTGTTTTGTGTGGCTTGGTCCTGCTCTTTCTGTGATTTCAAACCACAATGACTGGTGGTCACTGTTACCCAGGTGCTCCCCCACTGTTACCCCCATCACACTGTCCCTGTTTGTGAGCACAAGGTCCAGTATTGCCTTCTGCCGAGTTGGTTCCATGACCAGTTGCTTGAGGAAGGCACCCTGAAGGGAGTCCAGGATAAATCTGCTCCTAGTTGATACTGCTGCTGGGATGCTCCAGTCCACATCTGGAATATTGAAGTCTCCAACCAGAGCAGACACCATCTGTTTCACTTCAGTAGCTAAGGACTTTAAATCCTCTCGAAATGGCTTAAACTCTTTGAGGAATTGTTCAAGAGTGGGGGGGGGTTCACTTCAGAGGCCTGACTGGAAGAAGCCACTGTAGTAGTCAATTTTCCAGTACTGCTCTGCTGGGCTCTGGAGCACTTGCTGGTTTTCTCCGTGGAGACTGGAAGGGTATGCCTCGGTAGTGCTAGATGCATTTCAGCATCCCTCTATCCACCCAGTTCTGTTCTAGGAAGTTTGAGGAAGTTGTTAGCAACAAGAAAAAGGTTTCAGTGTTCTCTGGGATATTCAATTAACCGTGAGATAGTGCTGGGCAACGGGAGCTGGCTCAAGAAACTGCTACACAGTCTGCTGCATCACGTGACCTCAAATAGAAACATTTCTAGATACAGAGATGAGCCCTATTGGCTAAATTAGAGGTGGCTGCACGGTCCAAGATAACATTATACAATTTTGTAGTAGTCATCACTTTGTGAAACAAATGAGTACAGTTCTTGCATAAATCAGTGTAGTAGTACAAACCACCAAAATGTGGCAATGCCGATTTATATATCATAATTATTACAAGGACACACATGTCCTAATATCTTGTAAGCAAGAAATACATATATGTATTAGAAAGCAAAGTGTATAGCAATAATATGCATACATATCCTGACATCTACTCTTATACGGTAGATGACCTTAGCCCTATATGTTAGTATAACATATGCCTAAGTGCCCAAGAACCCCAAATTTTTAAATTAAATAACTTTGGAACCAATTAATATTTTTTTCACCAAACCAGAGAAAGGCACTTCTGCGGGGCAAGCTCTTTCTACCCTAAACAATTCAGACCGAAATTCTAAACCAGCTGGGTGCAGCACAATGACAAAAAAGTGTGAAAAATGGCAATGTTTTATGTTTTTTCACTAAGTGCTGCTTGTAATCCACAAATTTGACAGGAATGTAAATTGGCATATAAGGAGATCTACACAACAAGACCATGCATGCAAAATTTTGTTCAATTACACTGAATGGTTGTGAAGTTATTAAAATGCACAATTTGGGGTTTAACATGGAAGTGATGGTTGAACCCTAACTATACTGGTGCGACCGCCTCAGTATAATATACACAAACACATATGTGTGTATATATATATATATATATATATATTCATAGCAAAAAAATACGTTTAATGCATCAGTTAGGGTTGTTCCACAGCGACAAAAGTGAGGAAATTCGCTGTTAGGGTTGAAAACCCTAACTCCGAATTCACCCCCCCCCAGCACCACACACACACACAGACACACACACACATTCAAGTATGGGAGAGGACCAAGTCAACACAACCAATGACAGACATCCAGCAGCAGGTGACAGAAATAACAAACAATTGTCTAAATGTACTACGAGACATCCCCACCCACCTGACCAGGTACAGCATGCTCAGTGGAGATCAACAGCAAAACTGAGGCCATGTACACCAAATGTACACATCCCTGATTGCAGTTGCACACAACGTACCACACTTAGTAGTTGCATGGCCTTACCTCCACCGATGCCCCACACCAGACCACACCACTTGTGGTGGGCCACCTGAGCAACAGAGTTCAGCAAAACCAAGGAGTTGTACAGGTATAATATCTCTGATTATAACAAGGGTTTGAGAAATGCAGCTTTCTAATTGACTGTAAACATTGTAACAGTCTTATGTTTAGTTTTTATTAACATACATGTAGAGCCTAACTGTATGATGAACATGGTTTAATGTTGTTTAAAAAACAGTTTTATTATGATAGCAATAAGCCACTCCCAGGTATTATGTTAATGGTCAGTTTATCACTGTCTAGTGACATGTGGCACTCGGCTATGCCTCATTCAACATTAAACCCCTACAGAGTGATTAACAGACCATTTAACATAACTGTTGGTCATGCCTTATTGCTTAATTGTCTTTATGAGTAGATACTCTCCCTCTGCTAGGCACTGCAGCAGCTTTGCAACACAGTGTCCCACCCAGTTACATCATACTCTGTCTACTTACTGGAGAATGGCTGTGAATATGAACTCATGAAGATGAACAGTGTAACTTGATCATTACACTCATCGAAACCCTAGTGTGATTATAACTGACAGAGTCAGTGATAGAGGATAACCCCTGCTGTCCTAGTACACTTACCCCATTGTGAGTTAAATCAATACTAAAAGACATTCTGCTTATATCTACATCATACCTACTTGATTCCTGTTGTACCACAATTAACATAGTTATCACTTTGATAGCATCAGTGACAGAAGTGTGGCAAACCCAAACAGTAGGCATACAGCCTGAGTATGAAACAACTGTTAAAAAAAATCACACTGTGTCCATAAGTGGCATAGATCACTCATTGCAACAATAGTAAATGTATAGAAAATACAAAATCACACATGCCCCACAATGCAAAGCATCATTGGCTGCATATACAAATCACCATTTGCATATGCAGCCCATGATGCTTTGCATTGTGGGGGCATGTGTGATTTTGTATTTTCTTGAAACTTGGCTTCCCAGCTAAATGCCCTTTGGGGTAACCCTTGCCTCAGTGTTTACGCACAGAGGTTCTTTGTCTTTTAAATAGTAAATGTATTACTATTTGAATAAATTAGTCATCACAGATGCAATGAGATTGTCTTTATCAGGTACAACATACTCAGTAAGTGCCTACAGGAAAATCTATCCTATATACATCTCCGATACAGGTACATCATTGTTGGCTCAGTAGTGCTATGATATTTAGAAGTTGCTTGGCCTGACCCATGCAATTACAATGTTTCTTACAAAGAATACTTACTGCATCTTTAGTATTGAAACACACTGAAGGTCTATGTATGTACGTCAGCAGTACACCTTCATCAGTAAGAATGCATGTGATACTGGCAGTACGAATTTGACAGCGTTGAACAGGCAATGCTTTTCCATATGTTTACATCAGCCTGTCTATATTGAGTAAACCATTGCATAAATGTACTACTATGTAAATCACCTACTAAATGTATCACTACTTTTATCTTGAGCATGCTAGTGTCTTGTAGTTAATTTATGTGCTTCTCTTAATTAATGTATACTCACTAGTGTTAAAAACCGTTCTACAACTGTCATCATGCACCTTCAGCATTTATATTGAATAACTGCATAGTACCAGTTGTGGTGTGGTGTGGGGCATCGGTAGATAAGGCCATGCAACTACTAAGTGTGGTACATTGTGTGCAGCTGCAATCAGGGATGTGTACATTTGGTGTACTGTACATGGCCTCAGTTTTGCTGTTGATCTCCACTGAGCAGGCAGTACCTGGTCAGGTGGGTGGGGATGTCTCGTAGTACATTTAGACAATTGTTTGTTATTTCTGTCACCTGCTGCTGGATGTCTGTCATTGGTTGTGTTGACTTGGTCCTCCCCCATACTTGAATGTGTGTGTGTGTCTGTGTGTGTGTGGTGCTGGTGGGGGGGTGAATTCGGAGTTAGGGTTTTCAACCCTAACAGCGAATTTCCTCACTTTTGTCGCTGTGGAACAACCCTAACTGATGCATTAAACGTAGTTTTTTGCTATGAATTTCCCTTCTTTTTGGAGAATGAGAAGTCAAACTACTAAATAGAAACTAATCACTACAACCGTGCAATCCCAGCACATCATTTACTGTATCAATACAATGGTGGTACTACTCACCCTTTGCCTGCCACGATCTCATCATGTAATTTGGTGCATGTATACTATGCTGGCAGTATATGTACATCAGTCCATACAGTACCATCATGTAATTTGTCATATAGATGTAGTGCTGCGGGGCACAGGATCTTCAAGAGATACACTATCAACAGATCATTACCTGCATGGATGCACTGCTACTACTGCATACCCTTCTAGCCTTCCACTTACATCACATCATTAGGTGTATCATTGCACTGTTCACAGAGCACATACTGTACGCACCACACCAGCAGCAAATTATTACCATTATGTGTACAGTAGTGGTACTGCACAGGCTTGCCATGCTGTTAATACACCATTTGATTTCATGTATAACACATCAATGGTAAGTCTTACAAAAAAAAACAGAACTCACATTTATACCCACAGTAATGAAATGTAACACAAATCAATACTGTGATTGTCAAATGACCACATAATATTTTTTTTGTTGGGTATCTCATCTACTTATGCATTACTATTACTGCTTGTGATTACATGTGTTTAGGGTTGCAATGACACATGAAAAACTATGTTTGCCTCCTCTTTAACATTCTGCCATTTAGCAGTAACTGCTACTACTGTAATAACACATAGAATCTGTTGCCATGTTTTCCTGATACACAGTTCAAGATCTCCATATTTTTTTCATCTTGAACTTCACTTGCTTAAGTTTTAAGATACTGCTCAAACAACTATCTACATGTTATGAAACCTTTCTGAAAACAAGTGATAATAAATAGTCTATATTTCACAATAAAGACTTGTTCAACTCTGATGTGTGCCTCAGCTTGCATTGCACAAGAAATGTAACTATTTTTAAATTTGGCAATGATTGGTCAACAATTCTGTTGAAGCTGACATTATGGCCTTCTAGCATTCTATTATGCCACAATGTTTGCCCAAGTGTAAATCTACTTACGTACTTACTAATTCACCATCAACATAATGTGTCGTGGTCATGTGTTTTTTATAATTATCTTAACATGTTTGAAAACATGATAAATATTGACCAGCATATTGCTTAATTGTACAGCTATGTGAACTTAAAGATTGGTATAAAGCTGTAAGTAAGTTTTCACTGAACTATACAATCTGAGCTTCAACACCTTTCTTTTAACATCTCTTAAAACAATAGTTTGTCATACCTGTTCCATAGATACTACCCATAAAGCAAAAATGAAACTGAACCAATTTTTTTTGTTAAGAAAATATTGTATTTTTTCTAATTAAACAAATCATGTCAAATATAAAACATTTTAAAAAATATAAATCTGTCTTTCATAGAAAAATAAATAGTTGTACCAGAAAAATAAAAATACAAAAAATGTAGGAGTCTTCAAAGTGTTGTAACAACAAACGAAAAAAAAAAATTCATTATTCTGAATAAATAAAATAAAACTTAATAATTATTTGTACTCTGTAAAACTATTTACAAAACACAGTGTCCAATCTGAAGAGAGGTGTAGTGCTGCTCGAGGCAGTCAGGGTGAAAGTTGGACAGTATGTGGGCCGCTGAAGTGGAAGCTGTTGCGGCATCAGTGAGGGAGATACCTCTGAAGCTGTGAGGCTATCACTCTGTCTCAGCAACAGTTGGTGTGGGTGGTGCAGGTGAAGGTGTGGTAGTTGTTACACTGCTACCTGCTGCTGTGTCCACAGGCTCCAACAGTAACTTAATAGTTGCCTGCTGCGCTGCGAAGAGGACAACAATTTTCTTGTCCCCTCCCAGCGCAGTAGTTTCTGCTTTGATGCTGTCTATTTTGTTTTCAAGCCTCGGGACACAGCAGTGCACAGTGAATGTCTCTTGATGCTCTTGTTCTGTAAAGACACAAAGAAAATCCATTAATATGCAGTTGAAAATATTTAGCTTTCCCTCTAGAGTTTCATGTAATAATGATATGTTCTTTGCCTGCATATTTTTTAAGTAGACATACTGGGCTGGATATTCAAACTGTGCCATTCAAAGGCGCAAGTCCTTGCGCTGTGCAAAATAGATGCGCTTGGGTGTGTCCTGTGCGATATTCAAAGGAGTTGTGCTATTGAGCAACTCCTTTGAATATCGCTCCCCAGCCATAGCCACTGTTCATGGCGCTGTGGAACTTGCACAAGCACAAGTTGACAGAGTGGAGCAGTCAGCTTGCGGTGGCGCAAGTACCATTGCGCCATGCACAAATTCACGATATTCAAAAGCTGACATGCAATAAGTATAACATGCATGGCGAAGGGGCCATTTGCATGTCATTATAGCCCCATTTGCATGCCATTAGGGTGCGCTGATCCCTCGAGGACTTGCGCCTGGCACCCTGCCAGGCAGCAGCCCTCGGGACCGACGCACCCTGCAGCCCGATTATGGGCATAGTGTCCCCCCCACACCCCGATCGCGGGCATAGTGTCCCTCCGCAGCCCGATCGCGGGCATAGTGTCCCCCCAATCCCATGTCTGATCATGGGCAGTAAGTATCCCCCCCATCCCAGGGACTGAGCTGGGGACCAGCCACAGGTGGCACCTGCTGTGTTGCGCCCTGCAATACAGCAGCTCACCTGTGGGTGGCCCTCGACTTAAGCCAATTTTTTTTGGCTCAAAGTTGTGCTGGCACAGGTTGGGGGTTGCGCCTGCACAACTCTGCGCAGCCTGGCTGAATATCGGGCTGCGCAGTTTATGCATGGTTCTTCCCCCTCTGGTTGCGCATGCATTCATTTGCATTGCGCTGTTGCTCAGCCGGTTTTCTGTGGTGCTACTGCCTCCTGCTGAATATACCGCAGAATGGCGCTAGTATGGATCAGCGTCAATAAATGTGTTGCGCATGGCGCAACCCTTTGAATGGCTGGCCCACTGTTTATAACACACAAGTTCTTAATATTAGATGTGCGTTGTATACACTGCCACTTAATGTCAGTCAGCACCTATTAGTAAATGTTCTGTACAATAATTTCTGTCACATAGCAACAAGTTAGAATAACTTTCGTGCTGTATCTATCTACAACAAACATAAAAAAAGTCTTCTACTGATCATAAACATGATATCTTACAAGTAATGTTTACTATAAAAAAAATCAGACTTATCACTTCTGTCGCCAAGTCTTTCAATAAGACATGATCTGTATACATATTAAGTAACACAATATGCAAACAATCCATACAATTAAACATGTTTGTTTTTCTTCATAACATCACATATTAGAATAAAAAGCAACACTAAATGTTCTAACTACTACTTAGAATTATATACAGAGGCTCAGCTATTGAAAACAGTTGTGTATGGCGCAACAGAGTTGATGCACCCAGCTTCAATATTTAAAATGGGAAAGTGCACCTGCACAAATCCCAATGCACTGGGAAGCATCAGTGTTATGCACCCACACAAGGGCGTCGTGTATGCATGATAAACCGTACAGCCTGACATTCAGCTAAACTGTGCAAAGTCACGCACGGCAACCCTGCCTTACCTGCAGAAAGTAACACAAAAATAAAGGCACAGACCTACAGGTGAGGCATCACATTTCCACAGTGCAATACAGCAGCTTCCACCTGTGGGTGGCCCTCCACTTGTTCCTGCTACACCTGGTGACACCCCCATTCCCCAATCACAGGCTTAAGTGTCCCTCCAGTACCGATCGCATACATAATATAAAAGTACCCCCAACCCTCCAAATAACCCTATAGTAGTCATAATATTAAAGGTGCCCCCCACCACCCAAGTAGCCCACTTCCAGGCATATTGCAAACAACCTCCACCTCTCGAGTAGTCCAACTGTGGGTAGCATGCTCCCCCCCATGTGCACAATAGCTGGTCACATAGTGGGCTACCACCCTTACCACCCATGCAGCACCATCACCTTGCCCCCACCCCATCAGACACCAGGCAGCAGGATCACACCCACCTGATGCTATGCCACTCAGTGACTGAAACCTCAGTAGGGCTTCATGTCCATTGATTCACAGCATGAGCCCATGGCCATGGAGTCCATACTGTACAATGCAGTACAGATATGTGAATAAATATATCAATTCATTCATTCACATATCTGCATTACCTTATACAGTATGAGCTGCATGCCCATTAGCTGAGGGTCTGAACCAATGGGCATGCTGCCCTATTGAGCTGTCAGTCAGTGGGTGGCAGGGTGCCACACATGTGCTGCTGCCATGCACCAGCTAATGGAGGGGAGCGCAGTCATACAGTTCCATAGCCAACAGCGGTGGGGGGGCACTAGATCAACAGGATTTCTGGAGATAGGTGAGGGGAGGATGGTGCCCACAATCATGCTACTTGGGGGGCTGGGAGAACATTTATATTATACCCATGATTGGACTACTTTTGTGGGGAGACCTTCACAATATGCCCTCGATCGGACTACTCGAGTGGTGGGGGTACCTTTACATTCTGGCTGTGATCATCCTACTGGTGGTGGGGGCTGGTGGTAACTTTTACATTATGTCCAGAATTGGTCTGCTGGGCGGGGGCAAAATACTGTGCTGGCCACAATCAGGCTCCGGGAGGGATAATACTATAATGG
The DNA here is from genome assembly GCA_016271365.2 of Neoceratodus forsteri. Lineage (NCBI taxonomy): Eukaryota > Metazoa > Chordata > Ceratodontiformes > Ceratodontidae > Neoceratodus > Neoceratodus forsteri. The sequence goes on along the minus strand of CM028132.1, from coordinate 1,017,933,528 downwards.
GCACAATCAGTCTGCAGGGCAGATCGGTGTCCAATGCCTGCTGCCTTGCATGGCACCACATGCAAGCTGTCAGGAATCAGCTCAGCTCCATGCTTATCGCATCCATATGACACCGTAATTAGATGCAGATAGCCCCATGCACATTGGCTAACTATGTCTCATATGCTTGTCAACCTTTCAATATTGTAGTGCTCCACATGGCAGAATGGAAGTTGCACCACCGCATCTCAATTCTCCAGTCTGAACACTTACACTGGTGCAGTTCCACTGCACCATGCACTGTGGGTGTGACTAGGTTCATATTGAAAGAAGCTGTGAGATACCAGAACTCCTGTTGAATATTGCCCTGGTAACACCCCCTGCACAACTATTCTGGGGACACAGTGGCTTCTGCAAGAGATATCATAGTTTGAATATCTGGGCCATAGTCTATCTCTCTAAAATCTTACCTTTGTTTTACTATAAAATCAATCAGTCACTATCAAACAGTGCAAATTTAAATATGTATTTACCACTTTGTGGTATACATCATAGACTGCATACTGATCTCTAACCCTGACATAATACTAATCATAAAGAACATACTGAAACTTATAATCATTCTTCATTCACTTACTGTATACTCACACCATATACCATGAAAGGGTATTGTTGATGCCAACATTTACCCACATACTCAGATGTTCTTTTGACCATGAGGCAGAGGTCAATATACTAAATACACCAGATGAAGCTAATGCTGTCATCAGCAACATGCTGAAGTGACATATAGCAATTCTACAATGACCTCTTTTTTGCACACATGCTAAATAATAAACAACACATTTCTTACACTTATTTTATTAAATATTAGTGTGGTTACTGTTCCACTGGAAAAAAATACTCCCCAAATTAATAGACCACCCTGCTACCGAGGATCACTATTTTAACTTCATAATTGTCAATGACAGTGCATTTTTTTGCATTCCTGGTTGTGAGTGAACAGCCACTTCACATGCTGAAAAGGTGATGAGAGCACATTCCAACCATAATTGTGTTCTGTTGTGCTGCATTTGTTCGAGTGTGCTCTTGTAATGTTTTTTTATCTGTCAATGCAAATGTGGTATTCATATTTTTTTGTTTAGACTAATATAATTAATTTTGTAATGCGGGTGTATATGCAACTAACAAACATATAAAGACATATTGACTAAGATGGGTTTGATAGTGATTTACAGATATAGCTAGCTCAAAACGCTGTCTGGCATCTTACTTTGTGAAGTGTTAAGACTTGTAACTGAAGTTTGTTTCTATTTTGTATTTAACTGCACTACACAGCACCTTAGCAGGGTTCAATATGTAATTGATGTTTTGCAAAGTCAGTGCACGGATAAATTTAACACAAACAGCTGTCTGTTTACGCTCCCTATGCTGTGATTCAGCTTTAGAGTGACAGGTGTACACGAAAGCAAATGAGATTACAGTATTTATACTACATTTCTATTCCCATTCTACATTAGGAATTAACTTGTTCTAAAAATATACTTATCATAACATTGTAACTGTCTACTAGTGATGTAATACTTACGTTGTTCACCACCAGTCTCCTCCTGTTTCACCTGCACCACTGGTCTACTTGCAACTGCTGTAGTCACTAGAAAAAATATCACAACCTTATTTAGATATCATAAGTAAAATATTTCAATATCTAACAAATTTTTATTGTATTACATACAAGTCATATTCCGTTATACTAACATCCAACTATATGTAACAATTAAACAATAATCCCTCACGGGGTGTGTGTCATGCTGGAATAACGTCACGCCTCAGGTGGTTGGGTACGGCGCCACAGGCCGACTGTGTCCAACAACTGACTGGTGACGTTATGCAAAATGACACACACCCTGAAGGGCATTATTGCTATCATACAATGGCTCGTTGTTATATATAAAGTAAAAAAATAATTTTAAAGAATATATTTATTACTGGGGAAAAATGTTTTGGTTTCTTAATAGGACATGCAAAAAAAATGCTCATCTCCCATATAGTCATCAAGGTCATCATCCAAAAGCTCATCTGCAGCTTAACAGATGTTGTGTACTGCATAGTACCTTTTTGAATATCACACTGCAATGCATCAGTGTGTTACACATGTTGCACAGAAAAGTTGTACATGTATATGTCACTGTGACCATGCCATTACACAGCTACACCAGATGTCTGACACAAAACAACATTACAGAGGTCTGCACTGTCGGTGAACAGCTGCATAACTAACTTTGCACTGTGTTTTCTACTGTCATTACAAGTCTCCTACTGACCATACTCACTGCTGTTCTAACACAGCACTACTACTCTGCTACTCTACTGCCTGTTCAGTAGTGTACCATACACAACAGTAGCACTTTCTCAGATCAACAGTGGTCATTATAGACCAAGAGAAAACTGTTCACTCTCTGTTTCCCATAGTTAAAAGAGTTTTACTAATATCATACACAACAAGTACTCATATGAAGTGTTGAACATTTTCAATACAAGTGTCTTCTTACCGTCTGACTCCACAAAGATAACACTGTCTGAGTCAGAGTCCGCAGCCTCCACAGCTTCTGTCTGTGCTGGGACTACCTCGGCAACTACTGGGGGGTGTCTCTGATGACCTGTGTAATTAACATAAAAAGGAGAATTAGTTATTCTCTCATTCAAATAATCAGTTGTTTAATCAAGTTTTTTATTAATTATTGACATATATCTGTTACCGAACATGCCCCTTGATCAAGCATTGTGCAGTTACGATACACAGACTAAATGACATCGTTCCAAAATAGAACCAGACTAAAAATCTGAATTAGACATGGAGATTGATAGACTCCAGATCAGTAAAGTAACAGAACTGTAATGTAACATGAACAACAACATAGGTAACAACACTTAAAACTATGAGGACAAGTAATCAATAATACATGACAGGGTGTGTGTTGATCAGATATTACTGCATGCCCGGGCATAGTAAGGTATGACACCCTGCCGAGTGCCTTCATGCCCTGTAAGTGCAGTAATAGCTCTTCAACATAAACACCCTGAGTGTCTCAGTGCACTTATAAAATGGTTCTTTGTTTTGTTTAATATTTGTAACCTTAAAAAATATTATTGAAGTAAAGAAAAACTAACATCATTCTGTTCCTTCCACCTACATAGAAACATAGACTTTGACGACAGATAAGGACCGCTAGGCTCATCTAGTCTGCTTCCATTTCCCTACCTACAGGATAGGCTTGAGATCCTATTTAACCAACAGCCTATATCTTCCTGCCCCCACAAGAATTGCCTTATGTCTGTCCCATGCATTCTTGAATTATCCCTCAGTTTTAGACTCCACAACTTCCTCAGGAAGGCTGTTCCATGCATCCACTACCCCTCTCTCTGTGAAATAATACTTCCTCACATTGTCCCTGAACCGCCTCCTTCTATCTTTAAATTGTGTCCCTTGTTCTTGCATGTCTCTTTTCTGAAAGATGCTACCCTCTGGACTTTTGTTGATTCCTTGAGGTACTTGAAAGTTTCTATCATGTCTCTCTCTCCTTCTTTCCTCAAGGGTATACATATTAAGCTCCTTTAGTCTCTCCTCACTGGCTTCTCTTGCAGACCCTGCACCATTTAGTTGCCCTCCTCTGGACTGCCTCTATCCTGTCTTATGTCCCTGTGGAGATGGGGTCTCCAGAACTGGACACAGTATTCCAGATGGGGTCTCACCAACTTTCTGTACAGAGGATAACAACTTCCTGTTTTCTGCTGCTGATGCCTCTCCCTATACATCCCAGTATACCCCGGCCCTCCCTACTGCCTTTCTCACATTGCTTGCTAACCTTAAGGTCATCTGATATGATTACCCCCAGGTCCCATTCCTGTTTTGTTGTTGTTACTACCTCCCCACCCATTGTGTATTCTTCCCTGGTTCTTTCTTTCCAGATGCATTATTTTGCACTTTTTGCATTGAACCTAGCTGCCATACGTCTGACTATTCCTCCAACCTTGCCAAGTCCCTTTTCATCCTTTCCACGCCTCCTTGTGTATCAACCCTGTTGCAGATCTTTGTGTCATCTGCAAAAAGGCATACCTTTCCTTCCAGTCCCTCTGCAATGCCACTGATGAAGACATTAAAAAGGACTGGACCCAATACTGAACCCTGCAGTACCCCACTAGTAACTGCCCTTTCTTCAGAGTGGACTCCATTTACAATTACCTTCTGTGTCCTGTTGTCCAGCCAATGTTTTACCCAGGCTACCACCCTGGGACCCACTCCCAGGCTGGTAAATTTGACTAATAAGCCACCTGTGGTTGGGAGAAGACGGCTGACCTTGTTACCAGCAATGTACCTAGTATGTGAACAGGAACATAGTCTCCACATTTCTAGCATGGTGAGAATAGTACAACATCAATATATTACTGTCATTACACTACTACTGACAGTTTGAGATGATGCTTGGGGGATTCCGGATCACCAAAACACCGAAAATTACTTAACTATGTGACTATGTTGAAGAAATCTGCCATTCAACAGCAGTGCAGGACACATAAGGTGTGTCCATGGCAACATTCTATGTTAGACTGTGCCCAATGTGATGTACAGATGCCTTCATACAAAACAACAGTATACATGAATCTGTACCATGGACAGTTTATACAACACCAGCTGCACTTCACTTGCAATTGTCAGAACAAAATTGACATGCTACCATAAATGTATACTGATCACCCATTAGTACCATGAATGCATGATGTCTCAATTTGCATGCACAGTACTAAATATCTAAATATTATTGTTATGGAAATATCATCACTTTACTTATGATGTGGAAGATGATCCCCAGCATTTGGCTTTCTGGCTCCCTCCCAAAGCTCATAGCCGAGGTAGTACCAGCACGTGTCTTGAGTCGGTATCTCCGCCTCTGCTTCAGCTGATAAAACTGCGTCATTAAGCTTCCACTTTCGCTTGCAATTGCAGTGTACTCTTATTCTGAACTTTAGTATGACATATAGATAGCTATGTATGCGCCTCCACATACTGTCCAACTTTCTGTTAGTGCTACGCATTAGTATGCGTGCACTTCCACACACCTGAACTGCCTCGAGCAGCGCCACCACCTCTCTCAAATTCCACAGTCTCATTTCTCTGCAAAAAAAAAAATTACTAAATTACTGCCATGTTGCATGACATGTTAAACTTTTTCTTCTATTAAATTTCACACGCAAAATACAGAACACTGTATCTTATAAATTTTGCAGTTATTATAAATATTTACAGGCATACACAAATACACTGTCAGTATATCACATATGCAATCATCAGTAACTCATGTTGTACCACTTTACATTGAATGACATTTTTTTAAAACAGAGATAATATTTTTTGCATAGTAACACTTCTATGCACACTTTACACATCCTAATATTTATGCCATCATACCACAAATATCTACAAACAAAACCCATTATTGCAGCACACACTCATTGAGGCCCACCATTAAAAGCAGAAAAAAACAAAAATAATAAACACAGTGGAGCAGTATTATTATACAGATCAACATGGTAGCAACCAAGTGTGGCTCTCCACCAAAAGCATACCAGTACTGTATCTCGTCATCACCATCTCTCACCAACCATGATTTACCTTTAAAAAAATATAGCCATGGCACACCATAGCACCACAACTGCTTTACATAATTCTAAGTTTGATGTATTAAAAAAGACTTGTGATGTACTTCAACTGTAACCACACCCAATCAGGCAACCAAGTATAGTGAACACACTCACAAGTGATAAATTTGAAAAAGTTAAACCATAATAAAATGAAAGGGAAGACTGCACTGTACTAACAGAAGTATTTTGTTATGTAAAACAGCTAGTTTTAAAATTCATTATCACAAAGATATCTTGTGGGGAGCACTACACAACTGGTGCTCAATCACACAATACAGCAACAAGTTATTAATTTAAACATTACAAGTGCATACTAATGACGCCATGATAATATGAAAATAGGTCTGTTGACACCTTGCATGCATTATCGATCCATGTGCATCCCACAGTACTGTTAAATATTGTACTAACAACAAAAGTGTCACATTCAATAGCAGTTTGGCCAGAGTTGGTCCACAGTATGCACAGTCATGTGTTACTTGTGTGTGACTGATCTATGCAGCAGCTCTATTTTTGACCAAGATATTTTGGTTCTGAAAAAGAACCTTTGATAGCATTTTGATATTTGATTAAACAGTCTGATATTCTTAGAGGACTTTGAGGATTGCATCTCAAAGGTCTCCCAGTGAAATGGCAATTGCCAGCATGTGAGAAATGTACACCGTCTGGTAGGAATAGTCAATCATTACAGTATTTTATTACGGGTGATTTAATAGTATGCATTCCATGCAGGTGAAAAGCAGTAATCTGTACATTTACTTTTTCATGAGCTCTGTCAATCAGATACATATGATACTCTGCTTGCCAGACTCTACGCTCTGTAATATCTGAAAAGATGATAATGCAGGCAGGCAACATAGACATAATAGAAGCAAGGTCCACTCTTGCCTCTGTAACGAAAATCTACCCAGCTTTTGAGCCCAAATCATTGCCTCCAAGATGTATTAGCAGTATGTCAGGAGGAGTGAGTTCTCAAAGGTCTATGATGGTTGGCTAAGATGTCCATCTCATGCCACCACGACTAAAACCATCTTACATAGCAATTAGAGCTGCAGGTCCCTCCCAAAATCACTATGAACTGTGAATTCAGCTGCTCGTCTAATGTAACTGCTTCCAACTATCCACAAAATCCTTTTGCTATTTTCTGCCATTCTAAGTTTTTAAACTCAGAACTGTACAGAGAGCTACTAAGAAAGGGACTGTTCACCCTGCAGTGACCAGACAGCACTGAAAATCAAACTGATATTTTCCCTCCTTATTTCAAGCTAGCTTCAGTGCATTCAGACAAAACACACAAATAAAAAAAAAACATTCCCTCCTGCTCAGGCTTCATCAACCAATGTAACTAATGCATTCAGTATTACTAGACTATGTTCCTGCAAAATCTGAAACCACTGAGAACTGCAAAAAATGCATCCTTTTCATAGGCAGTTTTAAATAATTACAACATCAGAAACAAGTCTGATTGGTTCCATTTTGTCATACAACTCCATGTGCACCTTCCTATCTCCCTCCATTTGCAGATGTATCTGTACAAGTTAGTACTAAAATGTTTTCCCACTTTAAGTATTTTCTCTTAAGAATATAGCATGCTACACAATAACAATTAACATTATGAGATTAAACAGAAAAAAAGTTTTGATTGATAGTATGTACATGTTCTAATAAGTTTTTTTAATACTAGAAAATATCATGTGAAGATAGACTGTACTTACAGTTTCAAACTGCTTTTTCTCAGCAATATTCAAAATGGATCCTGTTTACTTCTTCTTCAGTGTTGTCCGTCTCTGATTCGTTCTCAGAAGTGGCCTGACAAATCTTAAATTTCATTGGTAGAGCTAGCTGTCACTCAAACACACTGTTTAATGATTCGATAATGAATGTTAAAGCCACTCACAAGTGTTAGATTAGCTTTACTGTTGAATGCACGAAAATACATTTGCAACACTTTCGATAGCACGAAAGCCAAATTTGCGATGGTGTCGAAGTTCGACATTACTTTTGGCCATACTGTCGAATGCACAAAAGTAACATTTGCGACACTTTCAATAGCACGGAAGCAAAGTTTGCGAAAGTGTCAAAGTTCGACAGGACTTTTGACCGTACTGTCGAATGCACGGAAGTACAATTTATGACACTTTCGAATGCAGGAAAGAATTTTTTCGAGACTTTCGTGCTCACGAAAGTAATTTTCCAAGACTGTCTATATATTGACACAATTTCAGATTCTATGGAAAAATAGCTCAATTTTCAATTTTAAACAGATAATCTGCTGCATAGTTGCTTCAAACTCAGTGCAGTGCAGATATTTTAGATTTGCAATGTTCCAAGCGTGCATAACAACTGTGCAATGCAGACTTGCAAAACACTAATTTGTTGTAATTTTCACACTCAAATGTCCTCATATATCCATTTTAAGACCTCTGCTCATAACAGTGTCACTCTTATGTTTAAACATTTCTACCATATAGTCATTTCTCACATCAACTGAGCCAAAACGCAGCACATAAGCAAAAGCACACTATTGTTAAGATGTGACTAATGAAATCTGTACTATTCACAACGTTGTGGGTTGAAAGCAAAATAGTAAATTCTCAACTGAAAAGTATGACAAAACACAAACTTACAAGTGTACATGTGAACTGCACTGCGCAAGCTTGTAAATCAGAAATATTTCAGAATTCTCACACAAATTTTTCAGCATATTCAGTTTAAGTTGTCTGTTCACAAACACAGCCACGGTAATTTTGTGACTGTGCCCCACACAGTTATTTCATCAATGAACTGCAGCATTGCACAGTACATGTGCAGAAAAACATTTTTCTCATGTTGTAAAAAATAACAGCTACAATAGTGATACACAGCAGTACAAAAAAACACAATGTTGATAATATGCAGCAACGATATTGAAATTTCGTGAACATGCAAGCATACTTACCAACTGTGGTACACACACTCACACAACAGTAATACTGCCATGTCCTCCCTCTAACTGTAAACATAGTAATTGTTACAGATTTGGTAATGCACACTATCACTCTTAAGTTTTTTGCTCTACCATATACTAAACTATCATACTGACTATACCATCACACACCACATGGTAGAAAACACATGTTCGTCCACAGGTAAAAAATCACACCTATCCTAATCATAAGAACACATGTGAAAAAAAAACACTTTTAAATGTGTACTAAAATATTGAGAATGAACAAACTTCTGATATTACATAGCAGCTAAGATGCATTCATAAAAATATCGTTTAGTTATTTTTTACCAAATTGTTAACATACTTAACGTACTATTCTATCAATACACACTGTTATAAGAAATTTACTTAAACCTATTCTAAAACTTTTTTATTTCTCTCTCATACAGGTGCCTGATACTTCTGTAAGACTGCTTACTGTCACTGTCAACCATTATACCAAAAAATGCCAACTAAATACAGACATAGATGTGTCTCAAAACGAGAGCGGTATAATAGTACTACACTATTGTATAAGGGCAACAAACAAAACAGTAAAAGCACACCCAAAAATGAACATCAACAGACCTTTACTGCAACACTGACCCCTACATCAAGTCACTGCAGAACCAAACAAAAATCCTTAACAGAAGAGCAAAAATGTATACCATTACAAATGTTGTGTCGATCTCTCAGACAAAACACAACTATTTTGAGTGCAACCATCAAGAGACGCTCAAAACAACACCGTAAAATCAAAAATAGTGACTTACAACTCAGAAAAGAAAGTATTTCTGATCACTAGCAAGTAAAGCTAAGATCGAAAGACTTAGCGCTGCTGTGCTACAGCACACCCACAAAAAGAGCGAGAGTCACCTTTCTCTGATGAATTTACATCTGAAAGTACAAACTTTTGTCAACAGAGCACTGTTTGTACTACAGCGATTGTATGGAAGATGTGCCATGTGATTGAACAATTCAGGAAACTTATATGCCATAAAAAAAGCGTCAACAGTATCCTTGTTTGACTGTTGACAACTTCTGTCATGTTTTCACAGGACAGTGGCTGCACACACAGCACTCAGAACCATATTTCTGGGAAGAGTCTTATCATTACTTTACAAAACAACAGACGTTCAGTATTGATGAGTCCGGCAAACTAAAAAATGTCCTCAGTATCACTGATGAGAATCAATTGGATAGTGATGATGACTGTGGTCCAACCACACTCTTCAATAAATGGCACTGCCTGACATGGTCATGTGAAGATACATGCAACTGTAGGAAATCATCATTTAAAAAAGTAGAACACTTTGTTAACCTATTCGTAATAACAGATCGCAAAGAGAGACATAAACTGTTTACAGAAATTGACCATTGTGAAATCCGGCCACATACTGGACTCATGGGTCACTCCCTTGCATGTCTCGATAGTGGTGTTTGTGATAGTATTTTTCACAACATGTGGATGCTTGCAGTGCATCAAACAGGCATGCGAAACTTTGTCTACAGAGTATATGAAGTACAGCGAGCTGTACATCAGTACACTTGTTTAAATGACTTATTGCAGTCAGGTGACATGCAGGGTGCCATCACTTTCCTAAAAAAACTGCAACACATTACTTCTGTACCAGAAACAACTAATTTTCAGTGTAACACTTCTGTAGAAAAATCTGTTTCAGTGTTAGAAAATGACATTCTGAAACAGTATGGGAAGGAAATTGCTAAGTTTGAGGTTGCAAAGTCTCAGAAGTTTGATTCTGTATGTGTGTCATGCAACCATTTGTGCTACACAAAACAAACAGTCGCAGTCAACCTAGAAACCTTGTCACCATACAATGACATGTGGTTCCGCCTAGCAGCATTCTTGCTGCTGAAATCTGACTTTCACTTACAAGACACCATTGTGCTATGCAAACACTGTTTTTCAAAACTGAAGTGTAACACTTTGCCAGCAAGGTCAATGCTAAACAACATGGAAACAGATGTCACACCAAGTGAGATTTCAACACTGAATATATTTGAACGTATTCTAATTCAGACAATGAAACCATTCCAAACGATTCTACGTCTGAACACAAAGACACGGAACATTCCACAGAAAGAGCTTGTTAGATCTCTAAAGAGTTCTGTGATGTATCTACCACTTCCTCTACAGGAAAATGTTTCAGCAATCTCAACAGAAAATAGCTTAGTCATTCTTGTAAATGGTGTGCCTACAAAGGCCAAGGTCATCTGGCAAGATGTTGTCAATGTACAAAAGGTAAAGCTTGCTCTGGCTTATTTAAAGAGTAACAATTCCTTTTATATAGACCTTGACATAGATCAGATGGCTAGTCTCTCTGTCCAACATGATCTATTAGAAAAAAGTAAGTCAATCATTGAGAAGGTCAGTACACAGACAAGTGACAATGTGTATGAACTAGTACACTATCACCCACTACATGGAAGAGATCCATTAGAGACAACATTGATCTCTATCAAATGAAGCAGGTGGAAGGTGAGCCTGTCAGCATTTGGGAGACAACACTAGAAGCACGCTGTTTCCCAGACCTATTTCCAAAAGGGTCAGGTGGATGCCTAGATGAAAGAGAAGTACGGGTACAGGGTGCTGAGTACCGCACTAGCCGTGTCCTGAGCAAAGATGGCAAATTCAGACGTAACATACAGTACCTATTCCATCTGCTCTTGGAGAGTGAACTTAGCATTCTGTCTGCATTTATAGCACATACCATTCGTCTAACAAGTCCACTAGATGGAATAACAGCTGCTCAATTTCTAGAGAAATTAAAGCAGAAAGATGAAAATGTGCAAGTGAACCTGTCTTCCATACTTTCAAGTCTATGTGGCACCAAAGAATATTGGTATCGCAGACACTCAGAAGTGATGACAATGCTATGAGAAAATGGTGCAGCCACATGGTTTGTCACATAGTTGTGCTGAATATGTCTGGGGCGAACTCATTGAACTGTTGAAATGGGCAAATTCTGATGTCGAGGCATCTCATCGATGACTGTCGGAAAATGTGTTCACTTGATCCTGTGTCTGTCACAAGACATTTTCACAAGCGGTTCCATGACATTCTCACTTTCATCTTGTCAAAGGACAATCCTCCTCTAGGTATTGTAGAACATTACTTTGGAGGACAGAATATCAAGCATGAGGTGCCCCTCATATCCATATGTTGTGTGGATCAAGGATCGCCCACGCATTGGTGAACATAAAGCAGCAAGTGCTATCATTCATCAAAAAATATCACTTGTCACATTCCAGACAAGTATGACAGTCCTACACTATGGAAGTTGAGTACAAAAGTTCCAGCGACATATTTGCACAAAATATTGTCAAGTAGTAGTAAAGAACAAATCTAATTGGTACACACAATGTCACTTCGGATTTCCTAGACGAGGTTTGTCAGAATGGTGCCATGAATGACCTTTTCTCAGCAATGCAGCACCACTTGAAGGCAAAATAACCAAGAGGGTATACAGTTACCCAGGGATGAAAAGAGGTGTACATCAATGACTACAACCCAACTCTTCTCCTAATGTGGCAAGCAAACATAGATGTTCGAGTTTGTGGCTGACAACTCACTGGCTCTGGTTCATTCACGTCACTCGTACATAACCAAACATGAACAGACTAGCTTGCAGATCTTTGGGAAGATATTGCCACTTCAAGCAAAAGCCCTGACATCTCAGCTGTGTCACTGGGATTGAAGACTCTTTCACACAGAGAATGTGGGTTACAAAGCCAGTGACCGCCAATGAGATACACATCTGTCATCGGAAGTCTGACGCTGTACATTTCCTCAGTGTAAACTAGCAAAGAGAAATGGAAGCTGCAATGATTCCTCATGCCGAAATTGAGGAGCTCGCTGTCAATGCACCTTCTTCAAAAACATATCTTGAAGAATAACCTGATAGACACATACTACCCATGTAGACACAATGACATGAATGATATGTGTCTGTTTGAGGTGGCTAAGTGGTATGACTACAAGACAGGTGCAGCACCTGACTCAACCACGACACATTTGCAAGGTCAATGGACTAGATGGCTGTCTTGTGAAGAGACACAAGCCATGGCTAGATCACTACAACTGCATCTAGGCACATCACAGAGCACAGAACATTACTACTTTGCTCTCCTATTCCTATTTAGACCCTGGAGGGTGAGTCTGAATTAAAGGTGACTCTGACATTCGAAGACCAGTTCAATCTCACTATGAGGTTCCAAACTGAGTACTCACAGACATATATACAAAGACTAAAAGCTGAGAAAGAACAGCTTGAAGGCAGAAGAAGCCAACTTCAGGAAGACACTCCAGTTAGTTCACAAGACAACCTTGATCCAGAAGGACAAGGTGTTCTAGAGTGACCCTCTGCCTTAAATGCCCAGAGTGTTAATGTCAGAAATTGAGACAGCCATGCAGCATGGCACACACTCTATGGTCAACCCAGCTAATTTAAGAGAAAAACTAAATCAGCTGCAGCATACAGTTCACTCCCAAGTGGTTGAAGCTGTCCAACATGGTATACTACATGAAACAAAACAATGTGACTGCACTCAGTACAAGCCACTACTAATGTTTGTTAGCGGTTCAGCTGGCACAAGAAAGAGTTTCCTGATTGAAGCCATCACTGAGAAGTATGGAGTGTGACAGGCTCTTCAATGTCTGTTGCTGTGACTGCTCCCACAGGACTAGCAGCATACAACATTGGTGGAGTAACATTACACCGTCTCTTTATGTTGCCAGTCGAACGTGGGAGAACTGGAGAGTATCGTAAACTGTCATTTGAGGTTGCATCTCAGCTCCGTTCCATGTTCACAAAGATGCAGTTACTCATTGTTGATGAAATCAGCATGGTCTCCAATGTCATGCTGCACTGTATTCATCTACGTCTACAGCAGATCTTAGGTACTGACGATGGAGTGCCATTTGTTGGCAAAAAGTATACTTGTGTTGGAGACCTTTACAACTTGCACCAGTCAATGCAGAGCATGTATTTACAACTCTGACTGCCAAGCAAGCTAAGAATATCCTCGGTTGCATTGCAGGCTATAACATATGGGAATTATTTACCTATGTTGAGTTGTCTGACAACATGTGCCAAAGTGGTAATCTAGCTTACAAATCACTTTTAGATGAAGCTCTGCAGGTTCTCTATCACCAGAACATGTTTGTATGCTAAATGATCAAAAATCACAGTACATAGTACATGCATAGAAAACAGCATGTAATGTCTTCAGTGATATATACTCTACTGGCAGACACATAGTGTGTCTTATGCCAAAACTAAAGAAATAAGCACATTCAACAATCTAATGCTACAAAGAGAAACCAAGAGATTCTAACTCTGCATGCAGTTGATACAGTTGATGGCGTAATTCTTAGTCGAAAGCTATAAGCAAAGATGACTGAACGACTAAGTGAACTGAAGTCAGATGTTTCCACGAACAGCTGGCCTAGAAGCTGTTCTCACAGTTTGTAAGAATGCATGTATCATGCTGCGGACGTAATCTAGATGTAGAACAAGGTATGGTAAGCGGTGCCATAGGAAACATCACTGACTTTGTCTATAATGTCCAGAAGACATATATTGAGACTTGTAGTGCATTTGACAACATGGAACATTCTGTACACATAGATCGAACCTGCATAAAATTCCAGGTTTTAAGGATATCTACGTAAACAGGAAACAGTTCCATTATGTAGTTGCATATGCTGTCTCCATTCACAAATCTCGAGGATTGAGTTTGGATTCAGTAACGAGTAGACATAAGTACAGACATTTTCAAGGATGGCATGAGCTACGTTGCACTTTCACGTACACAGCCTTTCTGGATTGCACATCATTAGTATAGCACTCAGAAAAACGAGCTGACAAGCGATGTATTCTTAGTACAACAGGTTACATACTCTACATTAGCTACACAAATGTCTTTAATACCACTGCCTACATATCTGTCTGTCTCACACAATTCAGTCACAGCTAGAGGTAGCAACAAACAGCAGCAAGCTTCCAAAGTGATTCAACAAAAAGAGTTCAGCAAAGGCCACAACTAGTAAACATTCACAGCCAGCAATTCATCAGAAATCAGTTGGTGTAGCTGCTGTACCAGTCTTTGACAACAGCAGTAGAGTAAACTGCTATGCTAACTCAGCTATGCAAGTTTTTCTACACATGCCGCTTTGTGCAGGCAATATCTGCTTCACAAGACAATCCTCTATCAAACGCTTTGAAACGCAGATTATCAACATGACTTCTGACCACTCTAACAATGTACAGTCACTAACACCACTACGACGAGGTGTTAGCTACATATGCTGGATGTAGTACATTTGCTGCAGACATACAGCAAGACACTGCTGAGTTTATGATGGCTGTCATAAACAACCTGGATGAAGATGGCACCCCAATGCGGCAGTACTTCACAGTAACATATGTTACAAAATATGTATGTGTTTCATGAGGCAATCACAGCGTGAAACCACACAAGACATGCTGTGGATAACTCTTTGTCCCTGAAACCAAAAGTGTCAAATTTCAACAGCTATTCACTAATGCTGAATGTAGTCATGCCTGTGGAAGGTGCGGAGGCAGATGCATTAGTCCATACATCTAAGGAGTTCATCTCAATATCTGTTGCTTATGTTGCACAGATTTGACCACAACGGCTCAGAGTTGATACTCCTATCACAGATTACACAGCTAGTAGAATAGTCTTCAACCAATCAGTGTTTGACACTCACAGTATAATCTATCACCATGGTCAATCCATGCATTCTGAGCATTACACCTCGTTACTAAGGTGCAGAACTGGATGGTTAGAGGTAGCGACTCTACAACAACTTTTTAAACAGAGACTGCCACGGCACTTGAAAAATGCACATCTTCTAATATTGAAGAATTATAACAACCTTCATATTTCAGAAGAATAGGACAAAACATGTTGCATTTTAAAATGACTACTTTGTCCCAAAAAACATTCTTGCCTCATTACAATGTTGTATAATGTACGACTCTAAATAAACAATACAGTTTAAACAAGATGGTATTCTAATACAGACCTTATATACACTGTAACATGTTAGATCTTGTGTGGATCAGTGACTACATGAAAATTGTTGTAGTGGCTTCAATCGGCGCCAACAATATTCACAGTCACTAGAGAAACCATGATTACATGTCTATCAAAGATTGTACATCTGAAAACTGAGGACTTACTACTCTCCTCCTCTGTACATCTCTTTAAAATCCATGTATCAACTCATATATAACAACAAATTGATATGACTTATAAGCGCTTACTCTTTGCAAACAAAGAGAACTTCTCAGTTATTATCGAAGATAACTGAGCTACCCTTATAACATTCAGCAAACATTCCTCTCTGTCACAAGTTGTCTATCAACACTTCAATTTGTCTAGTGACTCATGACATATAGAGAACATCATTCAATCACCATGCAACAGTTTAGAACTATCACGCTTTCATGCGTAATACTAGTATTGTGCATAAGTAAAAACAACTACCTTTATTGATAATGCAAGAAGCTGAATTACACAACTGTAAATAATAATCAATTGCTTAATCTCATTTACTGACTCTTACATGTGTTTAAAATTACTAGTACATAATATAAAAATTTGTATTCAGGTGTACATTGTTAATAGCTAGTTTGATACTTGTACTAAAAATAGTAGTGTACCACTAAAGTACAACTGAATGTTTTACTTATTATTCAGCACTATAGTAACAACATTTAATTAACCATAAGTTTGTTAAAAAATGCATTCCATGACAGTTTAATATTTACAAGTTAAGAATTTACATAGAAGCCAATGTAAGAATTGATAATATGTCATTTGTTCATGTAAAAATATTATATTTTTTTAACTTGTCACATAAGTAATTCTACCGTATGTAAAAAATATTGACAATTGTAAATCAGGCACTGTTGCTGATCACAACAAACTGCATACCTGTTACTGACAATATTTATGATCACCTCAATTGAGGGGTCGGGTGGGAATTTTCCATTTGCGCCTAGTCAGTGACATATAATTAAATAATATCAATCAAATGTCACAAAACTTACATTTGTGTAAATTGTACTACTTAGACAGTCAGCATATGGTTTTTCGCCCACCCCAGGAACATCCACATTAGCAGTCACACAATTACAACAAAACACTTGTCTATCATGTGTGTAATCACACTTCACAACCTACTGACATTGCCTTATTAACATAACACACAAGTAATGCACTACACATAATTACAACATACAACCATTTTTAAAAAAGTTACATTTTTTTACAAACTCCATTCACATTCAATAGTAAATATATAATGAAGCGCCACAGCTTCAGCCTGACTATTAGAATTCCAGGTCAAATGTCAGAAACTACTTCCTCACATAAAGAGTATTGAGTACTGAAACATAACTAGAAACACACAACACCTGATTAGTTTCCTATTATATCACACACTTACTCCAATCCATATTATACAGTTATTATTATTCTTACACATTTACATATTTGACAAGCAATGATTGCACACAGACAAAGATTGTACTGTGAGACTGCTTCTGTTAACTAAATTTCACTCTTGATTGGACCTTTTCTCCATTTGACAAATTGGCAATACATTTTTGAAAACCATAACCACCTGTGTCGACTCCTTACTTTAAATACCATTATGACATAAAACTAAGTGTCTATGATTTAAGCATACAAATCAATGTTTACTAATACTGCTACAACTATACCTCCATCAATTTGTTTGGTACCTATGACATACAGTCAGTATCACAGCATATGCAATGATGTGGGACATTGCATGTCACATTTGACAGAATTCCTAACAGTGTAAAAAACTCAGCAATGTACTTACTTTTCCTGTGCCTATGCAGTCATTATTACTATACCAAGGTGCCACACATCAGCACCCAACAGGTCACAGCTGTGACTATACATGTACCATTCAGTCACTACTATGTGTACTTCACAGTCTGACAAAATGACATTTCTCATTGGCTGCAAACATCCTACAACCTTATGTTAATGTTTTATTACCATACATGAAGAGGTTGACGATATACTGAACAAGGTTTAAAACTGTTTAAAAACATGTTTCATTATTATAGCAATAAGTCACTCCCAAGAATTGTGTTAATGGTCAGTCAATCACCCTATAGAGACACGTACCACTCAGCCACACCTCATGCCACAGCACACCCCTGTGTGTGTCTGTGTGTGTGTGTGGTGCTGGGGGAGGTGAACTCGGAGTTACGGTTTTCAACCCTAACAGCGAATTTCCTCACTTTGTCACTGTGGAACAACCCTAACAAATGCATTAAACAGAGTTTTTGCCTCTAATTTCCCTTCTTTTTGAGAATGATATTGAGAAATAGTGAATGTAATTCGCCCCCCACATGATGTCTTGTGGCATAGTAACAGGAGCAACAACATAAACAGAAATGCTAACAGTGGCACACATGGTAACCTAGCGCGAATGAGAACAGAAAGGAGTAATGCTTACACGGTGGCGTGAGCGGGAATGGTGTGCCACGTGATTTCTTGTCACAAAGTAACATGGTGCCTGTAAATGGAAATGTCAATGGGCATGGTGACACAAAGTGAAACAGAAAGAGAAACAGTACAGTACACACAAATGGCAAAAAGTAACAGAAGCATAGCCCGAAAATGAAAACGCAAACGATGATGCACGTGGTGGCACTGGGGTGTGCATTGGGATGATCAGCCCTAACTCTCACCCCATGACATGTGTAAAGCAGCAGAAGTATAATACAATGGGGTAAGAGTTAGGACCCATGATCCCAATGCACACCCCAATGCCGGTTGGGGGGTTGGGTGCAAGGGGGGTTTTCAACCCTAACAGCGAATTTCCTCACTTTTGTCGCTATGGAACAACCCTAACTAATGCATTAAACTGAGTTTTTTAGCTCTAATTTCCCTTCTTTTCAAGAATGATAACAAGAAATAGTGAATGCGATGCAGCGGGCCTGAGACCTTTGTGCTTACGCTCCCGCACATGATATCTTGTGGCATACTAACAGGGACAGCAATGCAAACAGAAATGCTAACAGTGGTGCACATGGTAACACAAACGAATGAGATCAGAAAGGGTAACGCACATGGTGGCGTAGATGGGAATGGTCTGCCATGTGATGTGTTGTCACATAGTAACATGGTGCCTGCAAACACAAATGTCAATGGGCATGCTGATGTAAAGTGAAACAGAAAGATAAACAGTACTGTACATGGAAATGGCAAAAGTAACAAGCATAAGCACAAATGAAAGCATAAAGGATGACACATGTGCTGGCATTGGGGTGTGTATTGGGATCATCAGCCCTAACTCTCACCCCATGACATGTGTAAAGCAGCAGAAGTATAATAGAATGGGGTGAGAGTTAGGACCCACGATCCCAATGCACACCCCAATGCCGGTTGGGGGGGTGAGTGGGGGGTGCAAGTGGGGTTTTCAACCCTAACAGAAAATTTTCTCACTTGTGTCACTGTGGAACAACACTAACTAATGCATTAAATGGAGTTTTTTGCCTCTAATTTCCCTTCTTTTTGAGAATGATAATGAGAAATAGTTAATGTAATACAGCGGCAGGAGCTCAGGGCCCACCGCATAATGAGAGGCCCAGAGGTCCCCGCGCTCCCCCCACATGATGTGTTGTGGCATACTAACAGGCACAGCAATGCAAACAGAAATGCTAACAGAGCCGCACATGGTAACACAAGCACGAATGAGAACAGAAAGGGTAACGCACATGGTGGCGTAGACGGGAATGGTCTGCCATGTCATGTGTTGTCACATAATAACATGGTGCCTGCAAACAGAAATGTCAATGGCCATGGTGACGCAAAGTGAAACAGAAAGAGAAACAGTACTGTAGACAGAAATGGCAAAAAATAACAGAAACGCAAGCGCAAATGAAAACGCAAAGGATAACGCACATGGTGGCGTAGACGTCAATCGTAAGTGAAACGGGTACAGAACCACAAGCGGAAAGGGCAGCAGTAACAGTAATGTAAGCGCACAAGCTGGTTTTCCCCAAAACCTGCATTGAGAAAGACAGTGAGTACAAATAATGTATGCATAATAATGAGTATCGGCGCAGAAAATGAGATCTTGGAATACTAAATACATTATATCTCAGGAACCGTATGACGTAGAAAAAAAATTTAAAAGTCATATTATTTACAACTGTCCTGGCTAATTTAGATCTTAGCCGCCTCTGGGGACTAAGAAATTTTCGACGAAAGTCCGTATCTCACGTTTTGAGATACGGGCCCTGAAAGCGCAGCGAATGCCATAATGTTATCCTATGGGAAAAAGAAAAGTTTGGAGCACCATAACTTTGCCTCCCTGTAACTTTTTTTCACCAAGCCACTGAAAGGCACATCTGTGGGCTGTTGGCTGTCTTCCCTCCAGATTTCAGGAAAAAAGACCAAACCGTTATTTTGCAGCAGGGTGCCAAAGGATTTCTGCAATGCGTTGGGCACCATAATGTTATCCTATGGGAAAAAACGTCAACTTTGGAGTGCCATAACTTTGCCGCAATGTAATATTTTTTCAAGACAACACTGAAAGGCACATCTGTGAGATGTCTTCTGCGTTCCCTCCAAATTTCAGCCTAAAACTCCCAACCGTTCTTTTGCAGCGGAGTGCCAAGAATTACTCTTATTTTGGAGCATAGTGTCAAAAGTAGTGTCTGGACTTGCTAAAGCCGCAAAAAAATGCGACACTTTCCCTAGTTCGACACTACTTTACGACACTACTTTTTCCAGAAATTTGAAAAACATATTTCTGGGGTGTTTTACCCCAAAATAAAGACATGGCTAGCATCCTCAGGGCCCGACTAGGTGAATACAAAAAGAATTAGATTGCTAGAGGGTCTCAATTTTAAATGCCAACCATTTTTCTGATCACCAACTGAAAACAAGATGGCGGATTTGCGACACTAACAGGGCCATTTGCAACACTAAAAAGTGCATTTGCGACACTGTCAAACTTTTTGTTAACTTTTCCCATTGACTTATAATGGGAAACTGTTTTTGAATAACTTTTGAACCGTTTAATATTTTTTCATGAAATCTTTGAAAGGCACATCAGGGACCCGACTGCATGTTCCCTGAAGATTTTGGGCGGTCACAAACTGTATGACCTGCAGGCGCGACCACAGAATTCCAGAAAAGCGTAAACGCGCGCACAGATCACACTTAATAACTCCGCAGCTGTATATCCGACCAGTACAAAACTTGGCAGATCCCAAGGTCGATGATTCTTGATCATAAATTCCAAATTTCAGGCAAATCCATCAAACAGTTGCAAAGTTATTAAGGTGCAAAGTTTTGGGGTTTAACATAGAAATGGCTCCTCAACCCTAACTATGGTAGCACTACCATGCTACCATAATATATATATATATTGCTGTGGAAGCTCAGAGCCCTTGAAATGTCATTTTTTTTAGATTATAAATCACATTTTGTGACTTATGATCTGAAAAGAGTATTTTTTCCTATCATGAGTCATACAAAATTATCCTTTTGGCTGGAGTTGCACTGGACCACCAGGCAATAGCTTCACATAATGGAGATCGGGATGGGGGGGTCACTAGACCATCAGGGAAATGTTTATATAATGACTTTATGAGGATTGGGATGGGGATACACTGGACACCAGGGCATGTGATGTCCATGTTAGGCATGTGATCAGGTTGGGGGAGGGACTGCTAGCCACCAGAGAAGTATTTTCTATATATATGGCCACCAGGGAAAGGATTTTCCCTCACGAAAAAGGATCTTTTTTCTTGACTAATGATATAAAAAAAAAATCTTTTTTCTTATCATGAGTCATGAAAAAAGATTTACAATCTTAAAAAAATAACATTTCAAGGGAATTTCTGCAGCAGTTAAGTGCAGAATCTAGCTAAATGAGTTCCAAAAAGCAAGCTACATGTATTGGTTGTTCTCCATAATGTCATTTTTGTGGTTTTCCAAATTTGAATTTTTAGGGAAAAATGGAAAACAAGATGGCGGCATACAAAAAATTACACACAAAAAAAGCAACTCATGAAAAAAGGTTCCCAATACGAAAACTTCATACAGCTATTTTGAAGTAAAAATTGAGCATGCTCAGAACTCTATTTTTTAAAATGGTATAACCTTTGAACAGATTATTGTTTTTTTCATCAAACCGGTGAAAAGCATGTCTGTGGGCCAAGCCCTTTCTACTCTAAAATTTTCAGACCAAAATCCCAAACCATCTGGGCACTATGCAATGGCAAAAAACAGCAAAAATGTAAATTTTCTGCATTTTTTGCTATCCACATCTCAGAATCCACACATCGGACCAGAACAAAACTTGCAATGTTGAGAGATCTACCCTGCAGGATGACACTTGCAAACTTTTGTGCAAATCTATTGAACAGTTGCAAAGTTATTAAAGTCCACAAATTGGGGTTTAACATTAAAGTGACTACTCTGCCCTTACTATAATGGTGCTACTGCACCACTACAGTCTATAGACAGACAGATAGATAGATAGATAGATAGATAGATAGATAGATACTGTATAATATGTAACTTAGCAAATAACTGCTTTAATGCACCAGTTAGGGTTCAACTTAAAGCAGCAAAAGTAGGGAAATGTGGTGTTAGGGTTTCTAGCCCTAACTTCCCACACTCTAGCAGCAAAAGAAAAAAATAACATACAAGCAACCACAGATAGCCATAATCAGTTAAGGTAAATAACATACAGCTGTTTCTAGATGACACAAAAGACATCCATCATAAGTGTCCAGTGCTTTTACTACTCTGGGTACACGTAGAAACTACAAGACATACTCACCCACTTATGGCTGCAGATAGAAACCCAGAAAGCGAGGAGTCCATCTGGCTTTGGAAGTGCAGGGGCCTATGATATGATAAGATATGATATGATATGATATGATATGATAAAACTTTATTTTTATACAGAAACAAATAGTTAGAGTCAAAGACCCTGTTTTCAACCAAGGTCCTGTGTAATAATGTACAGTACATAAAAGACAGCTATAGCATACAAAACATAGAACTTGACAACTGAATATATATCATCAGCATCAGCCAAAACATATACATGCAACTTGCAAATCTTCTGATAATTTAAGTTTAAAACTAGACAGGTTAGATATGGTTTTCAAGTCATTTGGCAAATTATTCCAATAAGTAACTACTTTATTTTGCTGCTTTAACTCACCCATTTTATTGTAATATTTTTGTATTGGAATTCTAGTATCCAGATCTCTTGTGTGTGTTTTTTTATTATCTGGCAATTGTAATACAACACACTTAGCTAGAAAGTGTTAATATTTTCCAACATAATCTTGTGGCAGGTAATTAACCACACAAAATTTCTTTGAGCATCAGGATGTAACCAGTGTAATCGATTAAATATTGTACAATGGTGTGTTTTGTACTTGCCTTTGGTAATAAAAGTACCCAACCTGTAATATGTTTGATTCACCTTTTTTAATACTTTCTGGGTGGAAGTCATATAAATTATAACTCCACACTCTAGTACTGGGATTAACATTTGTTTAACCAGCTTCTCTCTAGCCTCTTTTGGCAAGACTCCAGCCAACCTCCTGAGGTCCCTAATCTTTGATTTACTTTTTTAACCTCGGTGTCAATATGGTCTTCAAATGTCATACGTGAATCAGTCTGTAAACCTAGGTACCTATATCCATTCATTTCTCCAATTGGGGTGCCATTAGATAAGTGAATGTGTAACTGTTGCCCACTCTTCCCTGCATACCCTAGATGAAACATCATACTCTGCTTTTTTTTTTTGCATTAAGGAGTAGGCCAGAGTCACCCATCCACTGTTCCAACTAAATTAAATCACTTTGCAGTTGCTGTTCCAAATTTTCAACATTCTTTGCTGAGACCAGCAAAACCGCGCCATCAGCATATAGCCTAGTCTACCCATATTTAATTGTTTTTACTAGGCTATTAACATATACATTGAACATCAATGGGCCAAGGATCAATCCTTGAGGAACCCCCCAATTTATTTTCTTAAGGCTCGACACTGATGCACCATTAATGATGCATTGCTTGTGATTTGTCAAATAAGATGCAACCCATTGTAATGGTCCTTCTTGTACTCCCAGCTGCCAAAGTCTTTCCAGGAGATTTCTGTGTTGCACCAAATCAAATGCTTTACTTAGGCACATGAACACCACCCCTGTACTTCTTCCCTGGTCCAATGATGTTACTACCAGGATATGGAAGTCTATCAGGGCAGTGTTCATGGACCTTCCTGGTCTAAATCGGTGTTGATTATCCATTAGAATTGCATTTTCTTCCAGATATTGACTAAGCAGAGAATGGATACTACATTCTAAAATCTATGAGAGTACAGGAAGTATAATAATTGGTCTGTAATTAGATGGTACAGTGCTTTCTCCTCACTTAAAAACTGGTATCACTTTTCCCTTTTCCATTCATCTGGGACAGTAGAGCTAATAAGACTCCAATTTAAAAGTTAAGTAATTATTAGTGCAAGAACATCTGCACCAACCTTACAGAATCTAGCCTCAATTCCATCCAAACCTCCTGTCTTACTTATATTTAAATTTGGGTCCCACGCTTCCATTTGGCTACAAATAAAGATGTGCAGGGCCTTCTGGGCACTGCGCCAAGTACCCACTTCTGGCTGTATGTGCACAGGACCCTGCAGGGCCTGCACTTCTGCAGCTGCAAATTCAAATCTATGATAACCAAATTGCAACATTACTTTTGTCTGCAGAAGTGCTTCTGCAGCAATAGATCAACATGTACAGTGTAAGACAGACACAGCCTGTTGTGGCTGCAGAAGGATAGGTTCCTGCAAGGCCTGCACTTCTGAAGCCACAGATACAGATGCACACTTCAAAACATATACACCTACTTCTGCATTGACACTATATGGGTTATAAACAGTGCTGATGCAGTATAGTTTGTTTAACAGTGCATTGTGTTGTATGCACATGTTTGAAGGTACCAAATGAAACAGTTGCTTGGCTCACCTACCAATGGATGTCTATGGTTTCTTGTGTGTTCTTGTCACTGGGGGGATGGAGAGCTAGGGTTGGAAATCCTAACACCACATTTCCCTACTTTTGTGCTTTAAGTTGAACCCTAACTGGTGCATTAACAGAGATCTTTACAATGAATGCCCTTTGTTTTTGAGATAGTGGAATTGTATCCTCATGCAGGTCCCAAGTGAACAGAAAACACTCACCAGACAAATAGCACAAAGCTGTCAAAAGCTGATCTCCAGGTAGTGAAACTGAAATCAAGATTTATTTGTGATCCACAACATAAAGAAACTGGCCGAATAGCTAACATTGGCACTTAAAAGTCTCATCGAGCTCTTCCTCAGGGGGTCATGGCTAGATGGGCTACACATCACAAATTTGCATGGAGAACTTACAGTAACAATGCTCATATACAATAATTCAAAGAATCTAAATAGTCCAAATATGCCCCACCTGTTCTTTGAATCAGATATCTGCCCCAATCAAAAGTGTAAAAAAAGTGAATAAACATAAAAATTAAACTGATCTTCAAAATCTTTAGATCAAAAAATGCAGGGAACTATTATATCATAAGGACTGCATTAAAGTACATTTACAGATGTCCTTAAGAAATACTTGATTTATAGAATACTCAAGTAATAAATAACTATAATAATTCTCAAATTAAAAAATTGTAACATTGTAAATGCTGAATAAATGGTGTAAGGAGCTTCAAAAATCACGTCAGGAAGCCCAATGACTCATAAATGATAAATAAAAAATCATATTACAATCCTATTAAACTCACTATGGAAAACTGAAAAAAATGAATATTTTGTTCCCATATAGATGTTTTCCCTCCATGAGCCCTTGTGGGGGGCTGTGGTCCTCCTCATGGAAGAACTCACTTCTTCAGTCCCACTTGTCCCCTCTCCTATAGACCCTGGAAATTTCCCTGAAGATTGCTCCCCGTGGTGGGGCCAGGGAGGAGGGCACCAGCTTTCCCCCCTTCCCAGAGGCCCAATCCAGACACCAGGGTCAGCCCTTGGGGATGCGTGGCCATCATGGAAACCTGCCAGGCTCCATTTCCATTTTCTTCCATACTTCCTCCCCACTGATGTAGTGACATCAGTACAAGTCTCCCTGCCTGTATTGCCTTCCAGCCACTGTCAGAGAGCAATTAATGAGCAGGACAACAGGTCTCCCTCCACCCGAGAGAGGAGAGCAGTCCTCCAGATGCTTGATCCTCTCTCCCCACTGCCAGCCCCCGGCAGCCCAGGCTCATTCCCAAACCTCGGCCACTGGCATGGTGCAAGGTGTAGTGACCAATGCCTCAACCTCCAGTGCCACCAGGCCAGCCCAAATATAGAAAGATATTAAAAAACAAAACATGCACATGTCATAAAAAAGGGCCAATGTACCAATCATCATTTAATCCCTGTGGATTTAGAGCACCTAATTCATAAATGTCTGTTTTCTGTTCTTAACATTTTCTCCACTCTATTCCCTCCTGCAAATGGCCCTTTTACATGATTGAGCCAGAGAAAATTTTAATTACGGGTGTCAGAATTATGAAACTGTTAACAATGTACACCCACTGGGGTGTCACTTTTGGGATTCTTTTTTTTATCTTCTTTCTCTCCCTTGCCAGAGCAGGCTGCTTCATCAACTGATCCTCCCCAGCCCCATCACTTAGCATCCCAGGGACTTAACTACATGACAGTCTTCACCCATGGCTTGCCACTATGGTGGGGGTCAGCAGTTCTGGCCTGCTGACAGAACAGATCTGGTTTCTGGGAGAGGGCCCTGTAGCCTGGGTGCTGTGCCTGCAAGGGCTTGCTATCATTCTGCTCCACTTCTGACCACTTTCTGCTTTTCTCCCCTTGGAAGAGTGGATTTGCAATGCTGTCCAGATGTGCCTATGCAGGCAATCATGCAGATGATGTCAACAGCTGCTGCCCCTCCATTCACCACACTGCAGTCCTGACTGTCAGTACCCCCAGTCACTGCTAGTGGCCAGCCAAATGCTGGGATTGGTGTCCACCTCCAACCAAGAGAAGGAGAGCTGTCCTCAGGATGCTCGATCATCCTCTACCTGGCTGACCTAAGATGCCCCGGGATCACTCCCAACCCCCAGTTGCTGGCATGGTGGCAGGTGAGGCTTGATGGCTCTGTGCCACTGGGCCAGCCTTTTGGGATTCTTAATAGATCTCGCATGCTCATGTATCTTTCTTTCATTGATCTGATGGTACTGCAAATGTAGAGAGTTGCAATCGCACCAAGAGGCATAAACTACACAAGGGATTCTGCAGCTATAAACTGTCTTATATGATTCTTGTGGCCATTTGTTGGACTAATGAATTATTTGACTTGACTCATTTGGCCACTAATATAAGAGCCACAACAAAATGAGCCCCATGAGGTAGCTGACAGTCTAATTTATTTCTGGGCACTTATTTTCCCCAAGTGGCTAAGCACTATCAAATCACTGATGCTTTTATTTTTACAGTAAACAACTTTGGAAGAATCTACTATAGTATTAGCCAAATCTGGGTCAGTACATAAAATATGCCAAAAGTGTTTTAAAATGCCGTACACTTTGAGGCCAACTGAATAGAATTCTGTGATAACATTTATCTGATTATCCTGTTTTGAATTTCAGATCTGTGATGTCAACAATTTTTTCCTGTCTTTTTCCTGGACTTCTGTCTAGCTTCCTCAAGGCCAGAGGGTTCATAGCCCCTTTCCAGAGACCTATGAAAATTCATCTGGTTGCTTGGCAAAAATCTGTTCATCCGAACAACTATGTTGGGTTCTCAGAAATTGCGCTACAGGAATCCCCCTCAAAATATGTTTAGGATCGGAACTTTCAGATCTAAGAAAAATGTTTCCTGAAGTAGGTTTATGATAACTTTCCATTATGATTTTACCACTTGTAGCAAACTTCAAAGTGAGGTCTAAAAGAGAAATGCTAACTGAATGTACTTGATAAGATAAATTTCAGATTCCATTTATTAGTAAGCAAATTAACAAATTCATGTGCTTCTTCTGCAGAACTGCCCCAAATATACAATATATCATCTATAAAATGGACCCAGTACCATATCCTGTCCATAAATAGGTTGTTTCTGGGGTCATACTGTATATGACCCCTCCTCCCACCAGGCCCAAAATAGGTTGGCATAGGAAGAGGCCATACATGAGCCCATTGCAACACTACAAATTTGTAAATAAAATCTGGAGTCAAAAGGAAAGTAATTACTGGTAAGAATCAGGTCTAAAGCATCTAAAATAAAAAGAGGAAACATAACTTCTTCAGTTTGAAAAGTGTCTGTAGAATGACGAATGGCATATAGTCCCAAATGATGTTTGATACTGGTGTTTAGTAAGTCTACATCATTAGTAAACCACAGTGACCCATCATCATATTTAAATAGCTCCATAGCTGCAAGGATCATCATTGTGTCCCTTAAATATGCAGCTGAACTGTTTGGCTACCAAGGGGCTGGTGCTGTAAGTTCATCAGGACTTGCACGCCCTCTCAAGCTGCTCTTTTGTCCACACTACTTCCCAGGAGTGGTGATTTGAGAAGGTGACAGAACCACAGGAACAACTCTCGGCTCACCATTAAAGCCACTGAGGGGATTTGGGTCTTTCACAGAAGCAGAATAATAGGCTGATGGGGGACAGAACCACAGGAACAACTCTAGGCTCCCCCATAATGCCAGTGATTGTACTCAGGGCAGTCATAGGAGTGGAAGAATGGGCTGACCATAGTGCCATAGTGAATGGCAGCATTTTGGGCATATCCAGGAGCTGTCTTTGGTAACCTAACCTAAGTGTTATTTTCTCTTGACTTGCACTCCCCCTCAGCTGCTTTAGGAAACTACCCTAGGTGTTGTTTTCTCTTGTACCCCCTCTAGCTCTCTACCTCAGGTGAGGTGTAGCAACAAGTGCTGCACTAAACTTCTAATTAGCCTCACTAACCAACTGATTTTTTTTATTTCCTGTTTTATCTGTAGCTGCTTACCTCATCCCTGATGGGTACTTGAGTCTCCTCTCACTAGTGCTACAGGGGCAGACAGAAAAAGCTTGCCCTAAAACACCACAGAGTGGGCTTATTGTTTTCTTACCGTGTCCTTGCAGGTGAAGTGAGGAACAGGTACCTTGGGGTGAAGGGAGCAGCAAACAGGGTGATGCAGGTGGTGCTCAATAGGAACACCAGGAATGTCTGCACCACACTCAAACAAAGGACTGCTGGCTTTAAATAGCCAGCACTTACCTAACTAAGCAACAACTACACTTCGGGCTACCAAAGCTGCTGGTGCTGTAAGTTCATTAGGACTCGGGTGTTTCACAGAAGAGGAAAAACAGGCGGACAGGGGACAGAACCACAGGAACAACTCTCAGCTCCCCCTTAAAGCCAGCAATGGGACATGGGGCAGTCACAGGAGCTGAAGAATGGATTGGCTGCAGCTCCATACCAAATGGCAGCATTTCGGGCACATCCTGAATCTGTCTTCCATAACTGAACCTAAGTGTTGTTTTATCTTGACTTGTGCTCCCCCATCAGCTGCTTCAGTAAACTACCCTATGTGTTGTTTTCTCTTTTATCCCTCTAGCTGTCTCCCTCAGGTAAGTTATAGCAACAAGTGCTGTACTAAATTTCTTACTAACCACGCTAACCAACTGACTTTTTATTTCCTGTTTTTTACTCAGCTGCTTACCTCATCACCGATGCGTACTCGACTCTCATCTCACTAGTGGTACAGGGGTAGACAGGATGAGCTTGCCATAAAACACCACAGAGTGGGCTGATTGTTTCCTTTCCCTTTCATAGCAGGAGAAACAAGGAACTACCTTCCCACCATCCCCCAAATCCCACCCTCTCCTGGTTACTTGCAATTTATTGCTGACCGCTCATACTCCTACTTTCTGTCAACAAATAGGAAAAGGAGGACATAGAACAGGACACATAGTGTAAAAAATAAATTGCTCTTTAGCCTCTCAGACCTCTAATATTAAACCTCTAGATAACATCTACTACTCTCACTTTCATCCACTTAGTCTTCTGACAGAGAACATATTTCATATAATTCTCTATTTCATCCATTGGCTCTTCTCACAGTACATATGGAGGCCATAAACTGCCAGCACTGTGAGACGCTCTTCAATGAGTATATTGCCTAGAGACTTGGTCACTATCCCATTTTCTGGTAAATACATCACCTCAAAGCTCAGCTTCAAGAAGCTTGTGATGAGATCAACTACCTATGAAACCAAATACAGAGAAACACTCCTTATGGGACTATTTCTCCAAACTGCTGGCACCAAACTAACATGCCTCTCCCCCAGAGAACTACTAAGCCTGGGGGGTGGAAAGTGGTTAGGAGAAAGGAGGAAGATCTCAGGCACAACACCCAAATAAACAGAACCCTTTACAAAAGGCGAACAGGTTCTCACCTCTTGCATCAGAAACAGTCGAAGATGTACAGGAGGTATCAGGCCATCACAGAGTCACTCACAACATAGTGACTAATAACTATGGTGTGCATAAAACAAGAATAATAGAAAGAAACTACTCTTCATAGAGGACTTCATGATTTGAGGAGTGGATCCCCACCTATGGCAAAATAAGCATACAGATATGCTGGTTAGATGTCTCCTGGGAGCTTACACAAGCAGGGATACTGACAGAATTGTGAACATAATATGAAGTAAAGGAATGGGCACAAACCTCCTGGTACACCTAGGTACCAACGACCTTGCTAATCAGCCAGTAGACAGGGTTAAGGAAAACATTGCCCAGCTGGGGGAAAAATTGGATCCTCTTTCATCTAGCATTGCCTTCTCAGAGATTCTGCCTGTTTGGAAAAAAGGGAGAAACAGGCAGAAAATCAGAGAAAATGACCTAGAAGATGTAAGCACATGGTTGAGGGACTGGTGCCAAGCAAAAGGGCATTATTGTGTCAGAAATTGGAAGAACTTCTGGGAAAGGGAGTTCTTTAAATTTGATGGCCTCCACCTGACAAAGGAGGGGGTCAGGGTGCTGGGTCAGAAATTTGATGTCCATGCAGGACATTTAAACTAGCTAGTGGGGAGATGATGGCAGCTCTCGGAGCAGCTCACATACAGCCTGTCACCTCTCCTCCTCCAGCTAGTACAAAAACTATGGATCACACTAAAATGAGAGCCACAATAGGCAAAAAGTATGCAGCCAAAATAGGGTCTGCCAAGGAGCAAAGAAACAGTATGGGAAATAACAAGGAGAAAAAGAGTGGGATTGCAAGCACAGAGTGGAATCAGGAATGGAAAGTATTAAGCCTCAATACACGCAGTCTGGCTAATAAGATACCAGACCTCACTGCGACAATAACAGGACTAGACTGGGTTGCCGTGACCGAAACATGGGTCACAGACAATCACAACTAAGATGTAGTTATCCCATGGTATAACCTATTTAGGATGGATCAAGCTGGAAAAAAAAAGGGTGGTGGGGTAGCCATTTATGTCAAGGATACCATCAAAGCGAAGGAAATACAGGGGTCACAGGGGAAGCAGAGTCCCTATGGATAATGATCAGGGCCAGAAACAGGGCACCCATCTGAGTAGGTGTAATCTACAGACCCCCAAATCATGAGGAAACCAGGGACAAAGAACTCCTTGAAACCATCCGATGGATTGCATAAAAAATGGACATTGTGCTTGTGGGGGACGTCAATCTACCCGACATTGATTGGAGTTCCCAAACAGCAGCATCAGAACAAACAAGGGACTCCCTATTTGCACTACAGGGCACTGTAGATTGAGCGGGTGCAGTGGATATGATATATGTAGACTTCAGTAAGGCCTTTGACTCCATTCTACAGAGGATACTGGTCTACAAACTTGAGACCATGGGAGCTGGGCATAAAGTAACATGCTGGGTAAGAAACTGGTTAAATGGGAAGACACAGAGAGTTTTAATCAATGGCACACTGTCAGAAGAGGGTGAGGTTACAGGCGGGGTGCCACAGGGCTTGGTCCTGGGGTCAATCCTTTTCAACATATTTATTAGAGACATCGCTGATGGACTGTAGGGAAAAATATGCCTGTTTGCAGATGACACAAAAATCGGCAACAGAACTGGCACACCAAAGGAACATCAGTGCATGGACTCTGATCTCCAAAAGGTGGAGGAGTGTTTGAAAAACTGTCAGTTTTGATTTAATGCAAAACAATGCAAGGTCATGAACCTAGGAAAGCATAACCCAGGGAAGACATACTCAATGGGAGGAGCAGCTAGCAGCTATGGTATGCCAACCATACATTGACACCATGACCTCGAAGACCAGCACAGCGACAGATTTTACCCCAAATCATGTGGTTGCTGTGCTGGTCCCTGCAAGAGTGCAATCTGGGGGTTATCATCTCAGATGACCTAAAGGTCAGCAAGCAATGTGAAAAAGCAGCACTAAACGCTAGTGGCATTATGGAATGCAAAAGGAGGGGCATCACAAGCAGGAGGCAGGAAGTGATCATACCTCTGTATAGGTCCCTGATAAGTCCATACATGGAATACTGCATCCAGTTCTGGAGGCCACACCTCTAGAGGGACATAAATAGGCTGGAGACAGTTCAGAGAAGAGCAAAAAATGATGTAGGGCCTGCATCAAAAACCATACGAGGCAAGACTAAGTGAACTCAACTTATACTCCCTAGAGCAGTGCAGAAATTCAGGGTTATGATAGAGACAGTTAAATACCTGAAAGGAAAGAATGAGGTACAGGTTCAAAATCACTTTCAGGTGAAGGATTTTAACAGGACAAAAGGACGTGACCTACACCTTAAAGGAGGAAGATTCAGGACCAACATGAGGAAGTTCTTCTTCATGGAACAGGTGGTCAAACCTTGGAATAGCCTGCCAG
Organism: Neoceratodus forsteri; assembly: GCA_016271365.2. Taxonomy (NCBI): domain Eukaryota; kingdom Metazoa; phylum Chordata; order Ceratodontiformes; family Ceratodontidae; genus Neoceratodus; species Neoceratodus forsteri. The sequence goes on along the minus strand of CM028132.1, from coordinate 1,017,900,880 downwards.
AGGGAATGGTGGGGGCAAAGACAGTGGGTGAATTCAAGACAGCATGGAACAGACATTGTGGGATACTCAAGCAATCAAGCAGTAAAGAGAAGGTTACGTAGGGGGGTAGGAAATTATGGGCAGACTGGATGGATCACATGGTCCCCATCTGCCAGCAATTTCAATGGTTCTATGTAAAATATGATGAAAGTTTCACTACCATGGTCTAAAGGAACATATCTACAAAATTTGGTCAATTTTCCATAAAGGAATCTACACTGAAGACAATTTGTCTACAAGGTGGTTTTATGGGGTCCTTATGAAGCTTAGAAAAAGTATAGAATGTAGGGACTATTGGAAAAGTCCTGCCTCAGAAACTGCAGTTCCTTTTCAGTAACTATACCTTCATTAGATAAACAATTAAAAAAAAGTGTCCATTTTTATTTTATATTAAACACATGTAGGAGCAGAATCTTAAAGTCTGTAATTGTTTACATTATTTATCTGTGTCAGGGCTTCCTCCAAGTAATAGGTGTGGTCTAGGTTTCAAACTAAATATGATAAAATGACTGTTTTTTATTATTTGTTACATAAATCAGTCAAAATTAATAGTAGCAAACATATACATTACACTTAGTAAAATTTATGAACAGGTAAAACCAAGGTAACTGAATGTTTAGAGTTCAACTGAATGCTTTTAGCTAAAACACTAAGCCTATTATTTTTTCAGTGCCATGCATGCCCCACTAATCCTTTTGAAACTGTGCCTAGGAGGACTAATATAAAACATTAAGTCTCCAGTTTTCTTCACAGCACATGCTCCATTATTGTTATGACAACAGTACAAAACACTTAGAAAAATGCTAGAAACAAAATTACAATTTGAGTTTGTAGTGCATGTCTAAGCATCACTATGACAAATACACAAAGGCAGCACTCAGTAAGTAAGTAATAAGACACAATGGGGTGTGCATTCTGCTGAGATGCAAACCCAGGGGTTTACTGAGGCATGAGGCTGCAGGCTGAGTGAGCTGAAAACACTTGGCTGCACCTCATACCTTACTACATTACAGAGGCATAGTAAAGCACTTGGCTGCACCTCATGCCTACCCCACAGCAGGAGTCTGAAGGCTCTCAGTTGTGCCTCATGCCCTACCCCATGCCCAGGGGCTGGAGCAGATTTTCTCCTTCCAGCTAAGGAAACTATCTGGAACCACAATTTCAGGGTCGTAAACCAGATTACCAACAGAGAACCACTTTTTTCTGGTTTACTAACTCACTGCTTCACTAACTGCTAAGCTCGGATAAAGTAGATACAATTAAAAAAAATTAAATAAAATTTAAAAAAGGGGGGGAACATCAAGTCCAGGCCCAGGGAAGAAAAGATATCCACTGATATGAATATCATTGGTTGCCAGGGGTGCAGAAAGTTCTCCCACAGAGGACATCTACCCGAAACAAGCTAAAAGAACAGTTAAATGCAGTATGGGCAGAAATCTCCCATCTGTATCACACACTGTACAGAGACAAGACATCACACACTCCTTCTCCATGACCTCAGATCCTGTTTAGAAGACCACTCCCACAAAGGCAATCCGGTTCAGGGGAATGGAAGGTGGAGCAAGGGAGAGGTGGAAAGACCAGCAGGAGGGTTCCTTTAAAGACATTCCATGCCAATCCCATTCCAACAGCAAATCACTTTACACCTCTGACCAAGGAAAGTGATGACAGCCACAGGAATGAGGAGAATAGAGCAAAGGAAAGGGGTGACATGACAGCCAGAGGAAGGAGGAGAACAGGTTGAAGGAGGAAGCAGGATGGCATCTTGAAGGGACAAGCAGTGGCAGGAGAGCATTAAATAATAAAACAGGGAAAAGAAAAATACTTATAGAGAGTGACTCCATGATAAGGGGAGTGTAAACCCACCTAAGGGACTGCACACAAACAGAAGTGATGGTCAGATGCCTTCTGGGTGCCTCAAGAAAATGGAACATAAATCACTTCAGAAAAATAGTGGAAGGAGCAGGAAGAACATTATAACCATGGTGCACCTTGGGGCGAATGACCTGGTGAACCAGTTGGTAGAAGAGACCAAGCAGAATGTAATTAAGCTAGGTAAAAATGTGGCCACTAATTCTTCATCCCTAGCCTTTTATGAGGTCTTCCCCATGTGAGGCAAAGGAGGTAGCATGCAAAAGATAAGAGACAAGGAAATTAAGGGACATGATACATGGCTATGAAGCTGGTGTCAGGATAAAGGCTACCACTTCATTGGAGCTTGAGGAGAGATCAGCCTTGCAGACGTGGAAGTCAGACTTGCCACCTGGTTAATCTCAGACCAGGCCTGCTTTTTGCCAGAGTTGTTTTTCTTTGGTATTTTTAGAAGTTGTCTCCTCTACTTGTGGAGCATGCTACTTCTTCTAACAGAGATGCAACTTAATCACATTTGCTGCTTGTTGCTTTCCAGGAAAACAACGTAGGAAACTTAAAATTCATTTCTACAAGGAGTGGGTAGCTTAAACAGAAACAATGCCCATTGATGTTAAATAGCACAACATTAAGCTTCAAGCTATTTCCAACAACTTGCTGATGCACTTTCAAGGAAAGAACCTCTGTACCCTGTACCCTGGAATATCGCTGGCAGACATGTCTGAGACACTTGAAGTTGAAACTTTTTACCTGAAAGTTAAGCTGTCTAAGGGACAATTTGAGAGACCAGTTGGGTTATTAGTCATGGATTTGACAACCTGGGACTCCAGAAAGTGGCAGAGAAATACAGAAGAAGAACTTATAAGTAGGAAGTTTAAAACCTTAAGCTTATTGAACGGAAGCATCTTACAGCAGAGATGTGAGCTTTGATTCCTGAACTTGTTGCCAAGTATTTATTGCTCAGGTTTTATATTGCTCTTAAATGAGCTATGGTTCAAGAACCTGATATTTCGTATTTTGCACCTATTTATCTACCAAAGTGAGTGATTTAATTGCTTGATTTATTCTTACTGTGTTTTTTATTACCTACTATCAGGGTTATTGCAATAGGTCAATACTTGTATTTATATTTGTGCTTATAGGACTCTAGTTACAGTGGTTAGCACACGTGCGCAGGCAAAGGGTAATAATAGTTTAATCTGTCTAGAAGAACTTGAGACAGAATCTCTGAAGGGGAAAAAATAGAACTAAAAGTAAAAATAAAGCTGGTGAGAAGTTTGTACAAACTAAAGCTACAGGACATCTTAAACTAAATAATGAGAAAAGTAAGTTAATTGATAAGACATCAATGCCTAAATTGGAAAATATGAATAAGAGAGTTAATAAGCCCATAACTGAGGGGAAAGGAAATCCGATTAAAAACATCAGTCCTAAGGAAGATCAATGTGATGATGGGAGAAACATATCTGTTCTCTCGTATGAGCTTGCAGAAACTCAGAGAGAACAGATTCTTTCAGAACAACTTGAATCTACTGAAAATGATCTAATTGATGTTAAGGACATTACTGACAATAATGAGACCCTGATTACTGATGTAAGTAATAACATCAAGGGTAATTATGAAGCACTTGAGCACTGTGTGACTACATGATACACTTAAGGAGAGCTATACAACTATTGAGTCTGCTTATTCAAGATCTAATACAGACAGTACTCTGCAGTTCAGTCCAGATGACTGGATGCAGATTGGGGATAACATAATAAACTGGAAACTATGAGCATTAATAATGCTTCAGATAATAGCTCTGTGAAAAGAAATAATGACTACATCCCTATTGATCTGAGCAAAGATTTAATTGATTCCATGAGAAATCCATTCTCTGCTAGGTTGAATGTTATGGAACAATGTGTAAGTTTAAGGGAAGAGACAGATAACATCAAAGGATGTGAAATGAGTCTCTTCACTGATGACTCCAAGATGGGAGCAGTAGTTGCGGGGGAAGAGGGGAGGTTGGCACTGTAAGGGGACCTGGACACCCTGGAAAGCTGGGCTCACACATGGAAATCAAATTTCAATATCACCAAGTGCAAGGTGTTACATCTTGGGTGGAAAAACCCTAAACACAGGTACACCCTGGGAGGGGAGACGCTGGAGGCCTCAACAGGGGAAAAAGATCTAGGGGTCATGGTAGATGCATGTATGAATAACTCTGAGCAGTGCAGGAGAGCGGCTAGCAAGGCAAACAGGATGTTAGGATGCATCATAAGGGGGATCACCTCTAGGAGCAGAGAAGTGATTCTGCCACTGTACAGACCACACCTTGAGTACTGTGTACAGTACTGGAGACCACACTTGAAGAGGGACATACAGCTCCTGGAGAGGGTACAGTGGAGGGCACCTAAGATGATATGGGGACTAGGGGATTTGACGTATGAGGACAGACTTGAGGAGCTCTGCCTGTTTTCATTGGAGGAGAGGAGAGACAAGGGGACATGACTGAGGTCTTCAAGTACCTCAAGGGAATAAATAGGGTAAACATGGAGGGGATCTTTAAACTAAAGCAGGGTGGTATCACCAGAGGGCATGGTTTGAAGTTGGAAGGTGGAAGGGTGAGGGGGGGAAGAGGAGGAGATTTTTCACTGAGAGGGTGGTGGACCCTTGGAATGCGCTGCCTGGCAAGCTGGTTCAGAGATCCACAGTGGATGGCTTCAAGAGATGGTGGGACAGATACAGAAAGTGGATGTATCAGATGATGGCCTAGCCCAGGGGGGAAGGGATGGATGATAGGGGTTTCTGGAATACAAGGGGGGGGAGGGCCTCGGCACCCAAGTAGGGATCTGAGATTCGAGCAGACTCGATAGACCGTAAGGATTAATCTGCTGGCAATTAGTATGTTAGTATCATATGTAGCTATAAATGGTGCCTGTATAGACAAAATAAATTATAAACTTGATAAGTTACTGCCAAAAGTGGACTCAAGCTTTCTAATCATGAGTAAATGTGAAGAAACTGATCCTCCAGTTAGGCCAAAATTTTCAATTATTCAGATCACAGATTCCCCGGTAAAAAAGAAACAGACGTCTAAGGAAAAAAAAAACAAAAAAAAAACCTGGTTAAGGAACAGATAAAGGGGAAACAAAAAGTAAAGGCAAAGGAAAAGAGAAAAAACAAAAACTGAGTGTGGAGGATGAGTAAGCCAAAAAAGATGAGAAAGCTAAAGAAAAATAAAGAAAATGATGATCATAGATAAGTTAGAAAATCTCAGCAAGATAAGATGATTGCTGAACAATAATGGACACCATAAACTCTGGTGATCCCTATAGGACAATCTGCATAAAATGATCTCCTTATTCATATGCATAAAGTCAATCTTGATTTAAAAAAAAGATCTGAAGGGACAGAGCCTTCCTGCAAGATGGTAGCAGTGTAATCTTTCAGCGACTCTCATCGGGGGGCCTTTTCATCCTTATCCGTAAAATCAATATTAGAAAGGAGACCCTACGAGTGATCAACTGGTAGGGGAGGATGTTGGCCCTCAAGTCAGTGCCTTTTGTAACCCAAGCAAGGTACACTGAGGGAACTCCTTAACACGAACAAACTAGTAATGCCATGAGGATTGGGCCCTGGCATACCTGGGACTCGCAGTTTCAACACCCAGGGATAAGTGCCTGAAGTGTAACAGCGCCTGCTAATCCGAAACCTGACCACCAAAAAAAAAAAACACAATGAAGTGCACTGTAGCCTCGAACTTAGAAGCTATGATGGAAAAACTAGATCAAATATTATTGGACACTGCAAACTTGAAACAAGCGGCTAATAAAACTAATCAGGACTTAGCTCCCTAGCCTCTCGAGTGGCTCACACTGAACACTCGTATCAGCAGCTTGACACTGCAGTACAACAACAAAGGGAAACTCATCAAGACCATCACAATAAAATTACATACCTCCTCAACAAGGTGGATGATATGGAGAACAGGGCTAGGAGAAAGAACTTACACATTGTGGGGGTGTCAGAGTGAGCTGAAGGCAGGGACATGCATACCTTTTTTTAGAGTGTTCCTTCCAGAGCTCATCCAGGATAACAACTGCGGACCCCCAGAAATAGAAAGGGCATATCACTCCCTGGCCCCCCTTCCCAGACAAGGAGAGCACCCCAGGCCCATTCTCTGCAAGTTCCTCAGATACCCAGAAAAGGAATATTACTTAAGGAGGGCAAGAGAACAGGGCTCCTTTGAATGGCATGGCATGCGCATCCAGATGTATCAAGATTTCTCCCAGGACCTTTCGAACAGGAGGAGAGCATATAGTGGGCTCAAACAGCAGTTCTATAAGCTAAATATTTGAATATTGCTGCAATACCCCGCACTACTTCAGGTACAGCACCAAGGGGAGTACCTTACATTCGATAGCCATACAGTGGCGGATAATTTCCTCCATGAATACCAGACCAGACAAGTGCACTCTGGACTACACTCTAGTCATTCACGAGGTGATTTGATTTCCAAGATGGAAGTGAGCCAGGAAGCACCAAAGCAAGGCTAAGAGTCAGGCCTACCTGCTCAGGATAACACTCCACCATAGCAATTGGTGTCGAGGGGCCACTCAAAGAAAAAGCTGTCAGCCGCAGGAAAGCCGCTTGTAAAAGGGAATGATCAAGGAGCCATCAGAGAAGATTCCTACAGTCTGGCACCAGCAGCTGCTTCAGTGGAGACACGCCGATCAAGCTAGGGAACAGGTATGAGCCATTATGTGATCTCCTGCTGTCAGAGTTGGACCTTTCCCCGGCTTCCCAGCAATCAAGTGGTGCTCATGAAACACCTGAGGATTGGTCACCACTCCTTGGGGACTGAGCTGATTGCACCCCAAATGTAGAGGACGAGGACAAGGAGAACTCTCTTGAATGATTGGAGGCCCTGTTAAATACCTCAGAGGACCTTACAGCCATGGAGTCACCTCCCCAAGAATGAAGCACTTGCCAAAGGCATATATTGACTTGAACAGCTAGGTAAAAAGGGGTAATACAGGGCTAAACTGTATGAGGCCACAGAATGAGGGTATTCCATCTCTCTCTCCCTGTACCAGCGCTCTGGGCATAAGCTGTTGCTCAATATGGGCAATACGTAGCAACTGTCATCAATTGCGAGCCCCACCCACATACCCAGCTGGCTATGGCTCATGCCAGGCCATGGTTTCAGTTTGCAATCAAGTTTAAAGTTTCCATATTAAGTTTAGAGCATTAGAGTTAAGTGTTAAGGGATGTTATTCCCTGTTCTGTTTTTCCTGTATTTGTCCATAGTGTTACCGTCTTATTGGATTCTATAGGAAGCATGTACTAGGCGTACACAAGGGCCTGGTGTGGGTCGCACCACAGAGCCCAACAAGGTAAAACTGAAATTAAGGCACAGATATTAAACTGTGATCTTCTTTGCTCATCCTGTGTTTGGGATTTCACACCAGAATACAGGTAGATGGGGATATGCCCCCAACCCTGTGAGAATGCAGCAGGTAGATTTTAAAACAGCAGAACAGGCTCCCATAGAAATGCCTCAGCTATTGCCCCCAGAGAGAGGCTCTAGGAGCTTGGGGTGACAGGTGTTGCCCTGCTCCATAAGCAGAGTCTCACCTCCACTACAGGTTTGAAAAGGCACAGCAGTGCCAAGAAAACCACCCCATGGCCTCCCCGGCAAATGTTTTTTGAAAACCAACAGGTACAAGTTCGGGGACGGCAGGGAGGCACAGAAAATAGTGGTGACCTTCCTCTGGAAAATGAGGAACAAGAAGAATATACCAGTAGACAGCATTGGACGTGCATGCCCATACAGGCGGTTAAAGCAGGGCTGGCTTCAAATAGGAGAGAGAGAGAGGGGCAAAAATATCAGGCAGTGGATGTTTGTCTAATTATCCAATGACCCAGTTTTCTAATTCAGCCATCAAATATATGAAAGATGGATAGCTTAACCGATGTGACTCTGACATCATGGAATGTTAGGAGACTAAACTCCCCAGTTAGAAGGAGCAAGATCTCGGCAAGGCTCCATAAACTTAAGAGTCATATAGTGTTTCTACAAGAAACTAAATTAAGCCATTTGGAATCCAATAAACTTGTTAGAGAGTGGGTGGGAAGAGAATTTCATAGCATTTCAGGGAAAGCCAATAGAGAGGTCTCTATCCTGCTCCATAAAAAACTTAAATGGGAAACGACCCACCAGAAAGCAGATAACGAAGGATGATGGGTCCTAGTTAAGATGTCCACCACAATGGGTCCCATTTTGCTTGTCAACATTTATGCCCCAAATGAAGAACCTCCTGAAGTTTTCAATGAGGTCTCACAACAAATAGTAGACTTTATATCCGATAACCCAGGGATAATAATAGAGGCCGGGAGATCATAACCTAGCTTTGGGCTACCTCCTCAATTGGTCTAATGCTAGGCAGGAACCCCATACCAACTCCCTTTAAACCCTCCAAGATTTGATCACTGTGCATAGCCTTGCAGACATCTGGAGGCTGCAGCATCCATCTGACAGGGCTCTTACCTATTTTTCTGCAGCTAAAGCAATGGCAAGTAGATTGGATTACTGGTTCACTTCTGAAACCTTGTCCTCCAGAACCATAGACACACACATGGCACCAATCTACTTTTCTGACCATGCCCCTGTGCTTCTAAATTTAGCTGTGAGCCCACCCACCAAAGGAAAATTTACTTTCTGGTGGCTGGACCCACTCCTTTTGACTTGGGGATTTTCAATTCTTCGTAAGGGAGGAAACGAGGAAATTCTTCCAACTAAACCCACCTGGTTCATCTTCCGCAGCAATGATTTGGGAGGCTTACAAGGCCACCCTCAATGGCCAAATTATAAGCTTTGCCACCCACTGGAGAAAGTAGAGAGATGGGGAAATGTTACAGCTAGAAAACAGGCTGCAGCAAGTGGAGGCTAAATATCAGAAAAATTTGGGAAGGCTCAGAAACAACTGCCTAATGGCAGAATTGACCAGGATCCGGATCCAACTTAACACATTTATGACCAGAAGGGTAGAACTGCACATTAGATGTACTCAACACAAGTATTGGGTGGAGGGTGAGAAGGCATGCAAGCTCCTTGCCTGTAGATTGAAAAAAAGGCAAGCAGATAGACACATTACAGGGCTCAGCAACACTGGGGGAACACTGGTTCATACACAGAGTGAAATCAATGACACCATGGTTACATTTTACCAAGACCTAAACACATCCCATGTAATATGGGATGAGGATAGGTTTCACAGCTTTATGGACCACTTGTCACTGCCAGTCCTGTCTGCAGCCCAAAAAACAAGATCTGGATGCTCCGCTCTATGAGGACCAAATTCTTAAGGCAATTCTAAGAATGGCCCCACATAAGGACTCCAGGACTGATGGATATCCAGCTGATTTTTATAAACCTGAACATCCTGAAATACTTACCCCTCTATTAGAGATGCTAAATGAAGCCCAGGGCAAAGGAAAATGCCCTCCCTCCCCCCATGAGAGAGGCGGTGATTATCATCCTCCCGAAAGAAAGTCAAGGACCAGATGTACCCTAGTAACTGACAAAAGCCCTGGCGGCCAGACTGGAAGAAGTATTACTGGACATTGTCTACCCCTCCCAGGTGGGTTTCATTCAGGGAAGGCACAGTTCTGACCATGTAAGGCCTGTTTACTCTGATGTATGGAGCAGCGAAACTCCCCACTCCCGCAGCCCTTGTAACGATTGATTTTGTAAACGCCTTTGACTCGGTAGAGTGTGATTTTCTGCACGCTGTCCTGCATCAGTTTAACATAGGGCCATACTTCTCCTCCTGGATATGTACACTGTATCAATCAATCAATCAATCAGTCAAAATCTTTATTTATCCAGGTGGGCACCATTGAGCAGAGCTCATCTGCAAGATGGACCTGGCCATACAAAAATCATAGTACAGTAACATGGTAAAACATAATGCAATATCATACAAAGAAAAAACATATACATATGTACATCAACATTTGAGTGAGATGGTCTTTACAACAGATAGGCTCATAAATGGGTACAGCCAGAATGTTCAATTAAAAAGAGTGAGAAAGGCAAGAAGAGGGATACCAGCTTAGGAAGAAATGACGGGGTTGGAATGGTTAACTGGCATACTTCAGGGAAGGGGTGGAACTTGGCCATGGCTAAAGGGAGGCAGAGAAGCCAGTATTTTGGTAGGGAGATAGAGGCAAGGGCAGAGGCAGGGCGGGAAGCAGGATGGTCAGGAGGGAAACTGGAAAATAGGTGAACTAGCGATGTGGGAAACACTTGCAGGATTCCTTCATGGAGTGGTCATAGAGTGACTTAAAAATATTCAGGCTAACAGGACAGCTCAACTACAAGTTTTTTTCCATATTGTTCCACAAGGAAGGCAATGAGAAACTTATGGCAGCTTTGCCAAAATGAGATTTGACCTTAGGTAATTGCAAGGCAATTAGGGAATAGCTTCTTAGAGCATAGGCACCTATCAGACTCAGGGGAATAAAATCAGAGAAGTATAGGGGGAGCTTCTGGGTATCAGTGTCTGGTCGGTAACGTACTCACTAACGCTACATTGTCCCCCCCTTTTCAGCTTCACAGGGGCACCTGACAAGGTTGCCCTCTTTTGTCTCTACATTTTGTTCTGGCTCTGGAACTCCTGTCAGCAGCTATATGCGCTCATCCCAAAATCCATGACATACAGGTGGGAAACCGGAACTATTATACTAAATCATATGCGGATGACTGTCTGATCCTAGCAGGTGACATTCAACGGAGTTTACAACCATTTCTAGATATTCTTACTGCATTTGGGAACATATCCGGCCTTTGGATTAACAAAACAAAATCGGAGGTCCTCCCTCTCAACTCCCACATGTCCATTACCATGATTAGCTCTTCAGGCCTTAATTGGGCTCACCCCAACATTAAATACTTAGGGATCATACTATCCACAGACATAACCTCTTTGGTGGAGAAAAGTTTCATGCCAATCTGGACCCAATTATCCAAAAATGTTGAATGGTGGGAGCACTTACGCTTATCCATGGCAGGAAAAATAGCCGCCTTAAAATTGATGATCACCCCTAAAGTGTACTGTCTGGTTTCTCACCTTCCCATAATGATTCTTAAGGCATGGGCACAAAAGTTTCATGCTGTAATAAGTAGGTTTCTATGGGGTCCCAAAACATCAGGCTATAGCAGAGCTAAATTAAGGGCCACATGGTCCAGGGGGGCTGGAACCTACCTGACTTCAACAGATACTCCCAAGCATTTCTGGTAGTTAAAAAGGAATAGGTTGGATGCCTCACCCTTCTCCAGCATCGGTAAAACTGGAATGTGCATCTCTGGGAAACATCTCTTCTCTCTGCTTTCTGGGATACCCCATCCCTAGACACGCACAGGCGTGGCTGACAATAAAGGCTAGTCATCAGGCCCGGCATTCCCTAAGCAAAACCAATCAAACGTGTCTGAGTATTGGCCTTCGCACCTGCATTATGGAACAATCTGTACCTGAAAATAGACCAGAATCCCATATACTGGCCTGTTTGGAGTGACTGCCAGATAAACACTTTTCAGGATCTAGTCCAGGATGATAATAAAACATTTGTCTCCTTCCAGTACCTGAAAAACCAGCACTCACTGCCCAAAGAATGTTTCTGGCAGTATTTGCAGCTTTGGAGCTTGTATGGTACCTGGTCTAGAGCCAGTTGCACTTGTGTGGGATGCGTTGCAAAATCAGGGCTCCCCAAAGAAAAACTCCCACTATCTCTTTGGTCCTGACAAAGTAAAGGGCTAGCAGGCAAGATCCAAGGCTGGGCCAGAGATTCCACACCAGATCTGTCCTTGCCAGCCAAAGCCAGGTGGGAAAAAATGTGGGAAACCTCAATTACCCCCCAGGAATGGACTAAATGTTGGAAACTAGCCTGTGTAGATCAGAGAAGCTTCCTAATTAAAAACAAAGTTATTCACCTCTGGTACAGAACCAGTCTACAGCTTCACAAAATGGGATTGCTTCCTCATAACCATTGCTGGAGATGTCAATCCCCCAAAGTGGATTTATTTCACATACTGTGGAGTTGTAAACCCATCCAAACTTCATGGGGAAAGGTGATCCAAATTTTGCTCTACTGCCTTGGCTTGCACCCTGCCTCACTTCCCCTCCTTTTGGTTACTCAGTATAACTTCAGACAAATAGCTGATTTCTCACACATAGATGATATGACTCACCCAAGCCTCTGTGGAATTTTTCTGACTCACCCTAATGAAATGGAGGACATCAAGTCTCCCAGTCTTCCAAGCCGATTAGCAGCAGTGACATCGCTAATCTCCCAAACCTGTCTCATCCACTTTGCTAGGAAGACAAGTGCAGCTTTTGAGGAAATATGGGCCCCATACCTGTGTCATGTCACTCGATCTCCCCCCACCCTACTGGTATCAAATGCAAAAGATCTACCTAAGCCCTCGTGAACCTATCAGTAAAATGATTGACACTTTGTACTGCTTGATTAATATGGCTAATTTACTGTTAGTTAACTCTAAGACATGTCCTTGATATGTTCCAACCTTGTTCAAACTCTACCTGTAAACACAAGAAGTGAATAATATATGTATATCTGTGATAAGAAGCAACTGATATCTGCTGTTAAATCTCTACCTATTCCTCAATAAAAAGATTAACTGCAAAAAAAAAAAGATCTGGGGACATTAAAGGAACAAGCTATGCTCCTCTGGTGGGCATGTGACTCTGTTTCATTCCAGAAGAGTACAGAGGAACCAAAGAAAAGTGTTTAGGGTAAACATGTTTAGCCTCAGAACTGCGAATGCCCAATGACTTACAGCTGTAAATCTGTACAATATGAACCCGACATAAAAGAAAAAAAACCTTTTTAAGATTTTTTGGTCCCCAAGACTGGAAAAAATATAACAATTGATATATGCACTTTTCTGACTACATTAATTCAAATTGAAATTGATACTACATTTAACGAGGATGAAATAATAGAGATCAAACATACAATGCAAGATGCATTAGACGTGTATTTCAAGGACCCCAGAATTGCTAATGCTATAAGGTATAATGAGTCTAGACTCCTGGATAAAAGTTTCCAGATCATATTTTCCAATAGACATCTTTTTAATAAAATACACAGAACTGAGCTTAAAAGCTCAGAAAATCCTATTTAGATCAGTATGTTTGAGATAAATAACTTATGGAAAGAAAATTCAACAAAACATAGATGGACAGTCTGTGCTCTGTTAAGTAATATTCTACAGGTACCATCGGGCAGAAACAGGGTTCTGAGGCCATGGTACAATGCGTGGTGTGGAGGGTTGCCAAACTGATATACTGTTAAAGAATAGAGATATAGTAAATAATATTATTGAAAAAACAACAAATTCTGGATGCTATGGAGCTGTATATGATTAAGTTTCCTATAGAAACAAATGTAAAATCAGTTTTTGATGGTACAGAACATATTAATGAATACAATATACATGTAGCAAATAGATATTTAGCCTTGGCTGGATATAATAATTGACTTGGAAAGCAGAGCAGCTCTCAACATGATGTAAATGATGATCTGAGCATAAGTTCTGGTACTGAAAAACTATTACCTCCTGAAGTGTCTCATCACTGCATTATCTCTTGGAATATTGCAGGCATCCAACAAAAAATTATTGGATATGGATTGGCAAGACTTTGTGAAAACTGTGGATGTCCTGATTATACAATAGTCTTGGCATACTAATAATATACATTTTGTAATAAATGGTTACCAGTGTTATTATTCCCCTGGAATTAAAAACAGTAAGATAGAAAGTCCTCTGGGGGCTTGATCTTGTACTTTAAAATTGGCTCATTTCTCTATACCCAACATCTATGTCCATGCATCTAGAAACATTCTTGTTATCCTTTGCAGGAACACTGGGAGTAGATATTTAATTGTGTGTGTGTATATATATATATATATATATATATATATATATATATATATACACACACACACACAACACACACACACACCAACCAAGGGCTCTAAATTTTACAATCATAACATCTGGCTCCAGTTTGAGGAGCTTATCTTAGAATTATTGTATACTTTCCCTAATACATTAATAATTTAATATTGGAGGATATAAATGCTAAAATATGAGATTTTTATGGATTATAGATAATTCTATGTTGTATGAAGTAAATGAACTACCTTTAATGTCACTTAGGGTATCTATGGATAAAAATAAAAACTCAGCTGGTGATCTCTTGATTGATTTATTTTAACAAATTAACATATTCCCCTTGAATGGTAGGGTTCAGGGAGATTTACATGGTAATTATACTCATTTTAGCACAGTTAGTGCTGCCATTCTGAACATGGCAATCTGGTCGGATAGCTCTGAAGTCTGGAGAAGTATGCAGATTGTACCGAGGGGAGAAAGTGACTACTTCCCTACAATCTTAAAAGGCTTGTTTAATCAAACTCTTTCTGGTAAAATAATACCAGTCCCTCTGAGAGAACTTAGAGGTAGCAAAAAATTGGTCTGTAAATATGATCTGGATGATTTTGTTATAGAGGCTTTGATAACTTCACTTGAGTCCCTAATGGCTGATGGTTTTATACCTTGTAATTCCGTGGAAATGTGGACAGGAACTGAGTCAATAACATCCTCAACTAAATTTGCTGTATGTAAGCTTATTGACTATAATAATTAAAAATAACAAGGAGGTTTGATAATGAATGTCAGCAGAAAAAGTCAGAAATATGGAAATGAACAAAAAGAGCAGTTAAAAATTAAAGTGCTTCCACCTACAGGAACCTTAATAAGAAAAGAAAATATTATGAAGTGTTCCTTAAAAAAAAAGAAAATAGAATATCGATACTGTTTATGGGAAAAATGTGGCAGACAATAGCGCTCAAGGATGATAAGCAGTTCTGGTATCTGGTAGCCAATGGAACAGATAAAAGTAAACTGAGAGCTGACACTTAAATTACTGAATAGCAGTGGATAGAACATTTCAAAGATATTTTTTATGATTAAAACATAAACACAGTTCATGACAAACATTTAGAGCAGACTCAAACAGTACACTATGTTGTTATCCCTGGGGAAGTCTATTTTGTGATACAATCCCTGAAAACCAGAAAAGCTCCAAGTCCTGATTTAGTGCCAGTAGAAATTAATAAAGGTTGCACCTCAGCATGGACTAGGCCATTTGCTGTTCTTCTCTAAAGCTATACAGGAAAACTATATCCCTGATTCTTGGAGAGGTTCAATCGCTGTCCCTGTGCATAAGAAGGGAGACCACCAAGTTCCAAGTATGCATAGGCCAATAAGCTTATTGGACAGTAATTCAAAAATCTTTACTAAAATTCTGCTTAAGCACTTAATACAGCAAGTGGCTATGACAGGGGGTTTTGAAGAACCCAGTCGGGATTTAGAAAAGGTTATTCTACCTTGGACAATTGTTTTACTTTATTATACCTGCTGGAGAAATATTATTAGGAAACAAAGGGTATACACTTGTTTTATAGATTTCTCGTCAGCGTTTGACTCAATCTCAAGAGAAATTCTATGGACTACCATGAGTGATAAAGATATAGATCCAACTTTAATAAACATCATTGCCAACCTAATATAGAGATAACTGGGTGAAGATAAGGCTATATCAGGAAGAACATACCACACCTCCCTTTGATATAAATAAAGGAGTCAGACAAGGCTATATCTTAGCCCCAATGCTGTTCAACTTATATATAGATACAGTATTCAAACAGTTAGATAAGGATCAAGGTGATTCCCCAAGGTTCTGGATATGAAAGTATCTTTACTAGTATATGCAGATGACTTATTCTGTCTTTAACTAAAATAGGTTTGCAAAGAAAACTTGATGTATTATATGATGCTATCAACAGTGTTAAACTTAAAGTATATTTCTCTAAAACTAAGTGTATGACATTTGTAAAAAGTAAAGGAAAGCAGGTGGAGATTAGGGTGGTCATGCTTAGATAATGCTGATTCCTGTACATATCTAGGTATAGTTTTCACAAGTACAGAATCATGGACAAAACATAAAAAAAAATGTCCTTGATAATGGGAAGAAAACTGCACAGGGTATATATAAATTCAGTCACATGCATGCTGGCTTTTCAATTAGATCTTTAACCAGAGAAATAAAAGGTAAATATGATTCACAAATTCTCTACAGCAGTGAAATATTAGAGATAAAAAGTAAGGACTACTTAATGGGACCTATCTTAAAGTTGTTACGTAGTGTCTATGGAGTCCCGCCCTCATCCCACTCTATCTCCATGTGGAACTAGGCATACCAAATATCAATGCTGCTCTAGATATACAGTAAGGAGGATTAATTACTGGATTTCATTGACAAAGATGGAACAGACCAGATTACCAAAAAAATGTCTTATTGAAAAGCAAAAATGGATCAAGGACAAACTTACAGAGAACAATTGGTTAAAAAATGTAAATATTGTGTTGTTAAAATACAAGTTGAATTTTTGGGGTAAATACCATCCAAACTTTATAACTATAAGCTCTCAATACATAGATACATAGATACATAGATACATAGACAGTGTCAGCAGATAAGGGCCTGTGGCCCACCCAGTCCACCCATTTGAGCTTGTAAGTTCAGTTTATGTTTTCCTAGAAGTCTGTTGCACCTTACAATACAAAAAACATATAATATAAGGGTGATCTCAAAATGAAACAAACTGGATTTGGAAAGGATTACGCAAACTAAATATTCTAAATGGTTTGTAAATAATATACCTAAGTTTAAATTCAAATTTTACTTAGATATATTGGAGGAAACCTCTTTGTGCAAATTGTATATGAGGGCAAAATTGGAACTATTGGATAGTAATACATTGAGAGCTAGATATAGTAAACATATATAGTAAACATGTAATAGAACTGAATTGTCTATGTCAACAAGTGGGAACTGAAGATTTATCACATATCTTGTGGGACTGTACTTGGTACAATAGTCAAAGAAAATATTGGCTAAGCTGTTTTATTGATAAAAGTGATCAGTGTGCTAAAAAGGAATTGACCCTAATTCACATGATTACAGAAGATGAATGGATTATTAGGAGAATGGCTATGTATTTTTTAATGATAACAAAAGTTATAGAAACATAGAAATATAGACTTTGACGACAGATAAGGACTGCTTGGCCCATCTAGTCTGCCCATTTCCCTACCTACAGGATAAGCTGCAGATCATAGTTAACCAACAGCCTATTTCTTCCTACCCACAACAAAAATTGCCTTATATTTGTCCCATGCATTCTTGAATTCTCTCACAGTTTTAGACCCCACAACCTCATCAGGAAGGCTGTTCCACACATCAACCACCCTCTCTGTGAAAAAATACTTCCTCATATTGCCCCTGAACCGCCCCCTCCTCTATTTTCAAATTGTGTCCCATGTTCTTGCACATCTCTTTTTCTGGAAGATGCTACCCTCTTGGACTTTGTTGATTCCACTGAGGTATGTAAAAGTTTCTATCATGTTCCCCCTCTCTCTTCTTTCCTCAAGGGTATACATATTAAGCTTCCTCATATGGCTTCTCTTAAAGACCCTGCACCACATTAGTTGCCCTCCTCTGGACTGCCTCTATCCTGTCTATGTCCTTGTGGAGATGGGGTCTCCAGAACTGGATGCAGTACTCCAGATGGGGGTCTCACCAACTGTCTGTACAGAGGGATAACAACTTCCTGTTTTCTGCTGCTGATGCCTCTCCCTATGCATCCCAGTATCCCCCCAGCCCTCCCTACTGCCTTCTCGCATTGCTTGCTAACCTTAAGGTCATCTGATATGATTACCCCCAGGACCCTTTCCATTTTTGTTGTTGTTACTACCCCACTATGTAATCTTCCCTGGTTTTGTTTCCCAGGTGCATTATTTTGCACTTCTTTGCATTGAATCCAAGCTGCCATACTTCTGACCATTCCTCCAACCTTGCCAAGTCTCTTCTCATCCTTTCCATGCCTCCTTGTGTATCAACCCTGTTGCAGATCTTTGTGTCATATGCAAAGAGGCATATTCTTCCTTCCAGTCCCCTCTGCAATGTCACTTGTAAAGATATTAAAAAGGACTGGACCCAGTACTGAACCCTGTGGTACCCCACTAGTAACCTCTCTTTCTTCAGAGTGGACTCCATTTACAAATACCTTCTATGTCCTGTTGTTCAGCCAATGTTTTACCCAGGCTGCCACCCTGGGATCCACTCTCAGGCTGGTTAATTTTGTGTGGGACTGTGTCAAATGCCTTGCTAAAGTCTAGGTAGGCAATATCCTCAGCCCCTCCTTGGTCTACTACTTTGGTCACGCTGTTAAAGAGATCAATTAGAGTCATCTGACATGACCTTCCTGCTGTGAACCAATGCTGCCTTGGGTTCTGTGCCCCACTGGCCTCTAGGTACTCAACAATTCTTTCCTTCAGAAGTGATTCCATCACTTTTCCTACCACAGAGGTCAAACTGACAGGTCTGTCATTTTCTGCCTCTGTCTTGGTCCCACTTTTGTGAAGGGGATTCACATCTGCCTTCCTCCAGTCCTCAGGTTCCACACCATCCTCCCATGATTTGTTAAAAAGGGTAGTCAGTGGTTTCACTACTTCTTTTAGAATTCTGGGATGAATTCCATCAGGCCTCATTGCTTTGTCCACCTTCAGTTTTAGGAGTTCTTTCAGAACCCTTTCTTCTGTGAAAGGACTGAGATTGACCCCCCTATCCAGAGTGCTTCTGTTAATTTGATAAGGCACCTCCCCCTCCTCCTCTTTTGTGAATATTGAGCAGAAGTATTCATTCAGTATCCCTGCTTTTTCACTGTTCCTTTCTGTCCACCCATAGCCCATTCTATTCAGCCTCACTATCCCTGCCTTTGTCTCTCTACACTCCCTGATGTACCTATGAAAGGTTTTATCCCCCTTCTTAACAGAGTTGGATATCTTTTCCTCAGTTTGGGCCTTTGCTATTCTGACTTCCCTCCCTGTTTCCTTCTGCCTTAACTGGTACAGCTCTCTGTCCTGCTCCTTCTGTGTTTCCTTATACTTCCTGAATGCTGCCTTTTTCTCCCTGACCTCCCGCCACTTCTTTTGAGAACCATAGTGGCTTTTTCTTTCATTTTGATTTGTTTCTTTACTTCACACAATGGCTTGTTGCCTCTGTGATGGCAGTTTTGATGGTTTCTCATTGTTGCTCCAGCCCTCCTCCTAGTCTGTTTGCTAGTGCTTTTCCAAGGCACTCTCCCATCTTGCCAAAGTCAGCCGTCCTGAATTCCACTACTCTCACTTTTATATGGCTTGACTCTGTAGCTGAGTTTATCATGAACCACACTGTTTGGTAGTCACTTGTTTCCAGATGGCTACCCACTTCTAGATCTGAGATCCACTCACTGTCTCCATCTGACAGCATGAGGTCTAATATTGCTCCCTCATGAGTGGGTTCCAAAACTAGCTGTCTGAGGCATGCCACCTGTAGGGCATCAAGAATGGCTCTGCTCTTGGATGTGGCTGCTTCAAAGGTGCTCTAGTTAACATCTGGCAAATTCAGGTCTCCTATCAATAGTATCTCCCATTTTTTCTGCCATCCTAAGGATGCCTTCTATCATATCCTTGTTCCTTCCTTCCCTCTGACATAGGGGTCTGTATACAACCCCTGAGCTGACTGTGGTGCCATTTCTAGTCTCTAAGGTGACCCACAGTGCCTCCTCTCCTCCCTGTTTATTCTTTTGTTCAGTTGCTTTTATCCTTTCCCTTACATAGAAAGCTACCCCTCACCCTCTTCTCCCCTTCCTGACTCTCCTGTAGATTGTGTACCCTGGTATCTTAACATCCCAGTCATGGTTCTCTGTGTACCATGTTTCTGTGACTGCTACAATATCCAGGCATCCCTCTTCCATCAAAGCCACCAGTTCTAGGAGCTTGTTGCCCAGACTACGGCATTGGTACTCATTACTCTCCATTTCCTGATGGCGTTCCCCTTTTTGCCCCATCCCTGTCCTTATTGCCTTTGTCACTTTCTCCATTTACCCCTGCCCTTCTCCCTATCAACATCTCTATCTTGGTGTTTACTTCACTTTCTACCCTGATTTTTTTTAAAATTTGAGTTAGAAAAAGGAAGTTAGCACAGTTGACTGTCCAGGGATAAAACTATTTGTCATTAATTCTAATGAATGTCCTAGTGTCTATGTCTTAAACATCCATATGTAAGCTAATATATTATTTGTCTATGAATTACCACTGTACTAGAGTATATTTATATACATATTTAAATTAATTTATTGAATGTAACCTGTTGTGAATTTACTCTGTGTACTTTAGTGCTGATTTTATTATTTTGTAATGGCTTACATTGCTTAACAAATAACATTTTACTACTACTGTAAAAAAGAAATGTATTTATTTATTTATTTATTTTATTTAGTTGTTGTTTACCAGGTAACTTCACTAGACAAATCCTGCCTATTTTCAGGCATGACCTGGTGGTGGTATTTTTAGTGAAAGAGGGAAATTTGGCCAGGACACTGGGGAAATTCCCCTACTCTGCTTCCTGTGAGCAGGGGGACCCTTTTGCCGGTGACTCCAAGATGGCTGCTGTTCCAGATCCTGGGGGAGCTGCTACCATGGAGGAGGATGTGTTGGCTGGCCAGTCTGCTGGTGTACCTGGAGGTGAGCAGGTCTCCCTGCCTCCAGGTCCAGCTTTTGGAGACCAATGAAATTCTGCCTAAGTGTCTGGAAACAGAGGAATTTATGACGGATTCAATTCTACCACCTTTCTGTGCTATAGCAGGTCTGTTTGGCCCTGGTGCTGTTTGGTTGGATAACATTTTGCAGCAAAATCAACATTTAAAATGACCAGAAAGAATGGAACCTATTGAGAATTTATTACACGGTATGCCTATGACTTCTGTGGAAGAACCAGATGAATTTATTGCTTCTGACCTCTTGAGAGATGCTGCACACCTTATTCAGGAAGAACTAGTGAAGTCTGTAATGGTGGAAACTACAACGAGTGGAGGTGTGAGTCAGCAGGATGATGTATCCACTTCAAAGGGAAGCATTCTGACAGAGTGGCTCTTTGATGTGGGGAAATTGACAACTGACTTTTGGGTGGATACAGCGAGTGTGGTGGATGGTCGGACCGAAAATAGGTCTGCTGCTGTGAGTATCTCTAATGTTGCAAATACTGGTTGTTTAGAAAAGCAGGACATAACCTTTTCCTTATTGAAAAGTAGAACTGCTGTTGAGCCTCCACAGGCCCCTTGTAAATGTTTGAGTACCTCCCTTGATCGCTCCCTGCTTAATGCGGGCTGGAAGCAAGGTGACAATGGGGTTTGGGTTCCTGACCCAGCCCACAGTCCCATACCAGGGCAATCTTCATTTCAAACAGTGGAATTTGTAGTGCAACAGGGGGAGCAGTGTCCCTCGGTTCCTTTGCTGCCCGATAAAGGAAAACTGATTCAGAATGCAGGGCGGCAGGATGTATCTATTTCGGATTTGGAAAGTATGGAGCAGGTGCATATGGAATGGGGAGACTCTGTAGCTACCTCCCCGCAACAAACACAGCCTCCTCCTAGCTCACGTCGGTAAGCAAAAACAGCCTGGCAGTCATTTTGAAGAAAAGATCCTTTTTCAGGTGCCCCCCCCCCATTACAATGGAGGAATGCAGTACGTCTGGAATACCAAGGGGGTCTAACTTTAGTGCCAGTTCATCTCTACGTGGGGAAAACTTTATTTAAGGACTCTATGGGTTTCTTTTCAAATGAAATCCATGCACTTATACATGTGTCGGGTTCTATAGCTTTTGATGTTAGTTTTGTTACTCCACAAAATTTGGATCGTTTTTGGTCAAAATTAGATGTCTTAAAATACACTGAATTATGGATGTCTTTTAAAGCTATCCCTCTGACTAAACCATCTATCAAAACTGTGACAGTGCTATTTCAAAACAAATCAGCATCAGTGCATGATATTGTCTTTTGGTTGCAAAAGAGGTGCGAAGTCCTTGGGGCTCCTGTGCCTATATTTGATGATGAATGTATTTGGAATGGAGGGTGGGTGTTCCAGGTACATTTAAGAAATAATCAGATGAGGACTGTACAACTTCCAAATAGTATTTTCCTAGGTTCTGAGCGAGGGCACTGTTTTTATCAGGGTCAGCCTAGGGTGTGTTTTAAATGTGGGGCCTTTACACATTTAGGGTCCACCTGTGATAGATTACGATGTAACCTTTTTCTTGACTATGGGCATCATAGTTCTACATGTCAGGCTGATTTAAAATGTAATTTGTGTTATGAATCTGGGCATTCATATAAATCATGTTCTTGGGCCACACATAATCGAGCTGATAGGACTAGTCAGGACAGTATCTTGCAGGAAGTGTAGAAAAAAGAAATGTTAAAGAAATGGGCTTGGCAGCAGGAACACCCCCCGCAGAACCTAGGCCAAGTCCTCCTCAACCCCCTGCCCCACCATCTTCTCAGTTGGATAGTGTAGCAGAAGATCACTCGGGCCCTCCAACTGAGCCTGCCTCAGAGAAAATGTTAAACTCTGGTATAGTGGTTACTTCTCTTCCACTGGTGATGGAGGACACTCCTTTTGAAATGCCTCCTCCCAGATGTAAAAGTGTGGCAAAGAAAAGGAGCTTGAAACAAACTCAACCTAGATCTAAGGTAGCAAAAGCCTCCTCGGGGAAAGATGATAGTATTGAGCTAATAAATAAATATGAGATTTTGAAACCTCAAGTTTTGGATTCTGAACCAGGTGGAGATTCTGAGGCTTCTTCTTTAGCCCCCCCCCCTGATATTGATGGGGAAACTCTGGAGAAGTGCTCTCAAGTCAGAGATAGCCCTCGACATAGAACCTGTGTCCGTAGAAGCTCTAGGGTTAAAAAGCCACCATGATTTAATAACATCTCACCATGTTGTTTCCATCCCTTCCTAGGTTGAGAATTTCAACTATTAATGTTAACAGCATTAAAAATCCTAAAAGACATATGATTGCCCTGACACAGTTGAAAGACATGGAATGTGATATTTTTCTTCTACAAGACACAAGACTAAATATGACTTTTTTAATTAATGCTGCAAAAAAATTAAGGTGTTGGGGGCCTTCTTTTTTTTCTTATGGCACAGATATGTATGAGGGTGTGAGTATTTTATTTAGAGGGGATGCCTTTCATATCTCCAGATTGATTGAGGTATCTTTGGGGAGAGCTATGATAATAGATTTTACATATGGGAGTATGTTCTGGAGATTAATTAATATTTATAGCCCTCTTACAAAGAAAGGGAGGATGGATTTGTTTGGATTGATCAAACCTTATTTGTTTACTACCAAATTGGTTATTTGGGGGGGGGAGGACTTCAATTGTGTTGTTAATATTGGAGATAGAAGGGCAAAGACCACAAAGGTATATAGTGACACTAATTATCTGCTTAGATTATTAGCCCAAAGTCAGATGATTGACGCATACAGAAAGGTACACAAGCTTGGTGGGCAAACATATTTTCGTGGATCCCTTTCCATGAGAATAGATTTTTTATTCATTAAAAATAATATAGGAGTGGAAAAAGTGACTGTGTTGCCAATGGAAATTTCTGATCATGCCATTCTAATGATCATTCTGGGTACAGTTAATGGACCTCAATATGGGAAAGGTATTGGAAGTTGAATACAGCACTTCTGCCAGATAAACATCTGCAGACCCACATCAGGGAGTACCTTAAAGACAGTATGTCAATGGCAGGGTTGATACATAATAGAAGTGCCTGGTGGGAACACACTAAAACTGGACTGAGAAGTATTTTCCAAAAACACTCAGTCAAACAGTGCCAAGGGAAGTATAGACAGCATTTAAAGCTGCGTATGCAGTTGAATAGAATTTATTCAACGGTAAATTTATTACATATCCCCTTGACAGAGCAGGCCTGTAATATTAAAAAGGAGTTGTTTTTGTTGCAATACGATAGGGCCAAATCATTGTTATATGAACATAAAATTTGTACGCAGGGAAAAATGGGACTGGGAGATCCCTTCCAGCTCAGTACACAGAGGGTAAATGCACGCTTTATGTCAGCCGTCACTACAGACACAGGAGAGATAATTTCAGATGGGCCTGGTATTTTAAATACAGTTTCACAATATCTAGAGTCAATATACACCTCTTCTAAGATGGGGATGGAACAGACAAAGCAGATGCTTTCATCCATTATAGTGCCTTTACTATCAGAGGATCAGTTCCTGCATTTGACAGAGCCTATCACAGAACAAGAGCTTGATCAAGTTATCACTAATCTCAAAATAAATACATCCCTGGTATAGATGGTTTGCCTACTGAATTTTATCAGACTTTTAAGGATAGTAGGAATATTAAAAGTTGTATTTAATTGGGTGTTACTGACATTACAAGTAGATTTTCACTTTTGTGTAGCAGTGCAAATTATGGTATATAAGAAGGGTGAGAGGGTGTGTTTGGATAATTGGAGATCTTTAAGTTTATTAAATACAGATTACAAGATTCTAATGAAACTTTTACATTCTTGGTTGTTGCCGTTGACACCGTATTTACTTTCTATGGCCAAAACCTGTACTATACCAGGGCGTACTATTCAACACAATTTATTGTTAATGAGAGAATTGGTAGAACAAGGCAAAGAGGAACTTTTACAGGGGTTTATAATGGCGTTGGAACAAGAAAAGGCATTTGATCATGTTCCACATTCTTACATTTCTCTCGTATTACAGGCCTATGGGGTCCCTGAGCAATTTGTAAGATGGTTTAACTACTTTGTATTCCCAGGCTAAAGCTATCCCTTTGGTTAATGGTCATCTAGGGAAATACATAAAAATTTCTAAGGGTGTAAGACAGGGATGTCCCTTGAGACCCCTTTTGTATGTCTGTTGTCTAGATCCTTTGTTAAGGCTTATTCAGCAAGATGTACAGGTAAAGGGTCTCCTACCATTGGGTAGGGGGTCCAGAAATTCGAGTCACTGCTTATGCGGATGATATTTGTGTGTTAGTGGCAGATGAGAAGTCAGGTAGGAGGGTGCTAACTTTAATGGATGAACTTTCTAAATCTACAGGAGCGACTCTGAATAAACAAAAAAGTATTATTTATCCTTTAGGTAAATCATATCAGGGCTCTGTGGAATGGAAAGGTATTTCAGTATCACACATGCCATTCCAATATTTGGGTATTTGGTATGGGAAGGAGGGTAACAGTGTGTTTAATTGGTTGAAGAAATTGGAGGAAGCTGCAGCTAAAGTCAATATATGGAAGTCGTGGAATTTAGGAAAAAAAAAGAAAGTTATGCTGGTCAAAACTTATCTGATGACACTATTTCTGTTTCTTAGTGCTGTGTATCCATTACCATGGAATTTGGAATCATGTCTGTTAGGTCTGGTCTTTCAGATCATATGGGATGTAGGTTAAATCCAATAAAGAGAGAGATACTGTATTTATCTATTATAGATAGGGAGGTTTAAATTTGACAAATCCTATTCTTTTCCTGTTTACTATCTTCTTCCACCATAACTTATTGGATATGTCAAAACCACAGCTAGCTGTATGGCTTCCTTTCAGCTGATCATTGGTTGGGTCCAGTATATTCTAAATGGAAAGATCAGGAATACTGAATGCCCAGTCAAAACTTCTTGTGTATATTTTAGACCTGTTCTGGGAAATTAAAATTATGGAAGGTGTCTGTTAAGATGCTTACTTTAACATCAAACAAAGGAATGTATAAGGCTATCCAACAGGGAATTCCTGAATTACAAGTGGAATTCCATGGTGTAGAGCCACAATTTAGAATGCATGTACTAGAAACTTTGCAAGATCCTAGACTAGCACCTAGAATATGGGATGTGATGTGGTTGTGTGCACATGGACAACTAAATGTGAAAGGGAATGCAAAACATAAAAAATGTGATGAATGTTATTGCCCAAGACAGGACTGTATAGAGAAGGAGAAACAATGCAGCATTTTTTGCTTTCATGTCCACTTGTACAAACTGTATGGTGTAAACTGGCTACTAGATGGAATCAACCCTATTGAAAGGCTCTTTCGTATTCAGAAATAGTAGGAGGTTTTAATCTTTCAGACCTAGCTTTGCAAAGGGATATGGTTAGACTTATTTTATCATTCATTAAATTTATTCTTTGGCAAGTTAGATGCAAACTGGTTTTGCAGCAAGTCTATCAAGATCCGGATGCAGTCATCCGTAGTATTGAACAAGCTTTAGGTAAGCAATATTATTTTGAGAAACAACATATGAATGTAGGGGTATGGCAGCTCCGTTTGTTGAATGTACCTCTTATGAAAGATAAAATTGGATAGGGTGCTTCAAAAATGTAAGAATCTGTGTAAACTGATTGTTGTCTCTTCTTCTATTGAATGTATTTGTAAAAAAATAACATTATTTTGTTGTTGTTTCTGTTCAGTTTCTTTTCAATAAAATTTTCCCCTACTCTTGCCAGTAGGGGGACAGGCTGTCTGAACGATGGCCACTCTGTGTGAGACGCTGGAGGGAGAGGATGCTGGTGCAGTGGGGGTGCTTGCCACGGCTCCCACTGTTACCTTTTCTGCAACTGAAGCTGAATCGCATTGTCAAACTGAGTTCGATTCTGACAAGGAGTTTCATGAGGCTCCTCTTTCTACTGAGTTTTTCACTGCAGTAAATATACAACCCTTTGGTGAGGAAGATACTGCTCTTTCCAAAGAAATTCCTAAGTTGCAAGAAGTTGCTACAGCAAATTTACAGATCTCGCTATCTCAGGAGGAGCTCATGGCTTTTAAAAAAACTACTCCGGCTGTGCATGTGGCTACTAGAAGTTCTCACGACAAACAAATTGGTTCTAGTAAGTCTCTTTCACTTCATTCTACTGTTCAACATTCTAATCCCATGCTGCAGGGAATGCAACAGGCTGTCAGTAAGTTCATTGTTACAAATGAGTGCCTAGAGCCTAAAACATCGTTGCACTGCCCTTTGGGTCCACAGACTTTTTCTCAAACGCAGCATGCAGTTAAACCTGCGGTTGAAAAGCCTAATGTGGAAGCCCATAGGGGTACAGACAGCTTCAAGCTATTAAAGGAGCCTGTTTTGGTAGCTAAAGTAAGCACTCAGCTGCCGGTTGCCTCAGAGACACTCCCTGTCATAATCACTGCAAACACTGTCAGCAGAACAGCTGTTGGAATGGTTGCAAGTGCTTCTGTAAAACAAGGTACATTGGAATTAGCGTTTCCTGCTACACCCTATACTCACACTAACTCTCTCAATCTACAACAGGCTGACAGTTTTAATGTTGTTACAAACAAGTGCCTACAGCCTTTATCATCGTAGCAGTTTAAGGGAAAAGATTCAAATACTATGGCCAAACAAACACTGCAGGGTACAAATGAAAATTACAGATCTGTAAAGGACTTGCATTCCAAATCTACCCCACTTAGTAAATCTGCTGGTTTTGTATGAAGGCAACCAGTTTCTGGAACATTTACTGTACCCCTTATGAAGGAAGCGATTTCCTCCTTCCTCACATATCAATCCATTTCTGAATCCCAAGTAGGGATTACGGAGTTTACCTTTTCTGCCAGACTTTCTCTGAAACAATCTACAAAGGGTACTGAATCCTCTGTGGTCACAAACCTTATTCAAATGTCTGACTCTGAGAAGACTTCTTCCCAGACAACATCAGAATCCTGGACACCAGGGAAAGTTTTATCTGGGGCAGGATGGAAACAGGCCTCTTCAGGAACCTGGGTTCCTGACCCAACATGGGATGCTGATTTTACTTTTACTCAAAACTCACCAATATGTCAACCTGGGTTTCAGGTGAATACCTCTGTTGACCCTGTAGAATCTAGGATACAGCCTGGAGCTCTGGAGCCTCCCTTTATTACTAGGCCTATGGATCAACACACCCCTTGGCCTGAATCTCCTAAAAGAACTATGCCTGCTTCTAGAGTTACTCCACCAAAAGAAGAGAGTGCTCCACCACCAGCTCAAAAACCTCTTATGTCGGAACTTTTTTCTACGTCTAAAAGAGAAGCTGCTCCAAGAAGGAATGCTATTCACATTTGTTATAAAGGGGGATTGGAAAATAGGCCTGATAGGTATTATGTGGGGAAAACCCTGTTAAAAGATTCACTTCATTTTTCCCCAAAGGATGTTTTTGCCTTTATAAATATATCAGGGGAAGATAATTTCGATGTGAGTTTTAGGTCGGCACATGCTTTTGACCTTTTTTAGGATAGATATGGGCAAGTAAAGTTTTCACCACTATGGGCCCCCTTCTTGGTGATCCCTTAAACAAAACCTTTCATAAAATTTGTGACAGTTATGTTCTGAAATGAGGGGATGCATGTGGAGGATATTACCTTTTAGCTTTGACAGAAATGTGAGGTATTGAGTGCTCCTGATCCTATTTTAGACTCGGAACAATTTTGGACAGGGGGGTGGAAGTATAAAATTAAGCTCAGACAAACGGATTCAGGCATCGAACACATTCCAAATTCTTTCCTATTGGGAAGAGATAGAGGGATTTATTTTTATGGGGGGCAAGCTAGAGCATGCTATAAGTGTGGCTCTAGGACTCATCCTTCTAGTGTGTGTGACCAACCCTGATACGACAACTGTGGGGAAGTGGGGCATGTCACAATGCAATGTGCAGATCATTCCAGATGCGATTTATGTGAGGAATATGGACATGTGTTCTGTGAATGCACCTGGGCAGCTAAAAACAAGGCCACTTGTATCAGTCTAGATTTACTGATTCAAAAAGCCCAAGATGCTGCAGGTTCTCCCCCACCTCCCTCACCACCTCTGCCCCTGCTTCTCCTCCACCCTCCCCTACCCACACGAAAAGAATGGAAATGCCTAAAACACCTCATTACATTCAGATCCACAGAAGCCTGAGCAGGCAGTAGTGGTAGCCCCTGTAGAGGCTGATTCTAGTATAGGCGATCCAGAAACCATACAGTTGACACCAGTTTGTTATGCTGAGCCTGAAGCTTCCAAACAGAAGCAGGACATTGCTGCTCCTGTTTCTCCCCTACCTAGGCGGAGGTCCTTACAGAACTTGAAACCTAATTCTCTTCCCCTTATGGTTAATGTTGAAACAAGTAATCCTTATGCAGCATTATTTGCTCCATGGGGGGGGAGACAGATATGAATTTGGGAGACTCAGATTCACAAAAGTCCTCAGTTTCAACCAGGTCCCAAATCATAGATAACTATAAAGAAAAAAAAAAGAAAGAAATAATAATGGAATTTTTTTTTCTTAGATTAGCAACATGCAGTTGATTTGGGGATCTTTGAACACTCACAGTCTGTTTTTACAAGCAACTTGGATGCAGTCTATTGAACAATTATTAGCTTTTAAACAGGAATGGCCCTGGGGACCCTCTTATTGGTCATTGGGAACTGACTGTGCAGATGGCATTGGCATTTTATTCAGTTCTTTTCAGTTTTCTCTTCTTAATTTAATTGAACTCATCCCAGGCAGGGTGATGATTCTGGATGGTAAATGGCTGAATACTACTTACAGGTTTATTAACATATATAATCCTCAGAGTAAAGCGGGTAGAGTGGCATGCATGCAGGCAGTTCAACCTTTTTTAGTCACTACAGTAAAAGTATTATGGGAAGGCGATTTTAATTGTTGTTTGCATAGAACATCTCAGCAGAATAAAAAAATGTATTGTGATTCCCAAGCTCTTGCTTCCATCTTAAGGTTGTCAGGATTGGTGAATTGTTTTACATACTGCACACAGGGGCCTAGGGTATCTTTTATGAAGGGAGAGCTGCATACACTAATAGATCATATGCTAGTATCCCCATCCGTACAAGTAAAGACCTTTAGAATGAAACCATGTGACTTTTCAGACCATCTATTTTTAATCTGTTCTCTATCTTCAGATAATTTATCAGATGGCCATAAAGGGAGATGGAAGTTAAATACATCTATTCTACATTCTTTACGTGTAAAGATAGGAATACAGGCTTTGTTACAGGCCCGTTTGTTGGTAGTTTTTTTATATGCTGATGTAGGAGCCTGGTGGGCAGATACCAAATTAGACCTAAGTAAGTGGTTTAAAAAACAGGGGGTTTTAACCAAAGGCCACAATTTTTTTTAAGTATTTGTCTCTTAGGCAACAACTGCAGAGGTTGATTACCTTCTCCTATAACACTAAATTAGATTATTCAGAACAGATTAAACAGCTGAAAAAAAATATGAGATCATATCAATATGATAGGGCTAAGACTTTACAAGCAATTCCAGTAAATGCTACAACTAAGACCCCTATTGGGGATCCCATTGAGGCTTGCAAATCTCTAAGGGATTCATCCACTATTGATTATTTAAGCAATAATGCTCGACAGGGTGGGCAGTATTGGGCAATACTGGACCTGCCAGGGGCGTAATGAGGCCTGACACCGCAGGCGGAGGGCCTTATAGCCCTTGGCCGGTCCGGTATTGCCCATACCGCCCACCCTGGAGGGCATTATTGCATTTAGAAAATGGGCATCGTTGTAAATTTTTATTAACTTGTAAGAAAAGAAGAAATTTGTTTGTAAATATAGACAAAGACTACAAAAAATATATAGTTTTGATTAAATAGTCCCTGTCATTTTCTGCTGTTCTGTCTGCTGTTGCACCCCCCAGCCATTCCCTGCTGTTGCACCCCCCAGCCATTCCCTTCTGCTTGTCCCACTTCCGAAGCGACACACATATATTGTACCACCGTCCCCCAGCTGCTGTCGTAGTGTAGAGGTTTAAAAGTAATCATATTTCTTATTTCAGTCCTCTGTCCCCTACAAAGTCTTTCGTCGCTGTAACTCCTACGGCTTTCACCCTCGGTCGCGCATTTTCTGATTCTGGACTTCCTGGTTATGCGATGCAGGGTCAAGGCTGTCACGTAACCTTGCGTGACCCTGCATCGCATAACCAGGAAGTGCAGAGTCATAAAATGCGTTACCGAGGGTGAAAGCCGTAGGAGTTACAGCGCGAAAAAGACTTTATCGGGTACAGCAACGGACACAGTAGTTAAGTGACAGTTTTGTTTGTTTCGGTTTTAACGTGTTCAGTTCCACGGCAGGTGGGGGATGGTGGTACGATATTTTTTTGTCGGTTAGCGAGGGAAAAAAAATGGCGGCTCGACAGATGCCAACTCGGGGTGCCCAAAGATATTTTATGGTAATGGGGCACCTCAAATTGGCACATCTTTCGGAGCGGGCATCTATCGATACTTAATGTACCCCAGCGTGAAGGCTTTCAGCCAATGAAATTGAAGCAAGTGTCTAGCCCATTTTCTAACTATACAATACAGATGGGTCACATGCCACCACAATAGAGCAGTTAAAAGATTAGAACTCCATTACCAGTCTTTGGAACCTGATTCCTTCATATTGGAGGATTCTATAGTCCACTATTTAAGTTCGGTTACCACTCCCTTGGTTTCTACTGCTGAGTCTCAGTTAACTAAGCCTGTTACTAAACAAGAAATTTTAGAGGTCATAAACAAATTGAAACCTAATATTTCCACAGGGATGGATGGGCTCCCTAATCAACTTTATAAATGTTTCTCGGTAGAATTTAGTGATTGCTTACTGCATCTATTTAATTATTTTCTAGAGACTAATTCCATTTTTACTTCCTTCACTGAGAGCGTTTTAATACACCTGTTTAAATCTGGAGATAAGGCTGATATTAAAAATTGGAGGCCTATTACTTTATTGAATACAGATTATAAAATCTTTTCAAGTATTCTTAATAATAGATTAAAGGCTTATACAGAAGGTATACTTTCTTCTTATCAATTCTGTAGTATTCCCAATAGATGGATTCAATCAGCCTTAATGATTTTGAGGGATGTTATTGAGATTTTATCTTTAACTGGAAGATCTGGGTGTCTTTTTGTTGTTGATTTTGAGAAAGCTTTTAATAGGGTATATTTACCCTATCTGTTTTCAGTTCTCTGAACTTATGGGGTTCCAGGAAAAATGGTGGATATAATCAAACTATTATATAAAAATAATATTGTCTTCCCATTCTTAAAAGATTATATTACCAACAGTTTTAGAATAAAAACAGAGGTATGTCAGGGTTGCACCCTAAGTCCACTTTTATATGTGTTTTCACTGGATCCCTTATTGCAGACCTTGGTAAAAAATCCCAACTGTACAGGGATAATAGGGGATCCCATTACAGACCAACTTTATCTGCAAGCTTACGAGGATGATTTAAATTTATATTTTTCAGATATATCTCAAATTCCTGTCTTTTTAGAAGAATTCCATTCTTTTTCACTAGTCTCAAATGCAAAAATAAATCTACTGAAAACTAAAGGTTTATTGATAGGGGAGGTCGGTCCTGTTGAGATGATACAAAATGATATTTGTATTTCTCGAACTCCACAAAAAATATTAGGGATATTATTTGGCCCTCAAAACTTACCTGTAGAGAATTGGACTTTGGCACTGGAGAAAGTGGAAAAGAAGGTTACAAGGTGGAAACAGTGGAAATTCTCTAAATTAAAACGTATACATATTTTGAAGCAGTTTATTTCACCCTGTTTGCAATATGTAATGATAATTTTTCCTAGTTAGAAACAAAAAATATAGCATTTTCTTTCAAATGCTAAGGAGGAATCGCTTAAATCCAGTAAAGCGACATTATACCTACCTAGGGAAGACACTAGGGGGTTTAGGGATGATAGATCCTATTACATTTTTGCATTATTTGTTCTTTATAACTACTGTTAAAAGAGGGCTCTCTCCTGTACTAGGTTTAGAAAAGGGGTGGTTGGATAAGGTTTTGGGATGATATTTTCAAGCTTGGAAAGTAGTAGCCCCAACATTTAATCCACATGTTTGTATTCCTAATTACTTTAGACCTGCAGCACAAAAATTCTATAAGTGGCAAATCACCAGAGACATGATCAAGACTAATAATACCCAGTCCCTGTATTCCTTGGTGATGGAAGCAATTTATCTGCAGGTTCCTTGTTTTAAAAATTGTCCTTCTTCATTTAATGCTAAAATATTAGCACAGCTTAACAATCCCAGGTTACCTCCAGGTCAATGGGAAACACAATGGTTACTTGTGTATGGTAGATTAAATGTTAGAGGGAATGCAAAATATAAGGCCAAAGAAGAAAGTAATTACCCTTATAGGGAATGCATAAACACAGAAGAAACTATGGAACATTTTCTTTTGCAATGTTCATATTCTACAGGTTTGTGGAAATATTTAGCCAAGTTATGGAAGTTTCCTTGTTTACAATTTATGACATATGATATTTTGGTTTTGGGACTCTATCCATTATCTTTAACTGGTCTACATGGGGGTACTTTATCTTTATTTCTTTATTGTATTCATTATTATTTATGGTAAGCTAGATGCCAAAGGGGAATCTATCAGCGGAAAATGTCATATGAATGTTATAGCATTTTGGTTACAAATGAACTTTTAAGGATTTACTTACAAGATATGGAGGTGATTTCTTCACGTATGGTTACTAAGTGATGGCAGGGTTTCACTCACTTTATTAAATATAAATAATTTACTGTTAGTATAAAGAATGTTGATTAGGATATTGTGTTCATTTCAAGTATTTTCTTTTTCATTTGTGTTTTTTTCTTTTGCTCTGTGTTTACAGTGTAATACTGTTTTTTTTTTTTGAGTTGTATTATATGTTTATTATTGCAATAAAAACCTCCCCTACTCTTTTCAATAAGTGCCATGGGATCTTTAACATCCACCTGAACTACCACTAATCCAGTCAGATGGGACCTCAGTTTAACATCTCATCTGAAAGATAGCACCTCAAAAGTGCAGCACCCCTCTCATGCTGTACTACAGTGTCAGTACTGGGATATTAGCCCAAGTGCCAGATGTGGGAACTGAACCCACAGCCCTCTGATCTCCCAGCCTCAAAGGCGAGTGTGCTACCTACTGAGCCACTGACACTAACAATTACTACTCAAGCATGGGGAGACTTCTGGGAGAGGAAGTTTTTCAGGTATTATGGCCTGCACCTGACAAGAGAAGGAGTATGGGCACTGGGGCAAACATTTGCAAACATCGGGCTTTTAAATTATGTGGGGGAAGCTTGAGGCTGAGGTCCACAATGAGGAGGGGAACCTGCCATCACTTCCCCAAAAGCAGGTATTTCATATGGTTTGCAGAAAAAGATGAGTGGACACACAAAGGGTGGTCATAGATCCAAATCTGTAATGGAAGAGGTAAGCATGCCTACGGAGGGTGGTAACAGAAAGGGACTGAAGAGAATACACAAGAGCAAGGGTGAAAACACTAAAAGGAAGGCAAGCAAGACTTGGAGGGTGATGTGTACAAATGCTTGTAGCCTGGTGAATAAAATACCAGACCTAATAGTCTTATTGGCTGAAGTGGAACTAGACATTGTAGCTGTCACTGAGACTTGGTACACAGAGAACCATGCCTGGGACATATGAATATTAGGGTATGTCCTATTCCAGAGAGACAGGATTGGAAAAAAGGGTAGAGGTGTGGCTATATATGTTAGAGAGGGAATTAAAGTGATAGAGGTATAGGGGTGTCAGGAGGGAATGAAAGCTCTGTGGATCCCATTGGAGACATGAAATGGGGTAGCTATTCAAGTAGGAGTGTTCTACACACCTCAAGGACAGGGGGGAGATGAATAAGGAGCTCATGGAAACCATAACCAAAATGATAGATAGGGGAAATGTACTAGTTATGGGAGACTTCAATATGCCAGATGTAGATTGGAGCACCCAAATTGCAGCCACAGCAAGGAGCAGAGCCATCCTGGAAGCTCTGTAAGGGGTGGGACTCAAGCAGCTTGTGATGGAGCCCACCAGGGAGGGATCTATTCTGGATCTGGTGCTCACCAATGAGGAAAGAGTTAGAGATGTACAGGTAGAAAGCTATCTCAGGTCCAATGATCACTGTACAGTGTAGTTTACCATAGGAATAAAGGAGGGATCTAGCCACACAAGGGTAAAAATCATGGATTTTAGGATGGTCAGTTTTGAAGAGCTTAGTGAATGTCTAGTGAAGGTGTTATAGGGAAGGGAGGTGGACAAGCAAGGGGCAACTCTCAAAGGTACCATAGATGACACTACTAATATGTGCATTGAACAAGTAAGTAAGAATAAGAGAAGGGAAAAA
Organism: Neoceratodus forsteri; assembly: GCA_016271365.2. Lineage (NCBI taxonomy): Eukaryota > Metazoa > Chordata > Ceratodontiformes > Ceratodontidae > Neoceratodus > Neoceratodus forsteri. Next base: position 1,017,865,758 of record CM028132.1, on the reverse strand, counting down.
AACATTATGTTTAAATAAGGAAGCAGCCAGAAGGGGAAGAGAAAAAAGGAAGGCATTCAGAAAATACAAAGAAACACAGAAGGTGGAAGATAGGGAGGCATACATGGAAAAACCGAAGGAGGCCAGAAAAGCTTTCAAAAGGGCAGAGGCACAAACAGAGGAAAGGATAGCCCAGTCAATTAAAAAAGGAGACAAGATCTTTTTCAGATACATCAGTGAAAGATGAAAGACTAGTGGAGGCATAGTGAGTCTAAATAGGGAGGAAGAATGTCCTGTAGAGGGGAACCTGGAAATGGTAGAAATCCTGAATAAATATTTCTGCTCAGTATTTATGGAAGAAGGCGAGGGGGTGGGATCACTATTGAGAGAAAAAGGAAGTCAGGAGCAGGAGGTGGATACCAGTTCATTCAAAAAGGATAGAGTCCTAAAAGAGCTTAAAAACTGAGAATAGAAAAGGCAAGGGGATCAGATGAAATTTACCCCAGAATACCAAAATAATTAAAAAATGAACTGGCAGGGTGCCAGGTCAAGCTGCCATATGTAATATAGCTAGTCAAAACTGTGCACAGCACACAGCGCTGGGGAATAGAATGACAGGATACAGAACACCACAAGCAAGAGATGTTGCAATTGTGGTTTTGTACCCTGTTGCACATGGCTAGTAGGGAGGGAGTGACAAAGAGGATAAGACCTCTGCTAGGGAGGTGCTTCACTGAGGAGCCACTGTGGCTCAGAGGGATGAGTCACAGCACTGGAGGGAAGCTATGCATCTGTGGACAGGGGTTCTAGACCCAGTCCTGCACAACTTGTTTAAACTGTTTTTCCTTTAACAGTGTATGCATTTTTTTATTTACCCCATTCCCGTGTTGTACTCCTGGAGTTGATTATATAAATAGAGGGGCTTCGGGGGGCACAGCCACCCATAATGAGGGTGCAGGGGTGAAGCCCCCTTCAAAAATAAAGATTTTACTGTCGTTTTTGCTGAATTTACTATTTAACTTTTTATGCGAGTGCTAGCAATGTGCTCGCTGTATTGACAGCATGGTACATTGCTGTGCTGTTTTTGTTTTAGGGATAATGACCATGTGCCAACTGGCAGCACCCCTGGCAAAGCTATTCAATACATCATTAGAGGCAGGGGTGGTCCCAGCATATTGGAGATGGGCAAATGTTTTCCTTCTCCACAAGAGGGGGCATAGGGAGGAGACGGGCAATTACAGGCCGGTAAGCCTAATCTCAGTGGTGGGGAAATTGATAGAATCATTGCTTAAGGAAATGATTGTGGAGTACCTCAAATCCAGTAGGTAGCAGGATCCAGTGCAACATGGTTTAATGGCAAGTAGGTCTTGCCAAACAGTAAGCAAAGTGGTAGATTGGTGGGGGGGTGGCTTACTTGGATTTTAGTAAAGCCTTCAACACCATTCCTCATAGAAGGCTATAAAACATGTTAAGCTGTCTGGGAGTGAGGCACAGGGTGGCAGACTGGGTTAGAAGCTGGTTGAGCAGGAGGACACAAAGAGTGATTGTGAATGGAGCTCATTTCATGGAGAGGGAACTGACCAGTGGGGTGCTCCAGGGTTCAGTGCTGAGGCCAGTCCTCTGTAATGTCTTCATAAGCAACATAGCAGATGGCTTGGAAGGGACGGTGTGTCTATTTGCAGATGACCCAAAGATCTGCAATAGAGTTGATTCTCTGGAAGGGGTGGAAAGAATGCAATGAGACCTTCAGTATGTAGGCTAGAGGAATGGTCAAGGGTGTGGCAACTGAAATTTAATGCAAAAAGTGCAAAATTATGCATTCAGGGCATAGAAACCCAAGAGAAAAGTATTCAATGGGGGAGGCGGGAACTGCTGATGCCCACCAAGCGAGAGAGGAATCTGGGTGTAATTATAACAGATGACCGAAGGGCAGTCAGATAATGAGAGAAAGCACTAAGGAGGGCCAGGGGAATGTTGGGGTACATAGGGAGGAGTATCTCCAGCAGTAATAGGGAAGCGATGATGCCACTTTATAGATCACTGTTGAGACCTCATCTGAAATACTGCATCCAGTTCTGGATGCTGCACCTCAAAAAAAGACATAGACAAAGTGGAGGCAATGAAGATGAGGGCTACAAAGATGGTGCAGGGGCTACACCAGAAGACATTTGAGGAGAGGCTAATATACCTTGACACATATTCACTGGAGAGGAGAAGGGAGAGGGGGATATGATAGAGAACTTTAAATACCTCAAGGATTTTAATAGGGTTCAGGAAGGGAGCCTCTATAAGAAAAAAGAATGCTCAAAAATTAGGGGTCATGATATGAGGTTGAAGGGAGGTAGACTCAGGTGGAATGTGAGGAAGTGCTTCTTCATGGAAAGGGTGGTGGATGCATGGAACAGCCTCCCCATGGAAGTGGTAAGGGTGCAAACAGTGAAGGCATTCAAGAATGTGTTGGATAGATGTAAGGGGACCCTAGCAATGATGAGGAAAGGGTAGGTAGTGAACACTTGGGGGAAGGATATATAGGTAGACTAGATGGGCCACGTGATCCTCATATGTCATCAAATTCTATGTAACTATATACAGTATCTATGCTCCAACTGAGAACCACTTTTTCTGGTTCATACCAACTGACAACTACTTCTTTTGGTTTGCAAATTTTGGCACTCTGTATGTTGAAAACCATAGAAGATTCTGTCACAAAACTGTCCAGGTCTTGAGACTCTGACAGTCTGACTCTGCATGCCAAATCTTGGGCTATTTTGCAAACATTGCCAGAGTTGTTAATGTGTAAAATTGCCCAGGTAACCAACTGAGAATCACTTTTTCTTGTTTGCACACCTTGGCACATGTACCTTGAAAACCATACAAGATGCCATCATGAAACATTCCACATCTGGAGACTGTGACAGCATGACTATGCATGCCAAATTTTGTGCTATGAAGTTATTAAAGTGCAAAAAATTTAAACCAGCTAAGAACCACTTTTTTTTTGGTTTGCGAGTTTTGACACTGTATCTCAAAAATTGTACAAGATGCTATCACAAAGCTTTCCACATCTGGAGACTCTGACAGCCTCACTGTGCATGCCTAATTGTGGGCTATTTCTTCAAACAACATCAAAATTACTAAGCCAAAAATTTGTGAACCAGATTACCAAATGACAGCCACTTTTTCTGGTTCGCACTGAGAACCACTTTTTCTGGTGTAAACCACTTTTTTGGGTTTGAACCACTTTTTCTGGTTCATGAACCAGAAATGTTTTTGTTCAAACCAAAAAAAAGTGGTGAACGAACCAGAAATTGTGGTGCAAACTACTTTTTCTGGTTTTCAAAATAGGTGGACGACTAGGTTTGCTGGCCAAGGCACCTAGCTTCACCTGAGCTCTTTTCTTCTAGGTAGCTTGAAAGGACAGAGCAAAGAACCTTACCAGAGCAACAATAAGGATCAAGTCCTCTTTTAGCTATACAGGTTTACTGTGTGCTATTATTTTTATTTTGTACTCATAAGGGATTGTCACTGTTTGTTGCTAACATTTTATTTCTTTATTTTTCATGGATTCAAACTGTTGTTGTTGGGTATACATTCTACTATATTATTACAGGGTGTGTCTACAGGTGTTTGCTTACAGATTACTGCTGTAATCTCCTGATTAAAATTGTCTTTTGCAAGGTATATCTTCTGTTACTGCTTTATTTTTCTCTGTAGCAAAGTGTTTTTTACAGGGTACATCTTCTGTGAAATTATTACAGGTGGTGCTTAAATTTTTGTGACTTTTTATCTTTAAGCTAAGAAAAATTAATGTTTGCCACTATTTTATTTTGTTTTAATTTGCTAAAAGTCTTTTTGTCTCACAGGTGTTGCAGTCTCCTTCTCACATTGAAGGAGTTAATTGCTTTCCTCCCACAGCTCTTCCAGGGGATTATGTGTGTATCTAGGGGTGGAGCTGACAAACTGTCAGTCCTTTCCAACAGAGGGAAGGGTTAAAAGGTCAGGTTAGTTGATATCTTAGAGGTGGAAGACTATGTTTGCTGGCCAAGGCACCTAGCTTCACCTGAGCTCTTTTCTTCTATGTTGTTTGAAAGATTACTGCTGAAAACTTCTGATTCAAATTGTCTTTTGCAAGGTATATATTCTGTTACTGCTTTATTTTTCTCTGTAGCAAAGCGTTTCTTACAGGGTACATCTTCTGTAAAATTATTACAGGTGGTGCTTTACAGGTTTCACAGTTTTATCTGTCATTAGGATAAGATGTCAGGGCTACTGCATTTGTTGCTGGCTGATTGTTTCTGCTCTTACCTCTTTGTTTCTTTCATCCATGGATCTTCTTTTTCAGCAGGGGAAGGGCCCAGCCACCCACCCCCATTTCCAACCACCCCACACTACACTGCTTTTATAGGGTAGCACAGTTGTGACATTTCCTGCAACAAAGCAGGAAGGGACAGTTCAGAGGGGTATCCACACAGTGACCTCATTTACAGGGGCATTAGTAATTTAACTTGTTATAACAAGTTATACAAGACAAACAAACAAAACACAAAATCAAACTTTTGCTTTCATTTTCTTCCTTCTAATTACTCTGACCAGGTTATAAACTCAGCAACTTACCTGAAATGGATATCATTAACTGCAGGTACTGTTGAACACTTTTCAGAAGGGCAGTTTTACAGGATTTAGGACACTTTTGTACATGCTGGGCCATTGGAGATCTAAGGGCTCTGCTCCAGGCAGCATGGGAAGAGATTGCATGCCTCAAATTACATATGCAAGAGGAAATATATTACAAGAACTGCCTGCCATTTCCCCAACATCCAACAGAAGCACCTTGACCACAGATGGTAGTTGGCAGGTGTTTAGGAGGGGCAAATTAGAGTGCCCCATCACTTGGTGCTCTCCAACATATCACCTCCACAAACCATATAAAAACTACAAACAGGTGTTTGCCTCTACTTCTGAAATCAAAGAAAGATGTAGAGGACACTACAGAGCAGAACACTGCAGCACAGGAGCTAGCACAACAAAACGCACCCAAAACAGGAACCAAAATAAAAAAAGCAAAAAGGAAATCCAAAAAACTTCTGATCATAGGAGACTCCATGATTCAGGGAGTATCTCCAGCCAGGAGTAATGGTCAGATGTCTCCCAGATACATCAGCATGGAGAGACACTGACTGCGTTGCTAAAATAGTTCAGGAAGCAGGAGAAAACATTGATGTCCTGGCACACAAAGGGACTAAGGATCTCGCCAGCTGGTCAGTTGTGGAGACCAAGGATCACCTGACCAGGCTGGGTGACAAACTATCATCCATTTTACATCCAGCATCTCCTTCTCTGTGATCCTGCCAATCTGGGAGAGGGGGACAGATGGACGGAAGGTCAGAGAAGGGGAGATGGGGAGCTAAACATGTGGCTCAAGGGCTGGTGCCAGGAAAAAGGACACAAATTTGTAGGGAGCTGGCAACAGTTTTGGGAGCGAAAGTCCTTTGCATTTGATGGACTACATCTCACTAAGGAGGGAGTCAGTGCATTGGGGCAGAAGTTTGATGTCTTTGCAGAATATTTAAACTAGCAAATGGAGAGAGGGGTGCAGCACCTGAAACATCGAATGGGAAGAACATCCTCCCCCCCCTCAGCTAGTGGTCAAACAGGAGTTCAGCATGTTTGTAGTTCATTTGCATCACCAGGTAAAGAAAAAGGTCTGTATCCCCATACAATGCACAGGGGAAATACAGGACCTCACTCAACAACTAACACACTGAAATCTGACCAATGGAAAATCATGTACACAAATGCTTGCAGTCTGGGAAACAAGATACCAGACCAGCAGGCAATAATGACAGATGCTAAACTGGACATCGTAGCCATTAGTGAGACATGGTTTACCAGCAACCACACTTGGGAGACTTTAGTACCTGGCTCTGTACTGTTCAGAAGAGACCAAGGTGCAAAAAGGGGGAGGGGGGATTGGCCCTTTATGTCAATGAAAATATCAGAGCTACAGAAATTCAGAATACACATAAGGAGCCAGAAGAACTGTGGGTCACCCTGGAAACAGGAAATGAGACATCCATATGAACTGGGGTTGTGTACAGGCCTCCAGACCAGGGGGAGAACATAGACAAGTTACTGTTAGAAGATAAACAAAACATGACAGCTAAAGGGAAGGTTCTGATAATGGGAGACTTCAACATGCTATATACAGATTGGTCAATACCAGCAGGAACATCTGACAGAACTAGACACATGGTGGATTCCCTGCAGGGGCAGGGTGTCAAACAACTGGTACAGCAACCCACTAGAGACAGGGCTATCCTAGATCTAGTACTGACTAACAGGGAAAGGATACAGATCTCCAGGTAGAAGGTCACCTGGGGGCCAGTGACCATCACATGGTATGGTTCAATTTGGCCACTAGAACAAAATCATCCCTTTCCAAGGCAAACATATGGACTTCAGAGGAGCTGACATTGATAAGATGGCCAGCAGAGTTAAGCTAGCCATGGCAAAAAGAAATACAGGTGAGGGGAGTACAGGCAAAGTGGACAAGCAATAAAGATGCAATACTTGAAGCAACATCCCATTGTGTTAGTGAGAAAAGAAAGTGCAAAGGAAGAAGGAAACCACTTTGGTTGTTAAATACAGTAGCAGAAAAGGTCAGAGCCAAAAGGCTGGCCTTCATAAAATATAGGGAAATGCAACAGGATGAAGATAGGGAGGCATACCAAACTTCCCTAAGGGAAGCAGGGAAGGCAGTAGGGCAGACAAAGGCCGAAACTGAGGAAACAATAGCATGGACAGTAAAAGAAGGTGACAAGACTTTCTATAGAAACATTAGTGAAAGGAGAAAGTCCAGAGGGGGTATTGATAAGATCAAATGGGATAAGGGGGCATGTGAGGAGGAGGAGGAGGACCATGTAAAAGCATCTATCCTAAATATACACTTCTGCTCATTATTTACTGAAGAGAAGTTAGGGCAGGACCCATGGCTCTGCACCATGGACACAGGGGGGAGGGGGTGCACTAGTCCCTTCACAAAAGAAAGGGTCCTACAAGAGCTTGATAAGCTCAGGGTGGACAAGGCAATGGGACCTGATGGCATACATCCCAGAGTACTAAAGGAGCTAAGGGTGGAACTAGCAAAGCCATTACCAGAACTGTTTAGTGAGTAGCTGAGCACAGGAGAGGTCCCAGAAGACTGGAGAAAAGCTTATGTGATCCCGCTCAACAAGAGTGGTAGCAGGGAGAAGGCAGGGAACTACAGACCAGTCAGTCTTACCTCAGTAGTGGGCAAGATTATGGAGACACTCCTTAAGGAAAGGATAGTGCAACACCTGGAATCCATAGGAGCACAGGATCCAAGACAGCATGGGTTTACAACAGGAAGATCCTGTCAAACTAATCTCATAGATTTGTTTGACTGGGTAACCAGCGTGGTGGACCAAGGGGGAGCAGTTGATGTTGCCTAACTTGACTTCAACAAAGTTTTCGATACTGTTCCCAGAAGATTGATTAATAAGCTGGGTAGGCTCGGGGAATTGGGTCAGGCGTAGGTCAACTGGGTGGCAAACTGGTTGGCAGGCAGAAAACAGAGTGGCAGCAAATGGTACACAGTCAGAAGAGATGCAAGTCACATGGGTGCCTCAGATCAGTCCTGGCCAGTCCTCTTCAATATCTTCATCAGTGACACTGCAGATGGACTGGAAGGTAAGGTTTGTCTGTTTGCAGATGACACCAAGATCTGCAACAGACTAGATGATCCAGACGGGGTGGGCAGAATGAGAAGAGATCTGGATAAACTAGCAAAATGGTCAGAAGAGTGGCATCTGGGGTTTAACGCAAAGAAGTGCAAGATCATGCACATAGGGAAAAGAAATCCTGAAGCCACCTATAGGCTGGAAGGGGAGTTGCTGGCAGTCACAAGGGAAGAAAGAGACTTGGGAGTCATCATCACCGATGACCTGAAATCATCCAAGCAGACCTCTAAAGCGGTAGGTAAGGCTAGAGGGATGTTGGGGTGTCACAAGTCAGAAGAGGGAGGTAATAATCCCTCTTTACAAGACACTGGTTAGGCCTCATCTGGAGTACTGCATGCAGTACTGGAGGCCAACCTTCACAAGGACATTAACCAAATTGAGGCAGTCCAGAGAAGGGCAACCAAAATGGTGCAGGGACTGCATCAGAAAGCATGAGGACAGATTAACTGAACTCAATATGTATACCCTAGAGCAAAGGAAGGAGAGAGGTGATATGATTGAAACATTCAAACACCTTAAGGGCATTTACAAGGTGAAAGAGTCTAACATGTTTCGATATAAGAAAAAGAGCAGGACAAGAGGACACAGCATGAGAGTAGAGGGAGGCCAATTAAGGGGTAATGTGAGGAAGTTATTTTTCACAGAAAGGGTGGTGGATGTATGGAAAGGCCTACCTCAGTGGTGGATATGAATACAGTGCAGGGCTTCAAATAGGCATGGGATAGGCATAAGGGAGCAATACAGATGAGTATGAATAGGTAGGCCATTGACAGAGCAAAGGCCTATGGCACATTCATAAGGTAAAAAAAGAAATGGTCAGACTGGATGGGCCTTGTGGTCCTTATCTGCCATCAACATCTATGTTTTTATGTTTCTAAATGTTTTAGTTCAAACCCAGAAAAGTGGTTTGAGAAAGAAATCACTTGGGAGATATCAGGAATGTGTGAAATATAAAATTGATGCAAATGTCCCTATAAACAGACTAAAATCTTGATTAAGGAAATTATTTAACATCAGAGATGTTTTGGTTTTGCTAAAACTATCTCTTTACAAGTATTTTCAGACTTCAGTAGTAATGGAAATAATGAAAAAAATGATGGCTATCTTGACCCTCCCCCCCCGAAAAAAAAATAAAAGTGGTTAGTAAGACCCATTTGTGGTTAGTGATACATCAAATATGCAAACCAAAAAAACATTCCTGTGAACCAGAAAGTTCTGTTTTGTATATGGCAAATAACTTTTAAATCCTTATAACTCAGTAATCAGTTAATATTTTTTCACCAAACCTTCAAAAGGCACTACCTCAGCACAGAACACATGTACCCTGAAAGTTCTGTGCAGAGATTCAGTACTGTGTAGCCTGTACATGAAAGCAAACATCCCTATGTTTAGTATAGGGAAAAAATGTGACTTTTTTTTCCATTTTTTGGCACGCCGTGTCTCGAAAACCATACAAAATGGCATCATGAAACTTTTCATGTCTTGAGACTCTGACAGTCTGACTGTGCATGCCAAATTTTGGGCTATTTCTTTAAACAACATCAAAGTTACTAAGGTGCAAAGTGTGGGGTTTATTACAAAAAGGCCTTCTCAACCCTAAATATAGCAGCGCTATTGCACCCCTATAATATATATATATTATATATATTATATATTAGAGGCAAAAAAATCCTTTTAATCCATCAGTTAGGATTGTTCCACAGCGACAAAAGCAATGAAATTCGGTGTTAGGGATGAAAACCCCCTTGGAACCCCCACAGCCCCACCCTCAACTGGCATCATGAGTACGCCATGGGGACATTGGCCCTAACTCACACCCCGTCACATGTGTAAAGAATCTGAGGTGTAGAAAAATGGGGTGAGAGTTAGGACTGATGACCCCATAGTGCACCACGATGCCGCTGGGGGGGTTGGCTGTGGGGGGTCCAAGGGAGGTTTTCAACCCTAACACTGAATTTCCTCACTTTTGTCACTGTGGAACAACCCTAACTGATGCATTAAACAGAGTTTTTTGCCTCTAATGTCCCTTCTTTTTAGAATGATGATGAGAAATAGAGAATGTGATGCGGCAGTGGGATGTCTTGTGACATAGTAACAGGAACAGGAATGCAAACAGAAGTGCCAACAGTGGCACACATATTAATGCAAACATAAATGGTAAAGGAAACATTAATAGAAACACAAGCACAAATTGACGCCGAAGCGAACAGTGATGCAAACGGACATTGAAGTGCATACGAAAATGCAACTGGTAATGTGAACAGTGATGGCAGCAGTATTTAAAATGGAAATGTTAAGTGTCACAGCAAAAAGAACGTGAAGGGGAACAGAAACCGAAACTCGAATGCAAGTGCACACGTAAGTGCAAACCGTAACACGCACAAGCACGGTATCGGAATTGTAAATGCAAATGGTAAAGATAACAGGAAGAATAAAACCAAAAGAAACAGAAATGGAAACAGGAGCGCATACAGAAACGCAAACTGAAAAGCGCACGGGCATAGTACCACAATTGTAAATGCAAATGGTAATGGTAACAGCAACAATAGCACCAAAGCAAACAGAAACACAAAAGGAAGCGCAAGCGCATATGGAAACACAAACCGTAATGTGCACGGGCACGGTAAAGGAATTGCAAATGCAAATGGTAATAGTAACAGCAAGGAAGATGCAAAATGAAAGAGAAAAAGAAACACAAATGAAAGGGCTGCCGTAAACAGAAATGGCAATGCGCACAGTGATGCAAACAAAAACGCAAAGAGAAACAGTAGTGTAAACAGAAATGGTAAAAGTAATGAAAAAGCAAGCGTAAATGACAACGCAAAGGGTAAAGCACATGGTGGCATACACGGGAATGTAAATGCAAACAGGGACAGAAACGCAAGTTGAAAAGGTAACTGCAACAGTAACCGAAGTGCATACCCTGTTTTTGCTGAACAGGTGCATAGAGAAACACTGAGTGTACAAAGAATGTATGCATTGTAATGGGCATAGAAGCTGAAAAAGAGCATTGGAAGTACTCAATTGCTAATATGTCAGCAACCGCACGACATAGGAAAACATTTTAAATTTCACAAAAATCATGATTTTCCTGGCTAGGATTTTGCCATTGCATAGCCCGCAACAAAAAATCTGTATCTCGATCGCTTTAGAGATACGAATAGCTCAAGAAGTGTATAAGTCACCATGCTAGTCTATGGGAAAACGCCAACTTCAGAGTATCGTAACTTTGCAGCCATGCAATATTTTTTAACCAAACCACCAAAAGGCACATCTGTGCGATGTTGGCTGCGTTTCCTCCACATTTCATGCCAAAAGACCTAACCGTTCTTTTACAGCAAGGTGGCAAAGAACTCCTGTCATTTTGGCCATAGTGTTGCAAAGTACTTTCGCGATTTGCGAAAGCTTTCACACATATTTGCGAAAGTGTCGTGAGCATGAAAGTACTTTGTGGAAGTACTTTTTCCAGAACTTTGAAAAACATATTTCTGGGGTGTTTAACCCCCAAATAAATACATGGCTAGCATCCTCAGGCTCCGACTAGGTGAACACAAAAGGAATTGTGCCCCTAGATGGTCCCAATTTTAAATGGTAAGCATTTTTCTGATCACCAACTGAAAACAAAGTGGCGGATTTGCGAAAGTACTAGGGCCATTTGCGACAGTAAAAGGTGCATTTGCGAAAGTGTCAAACTTTTTGTTAACTTTTCCCATTGACTTATAATGGGAACTTGTGTTTTGAATAACTTTCGAACCATTGAATATTTTTTCATGAAATCTTCAAAAAGCACATCGGGCACCCTGGCCGCATGTTCTCTGAAGTATTTGGACCACTTGCACACACCCTGTGACTTATAGGCACGAGCAAAGAATTCACCATATAGCGTAAACGTGCACACAGATCATGCTTAATAACTCTGCAGTCTGCAGTCATATATCTGACTGGTACAGAACTTGGCACATCTCAAGGTGTATGGTTCTTGATAATTTATTCCAAATGTCAGACAAATCCGTTGAATGGTCGCAAAGTTATTAAGGTGTACATTTTGACCCTTTAACCTTAAAAGGGCTCCTCAACCCTAACTATGGTAGCACTACCATGCTACCACAATATATATATATATATATATATATATATATATATATATATATATATATATATATATAGTAAAAGCTCACCAGAATCAATCCCAATTCTGCATCATTTGTAGCACTCTGCAGCATACTGCAGCAGAGTTACTATGGAAACAATGTAATTTCAATTTCAATTAGTTCCTTTTGTCATGCAGGAAACTGTGACATTCACTTCATCCTGGCATTGTCACATTTTCCTGCATGGCAAAAGGGATTAATTCCCATTGAAATTACATTGTTTACTGCAGTAACTCTGATGCAGCATACTGCAGAATGCCTTAGAAGAGGGTTTCATACTGGCGAGCTTCACTGTATATGTACAATATTTGAAAAAACAACAACTGTTAATTCACCAGTTAGGATTCAATTTAATGCCACAAAAGTAGGGGAATATGGCATTAGGGTTTCCACCACTAACACCCCACCCTATCCCCCTGTGGAGCGGTTGTGGCATAACAGATGGACCAGACATAGAACTTCAGGTTCAACACACAATCTCTGTGGGATGTTTATTTAAAACACAGGGATAACCTTAAACAATGGCATATCCCTTCTTCAATACATTGGTTTGCAGAAACAGACTATGTATGTCCTTCCTCTGCACTTAGTCAGCACCTACTGACCCACGGATCTACTGATCTATCTCTTTGCTGAAAATTATTCCATTCCCTATGTTGGTCTTGTGTGTTTGGGTGATGGGGAGCTCAAAAAAAAAAGAAAAAACAAAAACAAGCTAAAGATAAAGAGTCTCAGTGCAGAAACATTGAAGCAAGGGTTACCCCAAAGGGCATTAGCAATAAAGCCAAGTTTCAAAGAAACACAACATCACACATACCACCATAATGCAAACCATCATGAAATGTATATGCAAATCAACATTCAATTTTAGGCTGCTTCAGCTTAAAGCAGGAATGCATGGTGCCAAAGGGCCTCTCAAACAATCTGTAATTTACATGCATTTATATAACACAATGGGGGTTTTCTGATATCTCTACCCCATTAAATTAATATTTATAATAAGTCCCCCTAGTAACTTTTTACCTTTATCAAAAGCACCTAGTGCCGTGGTATTTTCAACATTTACAGGTTTCATACACATAAGGAATATACATCAAAGGTATTCTATGACATAGTGCTATTGCATACTAAATCCAACAATGAGGAACACAGCCTGTTGTTTTACATCAGCTCAGAGGTCACCACAATAACCTTCTTGTATGAGGACCTGACAGGGAAAAGGAAAATTGAAGAGGGCACTATAGCATGGTCAAGCAAGGGGGGGGTGCTTATAGGTGGCCAAGCTTGTGGATTAGAAATTGTAAAGGATAGATTACACCAAGAAATAGCAGAACTGTTGCAACAGATTTAAGAACAGGTAGGTCCTCAAGAGTGGCAGGATCTCCCTGTCACATTCATAAGCAGCAAAAGAAAAAAAAGCATTATAATTTTGTGATTCCAGAGTCTTGGAGAATGAGTGATACAATATTCTTTTGGGTTGTCAACCCTAATGCTCACTCCTCCCCCAGCCCATAGCCTCCTGCCAAATCACAATGTACAGCTTCAAGTCAATGCCTCATAGTGATACACTTTTCAAAGGTAGAAAAGTATGTCTCGCTACATGTTGCCAACTAAACATTTTGTAGCTTTCTTCACATAAGAGATCATATCAATCTGACCTTGTTTGTTTAACGGAGGGGGACATTAGGTTGACAGTTGCAAGGAAGATCCCACTGCTGATCTGCCAAGACTTCGGGCCCAAACCCATAATGTTTTTCCTTTTGCTGCTTGGGGTGGGGTGGAGAGCTAGGGTTGGAAAAACTTATGTACTAAAGTGTCAAGGGACACTTGGAGCTAGGAAATATGAAATGGAGGAGTAGGTAATGTCACAAATGCACTCCGGGGGTCAGGCCCTCTGCTCCCACAGTGCCCAACCTCAAAGTGCAGTATGTGAACAGGAGACAAACAGGGTAACCATCCTGTCTGTTTTGGGTCCAGACAACTATCAGTCTCCAGTCCTGGGGCCAAATATGAACCCCTTTTCACTAGCACGCCCAGTTAACAGGTTCAAATATCACACCTTCTTCGGGGAAATGCAGTGCAATACTTAACCCAGCGGACACACAACCTAGTTCACAATCCCCCTTTCGACTCAGTTGAGACCTTGGTGTTTTCCTTACCTAGGTGCATATGGTAACACACTGTAAGCACTTAACAGTTATGTGAGAATTATCAACACTGTCCCAAGCATTCACATTCAAAATGAGGAAAAGACTCAGGCATGATTTCAAAGAAAACAAAGTTTACTAAAATTAAAAATAGCAGATAAAATACAAAACACTGAATATATAACATTAATGGCACAGTCAAATAAAGTAACTGAAATTACAAAAAACAAATGCCTTTTTACTGAGTAACTGCTCCTACTCCAGTTTCAGTAAGTAAATAGTGGTGCTGAATTTACCTAACTTTGGTAGAAGTGCTTCAATGTCGAACACAATTATGCTAAGTCTTGTAAAGTTGGAACAAGAGTGTGTTCTTTCAGGAGTCCAGAAATAAAAAGCACAATGTTCCCTCAGCCTTGACAATACCTGAGGGGGAAAGGGGTCCCATCCAGCTTGTGAGGTCACAGCTCTGTGGTGATGCTGGCTGTGAGGTCACTCTCGTTCCTGCACACCAAATTAGTCACAGGCATCTGCATATTGCTAAGCATCCAACTTAAAAATATATATATGTTTTTTTTTTAGTGAGCCTGCTTTAAATCAGAATTATCCCTTTGATCTTCAGAATGACGTCCTGAAAAAGCTATTTCTCCTATCTGTGTGAGGATTTTCACAAGTATCTGTCAGAAGTTGCTTTCCTCCTGATTGGTCATAAAATACAGTCTGATATGGCCAGTTTCCTCGATTTCACAGTAAAGGCTGGTTTTACAACTTCTACAACATGGTTTTATTGTAGTCCCAGGAAGTCAGCTTTTACAAGCTAGCTGTGACAACAAGCAAGTCCAGCACATTTTTTTCTTTTAACAATCCAGTATCCCATGATGCTGTTCTGCTTGGCCTGTGTTTCTAAGCACAAGTCTAAACACAGATTTATATCACAAATATAATGCAAATAATAACAAGCAGATGGCTATCCTTCACAGGTAATAAGGAATATGAGCAGACTAGATGGGCCTGGTGGTCCTCATCTGCTATCAGATTCTATGTATCTATGTAATGCTGCATTTCCCTATTTTTGTGGCATTAATTGAACTCAAACCAGTGCATTAACATAATTTTTTTTCTTGCAAAGAATTTTCTTTCTTTTTGAAATAGTGGAATCATATCCTCATTCATGTTGGCCCATTCAGGACTTGCATTAACAGATGCCTGCGAAGGACCCTGACCGGGTGCACACTCGACAGCCTGACCCACCTCTCTATCTACTCCTCTGCGGTATGACTGGCTTTGCTAAAGCAGCTGCCCATACTCTCCAGCCAGCAAAGACTCCCTCAGACACAGGCAAACAGAGGCCCCTGACTGGGTGCACACTCCACAGCCTAACCCACCTCATGCTCTACTCCTCTGTGGTGTGGCCGGCTCTGCTAAAGCCACTGCCCATACTCTCCAGTCAGCAAAGACTCCCTCAGACTCAGCCAAGTGGAGACCCCTGACAGGGTGTACGCTCTCTACTCCTCTGTGGTGTGGCCAGTTCTGCTAAAGCTGCTACCCATACTCTATATCCAGCAAAGACTCCCTCAGATACAGCCAAGTGGAGACCCTTGAGTGGGTGCACACTCCACAGCCTGACCCACCTCATTTACTACTCCTCTGTGGTATGGCCGGCACTGTTAAAGCTGCTGCCCATCCTCTCTAGCCAGCAAAGTCTCCATTGGACCTAGGTAAGTCACATTTAGATGGAGGCATTTCTCACTACTCCCATAACTGCTATTGGTATTTTTAACTCTGTGTGTACCACAATCTCCCACATGACTGTTGGGACCATAGGGGGCCTCATCCTGTTCACTCAAATATCCCTCACAGGTATCCCCCTGCTGACTGTACCCTGAATCCACTCAACCTAACAACCAACAGTCAGTGTTAAATGTATATAGCACCATCACATCTTATAACCTTGAGGTCCCTGGCAACACCCTGCATGAGCACCATATGCCCCGGACACAGAAACACCGACCAAAAGATCCCTCTATGGTGACACTCTTCCCTGGGTTTGTTGCACAATTTAGCACCATGAAAGAATGATTACTCAGCAAGATAAAATGGGAACAGAATATTAAACTCTTACTGCACCATCTCATTTACCTACTACTGCTCCTACTCCTGCTATCAGGAATTGTGCACCCAAATCCTGGCCCACAACTCCAACGGTTCAGTCTGTCACCTAAGCCAAAAGGGCTTACCCTTGCCTCAATAAATATCTGCAGTTTACTTCGAAAGATGGATAACCTGAAAATATGGGTTACTTGACACAACCCCGATGTTCTCTATGTAGTTGAGTCATGGTTCTCTCCCAAAATACCTGACTCTGCCATCATACTGCCAGGATACACCTTGTTCAGACAGGATTGTCTCTCAAAAAGAGGTGGGGGCTGTGTTTTGTACATCAAGGAATCCCTACAGGGACATATCTTACCCAGTCCCAGTTGTAGTGACAACCTACAGGTCCTGACCATAAAACTACTACTGAGATCACATAACAGGGCTCTTACAGTACTCTGTGTTTACATCCTGCCTAAACTTACTGTGGCAGGCACCAGTGACCTGATGGAATATGTGAGCACCCTAAGCCTGAATACTGAAATTATGATGCTGTGAGATTTCAACATCAACTGGCTCTCCCCTTTTGCTGCCCCAGTCAAGCATACCTTATCAATTGTCTGCTTCTCCCAAATGGTTCAAACACCAACTAGAGTCAATTATAAAACTGGGACCAGCACTCTCCTTGATTGGATAATCTCTAACGGGCCTGCTCACATCTCCAATAGTACTGTTCTCCCTGATTCATCAAGTGACCACTCCCCCGTCACATGTACTTGGACCTACAATTTCTGCAAACCACATCCCAGAACTATAACAAACCATGTACTCTGAATAGGTCACCTTGCACTGCTAAAAGAGGACCTCCAGTGCATAGACTGGCCAGACCTCTATGAAGCCAGTGACATGAATACAGCCCTGGACCACTTCATAAATACATTTAACACCATCTGTGACAAGCATGCCCTGATAAAGACTATAAAAACAGAAGGACACTGCAGCCCCTGGATCACCCCATGACCTCTTGGATCAACTCCATGCCAGAGATCACCTATGCCAGAAAATGAGAGCACATGGCACCACTGCTAACATCCAGAGGTACAAAAAAGCTTGTAATGCATGCACAAAAGCCATCCGACTCACCAAAAGCAAATTTTACAAGGAAGCCCTTTCCAGCTCCTGGAATAACAGCAAGTCATTCTGGGACAACCTCAATGATATAACTGGCAAGGATCCCAAAACTAGCCCATCAATGCTCATGGTTGATGGCTCACCATCCTTGGACCATCTTCACAAAGCCAACACACTTAACAATGTGTTCACAGACCAAAGCAGTGTACTACCAGTGGACTACTTTAATCCCTCAACCCAGGCTGATCATAATGCGGCCCACCAACCATCTTCTAACTGACAGCACTTCTACTTTAAAGAAGTCTCAGAAGCTGAAGCCAGAAAGTACCTGCAGAAGGCACTGGGGAAATCATGACACAGAGGAGACACCCTGGACCTTAAATTCGTCAACCAGCCCCTGGCAGAAGTCCCTGGCCCACTCACTAAAATGATCAGCCTCTCCCTTTGCCTTGCACAGTTCCCCCAGCAATGGAAATCATCAACAGTAACCCCAGTGCACAAAGGTGGGGACTGGACTCTGCATAACAACTACAGATCTATCTCCATACTTCCCCCACCAAAGCTCTAGAGTGGATTGTACCAGATCACCTTGTCAAGCATCTGAACCAGTGCCAACTCATCTGTCCTGAACAACACGGCTTCTGATCCAGACATGGTACCATCACGGCCTTACTTGAATTTACTGGTTTCATCCACCACTCACTAGACCAAGGTCTTCTGGCAGGGGCAACTTTCACTGACCTATCAAAAGTGTTTGATATGGTGCATAATGAGCTCCTTCTGGAGCAGTTGTCTGCCACTGGTCTCACTCCAGAATATGTACACTGGTTCAACAGTTAACTTCACAACTGCTCCCTAAAGGTCAGGAATGGTGATATCATCTCCAATATCAGACCAGTCCATTCCTGGGTCCCACAGGGGTCAATTCTGGGACCCCTTCTATTCAGCTTATTCCTAAACCAAATGCCGGTCACCTGCCCGAGCTGACTGCTGCTATACACAGATGACACGGTCATATTCACCAGCAACCCTCATCCTGAACAGCTGGCAGTAGCTCTCCAAAGGAGGTTTTCATCCGCTGAAAAATTATTTAAGCAGTATAGGCTAGTCATGAACTGCAAAAAAAAAGACAATGATGTACTCCAACTCCCAAAGCAAGTTCAAGACCTTCTCCCTTGCAATCATGAATGACAGCGGAGACACACTGGAGCACCTCCAGCAGTTCAGGTACCTGGGCATCACAATCGACCCCACACTGTCATATATCCAACACATAGAGAGTACAGCTAGGGTGATCAACACAAGAATAGGGATTCTTTATCATCACAAGCATTGCTTAACATATGAAGCACTGAACCTGGTCATCAACAGTTCAATAGTCTCCCTCATCGACTATGCCCTGGCTATTTAGGGGTCAGCAATGACTGACACGGCCCTGCACTGCATCTCCATTGCACTAAACAAGGTGTGCCACCTTCTCACAGATGCTGCAAGACTCATGTACACCTGTGATCTCTATGCCAGGGCAGGATGGCTCCAACTGAAGGATAGAATAAAATACCAATCATGCCTCCTCACCAAGAAAGGCTCTCGCAATTAACTACCTGCAGGGGTTCAGAACCTCCTAACCCTGCACTCAAGCACCTGACTCACAAGAAACTCCTCTACTCAGATATGCAAAGTATCTAGATGCTGCACTGCCTTGGTACAATGGGCTTTCTGCTATCATGCTGCTGTCTGGACCAGTGCCTTACCACCTGACATTACTGGTGCAGCAACTATTGGCTCATTCAAATGCAAACTTCGACAGCACCTTATTAAAAACCAGCAACTGTGGCTGCTACTATTAGTGCACTCTTTTAACTACAACCACTACTTGCACTTTGCCTCATGTCAATACTATACGTTGAAACATCCAAACCTCAGCATTTCAGGTTACCACCCTACCTCACACCTGCTGCCTCCTCTTCTCCTCCCAAACATGACACCCCCTACTCCCCTTCCCGCATCATCCCCCTAAGACTGCTCCTCCTACTTTCCTTTATGTGTTTGCAACTCAGTAGGGTGTCTTAACTTCAGACACTGGCAAACTGTTATACTGCCTAAGCTGCTCAATTTTGTTCATACCTTATTGCAACTTTGTACCAAATGTAATCCTGTAATGCTGTACCTTATTGTCTTTGTAAAATAACATGGAACCCATAAATGAGCATCCACTCACTGGTGTAATCCAAGATCTCAATAAAAAAAATGTGCAGGACCATCTGGGCCCTGACCAAGGAAGGACTCCATCTACTGTACAGTGTGGTTCAATATAAGGACAACTACGGAATTGAGCCAGACAAGTATGAGAGTCCTAGACTTCAGGAGGGCAGATTTTATAAAGATGGGTGAATGCCTCAGAAATGACGTGGCAGGTCAGCATGGTCTGGGAGGGGTAGAGGAACAGTGGGCTTTGCTAAAAGGGAGCATAGTAAAGGAAACAAACCTCTGCATCAAACAAGCAAGCAATAGGAAAAAGAGACTGCTATGGTTCTAGAAAGGCAGCTGAAAAGTTAAAGACAAAAAGGGTAGCATTCAGGAAGTATAAGGAGGTGCAGAGTGAGGAGGATAGAGAAGCATATCAGGGGAAAAGAGTGACACAGGTCAATGAGTAATGGGTGCAAAGGCACAAAATGAAGAGAGAATAGCCCA
Source organism: Neoceratodus forsteri (assembly GCA_016271365.2). Taxonomy (NCBI): domain Eukaryota; kingdom Metazoa; phylum Chordata; order Ceratodontiformes; family Ceratodontidae; genus Neoceratodus; species Neoceratodus forsteri. The sequence goes on along the minus strand of CM028132.1, from coordinate 1,017,845,805 downwards.
GGAGATAGCAAAAGGGAACATAAGTGAAAAGAGGAAGACCAAGGCTCAGATTGTAAGGTTAAATATGGAAGGGGGGACCATGCAGAAGGTGACAAGGAAAAGGCAGACATCCTGAACAAATAATTTTGTTCAGTATTCACAGAGGAAGGAGAAAGGGAAGGAACACAAAAAAGTAACAGAAGCATTGGAGGGAGGGAGGTGGACACTTGTCATTTGTTGGAGGAGAGAGTCCTGAAGGGACTTGCTAATCTGAAGGTGGACAAAGCAATGGGACTGGATGGGGTGCATCCAAGGGCATTGAGGGAAATCTGGAAAATACTAGCTACACCTCTGAAAGTCCTGTTTAACAGGTCATTGGAAACAGGAGTGGTTCCAGAGGACTGTAGGAGGATGAATGTAGTCCACTACACAAAAGTGGTAGCAGGGAGGACACTGGCAATTATAGGCCAATCAGCCTGATATCAGCATTGAGCAAATTAATGGAATCACTGCTGAAGAAAAGGATTGTGGAATATCTTGAATCCAGTGGGTTACAAGACCCAAGGCAGCATGGTTTCAGAGAGGTGAGGTCATGTCAAATTAATCTGATAGATTTCTTTGACTGGGTGACAAAGGAGTTAGAGCAGGGTGGAGCAATGGATGTGGCCTACTTAGATTTCAGTAAGGCTTTCAACACTGTTCCACATAGGAGACTAGTAAGCAAGCTGGGTAGCTCAGGAGTGGGTCCAAAGGTGGTAAACTGGGTAAAAAATGAGTTAGGTGATAGGTGACAGAGGGTGGTGGTAAATGGAGTTCTTTCTGAGGAAAGGAAAGTGACCAGTGGGGTGCCTCAGGAATCTGTGTTTTGACCAATTCTCTTTAATGTCTTTAAAAGTGACATTGCAGAGAAGTTAGAAGGGTAGGTCTGCCTCTTTGCAGATGACACAAAAATCTGTAATAGGGTGGACACTCCAGGGGGGGAGCTGAAAGGATAAGCAGTGACCTGAGAAAACTAGAGGATTGGTCAAGGGTATGGCAACTGGATTTAAATGTGAAAAAGTGCAAAATAATGCACATAGGGCATAAAAACCCAGGGGCAGAGTACAAAATGGGTGGTGTGGAATTGACGATCAGCAAGCAGTAACGAGACCTGGGGGTAAATATAGTCAATAAACTAAAGGTGGTCAGGCTGTGTGACAAGGCAGTTGAGAGATCTAGTGAGATGCTGGGGTGCATAGGGATTAGTATCACCAGCAGAAAGATGGAGGTGGTGTTACTTCTGTATAGATCTCTGGTAAGATCCCACCTAGAGTACTGTGTGTAGTGCTGGAGACCACATCTTTGGAAGGACATTGGTAGAGTTGAGGCTGTCCAGAGGAGGACAACTAAAATGGTGCAGGGTCTGTATCACAAGCCCTATGAGGAAAGACTAAAGGACCTCAATATTTAAACCCTGATAGAAAGAAGGAAGAGGGGGATATGATAGAGACCTTTAAATACCTCACATGGGTAAATAAATTACAGGAAGGAAGTATTCTTCAGAAGAAAATATGCTCAAGAACAAGGTGACATGCTATGGCAGTGAAGGAGGGTAGATTCAGGATAGATGTTAGGAAGTACTTCTTCACAAAAAGAGTGGTGGATTCCTGGAACAATCTTCCAGTGGAGGTGGTGGGCCAAAAACAGTGGCTGTGTTCAACAATGTATGGAATAGGCATAAGAGAATCACAGTGTAAAGGAAAGGGGGAGAAAGAGCAGTAGATCTAGTACAATCTGTGGTAACAATGTAGGTAGGCAAAAAAGGGCAGACTGGATAGGCCAAGAGGTCCTTATCTGCCTTCAAATTCTATGTGTTTAGGGTTATGGAAGTGCAGGATCTGCACTTCCATACAGCAACAGATGTCAAGAATTCATGGGATTGTCTGGTGGACTACTGACCCTCTGGGTCCTGCATTTCCATATGGCCACCAGGGCCCCTAGTGCTCTGTGACAGAATTTTCTGATTTCTGTGGCAGGGTTCCTTGGCTTCTGAGGCAGTGTTTTCTGAGTTCTGCAACATGATTTATTCATTTCTCTGGCAGAACGCAGTCCTGCCATTGGCTAAATATAATGTGATGTCATTGATGACATCACATGCTGATCATAGAGGAGGGGCTTTATGATAAATGAGATGGGAAAGAAAGCCTGACATTACAGAAAAACAGTATATTTGAATGAAAATTTACCAAAAACAATGAATTCTGCAGCACTTTAAATATTCTGCTGCATGATGCAAATTCTTCGGAAAATTCCACAACCACAGAATTGCAGAATTCCAGGGGTCTTGATGGCCACATACGTAGATGCACTGGACAAATAATCCATCTCTCAGCAAAAGAACTGGGCCCTCTGGTGCCCATGAATGCAGAGGCATGGCTGTATGCAAAGGGAAGCGGTCTCTTTACTAAATGGTACTTGGATCTTTGCAGACAACCTCCCATCCCCCCCACATCAGCCCATCCAGCCGGATCACTGAGCTCCCCCCAAACTCACCTGACTGGCATGGGACCATAAAGCACTGCCTGCTCAAGAACCAGTAGGTGAAAAAATTCAAATCCTGCCCAAAACATGATTTTTTGCAGAGTGACTGCAAAATCACATTTTGGGTGGGATTTGACAAATTTCTCCTTCCTTGTTCATGAGCTGGGATCCCAAAAGGGTCATGCTAAAAGTTTGGTGGAAAAATGTTATAATTTAGCAAATTAAAAATGTCAACATCCACCCATAACTTGGTAATTTTAACATGTTTTTTACATCACATTCTCAACATAGCCTTCTCATGACACCACTTTGTAAACCCAGTAGGTGAACATTTTTACATCCTGCTTGACAGGTGATTTCATTAATGCAGTGACCACAAAAATCACCTTTCTTGATAGATTTAAAAACTTTTACCTGCTTTATTCATGAGGTGTTGTCACAAAAAGGTCATCTTGAAAATTTAGTGAAAAAATATTAAAAAATGAGAAATGTATGAGTAAATGTTCAAAACCCTTTGAAATATATTACACTGGATTTACCTTATTTTCTCATATAACAGTCACCGGTTCCAGCTACAAGACATTTCTTTAATCAGATAGTGGATCTATGTCATGGGACATATTCAGTGAGTGAGGGTGTGTGGGGTGGTGGGAGCTGAGTAGGGGTCCAGGGTGTGGTTGGTGGCAGGATACGGGATGGGGGTCAGCAGCAAAAGACTATGAAAGGATGGTGTTTTGCTTTTCAGGTAAAAAAATAAAATAAAAGACTGCAATTGTCCAGTTTTCAATACAAGGGTAACACTTCGGATTGGGTACTCAAGTGTTACAGGTGTTTGGCGGCACAGGGGGTGGGCATCCCAGTGTCCACACACATGAAGGGGGATGGGGGATGCTTTACATTCATGTATGTGTTTGGGGGTGGTTATATCAAAGGTTCCAGTTCATGGCAGCATTCAGCATTTATCAAAAGATAAGGGAAAACAGTTTTCAACATCAAGGATGACACTGGGGATTGGATACCCCAGTGTCACATATGTTTGCAAGCACTGGGGGGGGGTGGGCACCCCATGTCTACATAAATAAAGGGGGTGTACTACATTTGTGTGTGCTTGGGGGGGTAGAGTTGTTTCATGAAAGGTGCCCAATCAGGTTACTCTCAGCATTTGCAAAGAGTCAGTGCTCAGAAATATGTGCAGCTCACTTGTTCCAGCTTTCTTATTCTACTGGATCTAACACCAGGGATTGGACACTCCTTGCTGGCTTTTAGTCTATGTTGGAACCATGGCTGGGTACCTTGGTGTCTCCATCTTTGAATGGGTGTGTGATCTGGCTTGCGAAAGTGGTGCCATGGGTAGCCACCCCAGTCCATTTTTGGTATAGTTGTATAAAACTTAAATATTGGGTAAGGATGAGGGAAGGCTTGCTTAGTTTGTAGGAGGAGAGAAATATGTTATAAGAAGATAGACAGACAGACAGACAGAGAGATCATAAGGAAAGAGAGAGAGATATTGCCAGCTTACTACATGAATGCAAGCCGGCAACACAACTCCAGCTGCCACTGCAGATGTCAAGAAAGCCCACTGTCCTCATAAAGAAAATGAGGGTGAACAGCTCCTCTTCCAAAGCTGAGCACCCTGGATTTTGAGTGACCACAAACTACATTTTTAGCCATTTTTTAAAAGAAAAAAGATTATGATGTTTCTTTTTTTAAATGTTTTTGAAATTTTTTTGTTCAGGAAAAAAACAAAACAGTGTCATCATGACCCCCAAAACTGTTTTCTGGGTTGTGAAAACTAAGTGGTGAGAAAACAAAAAGCTCTCACTTCAGGGAATTTTTTGGGTCATATCAGAAGGTAATCCAAAACCCTACTGAGCATACTCAGGAAAAAAAGTTTTAAATCCTAATAAATTTGGAACTGTTTATTATTTTTTTCATGAAAACTTCGAAAGACATTACCTTGGCAAAGGCCACTTCTACCATAAATGTTTTGGAAACAAAATATTTCTGTCTAGGCTGTAGGTGAGAGGGAAAAAAAGTGTTAAGTATAGGAAACAAATTTAGACATTAGTGTAAAAATGACATATACTGATCTCAGAAACCTCACAAGCTGCCATCAAATAAATTTCCACATTCTGAGACATAGCCTCCTACACATTGCATGCCAAATTTTGGGCAATTTCAACAAATACCACCAAAGTTATTAAGGTACAAAGTTAGGGGTTTAACATAGAAACTCTCCATCTACCATAACTATACTTCACATGACCCCACGTCTTGAACAAGGGCAGAGAACATTTTCAAAACTTGCCTGAAAGATGATTTTACAGAGCAACAGTGTCATTCAATGGCACAGGTGTGAAAGTATATTTTGGAGTGGATTTGAAAAATGACAGTTGTCACATTCATTAGGTTGACATGACGAAATGGCTATGCTGAAATTTTGGAATCAAAATATTTAAAATTAGCAACTGAAAATGTGGAGTTAAAATATTTAAAATTACCAAAGTCACGTGTGTGTATTGCAAAATTTCAATATACGCTCATAACTTGTATTTTTTAATATTTTTACCACAGATTTTCAACATAGCCTTCTTATGATTCCACCACATGAATATGTGCAGAAAAACATTTCAGAACGCACCTACAAGGCGATTTCACACAGTGACCACAAAATCACCTTTTGGGACAGAGTTGCATAATTTCACTACCATTTTTCATGAGGGGGGCCCAAAAAGCCATGTTGAAACTTTTATTGCAAAAATGTTCAAAAATGACAAAGTTACGGATAAAAATTCAAATGCCGTGTAAGTGTATTAAACCCCACTTACCTAATGTTCTCATATTGCAATCATCAGTTTCAGCAGCAAGACGTGCCTTTGATCATAGAGTGGATCTATGCCATGGGATATATTCAGGTGAGTGAGGGTGTGTGTGGGGAATGGGGTGGAGAGTGCTGAGTGGGAGATTGGGGTGGGGTGATTGGGGGTGTTGGGGGAGTGAGATTGGTGAGAGGATATTTTCTTTTTTACAGGTTTAAAAAAGGATCAACGAGAGATGGTTTTCTTTATTGCAGGGGGACTGAAGTTGATACTGGGGTTGGGCACACTAGTGTTGGAATAGTGTTTGACAGCACCAGGGGTGGGTACCCTGGTGCCAACACCTACAGTAACTCTTTGCAGCGTGCCATGACCTGGAGTGGAGGGGGGTGTAAAGAAGCAGTACTGGGGTGGGCACCATGGCTAACTATTATTTAATGAAAAATATAATAGAACAGGGAGCAGGTGACATGGAGGTGAAGGAGGCAAGACAAACGGTACCTGCAGTGGGCACATTGGTCTGCTTATAATTATAAGAAAATATATAGAATGATAGATAGATAGATAGATAGATAGATAGATAGATAGATAGATAGATAGATAGACAGACAGATAGATGGCTCAGAGAGAGAGAGAGAGAGAGAGAGAGAGATTGCGATCACCGGATCACTGGTGAAACTGAAACCAGCAGCAGGACTCCAGCTATGGCTTCACAAGTAAAGTCCCACTGTTCTCAAAGAGAGATTGCAGGTGAATTTCTTCTCTCACTAAGCTGGGCACCATGGATCTTTGAGTGCCCAGAAGCTTTACTGTATTGTAGGGCAGTTTTCAAAAAACAAACAACAGAGTATAGCTAAACAGGTCCATTTTGCCTAAGCTTAGGTGTTTCTTTTTTGAAAATACATCATTTTTTTAGGGTTTTAACTTTTCTTAAATCAAAAACAAGATGGCAGCCATAAAAAAAAGGATTTAGTCTCACAAAAGAAGAATCTCAATGAAGTTCTTCTGTTGTGAGCTGTAAGATTCTTTTGTATCAAACACCTAGCTGAAGGATGCTACTAGGCATGCTCAGAACTGAAATTTCAAATCCTTGTAACTTGGAAATGGATTAGTATTTTTTTCACCAAACCACCATAATTCACCATTGTAACATAACCCTTTCTACTCTGAACATTTCAGAACAAAATTCCAAACGGTATGGGCTGAAGGTGATGAAGGAAAAAAAAAGGACTGTTCCTGAAAAACTCACTATCCACATCTGACCGGAATAAAACTTGGCATATCAAGAGACCTTTCACCAGATCACACATGCAAAATTTTGTGCAATTCCATTGCACAGGAGTGAAGCTATTAAGGTGCAAAGTCAGGGGTTTAACATTAAACTGTCTACTCAACCATAACCATAGGAGCGCTACTGTGTCCTTATACTATATGGAATATGCAATGGTAATGAGTTAAATAAATGATTTATGTGCAGAACAGAAGTTTGAACACAGGTTACCTTATGAGTAGCGTAAAGCCATGAGTGAGGTGTCTGAGGTCAAATTGCTCAAGTGCACATATATTATTTATTTAACAAGTTCCCCACTGCCGGGCCTCTTGTGTTCTGAGCCATTTTGTCCTGATTTCTGCAGCAGGGCTTCTAGGATTCTGTGGCACCATTTTCTGATTTCTGTGTATAATTTATTCATTTGTGTGGCAGAATGCAGTTCTGTCATTGGATAAAATATGATGTGATATCATCTATGACATCACATGCTGAGCACAGAGGAGGGTGTCAGTATAAACAAGATGAGGAAGAGAGATGGGCTCTACAGAAAAACTATATTTGTATGAAAACTCACTAAGAAGAATGACTTTTCTGGCACTATATATGTTCTGCGGCATTATGCAAATTCTGAATAAAATTCCAAGGCCATCAAATTGCAGAATTCCAAGGCCTTTGCCCATTTTATATTCCATTTATACAACAGGGCTGTACTTTATTTGCGTGTTTTACATTTATTTCTATTTATTTATTTGTTGCTTTTTTTTTGTAAGAAAAAGGACATTATTTGGGCTTAGAAAATGGGTACCACAAAAGCTGGAATTTGATTGGCTGAAACAGCCTGACACCTATGTTGTTATTTTTTAACAATGCCCACTGAATAATGAGTTCCCCCTGGCAGTACCCATCATCTCCTGGTATCCCTGTGTCTGCTGTCCTATAAACATCATTTTTACCCTGGGCTTTCTGAGAGACTGAGCCATAGGCCCCCACAGACAGTACTCAGACCAGTCCATACCAATAGTAACACAAACAATGGCATCAGTATTGGAAAACCAAAAACAATGTAGAAATCCTTTTTTTTCTACTAAGCCACTCCTGTCTTGGATGCTGTCATGACACAGCTCCTTCGATCCTCTGCCCACTATCACAACTGCCGCTACCAGCAATGTGACTCCATCTCTGGCAACAGTTCACAGGAACGTCCCGCTGAAGCCACTACCTATTTTCTGAAGTTGTTCACCCATCCCTGATTGCTGCGGGCTGCTACTGTTGTGTTTCCTACAGTCCTGCTCAGTTCTCTTCAGTCCCACCTCCCAATCAGCCACAGAACAGCAACTTTCACATTTTGAAAAAAACTCCTTTTTTCCTTCTGAGTTCGTTAGCAAACTTCTAAGTCCCCTGATCATGTGTCACAGGACACAGCTTATTCCTGCTCCACAGCTGAGCTGCTTGCTTCCCATTCACAGTCTGTTAACTAAAACTTTGTGGGGGAGGAATTAACACAAATAATATCCCGGCTAGCACTGTGAAAAAGTGACACTGCATATGCAAACTAATACAAAAAGGGACCTCACAAACAGCAGCAGCACCCTCTAGTGCCTGTAAACTATGAAAGGGACTATGTTACTGAACCCAACATTTCTGGTCATTATTATTAATAATTTGCACCCTTTTTTAATGACATCATTATTTAAAAAAAGAATAATAATGTAAGCCCATTTTCTAAGCACAATAATACCCTCCACGGTGGGTGCTATGGGATATAACAGACCTTCCAGGGGGTATAGGGCCCTCTGCCTGTAGCTTTGGGCATCATTATATCTCTAAGAGATCTGTTATATTCCAATAATGCCCATCCTGTTGGGTATTATTGCTTATTTTGCTGCATTATGTCTTATTCCGTGGTTCGTGGCTGGTTGCCATGGTCAGTAGCGTGGTTATTAGGGATGCAATGTTCTTACATCCATATCATGTTTCTCCATCGGTGCAAAATTACATCTGGACAGGATTTTCAAAAAGAACAACATGGCAGCAGTTTTCTCACTTAGCAAGGGGATAGAGATTGCTGCGTGCTATTGTTAAAATCAGTAGTTTTTTTTTTTTAAATGAACTATCAGTTTTAAGTTTCATTATGTGATTGATCCTGCCATACCTTGTTGGGGAGTGTAATGAGCGAGTACCAGTGAGAGAGCAAGTGGAACTGTGTTCATGGCATCTGTGGCTGTAATGCACGGTGTTGTGTTATAGCTAAAAAAATGTTCTTTTCACTTTTGTAGTCATCATTTTAAGTGTTATTTAGAATAAAATCCAATCTTTTTATCTGGTTGCTTCTTCCTCTTTCTGCCTCTTCTTTTGTGAGTTAGAATCAGACTGTAGTTCTGGACTGAGTGAGTGTGACAGGGTCAGAACAAATAGCTGTTGTAAAATGCAGCTTTGGTATTTAGTTAAAAAAAGTTGTTTTTTCCCTGTGGTCTGTCAGTGTGAAGAAAGTGGTTTGCAGTTCTGTGCAAGGGAAGCAGGTGCTCTGTGGAGACATGGAAATCTGGAGGAGGAGGATGAGTGCAGTTGGCATTTGTGGTTAGGGAGCTGGCAGGTTTCATCTGTGGATGGTGCAGGAGACAGAACTGGATGGTAATGTAAATCCCTACAGTGAGGAGGACAGAAAAATGCAACTTGGAAAAAAGGTACATTTTTAAAATAATGTACAGTACAAAGGCAGTCTGTGTTATGTGCAGTGCTAAAGTGCCATGGAACTTGGACCCACAGGTAAGGTGACAGTATGAGTTGGAGGGGATTGGTAGTGGCAGACTGGTAGGTAAAAAAAAGTGATTTTTTATTTTTTTTTCTATTGACCTCAGATAGAGAGGGGAGTGTAATTGTAGATAGAAAAAGTAGATGTTATGTTGGTGTTGGGGACAGAATTGTCATAAGGCAGTGTGGTATAGTAGGAAAAGTATTATGTAATGTGATAGTAAGAAAGTAGTGCCAGTACAGAGGGAAGATAATTGACAGGGTAGAATAAATTTGGGATTATTGACAGTGAGTAGAATAAATGTGGGTGCTAAAATGTATTTAACAGTAGTGGAAATAAATGATAGATGGGGGAGAGAGAGAGAGAGAGAGACAGAGACAGAGAGAGAGAGAGAGAGAGAGAGATACACACTGTGGGCCAGATATTCAGAAATGCGACCAAGGCTGGCACAAGTCTGGCACAGCGCAAATCTGATGAGCCATGGTGCAATGAGTGTAATATTCAAAGGTTTCGCATGGTGAAATGCGCTTGCGCAACATGGCTGAATATGGTATAGATGCACCATGGCACAATCAGAGTTGCACCAGAGACCAACAAGACCTGCACCAGACCGTAACCAGAGTTGTGCTGGGGAGTAACCAGACCTGCACCATAGTGTAACCAGAGGAGTGCCAGGGCACAAAGGGACACGTGCCAGGCACACAAGGACCAACCCCAGTCAATGGTGGGAGCACAGCAGCAGTGGGAAAGCATGGGGCAGGCAGAGGAACACACCTGGGGACAGTGCCAGAGTGGATCTTTGGTAGGCCACAGGTGACCACCAACAGCAGAGCACACACAGGCAACCAGCCCCCCCAACACCATCGTGGCACAGGACGTAGTGCACAGGAGGCACCAATGGCCAAGGGAGTGCCACCACAGGAGCTCCCTGCTGCATGCCATGCCCCCACCCACCCAGACCCTGGCCCACACCTAGAAAATGGTGCCCAACACATGCCACACAACCAGGACAGTTGCCCCATGGCCACCGTCCAAGGGGCAGGACACCACCATGCACGATCCGCACAATGACACAAGCACACCACACAGACACCCACCACACCACTGCAGCATGGCTCCACACACCAGCTGTAAAGCAGACACAGACACAGGAAGGTAAGCAGGAAAACTGTATTAGAATGAACAACTATGTACGAAGGCATGGGGTGGGAAAGGACAGAAGAGTGAGGGATGGGGACAGGGAACAGGGACTGTACAGATGGATGGGGGATGGATGTGGAAGGGATGGCAGGGTCAAAAGGGAAATGGTGGGGATGCCCTATGGGCACCCATGGCCTGCTGCTTCCAAAGGTATCTGCCGTCACCTCTCCTGGAGCACCATCCGGTGTGTTTGTTGCGCCACCTCCAGCATCGATGATGTTATTAGTATCAGCTGCCTTAACAGGCAGCAATACAGGGGCAGCCATGACCCCCTCTGGATGCTTATGACAAAGGAAGGGGCAGGTGATTGGTGCAAGGTCCCTAGGAACCATGCCCTCCCACTGTGCACAATTGGCAGTGGGGTCACACACCTCTGGAGTGGCACACTGGCCACCCACAAGGGGTGGGCCAACTCCTGCCAGCATCCCAGCATGCCACGATGGTGCACAGTGGTGGACACTGCCTCCCAATGGCCATCTGACCATGCAGCCACAGCCAGATGGCACAGGGCCTCAGCAACACCACAGCAGCACCGGTGGCAGTCAGGCACACAGCCACCCCACCAACAGCTGGTACACATGTACCATGGCTGCCCCACAGTAGCATGCACCACGCACAGTGCATAACACACAGCTGACATGGCACATGGCACAGGTGGCCATGGCCACATCCACACCCCCCGCTGACTACCTGGAACTGAGTAGAGGAAGACAACAGTGCCTACCTGCCCACTGTGGCACCACTCGCGATGGCCCAGCTGATGCTCCACCTCCTCCACTAGGACCTGCAGTGGCCTGCTGCAGCCCACCGGTCACCCCTGCCACCCTCACATGGCAGTGATCCTCAGACCCTAGAAATGGAACAGAGACAAGTACACATCAGAGAACAACCACAGCATGTGACCACAACCCCCACCCTTGTGCACAGTGTGTACCCCAGCCTGACATGACCCACAGGGCAGTAGCGCTGTGCAACCTCTAGCCAGCAATGCCACTCCTCACTGCATGTGCAGACAGTGCACTCCCCTACAGGGCATATCAGGCAGTCCAGCCAACACCACAGTACAGCAGTAGGGCACACATGTACCATGTAATGACTTACCTGGCCATGACACTGCCCCCCTCCAGATGCATGCCTGCAGCTGCTGTTTTTGCTCAGGGTCCCACCGCAGCATGTCCCCATATTGGTGGCAGCATTGCTCACCAGTCTGTGGCACCCCTGTATCCTGTACCAGGCCTGCAGCGATGGTCTGCCAGACCTCCATCCTGGCTTGCTGCAGGGGCACATGGCCAAACAGCCCAAGTGCATGTGGCTGCACAAGGTTCACAAGGTTCACAAGCTCCAAGCAGGACCACTTAAAGGCATGATGCATGCATCACCAAGCCGTCATCCCCTTGCAAGGTGCTGGGCCAAAATGGCTGCCAGAGGTGCACTTGTGCACAAAGTGCACAAGATGCATGCCTCATATCGGCATGCACCATGTCTGCCAATCGCACATCACCGTGGATGCGCAGAATGGGTGTGGCCCACCTGGCACGTGTTGGTGTAGTCCCAATGGGCAAAGGGTCACAACAGGGGTCACCTGGTGCACAGTGCGCATGAGCACAATAGAGGCCATGGTGTACATTGCGCCATGGCCCCTATTGCGCTCGGAGCTCACAGTTCACAATAGGTGATATTACTGCTCCTGACATGTGTACTGCAGGCCAGTGCACTGCACATGTCTCAGCATTGCACCCCAATATGCGCCAAAGCAATTCTGTTGCACAGGGAGCAAATCTGTGATATTCAGCCGTCACATGCTAATGAGCTCATCAGCCAATGCATGGTGCACTGGGGAAATTAACGTGTCATTACCGCTGCACCACAGCTCATCTGCTTGTGATGCGCTATAAAGGCGCCTCAAAACAGCACAGGCCAGGGACTGGTACTGCAACCAACAGAGGTATGTTGCACTTGCTGTGGGACCAGTCAGCACAGTAGGGTGGAGGGTGTGAGCAGCTGTAGTCACTGACACACATGTCTATGTCCACAGGTAGCACCATGTCTGAGCATGAGGAGAATGAGGAATGTGGGCCTGCCCGAAAGCACAGGTCCAACTTTACAAAGGCAGAGGCTGATACCCTGTTTGAGGCCTACTGCGACAGGGAGCAATTGCTGAGTGGTGCCACAGGCATATCACAGGCCAGGGCTGCAGCTTGGGTGAAGGTGGCAGTGGCTGTGAACCAGCAGGGCAGCCATCAGCGGTCAGTGCAGGAGTGCAGGAAGAAGGAGGGCACTGATAAATGCTGCATTAAAGAGAAGGTAGCAGCCATACAGGCAGCCAAGGCAGCCACTGGAGGGGGCCATGCTGATGTTCCACAGCTCATGGCGCAGGAGGAGCAGGTGGCAGCCACCATGCATCGCAGCACCAATGACGGTGTGCCAGATGGTGGTTTCCAGACAGGAGGGAGCCCATCACCGCATGGTACATATGGGGGTGCAGTCGGCATAGCAGCACTAACACATCTGTTTTCTCTTACAGCACCAGCACACCAGCATGTAATGGAAGGAGTGCCAGCAGCAGCCATGAGGGAAGGTCCAGCCCTGGAACACCAGCCATCTACCTCCACTGGCATCCGGGGACCTGATTGGCTGCAGCACACCACCGCCATCCAGCCAGATGTCCTGGGCTTGGTGTTGGATGAGGCACTTGCTATGTTCCAGCAGGATGCCAGCCATGGCATACTCTGCATGGAGACACTGATTGGGGTGGGGTCTGACACTAATGATGACATGACCATCATCCTGAAAAACATGGGTGGTGCTTTGGGGGAGACACTCATACCTACTACCAGCACTGGCAGCACAGCCAGTGGCCTGTCGACAGTGAAACAGCTGCCCGCCGCTGCCACTGGTGCTACCATGTGCATAGCCATGGCAGTGCCATGTGGTGATGGTGGTGCATCCACCCAGGCACTGGTCAGCATACAGGGGTTGAGGGGAGCAGCGGCAGATGGCTGGGGACATTGGGCAGTGGGACGCAGTGTCCACTGCCTGGGCACCAGAGGATGACCAGCCACATCGGGACCCCGCTGTGCAGCATCCACCTGAGTGGGGAGCTGTGCACCATGGTCGTACACCACCGGTGCATCTGTGGCACACCCAGGCTCCCCTGGGCACTGATCCTCTCTCAGAGCACACCTGATTGCTGCATGCCTCCGTGGAGCAACAGGTACTGCTTGCAGCTGGGGAGTGTGCACTTCATGCAGAGGTACACCAGGCAACTGGGCTGCATGAGAAGAGTACCGCGCAGGTCCTGGAGGCTGTACAGTGCCTGTGGGAGGGCACGACCACATCCAAGGATCACATTGCCAATGCGATCTTGGTTGGCCTTGCACCACTGGCTGCCACAGGGCATGGCAACCAGACACAGACACCGCGGAGTGCACTGTCTACCCCATGAACCTGGAGTTGAGTGACACCCTCCCTGTCGACACTGGGCTCTGCTGTTGGCATCCCAGGCACACCTGGGGTGGGCCTGTTTGGGTGCCTACACACCCCTGTGAGGACCCAGGTGAGGTCCCGCAGTACAAACCCTGGGGGGCAATTGTAGACACCCCTGTGGCCATTGAGCAGCCAGTGGCTGCTGATCAGCCCTGGCGCTGCTGCCCCCCATGTCTACAGTGACCATGGTACCAAGCAGCAGACTTGATATGCGTGCCGCCCTGACCACAGTCTGCTGTCACTGCCCTGTGCACACATGGGCAATGTATGTGGGTGCATGTCACAGTCATGGCAACTGTGTGTCAAGCCACATGCTGCCTGTGTGTGCACCTGCCCAGCCACTGGCCTGTGTGGCATGGGCATGATGAGAGCAGAACAGCATTGGTTGCACCTGTGCACTGGCGCCCTGCTTCTGATCCACGCCACGTGCCAGTGCCTGGACACGTATCTGCATGTGACTGTGTGTGTGTGTGTGTGTGTGTTGCAGTACAGTTCTGTGTGCTGTTGTGTGTGGCTGTGTGGCTCTGCCACCCCCACCCCTGCACCACGCCTCTGTGTGTGCATGCCCATTGCCGTACCCGCCCATGCCCGTGTGCTGTACTTTTGTGTGCAGCCACTGCTTGGGTGTTGCTCCACCTACCTGTGAGCAGCATAGTGCTCCTGTGCAGTTGTGTCATGGTGCTGGCGTGTCATCTGCAGGAGTTGGGGATCCCTCCACCCGGGGGGCTGCCCACCACCCTCTGGCCCATTGCCCTCATCGTCCCCACTGCAGTTCCCCTCTTCAGCCTCGACAGCTATCCCACAGTCAATTGCCATGTTGTGCAGTATGTAGCAGACCAGGAATAGGCCACAGGCTTTCAAGGGACTGTACTGTAGGGCACCACCAGACCTGTCAAGGCAATGGAATCATGCCTTCAGCATCCCGAACACATGCTCAATGATGTTCCGCATGCTGGTGTGTGCCTCATTGTACCAGTCCTCCTCTGGGGATGACGGACACCAGTAGGGGGAGAACAGCCAGGTTCTGAGTGAGAAGCCTCTGTCACCTGTGTGGGCAAACACATGGTTAGCCTACTGTCCTAGTTTGCTGCGCACCTTGCCCAGCCCTAGTGCCCTCGCCAGCACACCCACCTTTCCCGCCCCATCCCATGCCCTGCTGTTACCAGCTCCCCATGGGTGTCCCATACTCACCCACTATATGGCCCATGGGAATGTCCCCATGCTTGAACCTGTGGCACAGTGCAGAGCTGTGCCAGATGAAGGCATCATGTGCACTCTCAGGGTGTGTGGCACAGACATTGGTTATGCACCTCCTGGCATTGCACACCACAGGGCAGTTGACACTGGAGTAGCCCTTCCTGTTGACATATGCTATGCCTTCAGGTCCAGGTGGCACATGGATGCCTATATGGGCATAGTCAATGGCCCCAAGCATGCCAGGCATCAATGCTACCCTGTGTAAATCCTACATGGTTGCTGGGGAAATGAATGTATTTTGAAGCATGTGGCAGTAGGGCATTGAGGAGTTATGTAAGGAGGCGTGACGTGGCCAACTGGGTTTTGCCTGTGGTGTCCCCTGTTGGTCTCTGGAAGGTGCCCATGACGAGTGAGCAGGCATATGACGGCTGTCACCTTCATCTCCACTGACAAGGCATGGCTCCGCCTAGCGGGTGCCTGAATCTTTTCACTGCACAGCTCACAGAGCTGCCTCAGAATCACTCAGTTCAGGTGATTCCAGCCCACAAGCTCCATATCGGAGTAGTTCTAATAGGTGGTATGGGCACAGTACCACCTGGTCCAGGCATACTGCTGATGAACCCTTCCACGGCCACGATGCTCTTCATCCTGCCTCCTCACACCCCTCATTATGGCCTCCATCTGCAAGGCTGTACAGGCCATGGCCCCTGCTGTCCTGTCTCCCCCTGGGCAGTTGGCTCCTGTGGTCTGCTTACCACTGAGGGGCAGTGCCCTTCTCTCTGCCTGCCTCTTCCTGTTGCCACCTCTACCTCTGGCTCGCACTCCACTGCCACCTCTGTCCCATACCCCTGTGGCTGCCTGTTCCATCCCCTCAGTCCCTCACAGGCTCTTTCTCCCTTTTTCCTTCTGTTTCCTCCCTCCACAGTCCTGTTGCTTTCTGTCTGTCTGTCTGTCTGTGTCTCTCTCTCACCCCTGGCACAAGTGCTGTCCCCTTGCTTGTGCCCTCTATTTATAGGTTCAAGTCTGCTTGGTGCATCTGGCAGTTGCTCTGTACTTGCGCCATGAGTCAGGGACTGAATATCGCACTGCGTTGGATATTCATGGGCATGCCGCATGACCTTGCACTTGCATTCATTACGGTTGCGGATTGGCACACTGCGACTTGCACTGCACACTGGCTCCTGCTAAATATCGCTTCTTGGCGCATTTCTGCAGTTGAGCTGGTGCATCTCAGTTGCACCATGTGCAACTGCTTTGAATATCCCGCCCTGTATATACAAAATTACAGAGAGAGAGGGAGGGAGAGAGAGAAAGAGAAAGAGGGCAAGAGGCTTTCATAAACTCATTAGTTTCCAGGAAGGTAATTTTTAGACAGTATTTCATAAATCTAAAAGATTTTGCCATCAGTTATTCTTCATAATATGTAAGGATGATCATGTTTTAAGTTTAGATTATTTTTGCAATCATTTGTGTACTTGCCATAACATTTTCTGTCCTTGTGTGTGATACTGTGCTATCCACAGTCTAGTGGCATTTCTGTTGTGTTCATTTTGATGTCCCTGCAATATTTCTATAGTGTGGGCTCCTCCTATAAAAAGGAGCATGGTTGCAGTTGGTCATCCCTTTGTTCAGGTTCAGGATAGCATTGGGGAGAAGAATGGTATCTGTGGTTTGAATTGATGAGGAGTGTGCAGTCAAGAGCAGTTGTCAGGTGAGTCACGGAGTTTACAGTCTAGAACATAGTGTAGGCATAAATTTTGATCCTTGCCTTTACTGTTTGGCAAGGTATTTTGCACTGAACAGTTCCTTTTACACAGTGATTCGATTAGTGTGGGAGAAGGGTGGGAATATTTTGCTTTGATTCTAAAAGATAGGTATATCTGGACAATATGTTACTGAATAAAATGTTGCAGGTGTTGTACTTGTGAAGCTGTATGTGATGTAAAGTTGAATTGCATGCCCCTTTCTATTATTTTCTGATTGCTGTGATGATGCAATTTATTTAGATATTTAAGCAATCACTGGGAGCTGATCATTGCAGCCAGCCATGTTCCACCTGTTGCTGTTAGCTGCCTCTGCTAAAATAAAGAGTGGCATGTATCAAATCAATCAGAGTACTGTTGTAGCCTAGTAGGTGACAGTATACTGTGGCTCCTTGAGGTTCTGTCATTATCTTGGTAGCAAAGATGTCTGAAAAGATCTGTTTCCCTTGTCTCTCAAGTGCTGATAAAATTCCCACTGCAAGTTTGACCTGAAAACATTTTAGAAATGACAATCACATCCCTCACTATGGCACACACACAACCAGGAACTTCTGCACACCATAATACTTTTCTGGAAATACAAATATGACTTACATCCAGAAGAGCCTATGAAATCCATAGTATCCTCTCCATCATAACATTTGAAATCCAGGTGTATCAATACAGTAAATTTCAACAGAGGATCTGATCATCTCTACTGTCAAGGTGACACACAGACCTTGAACCACCTCTGCTGCCTTCATCAGAACCCTCATAATGATAAAGTGTTTCAGGTTGTCATTTAAAGAGCAAATTTATTGTCTGAAGTTTAAATTACTTTTTAAATCTAGTCAGTTATTCATTTTTACATCTGAAGTGTATGTTTTGTTTACCTTTTGCTAAGTAGAACATATTCTACTTAACAGTGCATGGTGTAATCGGTCTAACAATACTCTTCCTGGAGGCTGACTTATCTACTTCTATTGATCTCCATACCTCATCAGCACAATGACTTTACAACTGACCAAGCAGAGCCAATCACCTACTGCAAATTAATCACTTGTGATATCACAAGGAGTGTGATGATAATAATGATGAGGTATGAATGGGAACAGAACTAGAATAGATATGTTAGTCTCCAGGTAAAGTACTGCTCTTTACATCATGCTTTCACCTACTACTAACAGGTAAAAAAAACTTCTAATGAGCAAATGGAAAAAATAAAAATACTTCAGAAATAAATCATAGCATTTGGCTGCCATTAGAATAGAATATGATTTTCTGTTTTACTTTGGTGTTACTAGTTCATTAATAGATTGATCTGACTGATTAGACATCTATGTTTAAGGTAAGCAACTATTATTTAGGGCAAGAAATATATATTTTGCTATTGCATCAGTCATTTTGTTGAGCTACCTTCATATTTTCTTACATACGTTACTTAGAAATCAAATGTCAGAACTATTTTAAAATATCCCATGCAGGTATAGCATCTATTTGTATAGATTTGGAGAGGGCATTGTAGGAAATTGTGTCTGCACAATCAGTGCATCCATGCAGTCCTAACTCTTGTATCATAAATGTGTTCTATTTCAGTGATTCTCCCCACAAAGGACTCATTTCTGAATGAGGCTGTATTATAGCAAAAATTGCAATTTTCCTCTACTCTTTGCATAAGTCAGTCTTGATGCATAACTATCAAATATGATTTCTTCTCTTGAGGCAAATCATAGTATTCTTGTAATCATTTTACAAGTAAAGTGCTGGGCTGCTGACTAATCACTGGAAGTGGTTCATTGGTACACTACATTAATGCTTTTACTTTGTACTCCAAGTTCCAAATTCTAATTCTGTGCACAAAGCAGGGCTATGTGGGTAGTTGCTGTTCAACACTTTAGGATATCAGATGGCTTTGATAGTGGCTACCTAATGACCTAGAGGTGATTAGAGTTCTGTAACTGCTTTTAAGTGAATAGTCAGTGAGTAATTTTACTTGGGACCCAAAATAATATTCATTATTAAGTCAACAATATTATAAAAAGGCAACAAAAATAACTTACGTTCTCCATAAGTGCCTTATGACCACTCCATCTCCCTCAGTTATCTCCAACTCAATCTCCCCTACCCAGTCATCCCATACCATAAAGATATTAGGCGTACTACCAGCTTTCTGCTTATTGGACATCTTGTCAAAACCACTGATAGCCCATAATCATAGCACTGGGGGAAACAGGCCACTTTATTATGATTTCCCTTTTTGACCACTATTCATACTGTGGAGAACCAAAAGTGCCTTTTTGTAAATGCCATGTTGGGATATTGATTAATGTTATCTGATTGTCCTGTCTGCCCATTTCCCACATGACATCTGAATCTGATTGCTACCTCCCTAACCTGACCTCCCAAAAGCCTAACTGCAACGTTAGTGTCCCTCCCTTCTCCTGCTGTCCATTGTGGGGGCGGGCGGTATCTGAAATCCTGGCAACTCAGTCATTTCCCCCTTTCCTAAGCATC
Source organism: Neoceratodus forsteri (assembly GCA_016271365.2). Taxonomy (NCBI): domain Eukaryota; kingdom Metazoa; phylum Chordata; order Ceratodontiformes; family Ceratodontidae; genus Neoceratodus; species Neoceratodus forsteri. Next base: position 1,017,826,329 of record CM028132.1, on the reverse strand, counting down.
AGCATTGGCAGCTCTGATGTATGTGTGTGTGTGTGTGTGTGTGTGTGTGTGTGTGTGTGTGTGTGTTGGGGGAGGGTTGTTGTCCTTCAAGCATTAATAAGTGATGATAGGTCAGCTGTAACAGACAAAAAAGACTGGATCACATTGATGTAATACAAAGGGGGCCAGTTGGGATGCAAAACAATACTGCAGAAAACAAGGCAATTTCAATGTCTCTTAATTCCTTTTGTCATGCAGCAACTTAAGACATTACATTGCATTCTGGCTGGCTACACTATGCATCAAAGAGCTCCTGTCTAGTACTCTTTTACAGCCCTTCAGTGATGCTAAATATATATATTATAGTGGCACGGTAGTGCCACTATAGTTAGAGTTGAGGATCCATTTCTATGTTAAACCCCAAAACTTTGCACCTTAATAACTTTGCAACCATATGACAGATTAGGCTGAAATTTGGAATACATGATCAAGAATCATAGGCCTTGGGATCTGCCAAGTGTCGTAGTGGTCGAATATACGGCTGCGGAGTTATTAAGCGTGATCTGTGCATACGTTTACGCTTTTTCTGGAATTCTATGGTCGCACCTACAGGTCGTACGGTTTGTGCGACTGGTACGAAATCTTCAGGGAACATGCAGCTGGGGTCCCCGATGTGCCTTTTGAAGATTTCATGAAAAAATATTAAACGGTTCAAAAGTTATTCAAAAAACAGTTTCCCATTATAAGTCAATGGGAAAAGTTAACAAAAAGTTCAACACTTTCGCAAATGCATTTTTACTTTCGCAAATGGGCCTGTTACTTTCGCAAATTGGCCATTTTGTTTTAAGTTGTGATCAGAAAAATGGTTGGCATTTAAATTTGGGACCCTCTAGCAACCTAATTCTTTTTGTATTCACCTAGTCGGACCCTGAGGATGCTTGCCATGTCTTTACTTTGTGGTAAAACACCCCAGAAATATGTTTTCAAATTTCTGGAAAAAGTACTTCCATAAAGTGCCGTGCTCACGAAAGTGTCGAACTGCAGACTTTACTGAACAGTGCGACAGTAATTTTCCATCTGTGGGACAGTGACAGCGATTCTTTGGCACTGCGCTGCAAAAGAACTGTTGGAAGTTTTGGGCTGAAATTTGGAGGGAACGGAGCCGACATCTCACAGATGTGTCTTTCAGTGTTGTATTGAAAAAATATTACACGGCGGCAAAGTTACGGCACTCCAGATTTGACGTTTTTTCCCATAGGATAACATTACGGTGCCCGACGCATTACAGAAATCCTTTGGCACCCTGCTGCAAAATAACGGTTTGGTCTTTTTTCCTGAAATTTGGAGGGAAGACAGCCAACAGCCCACAGATGTTCCTTTCAGTAGTTTGGTGAAAAAATATCACACTGTGGCAAAGTTACGGCACTCCAAAGTTGATGGTTTTTCCCATAGGATAACATTACGGCGCCCTACGCATTACAGAAATCCTTTGGATCCCTGCAGCAAAATAACAGTTTGGTCTTTTTTCCTGAAATTTGGTGGGAAGACAGCCAACAGCCCACAGATGTGCCTTTCAGTGGTTTGGTGAAAAAACATTACAGGGAGGCAAAGTTATGGCGCTCCGAACTTTTCTTTTTTTCCCATAGGATAACATTACGGCGTTCGACACGCCTTTCAGGGCCCGTATCTCGGAAACGGTGCGAGATACAGACTTTTCGTCAGAAAAATTCTTAGTCCCAATGGGGCTAAGATTCAAATTAGCCAGGACAGTTGTAAATAATATGACTTTAAATTTTTTTTCTACGTCATACGGTTCCTGAGATATAATGTATTTAGTATTCCAAGATCTCATTTTCTGCGCCGATACTCATTATTATGCATACATTATTTGTACTCACTGTCTTTCTCTATGCAGGTTTTGGGGAAAACCAGCCTGTGCACTTACATTACTGTTACTGTTGCTCTTTCCGCTTGCAGTTCCGTACCTGCTTCACTTACCGTTGACATCTGCGCCACCATGTGCGTTATCCTTTGCGTTTTCATTTGCGCTTGTGTTTCTGTTATTTTTTGCCATCTCTGTCTAAAGTACTGTTTATCTTTCTGTTTCACTTTACGTCACCATGCCCATTGACATTTCTGTTTGCAGGCACCATGTTACTATGTGACAACACATCATGTGAACCGTTCCGTCTCGCCACCATATGCGTTACCCTTTCTGTTCTCATTCAAGCTTGTGTTACCATGTGCACCACTGTTAACATTTCTGTTTGCGTTGCTGTCCCTGTTAGTATGCCACAAGACATCATCATGTGGCAGGATGCGGGGCCCCTCCCGCCGCTGCATTACATTCACTATTTCTCGTTATCATTCTCAAAAAGAAGGGAAATTGAGGCAAAAAACTCTGTTTAATGCATTAGTTAGGGTTGTTCCACAGTGACAAAAGTGAGGAAATTCGCTGTTAGGGTTGAAAACCCCCTTGGACCCACTGGCCCCCCAACCGGCATTGGGGTGTGCATTGGGATCGTGGGTCTAACTCTCACCATTCTCCTATACTTCTGCTGCTTTACACATGTCATGGGGTGAGAGTTGGGGCTGATGATCCCAATGCACACCTGTAACACCACCCTGTCATCCTTTCCGTTTTCATTTCGCTTGCGTTTCTGTTACTTTTGCCATTTTCTACTGTACTGTTTCTCTTTCTGTTTCACTTGCGTCACCATGCCCATTAACATTTCCATTTACAGGCACCATGTTACTATGTGACAAGACATCCGTGGCTTTCACCGTTCCGTCACCACCGTGTTCATTACCCTTTCTGTTCTCATTCGCACTTGCCGTTACCTTGTGCGCCACTGTTGGCCTTCTGTTTGTGTTGCTCTTCCTGTTACTATGCCACAAGACATCATGTGGTGGAGTGCAGGGCCCCTTTGAGCCCAGCGCTCAATTTCTACGTTAGTGTGCCGGAGCAGGGGCCCTATTGTGTTATCCTGCGTTTTTCATTTGCATTTGCGTTTCTGTTATTTTTGCCATTTGTGTCTACAGTACTGTTTCTCTTTCTGTTTCACTTTGTGTCACCATGCCCATTGACATTTCTGTTTGCAGGCACCATGTTGCTATGTGACAACACATCACGTGGCAGACTGTTCCCGTCTATGCCACCGTGTGCATTGTCCTTTCTGTTGTCATTTGCGCTTGCGTTACCATGTGCGCCACTGTTAGCTCTTCTGTTTGCATTGCTCTTCCTGTTACTATGCCACAAGACATCATGTGGTGGGAGTGCGGGGCCCTTTGGGCCTCACGCTCCCGCTGCTGCATTATGTGCCAGGAGCGTGGGGCCCTATGAGCATTATCCTTTGCGTTTTCATTTTAGCTGCGTTTCTGTTACTTTTTTGCCATTTGTGTGTACCGTACTGTTTCTCTTTCTGTTTCACTTTGCATCACCATGCCCATTGACATTTCCATTTACAGGCACCATGTTACTATGTGACAAGACATCACGTGGCACACAATTCCCGTCTACACCACCGTGTGCGTTACCCTTTCTGTTCTCATTCGCGCTTGTGTTACCATGTGTGCCACTGTTAGCATTTCTGTTTGCGTTGCTGCTCCTGTTACTATGCCACAAGACATCATGTGGCAGGCCCCGCGCTCCCGCCGCACCATTACATTCACTATTTCTCATTATCATTTTCAAAAAGAAGGGAAATTAGAGGCAAAAAACTCCATTTAATGCATTAGTTAGGGTTTTTCCACAGCGACAAAAGTGAGGAAATTCGCTGTTACGGTTGAAAACCCTAACTCAGATTCACCCCAGCACCACACACACGACACACACACACATTCAAGTATGGGGAGGACCAAGTCAACACAACCAATGACAGACATCCAGCAGCAGGTGACAGAAATAACAAACAATTGTCTAAATGTACTCACGAGACATCCCCACCCACCTGACCAGGTACTGCATGCTCAGTGGAGATCAACAGCAAAACTGAGGCCATGTACACAAGCGTACACATCCCTGATTGCAGCTGCACAGCTACCACACTTAGTAGTTGCATGGCCTTACCTACCGATGCCCCACACCAGACCACAACTAGTACTGTGCCGTTATTCAATATAAATGCTGAAGGTGCATGATGACAGTTGTAGAAAGGTTTTAACACTAGTGAGTATACATTAATTAAGAGAAGCACATAAATTAACTACAAGACACTAGCATGCTCAAGATAAAAGTAGTGATACATTTAGTAGGTGATTTACATAGTAGTACATTTACTGCAATGGTTTACTCAACATAGAGAGGCTGATGTAAACGTGTGGAAAAGCATTGCCTGTTCAAGCTGTCAAATTGTACTGCCAGTATCACATGCATTCTTACTGATGAAGGTGTACTGCTGATGTACATACATAGACCTTCAGTGTGTTTCAATACTAAAGATGCAGTAAGTATTCTTTGTAAGAAACATTGTAATTGCATGGATCAGGCCAAGCAACTTCTAAATATCATAGCACTACTGAGCCAACAATGATGTACCTGTATCGGAGATGTATATAGGATAGATTTTCCTGTAGGCACTTACTGAGTATGTTGTACCTGATAAAGACAATCTCATTGCATCTATGATGATTAATATATTCAAATAGTAATACATTTACTATTGTTGTAATGAGTGATCTATGCCACTTATGGACACAGTGTGATTTTTTTTTAACAGTTGTTTCATACTCAGGCTGTATGCCTACTGTTTGGGTTTGCCACACTTCTGTCACTGATGCTATCAAAGTGATAACTATGTTAATTGTGGTACAACAGGAATCAAGTAGGTATGGTGTAGATATAAACAGAATGTCTTTTAGTATTGATTTAACTCACAATGGGGTAAGTGTACTAGGACAGCAGGGTTATCCTCTATCACTGACTCTGTCAGTTATAATCACACTAGGGTTTCGATGACTGTAATGATCAAGTTACACTGTTCATCTTCATGAGTTCATATTCACAGCCATTCTCCAGTAACTAGACAGTGTATGGTGTAACTGGGTGGGACACTGTGTTACAAAGCTGCTGCAGTGCCTAGCAGAGGAGAGTATCTACTCATAAAGACAATTAAGCAATAAGGCATGACCAACAGTTATGTTAAATGGTCTGTTAATCACCCTGTAGGGGTTTAATGTTGAATGAGGCATGCCAGTGCCACATGTCGCTAGACAGTGATAAACTGACCATTAACATAATACCTGGAGTGGCTTATTGCTATCATAATAAAACTGCTTTTTAAACAACATTAAACCATGTTCATCATATGGTTAGGCTCTACATGTATGTTAATAAAAACTAAACATAAGGCTGTTACAATGTTTACAGTCAATTAGAAAGCTGCATTTCTCAAACCCTTGTTATAATCAGAGATATTATACCTGTACAACTCCTTGGTTTTGCTGAACTCTATTGCTCAGGTGGCCACCACAAGTGGTGTGGCCTGGTGTGAGAGCATCGGTAGGTAAGACCATGCAACTACTAAGTGTGTGCGTTGTGTGCAGCTGCAATCAGGGATGTGTACGTTTGGTGTACATGGCCTCAGTTTTGCTGTTGATCTCCACTGAGCATGCAGTACCTGGTCAGGTGGGTGGGGATGTCTCGTAGTACATTTAGACAATTGTTTGTTATTTCTGTCACCTGCTGCTGGATGTCTGTCATTGGTTGTGTTGACTTGGTCCTCCCCCATACTTGAATGTGTGTGTGTGTCTGTGTGTGTGTGGTGCTGGGGGGTGAATTCGGAGTTAGGGTTTTCAACCCTAACAGCGAATTTCCTCACTTTTGTCACTGTGGAACAACCCTAACTAATGCATTAAACAGAGTTTTTTGCCTCTAAATATATATATATATATATATATATATATATATATATCTTTTTTTTTATTCTTTTTGTAATCAGGTATGGCCCCCTAGTCACAAGTGTCTGATTTCAGTGGCAATCCAAGAGCACTGAGGAGGTTAAGTGACTTGTTCAGATTAGTATTCAAGTAAATGTTGCACAAATCAAATTCAAGTCTGCTGGATGTGCAAGCTCATTTACAGCTCATTAATCTAACCTCTAGGCTATACTGGCTGCAATATGCTCCACAATATGCTATGCACCTCAGAGTTGCCAATGCTGGAACTGTTGGGGGGGGAGCAATGAGCTACAAGTATGTCAGGTACTGACTCATGATCATAGATCATGGATTATGGGCAAGATTTGCAAATGGGCTACCTGGGGGAATATTAGGGAGGTTGATATGCATCATTTAGGGAACAGAACTGGCAGTACAACTAGATATATTTTATCAATATTCCTGCTGAGCAA